>CM047812.1:45445162-46097659 GCA_026214975.1 Gentiana macrophylla
CTAGCCTTTATGTCCAGCCGCATATGGACCATCCTATCACATACTAGCCGCCCATAGCACTAATGACACTACTAGGACCTTTCTCTCCATACTTTAATCTATATATACTCTTCTTTTGTGATGAATAAAAATAAGTTGAAGTTTACTCAAGTATTATTACTTTCTCAAACTCTCTTCAATGATCTTATTTCCTGAAAAGTCTCAGAAGCCCTTCAGCTGTGATCCTTGCAGTTCTTCCGCAAGTTTGTATTGTATTGATGCGTGTTGAAGTCGAAAGAATTCTAGTGTTGCAAAAATTGCGGGTCAGTTGGAAAATTTAAGTATTCATGATTCAGTCAGCAAACGGAAGGAAAGAGTGTTGTGCCGTTAATTGCAAGATTCAATACAGTGATGAGATAGTGAAGAAACAAGACGAAGATCCAGTTGTTGTCGGCTATAAGAGAGTGGCCAGAACACAACAAGTCAGCTGTTACAAGTAAGATGAATATGGCAACCCTTAACATCAGAATCAGCCTTGTATTCTGAATGTGGTAGGTTTGAGAAAGACAGCAGAGAATGAAGCCCATAAGATAGAGCTGTAGTTCGTCCGGGAGCAACCAAGATGTATAGCGAGTTGAAACAGCAGTACTCATGGCCCTTCATGAAGATAGAGATAACAGAGTTGCCCACAACACCAACTACCACGCCAGCATCCAGATGCCACTTTTCAAAGCTCTGCATGAAAGAAAGCATAGAACGCTAGTCATCTTGGATGAAGTGGAACAAAAACAGATTAGAACACTTGAGTTGATACAACAAGTCAATGGGGAGATGGAAGTGGACCGTCACAACCTCGAGATGGCTTAAGACAGGTAGAAGAGTTGGGAATATGGAAGAAGAAGACTGTTAGAGTTTGAAGTTGAAGATAAAGTGTAATATGAAGACGTTCCTAGTTAAAAGTGTAAGACGGCTAGGGCAGACATGCAACTAAACCTAGTTATGAAGACAACTAAACCCATGGCTAAAGTCGGACCTTTAGCTTATCCATTTGGAGTTACAAGAATCCCTTTCACGAGTGCATAACGTCTTTCAGTGTCAATGATAAGGGAATGCTCAACAGACATTGATGTGCAAGCAAGCATTGACCTTGAAATGGTTTAAGAGAACCTAATTTACAAGGAAGAATCAGTTGCACCTCAGAGCGGAAGAAGAAGAAAGCTAAGAAGGAAGACGTACAACTAGCTTTGGGTGATTGAAGCATTCACACCGATAGAGGCAACATGAGTTATAGAAGACGAGGCGGTTGTGAAGTTCCAGAGTTCAAGTACCTCACAGTTATGTTCAGTTTCGAGGACGAAACTTGTTTTAAGCGGGGATGGATGTACCACCCCGAATTTTCAGAAAGGGTCAAATGGTAATTGAGTATGTGTACTATGACCTAATTATTATTTAACCTATTTATTTAATTAAAAATATTTAGTTATTTTTTTATGGATTTTAATTAATGGGTATAAAAGGGAACCGTTACCTAGATTACTCATTAGTTGTTACACGGCAATTTCTTTTCATCAAAACTTGGAAGAAGGCCAACGCTGTGCTAGTGAAAAAAAAAGGTTCGAACGCTGTTTTCCGAATTCGGGGTTTAACGGCTGATTTTCGGTGCAGACTATAGTAGATGAAATTGATCACCTTGAGGAGGCGATCGTTTCGATACCAACCGTTCTTTTTTTTCGGTAAGTTTTCCTTCCTAGCCCTAATTATAGATCCGTTTGTTCTTGAGAAAATCTGAGATTTTGGTGAATACTAGGATTGGCTAACCGTAGCTTGTCGTTTAATTATCGTAGGATATTCGTAGATGTGTTGGTTCGAGGATTCAAGACTTGTCTTTCATGATTTTGCTTTCGAATTCGATTTCGAAATACTAAAGGTAAGGAGGTATTATTAAACGGATTTTGTGTGTTCTTAATCCATACAATTACTGTTGTGTTGTTAATTTTTAATTATACCGTATAAGTATATTAATTACTATTTTTTTTCTTAAGATTACTCGGCTCATATTCCGAGATATGATGTCGGTTCTCTCTCCTTTCCATTATAGTTGCTACTGAGTATTTTAGTCCAATGTTATAGTTTATGAGTTGATCAATTCGCAGTGTGATATCCCGTATCTCCGTAAAGGGTATAAATATCTTTTTACGATTTTATGTGTGTCTCGATAATTTAATGAGTTATGTTTTAATTAAAAAAATAGAGTCAAGATATTTGTTAAAGGGTATTTTCGGTATTTTAAACGTGTTATTTTAGCATGGGCAAAACAGGAATTTTACACTCTCTATAAATACCCCTTATAACCCAAATCCTATTCATTTTCTCCTTCCCACCCCAATTTCCTGCAAATGAGAGAGAGAAAAAGAGGGAAAAAGAGAAAGAAAAGAGAAGAAGAAAAGAGAGGAAGATTCCGCCTTTCCGGTCAATCCAACCGTCGGAATCACAAACCATATTCACCAAAAATGCTTCCCTCGTCGAGAGCTTCGTTTTGATACAAGTTTTACTACGATCGGGTAAGAGTTTCAAAAACCCATTTTCTAGATCTAAGTTGTGTTCTTGAGCTTTCCCTTAGCTTTTTATGTTTTAAAGGTTGTAATGATCGTAGAACCTTGTTTGTTTGCGAGCTTTCGAGTTGGTGGTTGAATCTTCAAGCATTCTTCATGGTGTTCTTGGTGTTTTTGAAGCTCAAGTTTGAAGAATCATCACTTGGTCTAAGGATTCGAGGTAAAGGGGTGTTCAACCGCAATCTAAAAGTGCAAATTGGTGATTTAGATCTAGTTTTTGTTATGATTGAGTATGATAATGTTTAGTGAATATTCTAGCATGTTTTGGTATGATTTTTTTGGTGTTGAAAGTGTTGGTAAAATCGCCAATGGAAACGAGTTAAAAGTTGTTGTTTTTGATAATTTGCAAGCTCAGGACCACGCTGTAAAGAGGCAAAGCGCACTCGACGAGCAAGTAATGAAAGCAGGATACTCGGGACCACGCTGTAAGAGCGCAAAGCGCACTCGACGAGCAGTAATGAAACAGGATACTCGGAGTATGCACATCACTTACAAGCCCACTCTGGCCTGGCAAAATGCTCAGAGTATGCCCATCACTTACAAACCCACTCCTGATCTTGTTTTGTGTGAGAAATGTATTTTTAAGCCCGTTTTGAAGCATGCTTTAGTGTAAAACCTTATGTGGTGTGTTGTAATGTTAGGTGTACGTGTTCTAGTGGCTTTGGCTCCGCACCGTGTCTCACGGGAGCATTGGAACACTCTACACTTAGCCTTATGAGATGTTGACTTGAGTTCAATGTCGTAAATGTAACATGACGAAGTTAAAGGTTCGGTTTCTGGTTTATTCGGCTCAGCACCTTGTGGAGACCCTCTGCGGGGAGATACTCGGGATCACCGGAAGCCTTATTTCGTAGCCTCGTGGATATTAGATTAGAATCTAATATTTCTGTGCAATGTGCTAAGCTATGATCTAAGGTCGTCTAGGGTTTAGAGTCCTTAAGAAGCCTTTTATGTGTGATATATTGGTGAATGCTTAACCACTTAAATAAGTACTTGACGTGTCTTAAAGCTAAAACGTGTTGATCTATGGTGAGGTACGTTTCAACCCCGCAACATGGAATCATTGCCATACGAAATGGCTATGAATCCAAGTTTTGTGCAATGCTTCCACATGATCTTGACATCATGCCACTTGACGGTGTTGAATGTGTTCGGATGCACGTTCTCATTCCGCTTAGTACCCTTGGTCAACATGTAACAAATGTCTTATGTGGTTGAGTCAACTAGTGAGAGTACTAGTAGAGTGTGGTGAGCGAGTCAAACATATATGTAATCATGATTGTTTGACTTGCCTTGTGATATTACTAGTATTGTTATTAATGTTAATCATTGTCTTATAGTAGGTGTAGATTCGGTGCTTCTACCCTTTGCTAAGTACGTTTGTACTTACCCTTTAGTTTGTTGTTTTTCTTCCCACCCCGAGAAGGTGGTTTTGTTGTAGGTTGAGTTCGCGATCTCTTAGGAGTGATTCACGAAGTTCCAGCAGTTGAAGTATACATTTCTTTCTACCTTTCTTTTGTTGTTGTAGCAATGGTATAGAACCTTCTCTTTTCTTTTGTAATAGATAAGATAGATGTACCTTGGCTTGTAAAGAGATTTGAAATAGTTGAATGGATATTCAATCTTGTGTATTATTTATTGGGATTTTGTTTTAGTTGCAGCCCCGTGTTACTTGTCGATCGTTGTAGTGATCTTTTAAAGGTTTTCCCGAGTCTTTGTTTTCGTTTTCCGCATGTTCTCTGTTATTGTTGTTGTTAGGCTTACGTATATAATCGATTTATTTTAGTTATATATGTGCCGGGCATCCTTTTCCGGTTAAGGACTCGGTATCCGGATCAGGGTCGTCACAGTTGGTATCAGAGCATGAAGTAACACCGCTGCATAAGTTTAGATGTCTTAAGATGTAATCTTATCAAGTTTAGACCTTTAAGTTGTAGATTTTGAGGTTAGACTTTTCAAGTGTTAACCTCCTAAGTTAGATATTCTTAGTGCTAGAACTCGTAAGATTAGAATCCCTCAACTTGGGTAGTGTGACCTTAAGCTAAGTGTGAGTCTTTTTAAGTGAACCTTCTTAATGTAGGAGTCTCAGGCCTACGTCTTAAGGTTGTGAACCTTCAAGTTGGGCTTCGTTAAAATACCTTTAATGAAATCTCTCAGTTTTCTTTAAACTTTACGGATCTTTTTTCATCAATGTTCTCTTTTGTTTGATTCATCATTTTTCAAGGATTCCGGCTTATTAATTTTCATTCAAACTTTTATTTTGATCATGATGTTGCATTGTCATTTGCACTTGAGCCCTTCAAGCTTTTTCATTCATAATGCGACCTCTTAATTCAAAATGTTCAATGATGGATGCTTTTGCTTCTAGCATACAATTTCCTCATCTTTTGTAACTTTACTCTAAGCATCACGGTCACGTGGTTTAATTTGCATGTTTGTTTTTACTGTACAACCGTTTTCCTTACCTGATAAAAATTGGAAGTTATACTCATCATGAAAGGTTTCTTTTTCTAAAAGTTCTCCTTTTACATCTACGTAAATTTTCAAAAAGAGTTACAATTTTGAATTTCAAAACAACATCTGGAATTTATGTTTGAATAAGAAATAGTGTTGATCATCTTTTCTTAATCCGTTTTCTTAATAATTCATACATGTTCAATGATTTCATCTTCGAATGTGTTATGACCAACACTATGATCTACATTCTCCTTTGACCCAAGTACGATTCGTTCTAGCTTTGAAAACAATTTGTAACCCAAGTTAGTGTCTACTGACATGGAAAAAGAAGTTGATAAACATTTCTTTTGCACAAAGATAGTTGTATTTGACTAGTCCCTTCATGTTCATAGACATTCCGATTTTTGTTATCATTTGGCAAACTCCAAAATATGCAATTCTCATCTTTCTTCATTTTCAAAATCATTTTCATTTGAGTTATCCATGTCTTTAATTTTCAATCATATTGCACGAAGTAATTTCAATTTCTCTTTTGCGTGATTTGAAATGGTAACCCCCACCTTATGGTTGTAGGGTTGTGGTATATGTTTTTGTTGTGTTCGGAAGAATAGTTTTGAGGAGTTGTTTCTCTAAGTTTAAGTTCTTCCTAGTCCTAGAAGTATAGTAAGAAGTTTGTGTGGGTTTTCGTTTTAACCCTTTTCCGGTCGTGAGTAAACAAGCATTTATCTTCCATCGCCCCACGTACGTTTTTGCTTCCTTCTAACCTTCACCAACCAAGTTTCCTCTGAATAATTGCCACCTCAGTTAAAAATTATTCCACCCATGTGCCCTGTTTGTCCTAAAAGTATATTACCCTATGCCTTCTTTATAAAAAAATGGGGTTTCAATGTTCTACTATTTTGAACTAAAGAAACAAACTTCTTTCTAGTTTTATGACTGTGGTATTAAATGTACAACTTCTTTCTTCAATCGAGTTGACAATATCTTTTTGGGTTTACTTGTGTGCATCTTTAGCTGTAAAAGGGATGATTTGTTATGGTTAATCTTTTGTTCTTAATAATGCATTCTTTTAAGTGTGTATCTTTGTGTTTGGTTACATCTCAAATTTTTTTGTAACAATCTCTTTTGGGTGTATCCACAACCTGCCTTGTATGAACTTTTAGATTCGTTTCAAGAAAAGATAGTCATTTCATCGAGTTTCTTTCTATGTAGCTTCAGTTTATCTCATCTTTTATCAAGTTGGCACTCTTTGGTTTTTGGCAATTTGTCCCTTGTTTTAATTATGCTTACTAGTTTCTGTTGGTCCCAAAGAAGGGTGAAACTATAGTCAGAGGGGGGGGGGGGGTGAATGACTATAGTGGAGTTTCAAAAACTTTTTTCTATTTAAAAGCTTTTGGGCAACGGATAAGTCCCTTCTTACTATGATGTTTTCAAATCAGTTTAGACAATCACAGATATAAGTTATGATGTAGGCAAATTAAGTAAGTTCTGTAAAGTAAATTGCAGAAATTAAATTGACACAAGGCTTATAGTGGTTCAGGGTGGTGTAATCCCTTAATCCACTCTTCTCCTGTGATGATTGGAGGAATTCACTATTGTTTTCTGAGATACAATAGTATGATTGTCCTTGGCTTCCCAAACTTCACAACTGCAAGATTATCACTCCTTGACCGCAATGACTTGATGATTGATCTTCCTTTTCTTTCGCTTCTTGAGATCAAAATCCTTCATCGGCTATCACAGATTCAACTCCTTCTCGGATTGCCTCGATTGATTGCTTGATTTGATGTGAATGTGATTCACACGGTTGGTTGATCAATCTCGATTCGAGTATGACTTTGTAGTTACGATATTTGAGTTGATCACTAGATGTATTCTTGTAAGTTCGAGAGAAGGCTTTTCAAATTGTGAGTTTCGCTTTCTTTCTTTTAAATCGTTGTATTCTTTTTTCTGTCAATGCCTTCTATTTATAGCCTTGAATAACCTTGGTTTTTGAAATTCCGTCCGTTGGCTATATTAATGAGGAATAATCCTTGATTTCATTTTGATTCCCCTTAATTGTATTCTCCTTGTTTTGATGATCGGATTCTTTCTTCAAACGTATAGCGAAAATCCGTCCTTGATTGATCCTTTAATGATTGTGCATTTAATGCTTGATCTCTTTGAATCTTCAACGTATATCAAATCGATCTTGTAAGTGTCTCTTCACCGTTTGCGTAAGCGGTAGAGTGAGCCTTCCGACTTAGCCATTAGTTCTTTCTTCATTTGTTCTCTTTGCGAAAGTCGGTGTACTCACCGATTCACTTTGTTTTCTTCTTTGTTCTAGTTATTGAAGAGTCTTTGTACTTCACTCGATCCTTGATTTGGATGAGACCAGTGTACACCATTTTTGACTATTGAGTTTCATCACTTAAAACATGACTTAGACTTATCCAAGGTCATCACGGACTTCCTTGGTTATAAGTCGGACCATAATGTCTCATTTCTTCTCTCTTTGGTGCTTGGTGGCTTTCCTTTGTTGAATATCGGTTTTTGCTTTGCCGTCCCTACTAACTAGTACAATACTTGTCGACTCAACTTATACAACATGTCGACTCTAAGTAAAGACTTATACAGAGAATTCTAACTTATTTCAGGCTTGCTATAACAGCTAGTATGGCCATCATCAAAACATAATAAAATGTTCCTAACAGTTTCCTTCGATGCAAACTTTCTTCTAAGTGATTGGTCTTCAATTTGCATCCACATGAAGATTTTCAGTAATTTCTTTTGCATCGCTTCATGACTAATTGTATTCTTGATTTTAATCCAAAGAACCTTTTTATGGTAAAAACTCTTATCCTTTTCTTTTGCTTCCCTCAAGTTGTTCTTCATCTTTGGGTGCTCGAACTTGTTTTTCCAACCATTGTTGTTAAGCAATCTTTTTCAGGATTCTTGTGGACTCAAACTCTTTTGACAATCTAATCAATAACTAAAGTTTCAAACTAATCGTTTTAAGTCCAAAGCGTTCTCTTTCGATTTTGGATGTTCTTAAGTTTGATGCTTGACACATTATGTTTTGGTTTTAATCCTTGACACTCCTATAAATGTCCATTGCTTTTCAAGCCAACAAGAGTTCTTCTCTAACCACCTTGTTTTACGAGATGCCTCTTCTTTTAAAGAATCACAGCTTCAAGGAGTTTTCTAAAATTTTTATACTCATCTCGAGCATTTTTTTTAAATTCAATTCCCATCTGTCATTTTTGAATCAACTTTGGAACCTTTCTCTTCCCGAGTGCTAAAAAAAAAAAAAAAAAAAGTTCCTTTTGATGTACCAATCAATCACCTAACCTTTTGAGTAAGAAAATTTTACCCAACTGGGAACTTACATTTGGCGTTCAATGACGTCATGCACCTTACTTTAAGTTTATCTTTTCTTGGTGACTGTTCAGACATATTATTTGTTTAAGGGTTTCATACTCTCTTTTTTTAGTTTGCCTAGTTGTTTTATTTCACTTGTGCACAACTCTCCACCTTTTAATTCTTGTGGCCTAATAACATTTGTTTTTAATCCTTTCTGAAAGGGTTATCTTAAACCCGGTTCATCAAAAGTTTGTTTCGATGTTACCCCTTATTCAAGATCAATTTTCATTTCTCTCTTTTGATATGAAACGCTTCAAACTCGGTAAATATGTTATATTTTGTGGTTTCTACTTCAAACAGTGCGTGGATGTTGTTTTCTTTCCTTTCAAACCGACAAAAGATTTTTTTTTCATAAAGTACCTCACCTTGTCTTTTGTGCTTTTGAAGTACTTTCTTTTAAAGCCCTATGTTATAATTGACGGAAACAAAATTTGTTTTTAGATTTTTGAGTGTTTTCATATCTATGCTTAATTTCAAGTTTTATTCAATAATACCTTTTAAAACTTGATGCTTTAGTTTTGATGCGAAAGTGTTTTGTTTTTCCTTGGAGTTCGGACTCACTACCGAAGTTGCCCTTAGTTTTGAGAGGAGACCTTTTAAGTCCGTTTGTAAGTGTTGTTTTCCGAGTTAGACAAGGTGGGAAGAAATCATTAATGGAATATTTCTGGAAGACACGCTTAGCGTTAATATTAGATTGAAGGATGAATGGTTTCATCAAAGGTTTGGACCGGGATGTGGTTTTGATGATATAACGAGTATTGGCGAGATTGTCAAGTTGGTTGTGGTCATGTTTTCTGATTCAGGAAGTATCTCTTGAAGTTTAAGGTGATTTGTGTAAGACTAGGGTGTTTTGATCTTAGGTATGGAAATTTCTTGTTGGTGGACTAGGTTGAGGAAAAACCTAGTAGGCTCGAAACCCGATCCTTCTTGTGTGATGTCTCTCTTTGGAGTTGTTCTTTTAAGGATGTTGGATAAGATGTGAAGTGCTGATAGACTAAACCGTAAGTGTTTTGTAAGGGATAGTGCAAGCTAAGTTGAAACGTCATGTTGGCTTATGTATGTATCTTGAGGTAAGAAAGAGTGTTTGATGAAGAAAAGTTTAATCTGGATCTTAGAATCTTTTGAAGACAAGGAGGAGTGTAATGCTAAGCATGAAATGTTTTCCGGTGTGGTTGTGTAGTACTAAGTTTGGATGTGAGTGGGACCTTAGAGATGAACCGTGGAGAGCTTTGTGGTGGATAGCTTAAGTTTGGAATGTTTGTTGGTTTGAGCCTTGTTTAAGGCGGGCAACTTCTGGCGAGTTTCGAGGACGAAACTCATATAACTGGGAAGAATGTGATACCCCGTATCTCCGTAAAGGGTATAAATGTCTTTTTACGATTTTATGTGTGTCTCGATAATTTAATGAGTTATGTTTTAATTAAATAAATAGAGTCAAGATATTTGTTAAAGGGTATTTTCGGTATTTTAAACGTGTTATTTTAGCATGGGCAAAACAGGAATTTTACACTCTCTATAAATACTCCTTATAACCCAAATCCTATTCATTTTCTCCTTCCCACCCCAATTTCCTGCAAATGAGAGAGAGAAAAAGAGGGAAAAAGAGAAAGAAAAGAGAAGAAGAAAAGAGAGGAAGATTCCGCCTTTCCGGTCAATCCAACCGTCGGAATCACAAACCATATTCACCAAAAATGCTTCCCTCGTCGAGAGCTTCGTTTTGATACAAGTTTTACTACGATCGGGTAAGAGTTTCGAAAACCCATTTTCTAGATCTAAGTTGTGTTCTTGAGCTTTCCCTTAGCTTTTTATGTTTTAAAGGTTGTAATGATCGTAGAACCTTGTTTTGTTTGCGAGCTTTCGAGTTGGTGGTTGAATCTTCAAGCTTTCTTCATGGTGTTCTTGGTGTTTTTGAAGCTCAAGTTTGAAGAATCATCACTTGGTCTAAGGATTCGAGGTAAAGGGGTGTTCAACCACAATCTAAAAGTGCAAATTGGTGATTTAGATCTAGTTTTTGTTATGATTGAGTATGATAATGTTTAGTGAAGATTCTAGCATGTTTTGGTATGATTTTTTTTGGTGTTAAAAGTGTTGGTAAAATCGCCAATGGAAACAAGTTAAAAGTTGTTGTTTTTGATAATATGCAAGCTCAGGACCACGCCTGTAAGAGGCAGGCGCACTCCTGACCAGAACAGAATGAAAACAGGATACTCAGGACCACGCCTGTAAGAGGCAGGCGCACTCCTGACCAGAACAGAATGAAACAGGATACTCAGGAGTATGCCTGTCACTTACAAGCCCACTCCTGGCCTGGGCAAAATGCTCAGGAGTATGCCTGTCACTTACAAACCCACTCCTGATCTTGTTTTGTGTGAGAAATGTATTTTTAAGCCCGTTTTGAAACATGCTTTAGTGTAAAACCTTATGTGGTGTGTTGTAATGTTAGGTGTACGTGTTCTAGTGGCTTTGGCTCCGCACCGTGTCTCACGGGAGCATTGGAACACTCTACACTTAGCCTTATGAGATGTTGACTTGAGTTCAATGTCGTAAATGTAACATGACGAAGTTAAAGGTTCGGTTTCTGGTGTATTCGGCTCAGCACCTTGTGGAGACCCTCTGCGGGGAGATACTCGGGATCACCGGAAGCCTTATTTCGTAGCCTCATGGATATTAGATTAGAATCTAATATTTCTGTGCAATGTGCTAAGCTATGATCTAAGGTCGTCTAGGGTTTAGAGTCCTTAAGAAGCCTTTTATGTGTGATATATTGGTGAATGCTTAACCACTTAAATAAGTACTTGACGTGTCTTAAAGCTAAAACGTGTTGATCTATGGTGAGGTACGTTTCAACCCCGCAACATGGAATCATTGCCATACGAAATGGCTATGAATCCAAGTTTTGTGCAATGCTTCCACATGATCTTGACATCATGCCACTTGATGGTGTTGAATGTGTTCGGATGCACGTTCTCATTCCGCTTAGTACCCTTGGTCAACATGTAACAAATGTCTTATGTGGTTGAGTCAACTAGTGAGAGTACTAGTAGAGTGTGGTGAGCGAGTGAAACATATATGTAATCATGATTGTTTGACTTGCCTTGTGATATTACTAGTATTGTTATTAATGTTAATCATTGTCTTATAGTAGGTGTAGATTCGGTGCTTCTACCCTTTGCTAAGTACGTTTGTACTTACCCTTTAGTTTGTTGTTTTTCTTCCCAACCCGAGAATGTGGTTTTGTTGTAGGTTGAGTTCGTGATCGCTTAGGAGTGATTCCCGAAGTTCCAGCAGTTGAAGTATACATTTCTTTCTACCTTTCTTTTGTTGTTGTAGCAATGGTATATAACCTTCTCTTTTCTTTTGTAATAGATAAGATAGATGTACCTTGGCTTGTAAAAAGATTTAAAATAGTTGAATGGATATTCAATCTTGTGTATTATTTATTGGGATTTTGTTTTAGTTGCAGCCCCGTGTTTACTTGTCGATCATTGTAGTGATCTTTTAAAGTTTTTCCCGAGTCTTTGTTTTCGTTTTCCGCATGTTCTCTGTTATTGTTGTTGTTAGGCTTACGTATATAATCGATTTATTTTAGTTATATACGTGCCGGGCGTCCTTTTCCGGTTAAGGACTCGGTATCCGGATCAGGGTTGTCACACGCAGGTTAACATATTACGTCGCCGCATGTTCTTCTATATATATATATGTGCATTCTATTTACAGCCGCACGTTCTTCTAAATATACACACACACAAACACACACACACACACACACACATATATATATATATATATATATATATATATATATATATGAAAACTTATATATGTATTCTATTGATATACTTCAATTAATAGATATTTTGTACGGTAAATAACATTATTTAATTTATGTATTAAAAGAAGGAACGCGCAACGAAGTACTACATATGTTTAATGGTTATAGCCTAGCGGGAGGTTAGAGGTTCGATTCCCACAAGGGGCGAATTATTCCCTCCTGGTAAAAGGTAAGCCCATTGACTCTGAGCTACTGGGGGATCTTGATTTACATCTCCACTCATCCCGTGGGACAGGGGGAGTGGGGACCCTCGGGGGTAGGGTTTACCCTTTTTTTATTTTATGTTTAATGGTTATAGTAAAAGTGCATTATATTTATTTTGTGTTTTTACGTGTATTATACGATACGATGTGGCTTGTATGTTCTTTTTGAACATTATATGTTAATTGACAATGTTTAACTTCGAATTTTTGTAGCCTTGGCTAAGCACCACAACTGATACCCTCTGCGGGGAGAACGTGGGAGCACCGGAAGGCTCTGTTTAGGCCTTGTGGGACATTGACTTAGTAGTCAATGATTCTTTTACAACGTGCTAAGTAGCGTAACTAGTTGTCTAATATTTGAAGTTCTTAGGGAGCCTTATACGTGAATGAATCAGGTGGTTAGAACTTAACAAGTAAATACATATGTGGTTGTCTAAAAGCTAAAACATCAATATCAGTGGTCAGGCACGTTTCTAAATCGAAGCATGGGATTCTTACAGCCCCTTTTTGAGTTATGTGTCAAGGACTAACGTGTAATTTCCCACGCAGAGACCTAAGTCCATGCCCCTTGAGAGGTGCTTAATATGTCGAGGTGCATTCTCACCACGTACAGTGCCCTTTGGTATTGATGTAACAAACCTTATTTGTGTGAGGATATACTACGGAGCTAGTAGAGGGTGAGAGAGCTCAACAATTACAACCTATGTGGCAGTGATTGTAGATGATGCCATGTTATATGTATCTGCCTTTATTGCTATTTAATGTACCGTTACTTCTAACCCTCGCTAAGTACGTATGTAGTTACCCTCTTCTCTCTTGTCCCCACCCCGAGCATGTGTTGTTTTTGTAGGTAATTTTTTATGTCACTGAGGAGTGACCCGTAGATGATGCATATGACATCTACTGTCTTTACTTTCAGTTTACTTTTGGGTAGCGATTCTCTTCTCCATTGTAACAATCGAAATCAATGGTTTGAGTTTATGGTTAATGAATTGTAACAGATACATTTGTATTTGATGATTATAATTAGTCTTTCATGATGTAATATATGCAGCCCGTGTTATTTTCGATCGTTTTAGTAGTTGTTTTAAGTACCCGAGTCAGTCGTTTCACCTTCCGCTTGTTCTCTGATGTCTGCTTACATAAGGCATACATGTATAATTAGATTAAAATTTGATTTTATGCGTGCCGGGCGTTATTTTCCGGATAGGGACTCGGTGTCCGGGACAAGGGCGTCACAGCTTTAATTGCCTTAATTGCCCCAATGTATTTTATAAAGTGAAAATGGTGCTAATATAAAAATGACAAAAAGGTAAATTTGTCAAGTTTTAAATGACCAGAGAACCTATTAATCGATGTCTTCTTAAATATTGTTAGTTTCAAAATGTTTCAAGTAAATTGGGGCGGAGGGAGTAACAGAGAAGATATTTTGACGTGGACAAACCTCCGATTAAAAAACTTTAATTGATTTACGTACGGTGATGACATGGTGGTCCAAAATTTCCCAGGACCACCATAAAATCAGAGTAAAATATAAGTCAATTTATTTTTTGGGGTTTTCTTCTAATATAAAGTTATTATTTGGAATACCATTTAATTTCTTATTAAATTGTTTACCTTTTTTTGGAATACATTATATCGTTTACCTCTAATTAGGGGATTAGGGGAGAAGGAAGAAAACATTTCATTAATTAAGGAGAATTATAACTTTTTAAAACATTTGGATAAAGTACAAAATAATTTTTTTTAGGCTTCATCCATCCATCTTTCTCTCTCATCCATCTTTCTTTAAACACATATATAACTCAATCTAAAACTCCAAATTTGCAAATTCATTCTCCAAATTTTTTATTTTTTCATGCTCCTTATTTTGAGATTACATTCATCATATTCCAACGTAGTTTCTTAAAATCCGCCGTTGAATTTCACTATTATTCGAAATTCATTGTCGATATTCACTGTTTTTCGGGATTCACTGAGTGAATTTCGACAGTAAATCTCACGAAAAATGATGTAATTATATTGAACCAAGTCTCAAAACGAAGAGCATGAAAAAAATAAAGAATTCTGTGAAATTTTCATCGCATTTGGAAGATCTAGATCAATAGATATGATTGTTTGAAAACGGAGGAGGAAAGAGAAATAAAATTTAAAAAAAGTGATTAAGAAGGCGTCCTGCTCCCGTCCCCGTACCTTTTTTTAAAAAAAAAAATTATGTCCTTTAGCCTATAAAAATCATAGGAGTTGTCCTTCTCCCTATAAAACTAATTGGGTGTCATGTTACCTAAAAATATTCCAAAATATGTCCTACCTAATTCTCTATAGTCTTTTGAGTGGACAGACACCTTAGAATTTAATTAGGCATTTAAGACGCATATAAAAAGTGGTCGATTATAAGGACAAATTAATAGTTATTGGACAATAATAACCCTATTCTTCTAATCGCTACTTCTATGTAAAATAACATCCAGAATCCCATGCTCGAGATAACTTTGAAGCTTGTGCCGTAGTCTTTCCGTGAATCAAGTCATCGACGGCTGAATCATCGAGCTGTTGGCATCGAAAGATATAAACTCTGAGATTGATGATGATGCTCTACCTTTACGAAGGTTAATTCATCCTTTTGTTCCACCGGTGACACTTGTGTCGTTGTCCATTCCATGAATGACTACAAAATCAGAAAGAACATGACATTCCGGTGAAGTTTTGCAACGGGAAAAAAAGAATGAATAAAACATGTGTATTGGCACTATATGGGAAACATTGATTTTGTTTTTTTCATTTTTTTATGTATCTATATGTAATATTCTGCTTTTCGAGAAAGGGCTGACGTGTCATTTTGTGAAAACGAAATATTATATCCTTTACCTTTTTGTGCACACACACACACACACACACACACACACACACACACACACATATATATATATATATACACATATATGACGATGCTAGATCTCATCTGATAATCACTCCGGGCAAATTACCTTTGTGACAACGACCATTAATCCTATGAACCCTAAATCGTGTTTAACGGGGATGTGGTTTTGGCGTATTATAGACTGAGCTCTCGAGTTATTTCTCTTGAGTTGCCTATGTATCCAATAGCTTAATTAGAATCAAGTCTTTCGTAGTTCCTTAGGGTTGTTTATATAGAGGACGATTTATCCCTTTTCATGTCCTGCAAGGAATTGCATCCTTATTATTAATATTATTTACCTAAGGATAAACACACATAAATCCCTATAATTTAGGGATAATTATGGGCACATTTAAGTGTCAGGATCAGAGTCTTTATGACTTAGGATTCTTTCCTTATTTGTCTTTAGTTATCCAGCACGTGGAATAATAGTCGGGGTTGCTCTGTTCGTCCTGTGCTGAGCCCCCAAGGCCACTATGGCCGAACTAGTCAGCTCATCTTCGCTAAGCCTTAGCCAACCTGTGCTGGCTGGAGGAGGAGCATTTGCCGATCTCCAACCCGGGCTAGGGACCTGCCCTGGGATACGTGTTTAGGGGCTCCTGGCCCTTCATGCCTTTCATTTAAAGGCCAACCATTTATTATACGACTTAAAAGAATGACACGTGGCATAGTTCGGGTCGTCTATCATCATAAGGCCTTCAGATCTGATATTGCTTTAATTGGTCAGATATACGCTAGTGCTGTTTGGCCGCACTTATCCAACCTCTCATTTTGAATATGCTAGCTACTAGATGGCAGCCTATTTAAGTAGGTCATTTTTTATTTTCCGAGAACCGAGGCGTCTTACCCTCTTTCCCATAACTAATGTCGTTTACACGTCCAGAGTGGGGTTATAACCCTTGTCTTTTAACATCAGAATTTACCACTTCTTCCCTCTTTCTATTAAAGCAGAAATTTGGGCATTTCTTTAAGAGTTCTTTGCATTTTCTCAAGTAAGTACTTTCTCTTGTCCTCTTTCTTCCCTTGTGTTTTCATGCCATACTTGGATAAATTCGTGATAGTATTCAAAGATGACATCCTTGTATACTAAAAGGATGAGAAAGAAAATGAAGAACACATGAGGATATTGTTGAACACGATAAAGGAAAAACAGTTGTATGATAAGTTTTAGAAGTGCGACTTTTGGTTGAATCAAGTCAGTTTCTTGGGCCATGTAATTTCTGGAGAAGGCATTCTAGTTGATCCTAGGTTTTGATCAGAGCGAAGATCGACAGATTATGCCACCATTTTAGCAAGATCAGAGTTGTTTGATGAAATTCGGGAAAAGCAAGATGAAGATCCAATGTTGGTTGATTTGAAGCGGGTTGCAAGGGAAAAGCCTGCAGTGGGTTATGTTTTAGATAAGAATAGGAACCTTGGGTACCAAGATCGTTTATTTGTGCCTAATGTTGGTGACTTAAGGCAAAGAGTTATGGAAGAGGCACACAGGGTTACTTTTGCAATATATCCATGAGCTACGAAAATGTACAGGGACTTGAAGGAAATGTTTTGGTGGCCTTCTATCAAGGTGGAAATAGCAAAATTTGGAGCAGATTTGAAACTTGCCGAAAAGTTAATACGGAGCATAGAGGACAAGGAGGAATTCTTAAGCCATTGGATATCCCTGAATGGAAATGGCATGAGATCACGATGGATTTCATCACCGAGTTACCGAAGACAAAGAGTGGACATGACGCGATTTGGGTGATTGTGGATAGATTGACCAAATCAGCCCATTTCTTGTCAACAGAAGTTGATATGTCCTTGAGGAAGATTACGACACTATACATGGAAAATATAGTGAAGCTAGATGGAGTGCCTATCTCGAAAGTTTCGGATCATGACATTCGGTTTGTCAGTCATTTTTTGAGGAGTTTGCAAAAGGCTTTAGGTACAAAATTGGATTTGAGTACGGCCTTTCATTCTTAAATAGATGGGCAGTCAGAACGGACAATACAAACACTTGAGGATATGTTAAGGGCGTGTGTTCTGGAAGTAGGCGGATCATGGGATGACTACCTACTCATAAAAGAGTTTGCCTACAAGAAAATTTATCACGCAAGCATAGGTATGCAACCATTTGAAGCTTTGTATGGGAGAACATGTCGAATGGCACTGTTTTGGGATGAAGTTGTTGAGAGACAAGTCACCGGGCCATAAATGGTTGAACAAGCTAAGGAAAGGATTCAGTTGGAAAAGAAGAATCTGATGGCAGCTCAAGATAGACAGAAGATTTGGGTAGATGTTAGAAGAAGACCTCTTGATTTTGATGTTGGTGACAAGGTTATTCTACGAGCTTCACGAATGAATGAGGTAAATGTTTTGGAAAAAAGGGAAAGCTAAGTCCAAGGTATTTTTGTTATAGTATATATGATGAATGGAATGCTGAGTGCACAAGCTGCTGATGGTATGAAGACACCAGCAGCCTGTTGACAGTATGGAAGCCTCGGTAACCTGCTGATCCCTTGCAATACGATGTGAAAAGGAAAGCGGTTATTCTATTATAGTTTTTTTATAACCGTTTGTAACTTACTTCTGACTGATTAATGAAGTGTATGAAGCTATAAATACCCCATGATCAGCTGCATTGCAATTAACTTGTAACTTTTACTTGATCAATAATAATTAAGTATTTTATTTTGTTTCTTTGTAATTCTACAAACTTCATCATGGTATCAGAACAGAAATTGGAGAATTTCTAAAAGCTTTCCAGCATTTTTTTGAAGAAACATGAGAGAGTTCTTCATCATTTTCCGAGTTTTCAGTTTCTTGAGAGTAAATTGTTATCCTTTTCCTGTTTTAGATCAGTTCTTGATCATTTTTCCACTATCATCATTGATTTGAGAATCAATTCTAGAGTTCATGATAGCCATGGCAGCTAAGAAACAAGAAATAACTCCCTCCAATCCATTTTATGTTCATCCTGATGAGAATCCTTCTTTGGTTCTTGTACAGCCGTTGATGAATGACAATAACTACTGTCCATGGAAAATGACCATGGAGATGGTGTTGATCACCAAGAACAAAATTTGCTTCATAAATGGCACAATTAAAAGTCCAGAAGTAGATTTAGCCGATTACCATGCATGGAGGCAATGTGATACAATGGTGAGATCATGGATCTTGAATTCTGTTGAAAACACCATTGTACAAAGTTCGAAGTATTTCAAGAATGTTCATGTAGTTTGGAAGAATGTTGTAGCAAGGGTTTCAAATGTTGATGCATTAAGGCTTTCAGATCTCTTGAAGATATGCATGTACTGAAACAGGGCACAGACTCTGTCTATCAATATTTCACGAGTTAATGATTCTTTTGGTAGAAACCCAGACCATCAGGCCTGTAACAATCTGTTCCTGTGATCCTCAAGGTCTTAAAAATGCAATCAACAATCTGATAGATCATATGGAGGCTGAACATATCATGAAATTCCTCAAAGGTTTAAGGGATGAATTTGAACCAATGGTCTCACAGGCAATGTTGATGGTCCCCTTTCCAGAAATTCAGGATGCCTTTGCAATGGCAATCAACTTTGAGAGACAGAAGTCGTATATGGATAACAATGCCAAGAATCAAGATTCCATGGTGCTATTGTTAGAAAAGAATGGACTGGGACAAAATCAGATTGTCAGTAGACCTAACTCTGCTGCAAATCCCAAGCCTAAAAATCCCAAAAAGATGCAATGTAGTTTTTGTGGATTCAATGGTCATACTGAGGAGACTTGTTACAAGAAGCATGGCTTTCCTCCTGGTTTCAACTCAAAAGGGCAAATGTGGTAGAAGAGGAGCAATCAGCAGAAGAAGATCAGGCACCAATTGGGTCTGCTGACCAGGGTTTCCCAATCTTACTGCACAACAACTTGACATGTTGACGGCTCTGCTGAATGATCCTCCTAGACATGCAGGATTTTCTATTTTCCAACCCACTGATATTGTCACACACTACTCACCTACTACAGGAATAGGTGACCTAAATTTAGTAAGATCAATTGAATGGATCTTGGACTCTGGTGCCACAGATGACATTGTAGGATTATTTGATCTATTAATTAATCCCAAACCTTCATTTGGTATAAAAATGGCATTACCTAATGGAAAGAATATTTCTATCACACATATAGGACAAGTGAGGATTAACACTCAACTGGTCCTACATGATGTGTTTTTGCATTCCTGGCTTTAAGTATAATCTTTTATCCTTACCTTCCTTTATTAATCATACACAAGGTGCAACTGTCTTTTCTGCTAACAATTGTGTTTTGCAGGACAAGAACAAGAAAATGATTGGTTCAGCTGAGTTACACAGAGGACTCTATGTCATAGACCAACCAATAAGACATTTTGTTACCAATGCTGTAGAAAATCACACTCTATCTGATAAACTAGATGATGCACTTTTATGGCACTATAGACTTGGACACTTGGCAGACAAAATACTGCAAGTCATCAGTTCACAGTCTGCTGATGTCAAATTTTGTAATCATGATCTTTGTTATGTCTGTCGTATGGCAAAACTGAAAAAAAAAAGCCTTTTTCTTTAAGTACAACTGCTGTAAATGCTACTTTTGACATTGTTCATATGGATATTTGGGGTCCTTTGAGGCAACATACTGTAAATAGACAACAATATTTTCTTACCGTTGTAGATGATTTTTTTAGATTTACTTGGGTTTATCTTATGAGGCTTAAATCTGAAGCCTCTGACCTTGTTAAATATTTTGGTAAATTTATTTCTACTCAGTTTCATAAAATTATTAAAGTAATTTGATCTGACAATGGTGCAGAATTCAAACTTACTGACTTTTATGCTCGGCAGGGTATCACACATCAGACATCATGTGTAAGTACACCTGAGCAAAATGGTATTGTTGAAAAAAAAACATCAGCATTTGGTGAATGTTGCAAGAGGTTTGAGGTTCCAGAGTAATCTACCAATTGAATATTAGGGGTTTTGTCTTTTACATGCTGTAAAGTTGATTAATGCCACACCTACACCGCTGCTGAAAGAAAGAACTCCACATGAAGTTCTTTATGGCACCAAACCAGATTATTCTGTGTTTAAAGTCTTAGGTTGCCTAGTCTTTTCATGCACACTTTAGCTGTATAGGACAAAATTTGACTCAAGATGTAGATAATTTGTGTCTATCTTGGGAATTCCACCACCTCCAAGGGTGCTATTCTCTTAGATATTACCAACAAATATATATTTGTTGCTAGAAATACTCAATTCCATAAAACTTACTTTCCTCTTATTCTGCAGTTCTTGGGAAAGCCTAGATATCTTGCAAACATGCATGTTCCTTTGCGAGTAATGGACAGTTTTGATGACCTATCGAATGAGTTACCAGACCAATCAACAATGGGATCAACAACAGCTGATACATCCAATGAAAGGCATGCACAAGTGAATCAGGCACCTGAACCAACTCAACTAATAAGGTCCACAACAACAAGGAAATCACCAACCATTTATCATGGGGGTGCTCACAATCTTCAGCACACTCCAAATCTGCTGAGTGCAGTAATGAGTCTGGACAACCTCTCAGCAGACTATGTCTGATTCATTAATGCCATTGATATTGTTAAAGAGCCTAAGACCTACAATCAAGCCATTATGCTTGATGAATGGAAGGAGGCAATGAATAAAGAAATTCAAGCTTTACAAAAGACTCACACATTGGAGATAATTGATCAGCCCCCAGGAAAGAAACCTATTGGATGCAAATGGGTGTACAGAATCAAATACAACCTGATGGTTCAGTAGAGAGATATAAAGCTAGACTAGTAGAAAAAGGCTACACTCAAACATATGGGATTGATTATCAAGAAACTTTCTCTCCTATTGTCAAAATCACTACAGTTAGAGCCTTACTTGCAGCAGCTGTAGCCAAAAATTGGCACCTACATCAGATGGATGTCTACATTGCCTTTTTACATAGAGATTTGCATGAAGAAGTATGCATGCAGTTACCTCCAGGCTGTGTAGCAACTAAACCAAATCAAGTTTGCACGCTTACTAAGTCATTGTATGGCCTCAAGCAAGCCAGTAGACAATGGAATTTCAAGTTGACTGAATCTTTGGAAGCTCAAGGATTCACTCAATCCAAAAATGATCACAGTTTGTTTACAAAAAGGTCAGGACAGTCATTTATTGCTTTACTGGTCTATGTTGATGACATCATAGCAGCAAGCCCCAGTGAAGGGTTGATTCGGCAAGTAGAGGATGCTCTACATCAGCAGTTCACCATCAAAGATCTTGGAAAATTGATATATTTTCTAGGCATTGAGACTGCTAGATGTCCAAAAGGCATATCAATTTCACAAAGAAAATACACACGTAACCTTCCTGAAGAATATGAATATTTGGGAGCCAAACATTCTAAGACACCTATGGAGTCAAAGCAAACCCTACAACATGGTGATTCACCACTTTGAGAAGACAACATTGCATACAGATCCCTAGTAGCTAAATTAATTTACCTCACTTTTACCAGACCAGACATTGCCTTTGCTGTCCAACAACTAAGTGAATTTCTGGACACTCCTACAGAAAACAATATGAAGGCAACTTATAGACTACTGAGGTACTTAAAAACCAATCCTGGCCAATGAATCTTCTTTCCAGCAGATAATAATCTTGTACTTAAGGGTTTTACAAGTAGTGATTGGGCTGGTTGTCCTGAAACAAGAAGATCATTATCAGGTTATATGTTGTTCCTAGGACGTGCTCCAATCTCCTGGAAGGCAAAAAACAAACAACAATCGCTAGAAGCTCATCAGAGGATGAGTACAGGGCCATCGCAAATGTAGTTTGTGAAATCCAGTGGCTTATCTATATACTACAGGATTTACGAATTCTAGTTCAGTTGCCTGCTGTCTTATTTTGTGACAATGCTAGTGCAATGCACATTGCTCACAATCCTGTCTTCTAGGAAAGAACCAAACATATTGAAATTGGTTGCCATGTTGTGAGAGACAAAGTCAAATTAGGGCTCATCAAACTCCTTCCAGTCTATACAAAAGAAAAAATAGCTGACATCCTCACCATGGTCTTGGAGGCACCTTTTTTTTCTCCTATTTACTAGATAAATTGGGAGTTTCAAAGATCTTCCTAACTCAAGTGGCTGAAAGGAATGCTGAGTGCAAATTGTTCATGTACCACTCTCAGCTTGAGGGGGGTGTTACAGTATATAGGCTGAAAGGAATGTTGAGTGCACAAGCTACTGATGATATGAAGACACCAGCAGCATGCTGACAGTATGAAAGCTTCAGAAGCCTGCTGATCTCTTGCAATACGATGTAAACTAGAAAGCGGTTATTCTGTTATAGTTTGTTATAACCGTTTGTAACTTAATTCTGATTGATTCATGAGGTGTATGAAGCTATAAATACCCCATGATCGGCTGTATTGTAATTAACTTGTAACTTTTACTTGATCAATAATAATTCTGCATTTTATTTTGTTTGTTTATAATTCTACAAACTTCATCAATTTTGGACCATTTGGGATTCCGGAAAGAGTTGGACCTTTGGCTTATAAGCTCAAGTTACCGGAATCAATGTCGAGAGTTCATAATGTTTTACACGCATCAATGTTGAAGAAGTGTTTGACAAAGACGGATGTTGAAACTACAGTTGATCCAGAAGTTCTTCAAGATAACCTTGCATATGATGAGAAGCCGATCAAGATTCTCGACTGGAATGAAAAAATGATCAAGAGATGGATGATCCCTTTAGTTTTGGTGAAATGGAGCAATCATTCACAGAATTAAGCAACTTGGGAAATTGAAGACGCTATGATCAGTGAATTTCAAGAGTTTGTGGATTTACCATGTACGTTCTAGTTTCGAGGATGAAACTCCTCTTAAAGGGGGAGGAATGTAATATTCCGATTTTCGGGAAAGTGCACACGTGTCATTTTGCGAAAATGAAATATTATATCCTTTACCTTTTTATGGATTTAAGTATGTATGTATATATATATATATATATATATATATATATATATATATATATATATATATATATATCAAAATATATATATTCAAAATTTAATTAAGAATAATTAAATAAAATAATAAGTAATTATTATTTTTGGGATTTAGAATTTAAGAAAAATAAATCCCATAACTCATAACCTATCAGTTTAATCAAAATTCATTTTACGTTCTCCAAACGGCGTGAGAGAGCAAAGAAAATGTCTGAGAGACTTCTTCAGAAATCTAACACTTTTCTCAACCATTTTCAAATTCGAATAGATTAGTGGAATCATTGTGAAGAGAGTGTCGTTTCGATACCAATAGTTTGGAGTTTTCTAAAGGTATGAAAATCCCCCCTAACTATGTTCTTGAGTGAGTTTGATGGATTTAAACTATGTTTTTTGTAGTCTCATTTATATAGAAGCGTGTGATCGACTCTAATCCAAATTTGGATTGATCACATGAGATTTCTATGAGGAAAGGAATTGTTTTGCACTAGCTTTGTTGAAGTTTGGGTTTGGAATAGCTTGCTAACAGGTAAGAGGCTCTTCTTACGATTTAATACGGTTTATAGGGTTTAAGATGAGGTCTTGATGTGATTTGTGATTGGAATTACACCTATACGTTGCTTAAGGATCAAGGTTGTTATGGTTTGTAACAGTGGTGTTTTATGCTATTTCTCAGAGTAGATTCGTGTTTAACATGTTCGGAATTGAGTAGAGATCGTACGAAGTATAGAAAGTCATGTTTAGGGTTTTACAGCGTCAAATGCGCATGCATTCACTAGAATGTGCATGCATTCGTGATTCAAGATGTCCAATTCTTTTCACAGCAGGTGCAATGCGCACGCATTCACTGGAATGCACACGCGTTGTTCTTTCATGATGGTCAGATTTGCTCCCAGCATGAGCAATCTGCATGAATTTGCCGAACAAAATTTTTTAGCAAGTTTTTGGTCGATCAATGCACACGCATTCCATAGAATGCGCATGCATTGACTCTAGTTTTGGGGAAAATGTTGTTTTAAGCGATTAGTCAGGCTTTAAACGTTGTTTCATAATCTAATAATATTATTCAAACATGAACAAGCCTTGATTGAGCTGATGCGTTTAGTTCCAGCACCGAATGTACTCTTCCTAAGAGTTGAAGTTCGGGACCGTCGGAAGGGCATGATAGGCTTGTGCTTTGGAGAATTTGAATTCATCCATGTCCATGTAGTTGATAGGATGTGGTGTCTAGCTATCTAAGAAGGAGTAGAGTTGTTAAGGTGAGCTTTATATTGAAAAGACTTAGGTGACTAGTGAACACTTAATAAATTACATACGTGTTCAGTAAAAGATTTAATGTCATGAAATTCTTGGTAAGACACTGATTTATATCGGCGATGAGATATGTTCTAAAGGTGAACAACGCTGCTGGCCCCCAAAAGGGCTGAAGAGTAGTGGGGGAAATTCATGGAATGTATACGCATACCGGAAAGACCCTGGAGATACCATTGTCAATCACTGTTGGTTAGCAAGTATATCTTCAGGTGGATACACACCATGTGTAGTACCCTGGAGTACTGATGTAACACAGATAATCTAGGTTAGAAACATATAGTCATGACATGTTGAAGGATATGAAGTGAACCCTTGATTCAGTCTGTCCTATAAAGATAACCTAATAGTCATCAATCTTGTCTCATAAATCTTAATTAAATTGTAGATTCTACCTTTTACTGAGTACAATGTACTTACGTCAAATGCATGTTTCGTTATGTGTTTAAGGGAGAGAAGATGAATAGGTTGAACCAGAGTACGAGGAGGACTTTGATGACGACGTTTGAGGACGCCGACATTGATGCATTTTTTTATATTATTATTTGTTATTATGATACATTAGACTTGTTGTTCATTGGAGAGCCATGTATTTTTCCTTGTTGAAAACTTTTGGAGTTTTCGTACGCTATAAGTTCCTTTTGGAATTTCGTTGTAATAAAATTACACTTCTATCTTTAGAATGTTGAGTTTCTATTCTTGTTTTATGGAAAAAAATATACCCGAGTCTTTGATTAACTCGATGCGATGTAGTAAGGGCTTACGTGTAACATGAGATTTATCTTATATTATATGCGCCGAACGTTCATTTTCCGGATAAGAAGTCGGTGTCCGGGAATTGGACGTTACACTATATTTTGTCCGATACTTGGGATAATTTGGGCTATGTCCACCTTGTAGCTTGTCTGTTCGTTTTATTTTTGGGATATGTAACTTGTATATTATACAGAAGCTTTGGTTTTTAATATTAAAATGTCTAATAGAAAATGATTTTTTTGTCTCAACCAAGAACCCTTATGATGTAGTAAGACGCAGAAGCCATAACTTTTGGGTTTGGAAAAGGGGTAAAATTGACAATAATGTTGTACGAGTTGGTGATGGTTGAGTTTCTGTGCAAGGATTTGATAGTGTGGCAGCAGGCATGATTTGTGGCTATTTGTGAGGTTTGGACAAAGGGACTGTAACGCCCCGCTCCCGGATACCGAGCCCTTATCCGGAAGAGAAACGTTCGGCGTGTATAACATGAAATAAATCTAACCTTATATGCAAACCTCTACATCATTGTATCAAACTAATGGAAATGGAACACTACCGACCCTACTTCACTTTACATTGCTGAAGCCTCCAAACACCAAGTTTGGTGTGATGGAATGAGAGAGGAAACTAATGCGCTTTTGAAAAATAATACCTGGGACCTTGTTCCGTAAAGTCCATCAATGAATATAGTCGGCAATAAATGTGTTTTCCATATTAAACATATTGCATATGGTCGATTTGAGTGCCATAAGGCACGCCTTGCAGCTAAGGGTTTTAATCAGGCTGATTGTATAGATTTTTCTAGCAATTTTAGCTCAGTTATTAAAATAATCACTATTTGTTTGCTTTAATCTCTTGCTGGTTCACAGGGTTGGTCTCTTCACCAGGTTGGTCAAGACTTTGTCCATCCTAACATTCCTCATCATGTTTGCCACCACAATTGCACTTTATATGGTCTCCGTCAGGCTCCATGTGCCTATTTTTCTTGCTTTACCGATGTCCTCTCACAGTTTGGCTTGGTTGCCTTCAAGGCGGACACTTATCTCTTTTTTTTACACTCATGCAAGTGCTCGTTTCTATATACTTATTTATGTGGATGATATCATCATTACATGGACTTCTTGTTGAGCATGTGATCAAACATCATTGGACTCATTTTCCTGTTAAGGGCCTTGGCTCCCATTCATACTTCCTGCACATTGAGGTTATCCCTACCTCTGATGGTCTCTACTTGAGTCAGCACTAATATATCCTCAATTTCTTGAAGAAATCCAATATGGATAAAGCCAAGCCTTGTCAAACTCCCATGGATACTTCAACTCGTTTATCTCAGGATTCGAGTCATCTCCTCTCCGACCCTGGATTATATCGCAAGCTTGTGGGAAGCCTCAAGTAACTCAAATTTATTCGTCCAGATATTACTTTTGTTGCTCACAAAGATAGTAAATACATGAATTCTCCCACTGATGAACACTGGCATGCGATCAAACACATCCTTCATTATTTAAAGCATATTATTTCCGATGGTTTATTCTTCTCCCGCATGTCTCTACTTATCTTATAGGGTTATTCTGATTAGTTTTGGGCTGCTGATACGGATAACCAGGGTTCTGTATTGTTTCTTTCTCGGTAAATATCTTATTGGTTGGCGGACTAAACAACATCTCACTTTTTCTTAGAGTCGTACCGAAGCCGAATACTAGACTCTCTAAACACCGCTATAATAATTCTATGGTTACATAGTTTGCTTGCCGAAATGTTTATTCCCTTGAATGGCCAGCCTACACTTTGGTGAGATATATGTTGGCAACTACTCGGCTCATAATCCTGTCTTCCATGCTCGCAATAATCATATCGAAATCGACTTCAACCATGTCCGTGAACTTATAGATGCCAAGCGTCTAACCATCGCCTTTATTACTTCTAAGGAGAAACTTGTGGATTTACTTACCAAGCCTTTGGGCAACCCTCGCTATACTACCTTGAAGACAAATCTCTGTATCTACTCACTTCCCAGGGGATTGCTGGGGCGTGTAGACAGTTCTATCTCTATGGATGAATAATTATCTATTTCTTGAATTATTATTATTATTATTATTATTATTATTATTATTATTATCTACTTGTTGCCTAAGTTATGATGTACCTATAAATACTTCCATTGTACCACAACTCAAATCAACGAAATATCAGTTTGTTCTATGTTCAGGATATTATTAGAAATGTAAAATTATTTGTATTTTATTATTATTGTTGACTTGTTGGCCAAGATAGTTTAGGCCTATGTAAACACTCTTGTACTCACAATACAAATCAATGAAATATTTTTTGTGATCCTAATTAAAATATGGTATTAGACCTAGGTTTCCCTTTGTTGGTCCCTGGAAAAGGCTACCACAAGTTTAGAGAGGGGGGGGGGGTTGAATAAACTTGTCCTCAAAAACCTAGATTTGAAGCAACTTAGGTTCAATCTTGACTTGAGTGGAGTTAAGCTAACTGAGCTAAGTATTAGTCAAACTGACTTATACTTGAACTGACTTAACTGGCAGTGGATTATTAAAGCCTTTTTATAAAATATGAGTTATCTGTCTGTATAAGTGTGATGCTATGCTGTTTGAGTCAATTTCTAATGTTTGCTGAGTTGTGATCTGATGAGATATAACTATGAAGCAACAAATAAATGCATAAAGTAAATAAATAAATGAGACAGAGTTTATAGAGGTTCCGGGTGGTGAAATCCTGACAGTCCTCTCTTTCCCTGTGATGCAGAGGAAAATTCCACTATAAATCCTTGAGGTAGATCGGTTACAAAAAGTCATAAACTGATAGTCCTTCACTAATGCCTAGTTTCACTATTTAAGCAACTATAGAACATGTGTGATTGCTGCTCTAGAACTGCTTGAAACACCGGTCCTTAGAGGGTTGTATTGCCTCTTCACCAGCACATCACAAACACATTCTTCCTGACTACAGCTCAACTATCCTTCACACCATCTTGGTGTTTCACAGTCTAAAACCTTTGATAAAATCAATGTTGAGACTTGAATCAATAACTATGATTCAACTTGTGATTTGAGCTTCTGCTTCTTGATGTATATGATTTGCTCAAGCTCTATTTTTCTTCAAGTGTGAGTCGTGATGCTTCCTTGAATGCTTAAGAACACTTTGAAGATATCTTGATCTTGCAATAAAGCACAAAGTAGGAGTTCTTTTAATTTACTTTCCCCCTTACTAAAATCATTCAAGATATATTTTTCCATTGAAATCCGCACCTCTTCTTGAGGTAGAAGTGTCCTATTTATAAGGATATTCCCAACGTTTATCTTGTTTGAATATGAATTCTTGTATCCATTGGTGGTCCTACTTATTCTGTTGAATGTCAGTGTCCTTTCTGACATTTCTACGTATCCAATAAAATTGTTTTCTTTATAACAGTCAGATTCTTCTTCAGTTTTTATAACTTCAGCTTGAGACTAATCTTCTATGATCTAGTCAGTTTTCAGCTTTAAGAGCATTAACTAAGTTTTTACTCTTTTTCAAGAACTCGGTACTCTTTTCTTCATCTATTTATAATTGACTTAATCAGAGTACACCATATCATATGAATTATCCAAGATAACATTGTCCTTATGTATCTTAGGTCTTCATACAAGATCTATAGAGTCAGTTCAGGTCATCACAATTTTGCCTGAATTCTAACTTTATAGTCTCGGATTTGGTCTTCATAAACTGAATTTGAGTCTCTCAGTTCTTCATTCTTCAATAATTGAGTCTGTGTCCCTCAGTTCATCATTCACAGAGTTTGTTCCCTCAGGCTTCAGCTTCTAGATAAGTCAACCGAGTCTGTGTCCTTCAGCGAACTTACCTTCTTCAGTTTCTATAGGTGTGCTTTGATTCAGTTTCTCAAACTTCAATTGTGAACTCAGTTTTCATTGTCTCATCAAGTCAGTTACTCGTTTTCTTAGTTCTGATCCTAGAACTATTACAGTGCTTGTCTGATTTACATATACAAATATCAGACTCTATTAAATCCTATACATTAATATACAGACATCTTTTTGCTTTGCACTATAACAGCTAGTTATGACACTTCATCAATGGGTTTAAAAACAATAACTGAATAATTGATGAATCATCACCAAAACATAAATTTTACTTCCAACACCCTTTTCTCTCTTATTACGCCAAACTTCACCCAAAACTCTAACTTTACCCTAATCCTTCCAAACCGAAGCAAAGTCGGGCATCACCGACTCCACCATGATGGAAATGTCGTCTTCTTCTTCTTACCCCACCTTCAACCCCTCTTCTCCTATTCATATATCAAAATTCACCCACCAAAACTACCATCTCTGGCTTGCCCAAATTCTTCCATATCTGTAGGGCCAATGGGTATTCGGTTACATCGACGGCACGATACCACCTCCGGTGTAAATGATCACTAACAAAGGTGAAACCGCTTCTCCGAATCCAGCTTATGCCGACTGGCTGAAACAGGACAACATGATCTTGAGAACCATTACATCATCCCTTTTTGATGACGTTCTCATGCAAGTCTACACCGCTTCTTCTTCCACAGAAATTTTTTCGGCTCCCCAAACTTCCATTGCATCGGCCATCCGGGCCACTTTTACTCATTTACATACTTAATTGGCCTCCACCAGAATGCAGGATTTGTTGGCGTCCGACTACTACTTCATGATTAATTGCATTATCGATGACTTAGCCCTTCTGGACATCCTCTCAATGTTGATGAATTTATTGTGTAGTTGTTGGTTGGTCTCGGCCCAGATTATGACTCATTGGTTACCATGCTGGGAGCCCACTCCTCCGGAACAATTAATGAACTGTATTCTCAGCTTCTCACCGCCGAAGCCCGGTAACTTCATCACAGGCCGATTGCTCCCTCCCCTTCCCCGACTCCTTCTCAGCCTGTACCCACCGCCACCACCAACTTTGCAGCCTTTTCTGTTTAGAATCATTCTTCTCGAGAACATGGCTCTAGCAATTACAGTGGCAAGGGTCTGGCCATGGTCGTGCATCTCCCCGTCCAAATTACAATGCCGAGACTGCTCCTACTTGTCAAATCTGTTCTCAGGTCGTCCACACTGGCAAAGCATGCTATTACAGGTATACCCCGCCACCTCAACAACCCTTCCCTACCCATCGGCCTCCCTCCACCGCTTGGCCCCCTCAAGCCTATCAATCGTACCAACATCTTCCCACCAACACCGACACCGGTGCTACACATCGTTTAACAAATGACTTTCATAACTTGAATCTCTTCTACGAGCCCTATGATGGTCCGGATAAAGTGCATGTCGGGGATGGTACATGTAACACCCCGATTTTCGTCATGTGGTTTATAAAAGACTTTACAGGCATTTCTAAATAACTGTCTAGATAAAAAAAATTTCCTCTTTATTTTCTGCTATTTTGAAGAACTATACCTATATATGATATATATTGGACAAAATATTTAAATTATTTTTCCAGCTATTTTATAACAAATTTGTTTTTATCGTTATCAAAATATTTCTCTGCATATATTGTGTAAATGTATATACTTTTATATAATTTCTCATGTGGACGTAGGTAGCTCATTCAATATATGTTTGGGAAATTAAGAGGAGACTTGAGATGTTAGTATATCATTCATTTCTTAGGAGCGTTATAGTTGAATGGCATCAATATTATTAGAATGTCCGTTTACGAGGAAATTGACATAATATTTGTAGTAAATGTGCAACCCAAAACAGATTATTTAAAACCCCTATCTTCTTTGGATTGAACTGCGATATCACAAGCTTCATTTTCATCATGATTTGTTCCGTCAGTTAGTCCTATAAACACTGTTATATCATGATAGAGAGAATCCAGATGCAGTAAGATAAATACAGAAGCAACAATCACACAATAGAACATAAAACAAGAAGAACACATGATTTAATGTGGTTTCCGAAATTGTGCGTACTACTCCACGGACAGAAAGAATTATTTTATTATGCACCGAAATTCAGACGGATTACACACACTTTACAATGATCAACACAGTTGGTATTTATAGGCGTAGATTCATAAACCCTAACCACCAAGAATCTTTGTTGGATTGCCATAAATGCCTCAGATACTGGATCACTCTGCTGATCCAACTCAGCTGACCATTTCACAGATGTAGAAGTCTGCTGCACCCAAAACCTCAGCAGACCTTCAGCAGGCTGCAGACACAAGAAGAAACTAAGCAGACTTCCCAGCTGACTTTCAATGACTTGGATACAATTCTCAGCAGACCATCACTCTCCTACTAACCATATTAGTTCCACCAGATGTAGAGTTTAATCCACTTTGCTGACAAATCTCCACCTTGACTTGAACTCTCATTCACAGTCAACCAGATTGCATAAACAGATGTACTTGTACCAGATGCAATCGTCAATGCCAGATGTACTATACCATATTACTCCACAGAATCCACTCTATTGTCCCACCCTTAGACGAGCTTCTAGATTTCCAGATTATAAGCTTTGAATGTTCAGCAAGTCCAGACACAACTGGACCTTGCTCTGCTGAACTGGTTTAATGAACATACAAGCAGGGTTCTCCTTGGTGCTGATCTTCTTCACAACTAACCTCTTCTCATTGCTTAGAAAATGATACCTCACACCAATATGCTGTTGAAATAGTTTTCTAAACCCAATCGGGTTGGACCGGATCAGACCGGGTCGGGTCGTTTACAGTGGGTTTAGTTCATACAATAACTTTATTATGATTAATAAAAGAACTTTTGTTATTATATATCTTGCTTATCTTCATATTATTGAATATATATATAGTAACATCCTTAGTATTAAACTATGATAGAAAAACCATGGTACTGATTATGGTTCATGAGATCTCTATCCACTTTAATAAGTTTGATACTTAAATGTCTATAGTCGTATACACTGTCAAACAGGACATTGATGGTATGATTAGACTAGCAAGTATTGGATGTCTTCTATCTTATTAAAGATAGGGATAGATCTTGTCTATCTAAGTGTAGAGATGCTTGGACTGTACGTGGACGTGTATTAGAGAATGCGTACGCCAGACTGACCCACTTACATTAAGTGTCACGGTTTGTGGCAGTTGTGTAATTATCCTGAGACCGGAGTCTTCATGGCATCACGGTGTGGATTGTAATGCTTTGACATTATTGAGGTTTCCCCTAGCCATGGGGCGATCATGCAGTAGTGATTGGGTGTGATACTGAAGCATGCGTAGGATTCATGATGCTCGTCTGGAAATTGCGTACCCTATGTTTAGGAGTGCATAACCGAAATGGCTTTCTTATAAAGAATGTCTAGCTCTCGTGAAACTTTGCAAAGTGGGAGTAAATGAGTTATTCCGAGAGAGCATGATATCCAAATTATAAGTTACGATCGTTGATGTACTGAAACTCGAGATATGATCGTATAGATATTATTATAGCGATAGGATTCTATTTAGACAGTTGCTTTTTCACATGAAAGGCAGTAGTCATTGCTTTTGACTCTTCCGATGATTGGGGGTCACGGTGTGTTTATAGACGCTATTCCGTGATCGTTAGGTGTGAAGAGCATTTTCGTAATTTGCACTTTATACCTGCGGCCAACATATTCGGAAGCCTATTGGGTCACACACATACGAACATCTAGCCGGATTAAATGCGGTTATAATGATAAACAAATAAGGAAGTTTATCTCGACTATAAAGTGTTATAGTGATTAAATTTATATGACTGTATTTATTTATTATGAATAAATTAAAAACAAGATAATAGTTATATGATTAACTAAAGAATATTTCGGAAGCCAATTAAATGGCATTTGGGGTGCCACATCTGAGTGTATAAGATACAATTGGATTGTGGAATTTAATTAATGATATTACCATATATTAATATTGGATATTAATAGATTTTGGAAAAATAGATTTATGCTAATGAGATAATGATATTCAGTATTAGATATTGACAATATCGTTGATTTATTTAATGTAACATATTAAATTAAAAGAGATAAATCAATCGAAGTGATTTTCCTTATTTTATTAGGAAAATGTTTTCTTTCTCATCAACCATCTAGGGAGCTTCTCCCAATCAGATTGGGACAATAGGGGCGCCACTTTCACCTCTAAAAGAAAGGGGTTAGCTAGCTCTTTTGTACATCACAATTCCAAGATACTAATAGTTCTTGTGAAAAATAGAGAGCTTCTTCTAGAGAGTTTTAGAGAGAGAGAAAAGGCCGGTCTAGCAACCGGATTTTTCTAGTAGCAATCCAAGGAGGATTCTGGCAAGGAGTTTGTGTAGATATCGATATAGGCCAGACACGTGGATGGCTTGCGCACACTACTACACTTCTTTGATGGTCAAAGCGTCGATCTACTTAACGTGTTTAATGAATTAAACGAAGTTGATCTTAGGATTAGAAATCAATTTTTTAAATACCGCTGCGTAGACTAGTTGATTTCCTAACAGTGGTTTCGGAGCGAACTTCGAACCTAAGAAATAAGATAGATGTAAGATCTAGATTCACGAAACGAGAGAAACAAAAAAAATATATAATCGGGTAGGGAGCTTGGCCGATCGGCGCCGGCTCCCCACCGTGTAACCGCCGATGGTGGCGGTGCCCTAGGGTGCTGCCGGTGGCTGGTGGTGCATGGTGAATCCCGATTTTGTTTTTCGTTCTGTGATATTATTGTGCATTGATATCTCATTTGTTTAGTTATGTCATGTGGCTAACTAATGGTTCAAATAGTTTGGGCCATTGGGATGCCACATGGCATTAAATAATAATGGCCCTTTCGAAACTTTGTTTGGAATAGGCCTATGCCTCTTTCAAAATATTTGATTTTGTAATAGGACTAGGCCCAGGCCCTTTTCAAAATTTTGTTTTTGGAAAGGGCTAAGGGAGATGCCTTTTAGGTTTGGAAACAAAAGGCATCCCTTTTGATTAACAATCAAAAGGAAAGAAACTAAAAGAGACCAAATTTTAATTTTGATTTAAACTTGAATTGTTCTTATTAATTGAAATTAAAATTGAAATAAGTTAAAATTAATAGTTAATTTTATTTCCATTAGAATCATTTAATTAATTAAATGTTGATTGATTATTTGATTTGATAAGACGCAAATAGTTAAATTTTAGATTTGTCTTTTCCTAAGATATGATTGTATGGATTGGATTAGATGTTGTAGATATAATACGATTATATGGACCCCGATTGATCATGGACTCGACCAATAGGATAGATGGGTGTGATTTACTTTATGTTGGTTTTAAAATTGTCCTAGGCCGTTACGAAAACGTGACCTAGTTTATTTTCTGGATTTATCTAATTCCTGTTAGCCCCTCCCCCCCCCCCCCCGTGTGCGGCGGGTGTATTTATTTATTAGATAGATTATTATGCAACAAGATTGGAACGGAATACGAAGACAAAAGAAAGATAAAGATCCCATTGGCGATGGCGCATTAAAGATCCTATTGGCGGTTGCATTTACCCTTAGATTGTGACCTGCGGTTTCCTCAGTTTGAATTCGAAACCGCACCTAGGAAAAGTCCATGATCATACTGGTTATTTTTATGCGCGGAATGGTGTGTGTTTTACTTTATATTGATAACGAGAAATATGCACATTTAGATGAGACCATAATTTAATTAAAATTAATTGAGTGAATTAATTCATAAATTATTCCCACGAAAAAATCGAGTTAAATTTGTCTCCCAATATTATAATGATGGTGATGAGCCCTTGTTCGGACCCAAATGATCTGCCCACGTCGGGAGTTGACCTTCCTTGGTCATAGCATTATTAATTAGATATGAGATTGTTGGTCCCTTGGAAAGGCTAATTCAAGTTTAGAGCGGGGGGGGGTGAATAAACTTGTCCCTAAAAATTGGATTTTAATCAAATTAAGGTACAGTTAAAACTTGCATGGAGTTAAGCAGACTAAGCTGAGTTTAAGTAAAACTGACTTATGATGACGGTCAAATTATACCCGTAAAAGTCATCAACATTGACCTTAAATCGAGATTAATAATATATATTTCATATTAAATCACATGTTTATATTTATTATTTAATGTTAAGTGATTATTAATATGATATTTGATATTTAACTGTTTTTATTATTAAAAGGCCGATTTATTGTGCTATAAATGTTTATTTTGTAGATTACGACAAATCGAGAGGATTAATCTCAAGATAATAAGGAAGAAAATCGGAGCATTAATCAAGAGATAAATCAGAGGAATCAGATCAGCACGAAAGAATGCAGTGGGGAACAAGTCAGACAAAGAGACGCATTTAACTCGTGTAAAAAAATGGCTCGGTCGACCGAGCCTATCCATTCGGTCGACCGAGAGTGTCGGCTCGGTCACTTGAAGTTTATCCGGCAGAAATCGCGTGTATATCTTCTAGATCCTTCCTAGGTCGGCAAAAACCTCTATATAAGCAGCGGCTACGAAATTTGTAAAAACACACCAACACATCCCTTCATTCTTTCTTCAATCTTATAGCTTTGATACAATGTAGAATAATTTGAGGGTTTCCAGCAATTTAAGGGCTGCAAATATGTAAGCTCTTATTTTCTGTTTCTTTCTTTTAAGTAATTAATTCCCCCCAATTATGTTTTATCGTTTGAGTTAATTGTTCATAGTTAGATGATGTAGATCTAGGCTATGACGTTAGGGAGGTGGCGATGCCTTGTCTATGAGAATCACATACCCTACGTCCTCTACCTAGAGTCTATGTATGAATCCATGTTGTTTAATTACCGTGCGTCTATGTTAATTTATATAATTGCTTTACGAATTACTGTTTAATCTGTTCTGTATGATGAAACGCTGAGAGATATATTCATGGATGCAATCTGGGGAAAAATACCATTCGGTCGACCGAGCCCAGCTATTCGGTCGACCGAGCCCCCCAGTTCATCCGTTAGACAGCCATGTCTTTATGGTTAGGTTAACTTAATAGAATTTATTATCTCAGTAGGTATGGCTATGGCTACGTTACTCGCTTAGTTTAATTAAAACGTGTAAGAAGGAAATACCGATATAAAACTCTTAGGTAGGCTCATGAATTGATCTTCGGACGTTCAGCGTTATCTAGGCAGGTTTATATTTGGGGATTGCTAGCTTTGATTATCGTCGTGTAGATTAGCATGAGACTATAACTTGGTAATTGCTAGTTGGGACGAGGGCTTGAGTGATCGTTTAGGAAGTACGCCTAACCATAGGAATGTTGCCTAGGCGAGGTGTACGGTCAATATCGGCATCCTTAGAGTCGTAAGCGTGTGAGTTATATGAGATGGAGGGCAAAAGGCGAAGTCACGTAACAATACCACGAGTGATCTAGTGACCTACCGGTGCTAAGTCAAGTTAAAGAGGATGACTCCCGTAGCCAATCTAAGATAGATACAACGGATTGTGAGTTAATAAGTTCGGTTTATTATATAAATTATCTAGGTCCAAACGATAAAGACTATAATTGGGGAGGTTAATTACGTTGTGTCGAGTCGTGTCTTTACTTTTCTTGTCTTATGTTGGTCATAGACCGCCTCTATGTCCTTCACATGTTTAATTAACTGTTTATATATGAAATGACCCACAATTGGTTCCCTGTGGGATCGACCTTGATTCACTATAGCTATACTACGATGGGTCTAGTCCTCTTGCTAGTATTGGTTTATGGTGGTCAAGTATTTTATAACCTGATTGACCACGTCATCAACTTAAGCAAAACTGAGTCAACCGGCAGCAGAAATAATTCTAACCTTTTTCTTGATCTTGTTATTCTATACGAAAGTTGAGTGTGCGAAACTGAATTCTGGTGAATGTCAGTCTGTGAGCTGTGATGTGTATAACAATCAATTCTCAGAATGTTGTAAGTAAATGCTAAGCAAGTAAATAAATGCGTAAAGTAAACGAGGCAAATATTATAGAGGTTCCAGGTGGTGTAATCCTGTCAGTCCTCTCTTCCCCTGTGGTGTAGGAAGAAAATTTCACTAGAACTTCTTGATGTGAGCTGTTACAAAAAGTCCTAAACAATAGTCCTTGGCTAATCCTAGCTTCACTATCTAAACATGTGTAGAACATGTAGAATTTCTGCTCTTCAATTGCTTGAACACTGGTCCTTGAAGGGTTACGTATGCCTCTTCACCAGCTACCACCACAAACACAGTCTACCCGACTGCTGTGACAACTGTCCTTGGCAAAACCATCCCGGTTTGCTTCATAATCTGAACCTTTGATTAAGAATCAAAGTTGGGTTGAGAATCAATGAGTTTATTCTTGTTTGTGGTTCTTCAAAATGTCTGAATCTGGATAAATTCTATGTAGCTTGAACACTTGAAGAAATTCTTGATATGATCTTGTTATAGCACAGAGATGATAGCAATTCGAATAAATAAGACTAGTGCACAAAATGCTTGTTGATCTTAATAATTATGTGGTTTTTTCCTTGGTGCAAAGTCCTCTATTTATAGTGTGAGGTCCAACATTCATCTTGCTTGAATTCGAATTGTATCAACGTCTATCTTGTAACGGCTATATTTTTCAACCGTTACGATGTGTCGAGATTTCATCCAATAATATTGCTTTCTTTATAACGTTCGACTGTACTATCAGTTTGTTGGATGACTGACTTATAAAACTAAGTTTCCTGAACAGTTTTATACTGTGTTTATCAGTTGTCAGTTTCTACGGTCTGTTTTGTTTTTCTTCTGTTTGCAGAAACCAGGGAAGCAATAATCTGAGTCAGTAATTTTTCAAGGGCGCTGAGAAAATAACCCAGCAACATGCGGAATTACTGCTCTACGATGGGAAAAGCGATGGAGGCAATACCAATAAAGCACCAAGATGGCTCAGAAAAAAAAAATATATTTTAAAGGCTTAAATTCTTCGTGGTACAATGTTGAAGGCAAGGTACTACCTTTTTTTTGCTTATGTTTTACTACCTTTTGGTTTTTTGAGCATAAGTTAGCCTATACATGAACCTTAGTATGAATCTTAGCCCGGAGTTAGTTTGTAAGATTAATTATATTAGTGTGGAAGGTTCTGCCCCCAAATATGTCTCATCTAGAGGGTGTAAGGAAACATGTAGTCGTTGAAAGGAAGCAGTGAAAAAAGAGTTCCTCGTAGTTCTGTTAGAATCTCATTGTCCTATGCATGAGATTGCTTCTACTGGCCATGGGAGCAACAAATTGTGTAGTTTAAGCATTCACAATCTAAAGAAGACGTTGAGTTTTGAGAGAACACCATCTTTTGCTTACGTTGAGTTTTATGGTGATGGCTTCTCGGTGAACCCACCTTAAACAGAAACGAGATTACGCTTTGGGTGACAATTTAGAAATCGGAGACTCTTAGTACATTGGTTCGGAAATGGTCTAACCATGGCTGGGCGAGTTTAACCGAGCCTCGGCTCAATCGACTCCTCTCCACGTGTGATGTACGTTACAGCAGTTCCACAAGACTTAGCATAGCCGATAAGCCTTTGGGCTAAACGGGGCTTAATCTTGACGGATTGGCCTGAACTGTCACATATGTTCCAACGAATAAGACGGCGTAGGCTTGCCTACATAACCGACCTTATTCGGAGTACTTTTATTCATTGTTTCTTATTGTCAAGGCCAAAACCGTAATTTTAACCAATCACTAATTCCTAAAACGAGAGACGAGGTAAGAGCTTTGGATAAATGGTATGGATAAATGTCGTTTTCTAGGTCTCACAACCAAGGGAAGGGTATTAATCCACAACAGCGATGAGGCCACCTCTTATAGTGCTCAGAGGGGTCAATATCTAGTGATCCAAGAATAATGACTGACAAGGATACCTTTGGAAAGTCGAGCTGAGGACTCTAAACTCAGAACTACTTCTTTAAAACCCTTAGGATTTCTTTTTAGGATTTTAGGTTTTGTTTTCTTTGAGTCAAATAAAAGTAATGTGACATATGTTGAGGTTTTTTATTTTGCCGTGTTCCGATGGCAATTGGGCTAAGGATGTGCAAAACTTTTTTACTCAATATAGGACACGTGAAATAGAGTTCCGTAGGAGAGTCGAAAAATTGCTAAAGAAAAAGAAATTTAGCAAACAACCTTAAGATGGAAGCATTAAAAGAGCTTGAGAATTATTGAAAATGTAACAGAGAATGATTGGTGCGAACAAGAACAATTTTGGTCAACTTCCAAAACCTTTTAGAATGGTGATCCAAGTGAAAATCCAAAGTGATGTGCAATTCATTCTGCAATTTTTCACCTTCAAACTTTTCGATCCTCTCACCAATCTGCCCCGGAAGTTCACATTTCTAACCATTCTTTCATCGCCTCTCTTTCTTTCCATCTGTTTCACTCTCCCACCCAATCTCAATGCCTTAACCATTTTCAACCCACCCAAAACACAATTTCTTACCCACCCTTTATCTTTTCTTCTCAACCTTATGTGTATCTTTTTCTAAACCCGTCATACTCTCAACCTCCATTTTGTTTACAAAATACCTTTGTGTTGCGGAATTTGAAATATTGCTCAGCTTTAATGATTATCTTTTATCATTTTGATTTTCATGATCCTAGTTGGGGTAAGTGTAGCTCTGCCCTAGCTAGATTTTAAAGGTTTTTGGTTCAATCAAAGTACAACTTATCTTTCTACCGGAAGTTTTAAATTTCACATTTTTTTCCGTTTATTCCGGCATTTATAGATGATCAGTTTTGTTCTACATTATCACACCGATCAGACCTTGTTGATGACGGTTATGACTTTTACGTGATGCATTGGGAGTATCTACATCTCCCTAAGTTCTTGATATCCAATGCAAGCGATAATTTTCTGCGCTAACTGTTTGATTTTATCGTTATCCTCTAGGTCGCATTGCATCTGTTATACCTTACCAAGTTTCTCTTTTATACTGGAATGAATACATAGTGAGCCAGTCCACCTCGTGTTTTCCAACATGGGGTTATGCTTTTTGATCTTTGTCTTCTCCACCCGGTTTTAAGAATATTTAGGCGGTGGAGGTTGTAGATGAAGACTACCATCTTTAGTTGCTTGTTTATTTTTCTTTCTATTTAGTATTTTTCTTGTCTTTGGTTGTATAAAATAAAGTGGCTTAAAATGTTTTTCGGTATTCATACCTAATTACTGCCACATTATTCTATAACTTCCATAGACATGGTGTTATTAACGGTTTGGTGGAGTTTGTCTGCTTATACAGGTTTTCACTTGCTTCTCCACAGCGTGCTGACATTTACTCCGATATTGTTCCTTTACTTGAGAGCCGTTTCCAGAGCTAAGTCTTTTTCTCAAAATTCTCATTTATTTTTGTCATTGAGGACAATGCCATGTTTAAGTGGGGGGTAGGAGACTTAGCTATGTTATGTTATGATTGAAATTTGAATGAAACGGTAGAAAAATTGAATAATTGAAAAAATGAATAAATACCATATTATGTATCTTGTACCCTTAGAATTGTGAGTTCCTAGCTAAGAATTGATAGGAAAGGAACCAAGTTTCATGAGTACGTGATTATTTAATACTTATGTTAAGTAAATTTAAGGATATTCATGCCCGTTTTTGCAAGTAGTTATTTATTATTCAATTACTCAATTCGAATCGAGTATACCGCGCAAATCATAATAACTGAAGAAATTATATGTACATTGCGTAGATGATTGGTTATGTAAACTTAGTATCAATATCTATCTGCTGAGGTATTCTTATATTCTAGCCATTAAAGCAGGGTAATAAGCTTGAGACGTACCTGTGTTTTAGCAAAATGTTAGACACTGGGCTTGTAGTAACATTACCAAAGTAGCCTCGCGCTTGTGGTAATATTCGATGCTATACATGATCTAAGATAGGGGGATACTTTAAAAAGTTCTCTTCCTTGAGATTGATAGTATTTGAAAAATATGAAGATATGAAAAGAATATTCAACTCTTTAAGAGGCTTTGAGTAGTACTCGGTCTCCAAGTCCAAAAACCCTATAGATACGCTCTTGCTTATTGTTCTAGTGCTTTAACCATTGCGAGGCTTAAGAAGTATGAATGCTGATGTTGGTGAATTTTGATATGAGGTATGCATAAACTCTAATCTTGCCACATTTATATAAAACCAATGCACATGCACACATCACTTCGATTCATAGTAAGTAGTGAATAATGGATATCTTAAGAGCATGACTAGTATGAGTTGACTTGAGTTTCTTGTGTAAGTATGATTTGACCATAGAAAATGTTGTCTTGGGGAGTGACTTATTGATGCTTTGTTCGGGACGATCAAAGTCTAAGTGGGGGGTAGTTGATGACGGTCAAATTATACCCGTAAAAGTCATCAACATTGACCTTAATTCGAGATTAATAATATATATTTCATATTAAATCACATGTTTATATTTATTATTTAATGTTAAGTGATTATTAATATGATATTTGGTATTTAACTGTTTTTATTATTAAAAGGCCGATTTATTGTGCTATTAATGTTTATTTTGTAGATTACGACAAATCGAGAGGATTAATCTCAAGATAATAAGGAAGAAAATCGGAGCATTAATCAAGAGATAAATCAGAGGAATCAGATCAGCACGAAAGAATGCAGTGGGGAACAAGTCAGACAAAGAGACGCGTTTAACTCGTGTAAAAAATGGCTCGGTTGACCGAGCCTATCCATTCGGTCGACCGAGAGTGTCGGCTCAGTCACTTGAAGTTTATCCGGCAGAAATCGCGTGTATATCTTCTAGATCCTTCCTAGGTCGGCAAAAACCTCTATATAAGCAGCGGCTACGAAATTTGTAAAAACACACCAACACATCCCTTCATTCTTTCTTCAATCTTATAGCTTTGATACAATGTAGAATAATTTGAAGGTTTCCAGCAATTTAAGGGCTGCAAATATGTAAGCTCTTATTTTCTGTTTCTTTCTTTTAAGTAATTAATTCCCCACAATTATGTTTTATCGTTTGAGTTAATTGTTCATAGTTAGATGATGTAGATCTAGGCTATGACGTTAGGGAGGTGGTGATGCCTTGTCTATGAGAATCACATACCCTACGTCCTCTACCTAGAGTCTATGTATGAATCTATGTTGTTTAATTACCGTGCGTCTATGTTAATTTATATAATTGCTTTACAATTCTTGTTTAACTGCATTACGTATGATGAAACGCTGAGAGATATATTAAGGATGCAATCTGGGGAAAAATACCATTCGGTCGACCGAGCCCAGCTATTCGGTCGACCGAGCCCCCTATTCATCCGTTAGATAGCCATGTCTTTATGGTTAGGTTAACTTAATAGAATTTATTATCTCAGTAGGTATGGCTATGGCTACGTTACTCGCTTAGTTTAATTAAAACGTGTAAGAAGGAAATACCGATATAAAACTCTTAGGTAGGCTCATGAATTGATCTTGGACGTCAAATTATCTAAGCGGAGTTTATATTTGGGGATTGCTAGCACTTTGATTATACGTCGTCGTAGATTAGCTTGAGACTATAACTTGGTAATTGCTAGTTGGACGAGGCTTGAGTGATCGTTTAGGAAGTACGCCTAACCATAGGAATGTTGCCTAGACGAGGTGTACGGTCACTATCGGCATCCTTAGAGTCGTAAGCGTGTGAGTTATATGAGATGGAGGCACTAAAAGGCGAAGTCACGTAACAATACCACAGTGATCTAGTGACCTACCGGTGCTAAGTCAAGTTAAAGAGGATGACTCCCGTAGCCAATCTAAGATAGATACAAACGGATTGACAGTTAATAAGTTCAATTTATTATATAAATTATCTAGGTCCAAACGATAAAGACTATTATTGGGGAGGTTAATTACGTTGTGTCGAGTTGTGTCTTTACTTTTCTTGTCTTATGTTGGTCGTAGACCGCCTCTATGTCCTTGACATGTTTAATTAACTGTTTATATATGAAATGACCCACAATTGGTTCCCTGTGGGATCGACCTTGATTCACTATAGCTATACTACGATGGGTCTAGTCCTCTTGCTAGTATTGGTTTATGGTGGTCAAGTATTTTATAACCTGATTGACCACGTCATCAACTTAAGCAAAACTGAGTCAACCGGCAGCAGAAATAATTCTAACCTTTTTCTTGATCTTGTTATTCTATACGAAAGTTGAGTGTGCGAAACTGAATTCTGGTGAATGTCAGTCTGTGAGCTGTGATGTGTATAACAATCAATTCTCAGAATGTTGTAAGTAAATGCTAAGTAAGTAAATAAATGCGTAAAGTAAACGAGGCAAATATTATAGAGGTTCCAGGTGGTGTAATCCTGTCAGTCCTCTCTTCCCCTGTGGTGTAGGAAGAAAATTTCACTAGAACATCTTGAGGTGAGCTGTTACAAAAAGTCCTAAACAATAGTCCTTGGATAATCCTAGCTTCACTATCTAAACATGTGTAGAACAGGTAGAATTTCTGCTCTTCAATTGCTTGAACACTGGTCCTTGAAGGGTTATGTATGCCTCTTCACCAGCTACCACCACAAACACAGTCTACCTGACTGCTGTGACAACTGTCCTTGGCAAAACCATCCCGGTTTGCTTCATAATCTTAACCTTTGATTAAGAATCAAAGTTGGGTTGAGAATCAATGAGTTTATTCTTGTTTGTGGTTCTTCAAAATGTCTGAATCTGGATAAATTCTATGTAGCTTGAACACTTGAAGAAATTCTTGATATGATCTTGTTATAGCACAGAGATGATAGCAATTCGAATAAATAAGACTAGTGCACAAAATGCTTGTTGATCTTAATAATTATGTGGTTTTTTCCTTGGTGCAAAGTCCTCTATTTATATTGTGAGGTCCAACATTCATCTTGCTTGAATTCGAATTGTATCAACGTCTATCTTGTAACGGCTATATTTTCTGACCGTTCTGATGTGTCAGTACTTCATCCAATAATATTGCTTTCTTTATAACGTTCGACTGTACTATCAGTTTGTTGGATGACTGACTTATAAAACTAAGTTTCCTGAACAGTTTTATACTGTGTTTATCAGTTGTCAGTTTCTTGACTAACTTGGAGCATTAACTGAGATTTTACTCTTCTTCAAAATATCAGTACTCCAGTTTTCATCTGATTATATTTGACTTAATCAGAGTACACCATAAGCAAGTATCTTCTAAGAATTCATTGCCCTTATGATTCTTAGGTCTTCGTACAAGATCCATTAAGTCAGTTCAGGTCACCACAAACTTACCTGAAGTCTAACTTTATAGTCTCGACTTGTGATCTTCATAACTGAGTTTGAATCCTCAGTTCTTCTGTCTTCAATAACAGAGTCTGTGACCCTCAGCTCATCATCAACTGAGTTTGAACCCTCAGTTCTTCTGTCTTCTAGATAAGCCAACCAAGTTTGTGTCCCTCAGCGAACTTACCTTCTTCAGTTTCATATTGGTGTACTCTGAGTCAGTTTGTTTATCTTGACGATTTCCAGTTTTATAAATGACTTCCAGTTTTCAGTTTCACGACACTCTAACTATTACAGTGCTTGTCTGATGTAACCTATACAAATATCAGACTCTAGTAAAACCTATACGTTAACTTCTAGACATCTTTTAGCTTTTCACTATAACAGCTAGCTTCAGCACTTCATCAATGAGGTTAAGATAATACTTTGAATAAATATGATGAATTATCATCAAAACATAAATTTTATTTCCAACAGAGATCTCATGAATATTTGGTTTATGACTCACTAAGAATCTTCTGATGATTGGCCCACGTCATGACCGCCTGATTTTAGAGACAAGCGGTTGGCTATCAAATAGAGATGTGAATTGTCAAAGAGTTGACTAGTCAATCAATGGAAGCCGAATAAGATTCGACCGGTAAGTGTACCCACCTTTCGAAATTGACCCGGTCGATCAGCTGACGTTGGGGATCGAGTCAACTAGATTAGATTCCATTCACTAAAAGATTAATGAAAATTCTTGAAAGCCAATTGGGAATAGTTGGATAGTGGGAACAAAACCTATTACAAATTTAAAGTGCAATTTCAGGGTTTTGTATGCGTGAACTTTTACTTACATTATCTTTAATTTATTGTTGTAGAAATGTCAAACAAATTGATCTTCGTTTTCTCATTGAAAACAATCTTGATGAATCAAACTTTCTCGACTGGGAAAGAAACCTCAAAAACGTTTTGAGACATGAAGGCATTGGCTATGTCTTGCTAAGGATCCTGAAGATGCTACGAATGAGGAATTGGTTAAGAAGCATGCACAACACTATTCTGATAGTAATTTCGCTACTTGCATCACGCTTACTTCTATGACACCGGAACTTCAGAAACAGCATGAGTCCATGGATGCTTATACCATTATGGCTCACCTAAAGGAGCTCTATGCTTCTCAGTCCCGCATTGAGAGGTACGAGGTCTTGAAGGTGCTGTTTGGTTGCAAGATGACTCCGGGTACCCAGGTTGGATCGCCTATGCTAAAGATGATCGGATACATATAGAGGCATGAGAAGCTGGGCCGTAAGATGCAGTGTGAGTTGAGTATTGACTTTATTCTGCAATCTCTACCTGATTCTTACACATAGTTTGTGATGAACTATCACATGAACAAGATTGATTGCTCTATCGCGGAGTTATTGAACATGCTCAAAACTGCTGTAGGCACTGATGGCAAGGGTAAGCAAGTGTTGCTCGTGACATCTGCCAAGGGCAAGAAAAAGTTCCAAAAGGAGACTAATAAGGTGAAGGAGGCTACTAAGCCGTAGCCTAAGATAGCCAAAGACAAATTCAAGGATGCTTGCTTCCATTGTGACCAGACAGGTCATTGGAGGAGAAACTGCAAGGCTTTTTGAGCACCAAGAAGAACAAGCGTAATGATGCTTCGACTTTAGGTATGTTTATGATTGAATCAATATTGCTTCTTCTAAGTCTAACCATTGGGTATTAGATACTGGATGTGGTTCTTATGTTTGTATGGATATGCAGGGACTAAGAAGGACTACAAATCTGAGGAAAGGAGAAGAGGACCTGCGTGTTGGGAATGGAGAAAATTTTGCTGCCCAAGCCGTAGGATTTTATTTACTTTCATTGCCCAATGGGCTAGTACTAGAATTGAATAACAGTTATTATGTTCCTGCTATTACGAAGAGCATTATTTCTATTTCTGCATTGGATATTGAACGATTTTCTTTTACATTTAAGAATAAATGTTGTTCTTTTTCACGAGATGGAATATTTTATGGTATTTGCAAACTAGAAAATGGTCTATACATATTAGATATGAATGTTGATATACTTATAAACAACAAGAAAGCTAATACAAGTGACTTGAACGAATCCTAGATGTGGCATTGTAGACTTGGTCATATAAATAAGAATTGCATTTCCAAACTCCATAAAGACAGAACGTTGGATCAATTCGATTACGAATCGTTTGATACATGCAAAGCTTGTTTACTTGGCCAGATGACAAAGTCACCGTTTAGGGGCAAAGGGATAAGATCCAATGAATTTCGAGCTCATAAATACTGATGTATGCGGCCCAATGTCAATTCAAGCTAAAGGAGGATACTCTTATGTTATCACTTTCAGTGATGACCATTCTCGTTATGGTTATGTGTACTTAATGAAGTATAAGCCTGAAGCCTTTGAAAAGTTCAAGGAATTCAGAAGTGAAGAGGAAAAACAACTAGGTAAAGAAATCAAGACACTTCGATTTGATCGAGGTGGAGAATACCTAAATGGAGATTCTACCTGAATGGACTCCACCGAGAATGCCTCAGATGAATGGCGTATCTGAGAGAAGAAATCACACTATATTAGACATGGTGCGATCCATGATGAGCTATGCAGTTCTTCCAAAATTGTGTTGGGGGTATGCTCTAGAAACAACATCTTATATACTTAACTGAGTTCTATCAAAGACGGTGGATTCTACACCATAAGAAGTATGGGCCAAGGAGAAACCAAATCTAGCTTATCTTAAACCTTGGGGTTGTCTGACTTATGTGAAGCGATGATGCCTGACAAACTTGAAGCTAGATCAGACAAATGTCTGTTTGTGGGTTATCATAGAGAAACTAGAGGATACCAATTTTACCATCCAGGAGAGCAAAAGGTGTTTGTCTTCAGGACTGGCCACTTTCTGGGGAAAGAGTTTATTCTGGAGAGGGTCAGTGGGAGTAAGATTGATCTTGAAAAAATTCAAGAACCACTTACGGATAACATCTGTTGAAGGAAGTAGAGCAGATACTGCATATAGATGAGGTACAAACGCCTGCTCTAGAAACACAGACTCCTCAAACATCCACTAGGGAACGTCGTGAACCCAAAAGGTACACTGGCGTATACCTTATGGAAGATGAGGATCCTAAAACTTGTGATGAGGTGTTGATGAGGCATGACAAAGAGAAATGCCTAGAAGCCATGAATTCTGAAATGAGATCCATGAAAGACAACCTAGTTTGGAACTTAGTTGTTCCGACTGTAGGAATAGTTCCCATAGGGTGAAAATGGGTCTTTATGAGAAAGACTAACATTGATGGTAATGTAGTTACCTACATGGAAAGGTTGGTGGCAAAGGGTTATAGACAAAGACAAGGAGTTGACTATGACAAGACCTTTTTGCCAAAAGCAATACTAAAGTCCATCAGAATTCTGCTTGCTATTGCAGCATACCATGATTATGAGATCTGGCAGATGGATGCAAAAAAAGGTTTCCTTATTGGGAATCTGTCTGAAGAAGTGTACATGACACAACCTGAGGGTTTCACAACCGATAATGCTAGGATGGTATGCAAGTTGCAAAGATCCATTTATGGTTTGAAGCAAGCTTCTCGGAGTTGGAATATTCATTTTGATGAAACTATGAAATAGTTTGATTTCATCAAGAACGAAGATGAGCCATGTGTTTACAAGAAGGTTAGTGGGAGTGCCGTCATTTTCGTAGTACTTTATGTAGATGACATATTGCTCATAGGATATGACATTCCTATGTTACAGTCAGTTAAAGTTTGGTTATCCAGGAACTTCTCTGTGAAGGACTTGGGAGAAGCAGCCTATATTATGGGAATCATGATCTATAGAAATGGATCTAAGAGGTTGCTTGGTCTGTCACAACCCACCTATATAGAAAAGATGCTGAAGAGATTCAACATGGAGCAATCCAAGAGAGGATTGCTGCCCATGTCACATGGGGTCTACATGTCAAAGGAAATGTGTCCTAAGACAGAGAAGGAGAGGGTGCAAATGAGTAGGATGTCTTATGCTTCTGCTATTGGGTCCATCATGTATGTCATGTTGTGTAGTAGACTAGATGTCTCGCACCCTCTATGTATGACTAGTATGTAATATTCCGATTTTCGGGAAAGGGCAGACGTGTCATTTTGCAAAAACAAAATATTATTATTTATTTTATTTTATTGGAGTTAAGTATGTAATATAAATATATATGATTTTCGAAATTGTATATATGATTAATTAAGGAAATTCTAAATTTTATGGTAATTAAGGAAAAAGGGATGATTGGGAAATTATATTTAAGGAAAATATAATCAGATTATTCCCATAACCTAAAAACTATTTAGAATCAGTTTAAACGTTCATCCTCTGCGCCATTGAGGAGAAGAGAAAAGGTTAGGAGATTTTTAAGAAATTCTAAAGTGAAACTAAACTGTTTTTAGATCAGACTAGAGTTTTGGAATCGTTGTGAAGAGGACATCGTTTGGATACAAGACTGTTAGAAGTGCTGTAGATTTTCGAGATCTTGGAAATTGGGTTTGCTTGCAAACACGTAAGAGGCTCTTCCTATGATTTCAATTGTGGTTTGTAAGGTTTAGATCAAAGCTTGAAGACGTTTAAATGCTAGAAATTTGTTCCCTTTTGTTGATTATGGATCATAGATGTTGTGATTTGTTGTAGATATGTTTTCTGCGTTTTTCTGAGTGAAATACGATTGTAGTCGTGTTGAAAACAGATTAGAAATCGTTAAGAGTCTAAAAATCTTGTTTAGGGATTTCAGGCAGAATGCGCACACATTCCTGTATCAGGTTGCAAGGTTTTAGTTTTGTACGTAGAATGCACACGCATTGTAGACAATGCGCACGCATTCCTTCTACAGGATGTTCATGTTTAGTTGTTGTTTGTCGAATGCGCACGCATTCAGAGTAATGCACAAGAATTCATGGTTCGGGTTTTTCAGATCGTTCGCTAGTCGTGCAATGCGCACGCATTGGCTGGACAGAAACTTTCAGCAAGTTTCTAGATAGTGAATGCGCAAGCATTCCAACCAATACGCACGCATTGGGATCCTATTTTGGAAAAATTAATGTTTAAGCTATGCTTTGAGTTTTAAACCTTGATTTATGATATAATTGTTGGACTTATTTCTATGTTTTGATGATGAGTGCCAGACTAGCTGTGATAGTGCAAAGGCAAAAAGATGTCTAGATCAAATGTATAGGTTTATTAGAGTTTGATTTATCAATAGGTTTGATCAAACAAGCACTGTAATGGTCTACTGATTCATATCAACAGACTGGTCAATATCAGTAGGGTAGTTAGGTCAGTAGACTTTTCTGGAACCTGCTGAAGACTGAAGGCTGAGGGCTCAAACTCAGTTACAGAAGGTTAAGGGATCAAACTTAGTAATTTAAGTCAAGGATATGGAATCAGAATTTAGGAAAGTCTGTGATGACCTAAACTGATTACATATACCTTGTGTACAAGGTCTAAGTTCCATATGTTGGATGATGTTTGGAACTTGGTTATAATTAAAAAAAGGTGTAATCTAACTTCACAAATTAAAGTTAGATAGAAATCAGCTGCATTGTATTTTATACACGTAAAATTGCGATTAAAAGAGATCGATAGGTATCTCAGCAGACTGATGAACCTGCTGATAATATACCTCGATTAATTCAAGATTATTGGAAAATTACATGGACAAGGACAGCCAACTACCTCTGATTTATCAAACAAATCAAGTGCTTTGATTAAACAGACATTGGGATGATTCAGATTATTATCCAATGGTTATAAGTGAAAGGGTGGATGATCGCTTCATCAAAAAGGAATTTCGGCGATGTCGATCCTATGAATAGTGACAGAAAGCAAATCAGATGGGACAAAAACAAGGAACGGTTACATTTTAATTTCAAATACAAGTCACATGTTCTCCTACCTATAAATAGAGGACTTTCAACTCACAAAGAAATGATGAAAATTGAAAATCTTTGAAGAGATATTTTACTGAGCTGAAAAACACACTACTGAACTTACTGAACTTAAAGCTACTGATCCAGAGAAATTCTTCAAGTGTATTCTACTTTCAAGCCATATCAAGTATACACACTTGAAGACTGCGCAAGTCTCTTTGATTATATCATCTCGATCAAGGCTGCAAAGAATCGAATCATTATTTGATTCAATCTTTATTTTATAAAGAACCTGCTGAAGACAGTGAAGCACAGTTGTGTGAAAGACTGTTGTTTGTGGTGGAGCTAGTGAAGAGGCAATCCTGCCCTTCAAGAACCAGGGGAAGACTCAGGAGCAGCAATCCTACATGTTCCCAGTTTTCAGTTTGTGAAGCCATAGTTATTGGTGAAGGACAAGCAACTTAGGAATCTTTGTAACAGCTACATCAAAGATCTCTAGTGAATTTCCTCCAACATCACAGGAGAATAGTGGACTGATAGGAATACACCACCTGGAACCACTATAAAATCTGCCTACTTACTTTCATCATTTATATTCTGCACTTAGTTTATTTCACACATCAACCTACTGAATCTAGCAACTGAAATCACACACATACACTACTGAGTATCTAATACTTAGTATCATCTTTTAACCACAAGTATAAAGGCTTAATTTTGATATAATTCCGCTGCACAAATTCAGCAAACTCAACTATCAGTGAACTCTCATCATCATCATTATGACCATCGAGGTATCGCAGACTCATGAAGTGTCGCAGATTCTTGAAGTTGCAGAATTTGTTAACTCCAAAGTTTTAAGTGTTAAGTTTATTCACCCCCCCCCCCCTCTAAACTTAACCAAAGCCTTTTCAAGGGACCAACAATTGGTATTGGAGCAAAGGCTTACATTCGAAGAAATCCTACTTGTTGTGCTTGTGAAAATTCTTTGAAACTTTCTTTCAAGTTCTTGATTTTCAAAGACTTGCATCATGGATAACACCCGAAGACGCTAGAACTATTCGATGTGTTCGTAGATAGATTTGATGAGTATAAGCGTCGAATGCAGGCTTACCTTTGTCGCAACTCATGATGAGATGATGGATGTACTAAGCGATGGACCATGGAGATTACCAAGGCGAATAATGAGTGGGTGATACAACCGAGTACATTCCTAAACCAAAAAGAGAATGGAATGCAGAAGACAGAAAAAGAGCAAACCTCAACAATATTGCTATTGACATTATTTATAAAACCTTGGATAGCATTATGTACATGAAGGTTAAAGATTGCAAAACTGCAAAGGAACTTTGGGACAAGATACAGTTGATCTGTGAAGGCACTGATGCAATAAAGAAGAATAAAATCAGTGTGGTCAAAAAGAGATTTCAAAAGTTCAAGATGCTACCAAATGAAACCATTGAGCAAATGGAATTAAGATTTAATGCAATCCTGGATGAACTTACCCTGCTAAGTGTAAGTTATTCAAAAGAAGAAATAAACACCAAAATCTTGAAGGCTCTACCTGCAAAAGATGTTTGGAAAATGAAGGTGACTGCAATAGAAGAAATAGGAAATTTGCATGAAGAAGACACCTTCAAGTTGTTTTCAGATCTCAAGGCTTATGAATTTAGCAAAAAGCTTGTACCTGAGACTGAAAAAGAAGAGCCAAAGACCACTGCATTGGCTGCTTCACATCAAGAAGAAACATCAGGAGGACAAGATGATCTGTTGGATGAAATGCAGGAGCAGATTGCCCTCCTGAGCAAGAAAATCAGGATGATGAAGACAGGAAAGGCCGTGCAAGAAACTTCACAAAAAGGCCTACTGAAAGAAAGAAAGAAGAATCAAAGAAAGATAATGACTATCTGTGCTTTCATTTCAAGAAACCAGGACACTTCAAACTGATATCCCGAGTTAAAACAAAGTAAGGAACTCGATTATATTTGCTTCAAGCGCAAGAAGCCTGGACACTTTAGACTGATTGTCGGACTCATCAAGACCAAGAGTCAACAAAGAAGACATGGCAAGAAGGCTATGGTTCTTTGAAGATGAATCGGGTATGAAGTGGAATCAAAAAGGAAATGAATCGGATGACACAAAGAGTTCTTTGCTATGGAAGATTATGATTTGATGGCCAATATGGATGGCGAGGAGGTATACACATTGTATCAATAAACACTCTATTTGGAAGTGATTATGAATCAACTTGTGGTTCAAATCCTAGAAATTCTGACAATAATGAGACTTTGGATGCCTTCCTTAATCAACTGAGGATAATACAATCTGGTTATGAGATTGTGAAGGCTGAAAAAAAAGCTCTTGAATTAGAAGTTGGAAGAATGAAAGCTGAAATAAGAGTTCTCAAAGGTATGGAAAAAGATGTTGGACAGAATCAGTGTAAGTCTGCTGATCATCCAGCAGCCCCTGAATCTGTTCAACCATCTTGCTCCACTACTACATAAAAATCTGGAAAGCCTTATGGTGATAAAACAGGGCTTGGATTTGGAACTCAACAATCCAAAAAGAGTGGATCCAGTTAGGTTACTGAACCTAGTACCAGAATTGGTCCTAAGTTTGTACCAGCACAAGATCCAACTCCAAGTAAGGTTGCTGAGGCAGTAAAACCTACTAAGGATACTTCAAGGAACCAAAATCAGAAGTCAAAGAAGACAAAAGCTCCTAACAAGAAGAACAAATCCAAAAAAAGGACTGCTGGACCTTCTAGACCTACTGATAGCAGACCTACTACCAAGTCTGCTGGACCACAAAAAGGTAAATGTCAGAAACATTCCAAGGATAAGAATCCTAAACCCAAAAATGTTAATCATTCAAGGGATACTTATCTCAGGGGGAAGACTGTTCCCTACTGATGATGATTGGAATATTCCTGTACCTGCTGATAGAAACAACCAGTATAACCATGCTTCTTCGGTAAAACCTAGGCAATGGAATTAGCAAAGGACTCAGCAGAGGACTTATAAAAGGCCTCAAAGCAGGACCTCGGCCAGAGACTCCATACTACTGTGGTCATTCCTAACAGACAAACAAACAAATAGTTATCTTGATGCTTCTAACAACAAGAGTCACTTCAAACAGCATTATAAATCAAAAGGCCAGAAAACATATGTGAATCCTACACAACCTACTGTAAGAGCTTATGGATGTGTGGAATACATGTATGAACCAAAGTATGACACTTTTAGGAGAAGACCTTATGGAAACTTACCAAAAGTCATGCTTACTACTGACCACTATGGACCCAAACAGGTTTGGGTACCTAAAATGTATTAACTTTGTTTTGTAGGGTGTGCGGTATTTTGTGGTGGATGTTCGGACATATGACAAAGAATAAGCACTGTTTATTAAACTTTGTGGCAAAAGATGGTCCAAGGGTGAATTTTGGCAACAAGAATACACCTGGATACACAAGGGGATATGGCACACTTGTGAGAAATGGACTTACAATCAAGAATGTTGCATATGTGGAAGGATTGGACTACAACTTGTCGAGCCTTTGGACAATTCGTGACATGGGATACAAGGTCACTTTTGACAAAAACAAGCTGTATTGTCATTAGTGAAAGAGGTGATCAAGTTGTACTTGCTGATAGAAGACAACAAAACATGTATGTTGTGGATTGGTCTACTGCAGTTCCAGAAACCTGCATGATTGTGCATACCAAATCTGAACTCAACTGGTTATGGCACAAGAAGTTGAATCATTTAAACTTTGATGATATCAATCAGTTAGTGAAGAAGAAGTTGGTGATTGGTTTACCTGAGATCACATTCAAAAAGGATGCTATATGTGATGCATATCAGCAGGGTAAACAGATAAAGTCAAGCTTCAAGTCAAAAACTAAACAATCAACTAATAGAGTGTTGGAGCTTATGCATATGGATATTTTTGGACCAATAACTCCAACAAGTGTAACTGGAAAGAAATACACTTTAGTGGTTGTGGATGATTATTCAAGGTACACTTGGGTGGTTTTTATGAACAAGAAAAGTGAGACACTCAAAAGCATGCCTAATCTTTTAAAGAGATTACAAAATGAGAAAATTTTAACAGTAATAAAAATAAGATCGGACTGAGAGTCATTGAATTTCTCAACAAAGTTATAAGAGAATATCGTGAACAGAATGGTGTACTACATCAACTTGCTGCTGCTGGCACACCTCAGCAAAATGGGGTTGCTGAAAGAAGAAACATAACTTTAAAGGAAGCAGGAAGGACAATGATATGTGAAGCTTTGCTACCGAAAGATATTGAAAGTGAAGCAATTAATACTGACATGCTATACACAAAAGCAGAACATCAAGTGAACAAGAAGCTGCTGAAGACACCCTATGAGATTTGGAATGGAAGGAAACCAAATATATCCTATTTCCATCCATTTGGAAGCAAGTGTTTTATACTAAATCACAAGGCTCATTTGAAGACATTCCAACCGAAATCTGATGAAGGAATTTTCTTGGGATATTCTTGATCGAAGAAGGCATTGAGTCTTGAACAAGAGGTCACTGAAACATGAAGAAACAATCCATGTTGTGTTTGATGAACCTAAGTTCACTGGTATGGAAGATGAAGATTGTGAACCTGATGAGAATCAACAAGTCACTGATCCAGACTGTGTTGAAGTTTTGGAAAGATTCAATGACTTGAAAGTTTCTGATACTGCCCCTGCTGAACACCCTGCTGGTGACATTACTGATGCAACAACTGAAGCTATTCAAGGATCTGCTAAACCCCCTGTTGTTGAAGAAGCTACAGCAGACCCTACTGAAGATGAGGCTCCTGATAATCAAACTAACCAGAATCCTCAATGGTTAAGGAATCACCCTGCTGAACAAGTTATTGGCAATGTACAACAAGGTGTAAGGACCAGAAGACAACTGGAAGCTATGTTTACTTGCTTTCTATCTCAAATGGAACCTAAAGTTGTTGAAGAAGCAATTTCAGACCCAGATTGGATAATTGCTATACAAGAAGAATTGAATGAATTTGAAAGAAATCAAGTTTGGGCACTAGTTGAAAGGCCAAGTCATGCAAATATCATTGGTACTAAGTGGGTATACAGAAATAAACTTGATGAATCTGGTACCATTGTAAGGAATAAGGCCAGACTAGTTGCAAAAGGCTATTCTCAAGCAGAAGGAATAGATTTTGATGAAACTTATGCACTTGTTAAAAGATTGGAAGCTATCAGATTATTCTTGGCACATGCTGCATATAACAACTTTAAAGTATATCAAATGGATGTCAAAAGTGCATTTCTGAATGGCATTCTAGAGGAGGAAGTGTATGTACAACAACCTCCTGGATTTGAAGTTAAAGATCAAGAAGATAAAGTGTATAGACTCAACAAAGCACTTTATGGATTGAAACAAGCACCAAGAGCATGGTATGGGACTCTATCTCAATTCTTGGTGGACAATGGTTTTACAAAAGGCACCATTGACAAGACACTTTTCAGAATCAGTGAAGGGAACAAAGACACCTATTTGCATACATTTATGTGGATGACATAATATTTGGTTCTGAAAATGATTTACTTTGTGAAAAGTTTGCAAATCTAATGAAGAGTAAATTCCAAATGAGTATGATGGGAGAGATGAACTACTTTTTGGGATTGCAAGTTAAACAGATGAAAGATGGAATCTTCATTCATCAAACCAAGTACACCAAGGAGTTGCTGAAGAAGTTTGGTATGGAAAACAGCACCAAGATATCAACTCCAATGAGTACAAACATCAGATTGGATGAAGATAAAGAAGGCAAAGATGTTGATCAGACTTTATACAGAAGGATGATAGGCAGTCTGTTGTACCTTACTGCCAGCAGACTTGATAGATCCTTTGCTGTAGGTGTTTGTGCAAGATTTCAATCTAAACCAAAAGAAAGTCATTTAGGTGCAGTCAAGAGAGTTCTCAAGTACCTAAAGGAGACTTTGGGAGTAAGGATATGGTATTCCAAGGATGGAAGTTTCAAAGTTATATCCTACTCAGATTCTGATTTTGCTGGATGCAAGATTGATAGAAAAAGCACTACAGGAACTTGTCAGTTAATGGGAAATAGACTGGTCTCCTGGTTTAGCAAGAAACAGAATTCAATATCAACTTCTATTCTTTGAAAATTTGAATACATTGCATATTGGAAGTTCTTTGTGCACAAGTACTATGGCTAAGACAATGATTAAGGGATTATGGAATTGAAGAAAAGGAAATTCCAATTATGTGTGACAACACAAGTGCAATTGCAATCACGAGAAAATCTGTTTTGCACTCAAGAACCAAGCACATTGATGTGAGACATCATTTTATAAGAGATCATGTTGAAAAGAAAGATGTCGTGGGTTCTATATATCCTACCGAAAATCAACTTCTTTGATATTTTTCTAAACCACTTGATAGTGAAAGATTTGCCAAATTAAGGACTGAACTTGGAATTATAAAAGTTGAGTGACATTCAACAATGTACTGGAATTCACCAAGGGGATTAGTCTTTGCTATGTTGGGTGAGCTCACTTAGCAGATTAGTCATTGGTATCAACAATTCCATGTACTTATGTTTGGACAATTGAGCAAATGAGGTTTCCAAGGGGATTGGTCTTTGTCATGTTGGGTGAGCTCACTTGACAGATCAGTCATTGGTATTAAACCTCATCTTGTATTATCAATTGAACAAAACTAGAAGAAATTAAGGATCAACAGAGTCACTTTGTCGGTGAGGTCTTTGAAGTATCTTTATCGCCAGATCGCCGAGCCAACCTCACGAGGACAACCTCTTTGAATGGAACGTTATTCAGTCAAACTATACTAAAGTCAAAAGTAGTTTGGCGGGATATTTATCCTATCCTTTATTACCATAGTTAACACGATCCTACGGTTACAAAGCGTTATGGAGGAGTTATGGGCCACGTGTCAAGACCACATTTACTCATATTAATCGTGGTTAACATCAATGTACGTGCGCTGACAGTTACAACAACTCACTGTCTATTTATACAGACCTACACGTAGCAGATTCTCTCTACTTGCAAAATCTGCTATATCTCTGTTTTTACACTGTGTGAACACAGATTTACTATCTATCTTCTTCATCTCATTTTTTTATAACAATGGCGGAAAGGATTGATGTTCAGATTGAATCAAGCCAAAGTGTTAGAGGCTTTGTTGTTGATGCAAACAAAACAGAGTTGGCCATCAACATTGGTAGAAGAATAAGGAGGTTTGCAGGTTTGGAAAATATACTCAATATAAGATTGGAAACAATATCATACAAAAATGTTATTGATTTCTGGAAGAACATGGTTGTGGAAGAAGGAAGTGAAGCATTCAAGACAACTGTGAATGCTGAGGAGATTGAAGTTTCCCCTAGTCTACTGAGGGAAGTTTTTGGTTTTGAAGAAGTGGTAGATGCACCAACAAATCCTGAAGCAATGGGACTATCCAAGATGGATTTTGTTGACAAAATTAAAACAAATGCAGCCACCAAATCTATTCCAGGCATCAATGTGAAACACATTGGATTTGAGTACAACCTGCTGAGCAAGCTCATTGCAAAGAACATACTTGGACTGGTTGGAAGTATGGACACTCTATCAGGACCCAAGATAGAGCTGATGATGATCATTTGCAGAAGCATGAAGTTTGATTGGGCTGGTTACTTCATTCATTACATGAAGAAGGTAGCCAAGGAAGAAAAAGATGGAAAAAGGAAATCCAAGGCCTTGCCCTTAGGATTAATGGTTCAGACCCTGCTGAATCACTTGAAGATTCCTGATATTGAACCTGAGAAGATTAATCAATCTAGATACAAGAAGGAAATTTATTATGCTATTCCTGGTCTAGATGATGATGAAGATGTTGCTGACCCTGCTGCTGATGATGATAGTGATGGAGATGATGGTGATGCTGGTGGTGAGCAGGTCAAGCAAACTAAAAGAAATCTACTAAACTCTTTGCAACAAAGAAGACCTTTGAGAAAAAGAAAATTTGTAGATACAAGGAAGTTCACTGAGATCTTAAAGCCTAAGAAGACAAAGAAGCAAACAGCACAGACTGTTGTGTCTGCCGAGGGTCCAGCTGAATTTGAAGGTACTGACCCTGCTGTTGCTGCAAGAAAAACTGTTGTTTAGATTCTGAGGGAACAACAGAAGGAAGCTAGTAGAAAGAGAAAGTCTACTAGAACTGATGATGATGAACCCCGCTTCAAGAGGATGAAGGAGATTGCCACAAATAAAAAGTATGGCAAAGGAAAGGAATTGAAAATCCTGGAAGAACAAAGAATCCAAGAAGAAGCATCAGTAGAAGAGGAAGAAGAGGCTATTGAGGATGAGCCCTTAACTATCATCAAGCCTGTGGAAATTACTAACTCCGCACCAGAAGAGGTTGTTAAGTCTACTGAAGCTACACAGGTTGTTGTCGAGCAATCTGTTGGAGATATCTGATCTCATCGACCTGAGCCTCTTTGTAGTATCTATCGAAGACCCACAACAAACCATCGAACTCGAACTCTCTTGTGGTAGTTGAAGAATTGGTTGATGACCCCTGAGTGTTGCAAGAACTCGGGGAAGAGCGATCTCTTTGCTAACCTATTTGATGAGCATGTAAGTCAGGGGGAACCAAGTGTTGTACAGATGGAAGTAGTAGGTACAAATATACCATCTCAGCAACCTACTGACTTTGAAGCATCTGTTGAAGAAACAATGAATTTACTTGTGGGAGCTTTTGGAGGTCAGCAAGCTACTGAACCTGCCACTAGGAAGCCATCTATGCCATATGAGAAGGCATCTAAGAAGGACAAAGTAGATCCTAACTTCAAAATGGTGCAAAACTACTTTCAGTGGAAGTTTGGATTCTACAAGAAACAGAAACCAGCTCCTGATCCAATGAGTGGATTTGAAGAATGGGCATTTGAGCACCTGGGTGTGGACAGCCTGTTGGATTTGTTAGACACTAGCATGCTGCAATCTAGGCTGATGGATCTTCTGGATGAAGGAAAGAAGAGTGGAGGAATTATGTTCAGAGATCCAAAGTACACACCAGACAGTGATTCATCAGATTCTGATGATGATTCCCCTATGTTCCCTGGGGAGACCGGTGGAGTGGCTAGAGAAACAACAATTGAAGTTGCTGGTCAAGGAGCCATTGATGGCATAGAAGCTGAAACCACTGAGACTGGTAAGTCTGCTGAGGGCCAGCAGACTTGAGAGATGGATGAGGATCTGCAGGATCTCACCATGGATGATCTGGAGGCATTGATCAATGAAGGAGTTAATTTAAGTGCTGGTAGGCTAGCTGATGAATCACTTACACTCCATGTTGTAGAGCCTACTGCACAAACTGAAGCTGAACAGAGGGCTGATTTGGATGAAGAGAAGGTTACTGATTATATTGAGCGAAGTGCTAGTTCAGAGGACTCCTGTCAATATCAAGATGGATTTGACACTGAGGATACCTTATCCAAAACTGCTATTATTTTAACAAAAATTGGTCATGCTGAAGGATTCCAAGTGGATAATGAGGCTATATTCAATCCACAAAGAGTTGAAGAGGAGGTACAGGTTGCTGAGTTACAAACAGCACCTGGACACGGGTTGGAACAGGAGGTACAGGCTGCTGAGTTACAAAAAGCACCTGGACAAAGGTTGGAACCAATTTTGGGTTTGGAGGAAACCCCTGCTGTTCAAGAGGCTGCTGTAGTGGAGCCTACTGGAGTCAAGACCACTAAAGGGAAAGATGGTCAGCAGAATGCTGTTAATGAGGATGAGCAGATGCTGGACAATGACTTTAGTGATGAGGAGTTCCAAATGCCTGAAGAAGAAAATGTTGATGTTGATCCCCCACAGGCATTTGTTCCTATTTTTGAAGAACCAGATCTTGATCCTTTCTTGGAAGAATATCAAGGACCTAACCCTAGTGGACTAGATAGGAGTTGGGCACTGGTAATCAGCAGACAGAGGCAAACTTACAATGTAGAAGAGCCTGCTGATGGAGCTACTGGAGAAATGGCTGGTGGAGTACCAGCATATGTCCTGGGAGAGTTGAGGACTGTCAGAAATGATATTTCAAATCTAAGAACTCAACTGGACAGGAAAGAGCAGAGATTTGATGATTTGATTAATTTAGTGGAAAACAGAGGGAGGACTACATAAACAGTTGCCTCCAACATTACCTCAAATCAATATGCTCTTGCAGATCTTGCTATGGAAGTGAAAGGTATCAAGCAAGGGAATTCACTGAAAGATAATTTTTTGAAAGAACAGTTCATATCCATCCATCAAAAAATTGACAAGCTTGCTGAATTACCTAAACCTGCTGAGGCTGCTGGAACATCTCATCCTGCTGGATTGGATCCCAAGGTTTTTGAGAGGATCAATCTACTGGAAGAAACTTTGCAATCCAGGATTACTGCAGTTGACACAAGAACTAAGATTATGGAAGGGCAACTGAATAATCTGGTTATCTCACTGGAGAGTGTTCATGGCCAAATGTCCCGGTTTGTTGATGATGTCACTAAGGGGAAGAAGGCCAAACAGCAGCAGCAAAAGAGGCTGCAAGACTTTTTGCACAAAAGAGATGGATAGATGAAACCAATGCTTACAGGCAACCTGCACCTGGCAGAGTTCAACTCACTGATGATCTCTTTAGGAAATACAAGAAAGAGTATTACAACAGGAGGAAACCTTATCAAGACAAGGGGTTTCATGATGGACTTAACTCTTTCTTGGGATTGAAGTTTTGGGAGGCAAGGATTAAAGCCTTAAGGGCAAGCAACAGAGGTGGTAGAAGTGGAAGAGGTGGAAGAAGTGGCAGAGGTGATAGGAACTTGCCTATCACAAAAGCAAAGGACTCACTTGATGAATTCAAGGAACTGTACATGAAGTTTGGATTCAGAGTGAATCAAATTAACCTTCTCCTGCCTGAAGCATGGAAGTGGTGGAAAGAGGTCAATCCCTACATTGATTTTACACTGATTGAAAATGAATGGATGAGGGACATGATAGAAGAAATCAGGGCCTACCAAGAACAAGTGGAGAAGGCCAGACAAGAAAGAGAAAGAAGACAGTAGATCAGCATACTTTAACTGCATTATGTTTTTGTTGATTCTAGACTGTAATATCTTTGAACAAATGATTATAATGAAAGATGACTATAGTTGTTCTGTTCTTGTTTTTATCTTTTTTGCTTTGCTGTTAGGTGAGGGTAGTGGCATCATCACCAAAAAGGGGGAAATTGTTGGACTTATTTCTATGTTTTGATGATGAGTGCCAGACTAGCTGTTATAGTGCAAAGGCAAAAAGATGTCTAGATCAAATGTATAGGTTTATTAGAGTTTGATTTATCAATACGTTTGATCAAACAAGCACTGTAATGGTCTACTGATTCATATCGCCAGATCGGTCAATATCGATGAGGGTAGTTAGGTCAGTGAGACTTTTCGGAACTCTTTGAAGACTAAAAAAGTGAAGGCTCAAACTCGATTCTGAAGGCTAAGGGATCAAACTTAGTAATTTAAGTCAAGGATATGGAATCAGAATTTAGGCAAGTATGTGATGACCTAAACTGATTACATATACCTTGTGTACAAGGTCTAAGTTCTATAAGTTGGATGATGTTTGAAACTTGGTTATAATTAAAAAAGGTGTAATCTAACTTCACAAATTAAAGTTAGATAAAAGAAATCAGCTGCATTGTATTTTATACACGTAAAATTGCGATTCAAATAGATCGATAGGTATCTCAAGCAGATCGATGAACTGCGATAATATACCTCGATTAATTCAAGATTATTGGAAAATTACATGGACAAGGACAGCCAACTACCTCTGATTTATCAAACAAATCAAGGGCTGAGATTAAAAAGACGTTGGGATGATTCAGATTATTATCCAATGGTTATAAGTCAAAGGGTGGATGATCGCATTGTCAAAAGGAATTTCGAGCGATTGTCGACCCTATGAATAGTGACAGAAAGCAAATCAGATGGGACAAAAACAAGGAACGGTTACATTTGAATTTCAAATACAAGTCACATCTCCTACCTATAAATAGAGGACTTTCAACTCAGAAAGAAATGATGAAAATTGAAAAACTTTGAAGAGATATTTTACTGAGCTGAAAAACACCCTGCTGAACTTACTGAACTTAAATCTACTGATCCAGAGAAATTCTTCAAGTGTATTCTGCTTTCAAGCCATATCAAGTATACACACTTGAAGACTGCAAGCTGCTGATTATATCATCCTGATCAAGCTGCTGCAACTGAATCATTTATTTGATTCAATCATTATTTTATAAAGAACCTGCTGAAGACAGTGAAGCACAGTTGTGTGAAAGACTGTTGTTTGTGGTGGAGCTGGTGAAGATGCAATCCTACCCTTCAAGGACCAGTGGAAGACTCGGGGAAAGCAATCCTACTGTTCCAGGGCCAGTTTGTGAAACCATAGTTATTGGTTAAGGACAAGCAACTTAGGAATCTTTGTAACAGCTACATCAAAGATCTCTAGTGAATTTCCTCCAACATCACAGGAGAAGAGTGGACTGATAGGATTACACCACCTGGAACCAACATAAAATCTGCCTACTTACTTTCAGCATTTATATTCTGCACTTAGTTTATTTCACACATCAACCTACTGAATCTAGCAACTGAAATCACACACATACACTACTGAGTATCTAATACTTAGTATCATCTTTTAACCACAAGTATAAAGGCTTAATTTTGATATAATTCCGCTGCACAAATTCAGCAAACTCAACTATCAGTGAGACTCTTTGTCTCATCGCTGACCTATTGAGGTATCGCAGACTCATCAAGTGTCGCAGGCTTCTTGAAGTTGCGTAATTTGTTAACTCCAAAGTTTTAAGTGTTAAGTTTATTCACCCCCCCTCTAAACTTAACCAAAGCCTTTTCAAGGGACCAACAATAATAACATTGTATAAACATGAACAAGCCTGGATTGAGTTTCTGATTCATTTGGTTTCGGCACCAAATGTAATCTTAAACGGAGTTGAAGTTCAGATCCGTCGGAAGAGCATGATAGGCTTGTGTTTTGATGAATTAGTATTCATCAATGTCTATGTAATTGCTAGGCCTTATTTATGTCTAGTGGTCCATGAAGAGAGTAGTATGTGTGAGGGAGATTATTTGAAGACACTTAGGTGGTTATATTGTCATTTAATAAATACGTACTTGCCTAGTAAAAGATTAAACATCATGTCACTCTTGGATAGGCACCAGAAAATATCGTGATGTGTGTACTTTCCTGACGGTGGATAACTCCGTAGGTTCAGAAGACCCCATGTATGGAGGGGCTTCACTGAAACGTGCACACTATCGGAGTCTGCCAGAATAGGCTTCTGTGGATATTGGTGTGATCGACCAATATGTTGCCAAGAATATCCCCAGTTGGATATGCGTAGTGCCCTTGAGTGCGGATGTAGCATAGATAAGTTATGTTAGAAACTTTTAGTCATAACATGTTGATGGACATGAAATAATCCCCAGATTGAGTCACATAAAGATAACTAAACATTTAAGTATCTTTCTTTGTAAATCTTAAGTGTTATCATAGCTTCTCTCTTTCATTAAGTACGTTGTACTTACCTCAAATGCTTCTTTTCTATATTTTTGGGGGTGAGAAGATGAACAGATTGATCAAGTTTTCTAGGAGGATTTCGATGACGACGTTTGACGATACCACATTGGAGATTTAAATTTTTATTGTTCTTCCATTTATTTATTAGACTATACATTCTTTTGGTTCTGTTGAAGTTGGCTTTTGGTCTTTCGAGACGTGTAGTACTTTTAGTTTTCTTTTGGGATTTCATACATTTGGATTTCCAACCTTCTCTTGAATGTAATAAATGTTACATTTCCACCTTTAGTTTATTATTTCTATTCTTGGATGCTTTGAGAAATTTTATACCCAAGTCTTTTGCTTTTGTTTGTTTATTTTGATACGACGTAGTAGAGGCTTACGATAAAGTGAATTTACTTCATTTTATACGTGCCGAATGTTCCTTTTTCCAGATAAGTACTCGGTGTCTGGGAACGGGGCATTACAGTTGGTATCAAAGAGAAGCATCTTTTAGGCTTCCTTTCTTTTAAGATAAGTTTCTCAGCAGCCTATCTCAGCAGAGCCCAACACCGCAACCACGTCAGGACCCTACACCATGACCCCAGCCAAGTTATACCTACATACGTTGAGAATCTGGAGAAGCACCTATACGAGTTACTATAGTGGGTGAGATTCCACCGATCAACTTACCACCACCAATGACTAACATCTACCCTCCACCAAAAAAAAGTGTTTATCCTCCTCCAGTGAGCCACCCATCACCACCAGTGTTTCATCACGAACAACACCAGAATTTTTACCCTCCTTTAGTGGGTCATACTTCTCGACCTACTATACCATTTTCACCGCGTTTTGACCAACAGGAAGGCGTAGGATACCCACCCTTTGGTTTCCACCAACCTCAGCATACACCATAGTATTACCAGGTATACTATCCTTATTAGACTGAACCTCAAGTGATCCCACCATTTCACCCTCAACCGCCATCATACCCTCAGCAAAAAAAGTACCAACATCAAACACACTTCGAGTACCCACCAGTCCCATAAGTTAGACCGGTTTTTGAGAAAGCACGCCAGTGGATTGGTATACGACACTGAGAAGGAATCGGGTTGAAGACTTCTTCGGGAATGTGGAACACTCGAAAGCTGAAGAGTGGTTAAGGTGCTTTGAGAAGGCTTGTAGGAACATAAACGTCCCTGAAACTAAGATGGCGCAGTTTGTTTTCTTCTGGGTGCAGCTGAAGCGTGGATTGATGCGATAGAAAGCAGTAAGGGAAAAGTAATAGGCTGGGAAGGCTTCAAGGCCATGTTTTACAATGAGTACTTCCCTGCGACAGTACAAGCAGGTAAGGCGAGTCAATTCTTGAAACATAAGCAGGGTGTTCATTTGACGGTATCTCAGTATGCCAATATGTTTAACGAGTTAGGAAGGTTCTACCCCGAGCTTATCAAAGTGGAAGAGAGGAAGATGGCACTCTATAAAGAGGGCTATCCTACGAGATACAGTCTGGCATGCTGGGTTTTATGGAAAGGAATATGGCTGAACTTCTGGATAAGGCCTTGGAGGTGAAGACATTCAGGAAGAAGGCCACCGTGGTCATCGGAAACAAGAGAAACTTTGGGACTAGTCAGGGCAATTACCGAGGAGCACCACAAAAGACTTCTAAGAAGATGACAGCTCCTGCGGCAACCAGTGAACCACTTTGCCCTAAGTGCAACATGAAGAATTTAGGTGAGTGCCGATAGCATACTAGTGGTTGCTACCTCTGCGGTGTGCCATGGCACTTTTCAAGAGCACGTCCAACCAGAGGAAACAAGGGGAGTTCGAGCCAAGGAAATGGAAAGGGAGATTCACGTCGACCAGTTCGAGTTTTTGCCGTTGATGCTGGGTACGTTGAGCCAGAGGATGATGTTATCTCAAGTACCTTGTTGTTGTTTGATACGGGAGCGTCTAACACCTTTGTGTCGACCAAGGTAGCTAAGAAGTTGAATCTACGTTCGGAACCTTTGAGAAACACTTTGGAGATAACCACACCGTTAGGAAAGGTAACAAGGGTAACTAGGATGATACCATATGTGGAAGTTCGAGTTGGATCTTATCGATGCAAAAGTGACTTCACAGTCTTAGATTTTTTGGTTTTCGATCTGATTCTTGGAATAGACTAGCTATCCGAGAATTATGCTTACTTGGATTGTAGAGAAAAAAAAGAGTGACCTTTAAATTACCCAGAAAATCAAATAAGACTTATCAGGGTATGTTTACAAACCGAGAAAGAAGTGACATCCTATAATTTCAGCAGTTAAGGCAATTAGATCTTGACAAAAGGGTTGTGAAAGTTACGTGTTATATGCAGTGCATGTGGAACAAGAAAAGCCTAAGTTAGAGGAAACCCCTATAGTGAGAGAGTACCCTGAAGTGTTTCCAGAAGAGTTACCGGGAAACATGCCGGATAGAAAAATAGAGTTTGAGATCAAGTTGGCACCACGAGTGGCACCAGTTGCTAAGGCACCTTATAGAATGGCACCAACTGAATTGAAGGAGTTGAAAGCTCAACTTAAGGATATGCTAGAGAGAAACATAATTCAGCCTAGTACTTCACCTTGGGGAGCCCCTATTTTGTTCGTGAAGAAAAAGGATGGTAGTATGAGTATGTGTATCGACTATAGAGCGTTGAACAATCTTACCATCAAGAATAAGTACCCACTACCGAGGATTGATGATTTGTTTAATCAATTGCAAGGCAAGAAAGTGTTCTCTAAGATTGATCTTAGGTCTGGTTATCATCAATTAAAGGTCAATGTAGCAGATATACCGAAGACGAATTTTAATACGAGGTATGGGAATTATGAGTTCTTGTTGGACTTACTAATGCTCCATCTGCATTTATGGACTTAATGCAACGTGTTTTCATGCCTTACTTGGATAAGTTTATAATAGTGTTCATAGACGATATCCTAGTGTACTCGAGAGATGAGAAAGAACACGAGGAACATCTAGGGATAGTGTTGGACACTTTGAAGAACAACCAATTGTATTTTAAGTGTTCAAAGTGTGACTTTGGTTAAATCAAGTCAGTTTCTTGGGTCATGTCATTTCTAGAGATGGCATTCAAGTTGATCCAGCAAAGAATGAGGCAGTTGAGAATTGTCCTAGACCTACTACAATTTCAGAAGTAAGAAGCTTTCTTGGTTTGGATGGCTACTACCAGAAGTTTGTACAAGACTTTCGAAGATAGCTACTCCACTCACTAAGCTTACACAGAAGAATGTGAAGTTCGAATGGACTTGCGAGTGTGAATCAGCTTTTCATACCTTGAAGGATAAGTTGACTACCGCCCCAGTGCTGGCAGTTCCAGATATATTTGATAACTACGACGTCTACACGGATGCATCAGGACATGGCTTAGGTTGTGTGTTGATGCAATGAGGGAAGGTGATTTCTTATACATCAAGACAGTTGAAGGCACATGGAAAGAACTACCCGACAAATGACTTAGAGTTATCAGCAGTAGTGTTTGCCTTAAAGACTTGGAGGCACTACTTGTATGGAGTTAAGGCTAGGATCTTCACAGACCACAAAAGCCTAAAGTATTTCTGCACCCAAGAGAATCTGAATATGAGGCAAAGGAGATGGTTAGAGTTTTTAAAGAATTATGACTTTGATATTTAGTACCATTCAGGTAAAGCGAATGTAGTGGCAGATGCCTTGAGTAGAAAACCAGTGGTTGTAGTTTCGAGCGTTGAAGATGTAGCAGAAAGGTTAGATATGCTGAGTATCCAAAGTTTTGATCAGATTAAGGTTCGACAGTTTCTGGCACCATTGTTAGCAAGGTCTGTGTTGATGGATGATATTCGGGATAAGCAAGATGAAGATCCAGCTTTGGTTGATTTGAAGCGTGCGGCCAAAGAGAAACCTACAGTGGGTTACGTGTTAGATAAGAAAGGAAACCTTTGGTACCAGGATCGTTTGTGTGTGCCTAATGTTGGTGACCTAAGACAAAGAGTTATGGAAGAGGCATATAGGATTGCTTTTGCAGTTCATCCAGTAGCTACTAAAATGTATCAGCAGGGTAATTTTGTTGCTCAGAAACATGATTGCTTTGTGTACATTCTTATTCTTTTTGTTGCTCTTCTTCCTGTAGCAATATGAATAAGGAGGCCTCTATTTATAGGTGTGAATCCTGTGACATGAATTTAAAATATGGCCGTTTCAGAATTGTCTTTATCTTGACTGAAAGTTTCTTTTGCTATATCGTACTGACACTGTCAATGCTCCTTTTTGACAGTCCAGTCGGTCAACCATTGACCTAATTCCATTGGATATGACTCTGAATCCTTACAATGTCCCTTTAATCTCCACCATTGATTTACCGATTAATCCAAGGCTTGTAATACATCCTTATCCATTTAATCTTCAGAAAAACATGGATTAATTTGAATTTTACATTCAGCAGACGCCTCTTGGGTAGGTCTAATGATGTCCATGTATGTCGCAGACTTTTAGTCTGTTGTGTTTTAGTAACACCTCAGCTGACTACTTCTCATCTAACTTTTTATAATGAAGTTAGAGTACACCATTTTAATTATAACCAAATTCCAATCACCATTTTACTTTATATGTAACTTAGACCTTCTACACAAGGTATATGTGATCAGGTTAGGTCATCACAGACTTCCCTAAATTATGATCCCATATCCTTGACTTTATATACTAAGTTTGACCCCTTAGCCTTCATAACTAAGTTTGAGCCCTCCACCTTCATTACTGAGTTTGAACCCTCAGCCTTCAACCATCAGCAGGTTCCTAGACTCTACTGACCTAGACACTCTATTGACCTAGATAGGTCTGCTGATCAAGTCAGCTGACCTCTTTATAGTGCTTGTTTGATTAAACCTATACAAAGATCAAACTATAGTAAGCCTATACATTCAATCTAGACGTCTTTTTGCCTTTGTCCTAAAACAGCTAGTCTGGCACTCATCATTAAAACTAAAATATGTCCAACAATTTACTCATTTTTTGTGATGATGCCAATACCCTCCTTACAGCAAAGCAAAAAGATAAAAACACAAAAACAGAACAAATTTCATTCATATCTCATTAAAATCAGATTTGTTCAAAATTATTACAACTAGAATCAGCATAAAAAGAAAGGCATAAGTATGAGTTTCCTAATCTAGTTTCTATCTCTATCTTGTTCTCTATTTTCTTGATACTTCTTGATCTCTTTCACTATGTCTAGCATCCATTGACTTTCCAAAGTGGAGAAATCAATCCAGGTATGTACCAATTTCCACCATTTTTGGGCTTCTTGTAGAGCCAACCTTAGGCTATGAACATTGAATCCATGTCCCAAGTAGAAATGTTTGAATTCATCTAGAGAGTCCCTTGTTGTCCAATTCCCCAATCTTTGTGCAGTAGATTGTCATCTTCCTTCTTTTCCACTATTAACTCCTCTTTTTGTAGATTTCAAAATTTTAATTCTTACCACCTAGAATTTAAGTCCAAGGAAGGAGTTTAGACCCTCCTGAAAAGTCATAACATGAAAATGTCTCTTTTTGGCATAGTATAACTTCTTGAACTCCTGCAGCAGGTCATCTATCAATTATATAATGCCAGGTGCTGGCGCTCTAAATTCATTGATTTCAGGCTCAAATCTCTCCTTGTTATAGATCCTTGCTGCCTCTTTTACTTCTGTTGTCTGGCTTTCTTCCCCCTTATTGACATCATCAATAAAACAGTTCATTAGGCCCAAAACACTCTCATGTGTGATAACCAAATTGTTTAGTTGTCCTTCTTTGATTTATGTTCTTGTATCAACTGAAGTAATATGGCCTTCCATTGTTTGCTCTAGCAGGTTTATCCTCCCAGTAAGTTTTGGATCAAGTGCAGCAGGATTAGGTATCTCAGTAGGGTTAGGTTTCTCTACCAACTTATCAACCTTTTTGTGCAAAGATGCAATCTGCTCAACCATGGACTTGTCTCTTTTTGTACCATCCTGCTTGACATAAGCAACTTCTATGAGTATATCATTAATGGCACATCATACAGAGGTGACATTAAATGTAATTGTCTTAGTAGTCCTTCCTCTATTTTACACTAAATTCACCAAATCTTCAAATCTTTGCTCACTCCCTGTCAATTGAGTTCTTAGCTGTGTGATATCATCTCTAACAGTTCTTGTCCCTTCCAAAATTTATGTTGGTACTACACCAGCCATACATGCCATACCACCAGCAAAGTTTTCAGCAGATCCTTCCGCATTATCATCAGCCCTAAGTACCTTTACCATAATTTCCATTGTCCTGTCCCATACATGGTGTTCAGGACTTTCTTCAACCACATTCACATTAGGTACCTCCTCAATGACACGTTCTTCTTCTATATCTTGAGGCTCTTCCTTTTCTTCTTGAGGCAATTGCCATTCCTCATCACTAAAATCAGATTCAATAAGTTGCTCCTCAGATTGTTCATCAGCAGGTTCTTGTCTATTTTTACTATCAGTAGCTAATTCCTCAGTAGCCTCCAAAATAGACATAGGGGATTCCTCCAATCCCAACAGTAAGTCCAACATTTGTCTTAATACTGTCTGATCCTCAGTACTTTGGACCTCCAGTGTTGACCTATGTTTACTTGATGTCTGTACCTCAGTAGACAGAACTTCCATGTATTCAACAATATTAGGTAAAACAACCTTGTTTTCCTTCAAATTGGCTCCAACCTAAACAATCTCTTGTTGTACTTAAGCAGCCTATGCCAAGGTCAATGCTATCTTGATATTAAACTGATTCCTCAGAAATGACTTCAGTCAGCTCAATCATCATAACTTTAACAGTAGCTTTCATCATAGAATCTTCAAGAAGTGTTACTGCTGCAATTTGTTCCTCCAAATTCTTAGTAAATGCAACAAATAGTTCTTGATCCAGATTATCAGTCTGCTGACCCTCTGCAGACTTACCATCCTCAGCAGGTTGCACTACTGTCTTTTCAGTAGATCCTTGTCCAGTCAGTTCATTAGATGTTTCTTTTGCAATACCACTAGACTCACCTGGATACATAGGATGATAATCATATGAATCAGAAGATGATGAATCATCACTATTTGTTGTAAATTTTGGATCTTTAAACGTGATGTTTCCCTTCTGCTTTTCATTTTCAATGATCTCTAGCAACCTCATCTCTAGGAGTGTTGTATTAATCAGTCCTAGCAAAATTTCCACCCCAAGACTATCAAAATCCCATTCTTCAACTCCAGTCATTGGTTCTCTTGCATGCTTTTGTTTCTTATAAAAACGAAACTTCCATGCAAAATACTTTGACATTTATCTGAAGTTAGGATCTTCTTTTGGTTTCTTTGACTTCTTTTCTTTCCTTTCAAAGGGCATGAATGGTTTCCTTAGAGCAGGTTTCTCAACTTGTTGTCATCCAAAAGTCTCAGCAAGATGACTCAATGTTTCCTCAACAGACACAAAAATGTCATTAGACTCTCCAGTAGGTAAATTTGTGTCTACTACTTCCATCTGTTCCACACTGGCTTACCCCTGAATTAAATGTTCCTCAGTAGGGACTTCAACTGTCTGTCCTTCCTCCTGAGTTGTTGCAGTCTCAGCTGGATCTTCAACAAATTCAGTAGCCTCCATAGTAGGCTCTTCAACTACTTGTTGGACACCTTTATTCTGTTTCAGCTTCCCTTTGGTCTTCCAGAATTCTCAGTTCTTTACCCTTTCCTTGTCCCTTCTTCATTACAACTTGCTTTCTTCTCTTAGAGGGTTGTTCTGGGCCTCAAAAAGTGCTTTTTCTAATTTCTCTTTACTAGCAGTTTCTTTTTCTTTGATCCTTCAGTAGGCTCAACAGTAGTTTGAACATGAGTAGACTTGACAGTGTCTACTGACTGCTTTGTTTTCTTTGGGTTTAACATTTCTGTTATCTTTCTAGTATCATCATCTTTCCTCTTTTCAGCTTTCTTCTTTGGTTTAGCAGGTTGCACATCACTTTTTGCCTTAGTTCTTTGTTCTTGTTCAGCATCACTTTCAACTTCTTGAACCTCTAAATCATAATCTAAGCCTGGAATATGAGTGTTAATATCTGGCTTGTACCTTGCCTTGTTGATGTTTGATGGAGCAACATCAGGAAATTCCAAATGATTCAGCAGGGCCTGAACCATTAACCCCAAGGGTTTGGTCTTGATGAAGAAACCTGAACCCATATATCCAACATGTTGCTTCTCTCTCAGCCTACTTCTTATAGTTTCTCTTTTATCTATCATAATTCTCCTCATGTATTGAACAAAGAAACCAGCCCAATCCAACTTCATACTTTTTGAGATGATTATCATCAAGTCTATTTTGGGTCCGGACAGAGTATCTAGGCTTCCAACAAACCCCAAAATATTCTTTGCAATATATTTGCTCAGCAGGTTATATTCAAAGGCAATATTCTTTACATTTATATTCAAGGCTATTTGTGCATCTGGGTTAGTTCTTATTGATTCAACAAAAGCTAGCCTTGCTAACCTCATAGATTCTAAATTTGTAGGGGCACCATTCCCTGGACCAAATCCTAAAGCCTCTCTCAACAGGTCCGATGATACTTCGATCTCTTGACCATTTACAGTTGTCGTAAATGCCTTTCTGTCATCTCTAACCACCATATTTCTCTAGAAATCACAGACATTGTGATATGATATCTTTTCCAATTTGAGATTTAAGACATTTTCCAATCCTGCAAAACTCCTGATTCTTCTTCCCAGATTGATTTCTAGCTCAGTAGCACCAGTGTCAGTAACATATCCTCTAACACTTTGACTGGTTCCAAGATAAACATCTTTATCCGCTATTGTTATATGTGATGCTTGAGAAAGCCGAAGTTGAAATTTCTGTAAATCTATGATCACACTTGTATATTTAGCAGAGAATACAATTTGAGTTTATGCATATATATTCTGTGGTGCTTTTTCTATCAATCTTGCACCCAGCATAATCTGAATCTGAGTAGGATATAACTTTGAAATTACCATCTTTTGAGTACCATATCCCTACTCCTAATGTTTTTTTAGATACTTGAGAATCCTTTTTACTGCAGCTAAGTGAGTTTCCTTAGGTTTTGATTGAAATCTTGCACAAACGCCAACTGCAAAGCATATATCAGATATGTTGGCAGTGAGGTATAGCAGACTGCCTATCATACTTCTGTATAATATTTGATCAACATCTTTGCCTTTTTTGTCTTCATCAAATATAATGCTTGTACGCATAAGTGTTGATACTTTGGTGCTATTTTCCATACCAAACTTCTTTGATGATAGCAAAATACTTAACCGCTAACTTTCACCGGCCAGTATCGGGTAAGCGGGAGTATAGTGGTCACAAGGTCGAATCCACAGGGAATAATATCTAAGTACCAGAGCAAACGTAGAACTTTGTTCAGGCCAAAATAACGGTGGATGATATTATGCAAATGCAGAAATAAATAATAAACTATCGGTTTTACTTCTAAATATTAACAGGTATAGCCGAACTATGATCCCACGAGCTATTTTTAACCCTTAGGAAGGACATGACGGGGAGTGTGTCTTCACCGACCTACCTATCCTATGTATTTTAACGACATCCACGGGTGCCAACTCCTAATTCTAATGATTAGACTGAACAACTCGATTTAACCACCCAATGTGAAGCTAACCGACTCTCCCTTTAGAAAACCGATTATCCCAACATGATTAAGTTCTAAAGTTGCTCGAACAACGATGACAAACCTCTGTATTGGAAACGGTCCTAACAACTATGCCGAATCTATGCAATGATCCTAAAACACATTTTCCCACATCTCACCGCAAAATACATCAATAAGTTTGATGTGTGTGACAGTGAACTAGGTGATCAAACTAATTCAAAGATGTTATAATATGTTTTAGGACGTGGATTAATCGTTTAAACATGATATTATGCACTACAAAACTCCCAATCTCATCCCCCTTATGTTTTTCGCTCGCTTTCACATAATTTAACTACACATGCAATTAGCTACTCAAGATTATGCTAATAACCAAAATAAGAATTGAAATCATGCTAGAAATAAAAGCGAAAGTATTCATTACCATATAATTGAGTCAAAATCTGATCTAATAAAGTATGAAGAAATAATCCACCAAAAGTCGAATCTTTGGAACTTGAACGTAAATCTAATCTATCAAGAGTGTTTAGAATCAAAGGATGTTATTTATGGAATCAAAGGATAAGAGGATGATCAACCTACACTAAAACCGCACCAAAATCGCCCTAAATGTGTCTAAAGTCGGTAGAATATGTCAAGGGGCTGAACGAGCTGCGTATTTATAGTGTAGGTCTGATTCTTTCTGTTGTCGGTAGCAAACGCCCGTTTGCCTCATGTCAAACGCCCGTTTGCTTGGAAATCTGATTCTTGATTAGGTTTCTCCGTCCATGAACGAGCGTCTGGCCTGCCTTGAACGCTAGTTTTTCTTATCTGAGCTTTCTTGTTTTGGGGTGAGCCCATCCAAGCGCTAGTTCGGGGGTAATTTGAAGCGCTCATGCGTCTGAAAATCTAACATTTAGTATCAAGTGTTGATTCTATGAATGCCCGTTTGAACTCTCCAAACGCCAGTTTGGCATGAGCTTGATTCAAACGCCATTTTGGGTAGAGCAAATGCCAGTTTGCCTTGATTTCACTCCAAACTTGATTTTCCTTCACTTGTATGCTACCTTTGTGCCACGAACATGTTTCTCAATCCAAAACATTGCCTTCTGGGTCCTCGAGTCACTTAAGTCCTGCAATAATATGTACAAACAAACACCACGCGTAATTCCACAAAACAAAAGTGCTCGGAAAAGAGATAAATATCGCTAAAAAGACAGAGTTTACTATCGATGTGACAGTTTAACTCCCCGTGCGTATAACTCTTGATATTACTCTTAAACAGGTCTATAACTACCCAAAACATGCCAATAAAGTAATCAACGGGGGTTAAACTGCACACCAAAGTACAGTGAAGTTGATTCCCATCAACCACCCCACACATAGCCTTTGCTCGTCCTCGAGTAAATTAGGCGCTTTAAAACAAACCAAGGGATCAACTTTACGAAACATGCATAGTACTCACGACATCAAGGTGAACGTAAAGTAGACACTGAATGTGAACCACTTGACTCTATCCTACCACGACAACGAAGTGTGTGTCATAAAAAAACCGAGGGCTACACTCAAAATGATTACCGGCTTTGAATACTAGCCAAATGACTACACACATCTCATACCGGGCTAGAATCTCCACTAATCGAGGTAACCGAGGCTAGATACGGTGAAGTAGGACTTGAAGGGTTATAATGTCAAGCTCGGGATGGGGTTAACCGAATGGAGAATTTTGGGACTGAAGAAAAGAAAATACGAGTGAACCTAATCGTCTCATGTGTATAACCTCCTCAAAAACATACCAAACCACACCAAACTCCTTCGATCTTTCTGTAGTCATTGGTAAACAAATCCAACCTTAACATCATACTTTTATTCACTCAAACATCCTTCTTTTTCTCAAACTTTATTCAAACTTTCTTTTGTTTTATTTTCAATCTTTTTTTTCTTTATTTTTCTTTTTCATTCTTTTCATCTCTTTTCTGATTTTTTTCCGAACCAACAAGCCTCACAAAATATTTCTCCAGCTCCTCCCCTTCATCATACTAGTTCGTACGAACCAACCCCTCTCGAAATACGCACCATCTCCCACCCCACACTTGATTAAGCAAGTGTGTCTAAAGTAACAACCAAGTCCACCCGTAGGGTGATCAAAAGGAACGTGACCAATAATATAGCTAAGGGTTAGGGTAATACAGGCTAAGTAACCAAAACGGCTCCTTTTCGGACGGTGGTCAGACCGTCCTATCAAGGCTTAGAGGGGGTACGAGGGTAGAATGTCTGGATTTTGGCTTATTTAGCTCTGGGCGGGTCAGAGAAGCGCCAGGAGTCTCATCCCGTATGCGGCCTAGGTAAACCATTCTATTTCGCATCGAAACTAGTGGTATAAGTGTGTATAGCAACCAAACTAAGTATAATCAAAGTCTACGTGCACTATAAGGGTTCGTATCCTAAAGAAATAAAATCTCCTTGCACACGTTACTCGACTACTAAGACATTTACCAACTCCATCATGAGAAACAAGCATATAACGCGTTGTTAAACTGTGAAAAGTGTTAAAATTTTAAGCCACAAATTGACTCGAAACCGAACTTTAACTAAGCATGTCACAATTACCGGCATATTTATCCAACGAAACAATACAAATCTAAGTCGTATCCACCCCCACTTCGAATGAAGCAATGTCCTCAATGCGTGAATGAGATAGAAAAGAAGACTTAGCTTGTGAACCCGGCAGAAAGGCGCTATCGAATCCCGTAACAGCCTCGTGTAAGCATGGCCTGAATCCCTATATCAAAGTAGACAGAGAAACAACGCAAAGCATGCACGGGACATGGTCCTCGTGCAAAAATATAGACTAGGGATAAGGGGGTATAACAGTAATAAGGCCCTGTCACATCAGAAAACTCAACACGCGGTATGGAACGCACAAAATGGATCGCTATAGATGGATAACTACCCTACCCGGGTAAAACACAGAACATCTAAGCGTAATAGAAAGGCCATAGAGGCACATAGTAGCTAACATAGTAGCATCCAAAAACTATAAGTAGCATAGAAAATGTAGCACAACTGTATCAAATAGGCTAGACAGCTCTTAACCAACCCTAACATCGGACACATACGACAAAATGAACATCATATATAAAAAATAAAATCACGTCTGTCCGACTCGATTACATCCGCCGTTCTAACACTTTTATTATAAAAAACACTCAGAAAACTCAGAGAATGGTGGGTTGCCGCCCACCAAGCGATTGTGTTTATTTTCGCTAGCTCGACTTATTGAATTTCAAAAATAAGATAGGGTGCCGAGTTTATAGTCTTCGGCAAGACTCGTATCCCCCAAAATTTGACATTCGACTCAACTGGCATCCTAGGGATACTCTTACTACTCACTCCCACATTGGGCATCTCACAACTCAGAGGGCTCTCCTCAAATACTTCCAACCTTTGGACTTTCTCTTGCGTGCCCCAATCATTTCCCTGGTGCTTAATAGGGTTGTAGACATTAAATATGACAGTCTCATCACCCGCTCTCATTGTAATCTCACCCTTTTGGATGTCTAATAAATTCCTACCTGCAGCCAGAAAAGGTCTACCTAATAGAATCGGGGTTTGACTAGCCTCCTCCATGTCTAATACAACGAAATCAACCGAAAAGACAAGCTTCCCTACCTGAACCAGAACATCCTTAACAACTCCCATGAGGAGCCTAATCGACCTATCCACCATCTGCAGGGTCATAGTTGTTCGTTTTAGCTCACCTACCCCCAAACACTCCTATATACTCCTAGGCATCAAACTTACACTTGCACCTAAGTCACATAACACCATAGGGAATGACGTCCGACCTATGGTGCAAGGAATGGAAAAACTACCCGGATCTTTCAACTTAGGGGGCAGCTTATTCTGAAAAACACAGAGCACTCATCATTTAAGCAAACAATTTTCTCCATTTTAGCTTTATTAGACATAATCCCTTTTAAAAATTTGACTAAGATGGCATATGAACAAGAGCATCTACAAGTGGGATATTTATCTCTACTTTTCTCAGGATATCGAGAAACTTGTTTTGCTTTTGAGAAATTATTGGCTTTGTAGGGCTATGAGGGGGGTAAGGTTATAAATCCAAGGGTTTTTTTTACAGAATCCATACCTGAGTTGTTCATACCTTCCCCTGCTGTGTCTGAACCTTTTTTTGGTTCCGTATTGGATTCTCCACCGCTTTCTCTATCTCAGCAGCTCCTGTCTTCTTATCAACCACCACCAACTCTTCATCTCCTACTCTAGTCTTCTTCATATTTTTACTTTTCTGAACCTCGGGTGCCCCGACGTCACTACCCACAACTTTACCACTTCTTGTACAGATGGCATTCACTTGCCTGGGATTCACTTGCCCCATTTTCATCTCTAAATTTCTGAACATAGCTTGCAAGTGTACATGGGCGTTTCTCATCTCCTTAAATTCCTTGGTCACATCCCTATTATTCTTCGTTGCATCTAACAATGCTTTCTTTGTTGCTTCCAACTCTTTCTTCATTGCAACCATTTCTCTCGCTTTCTTTGCAATTGCTAGATCTCTCTTGACTGCCGCCAACTCTCTTCACATTGCCTCTAACTCAGTTTCGACCCTGCCTCTTTCCAAATCCTCAGCCTCATCTTCTTCATTCAGATAATTCTCTGCTTCGGTCACTTTATCTTTCTTTGACCAATCAGCCCCCAGATCTCGGCTACTTCTAGTATATACTGCATTCACTTCCCTTTGATTATGTTTAGAATTGCTAGGGAGGCCACCAATTTTCTTTAATATATTCGTGATTTGACCCACTTGGGTTTCTAAGTTCCGGATAGTGGAGTGGGTGGCTACCATTTGCTCCACAGCATTCTTATTCAGCTCAGAGACACTTTTGACCAGTCTTTCCAAGAGCATCTCAGTAGGCATCTTCCGAGCACCAGAATTGTTCAATTGCTGATTATTTTGATTGTTCTGGTCGAGATGATCATTCAGATGCTGTTAGCTGCCCGAATTATTGTTTTTGGGCAGCTAATTTGCTTGCTGATTGCCCTGATGGTACGATTACGGTTCCATCCCCATTTACGCCCTCAATTACGATTCTGCGATTCTTTGTTGGCCTTATGATTGAGATTGTTGATTCTGGTTGATCAGATAATTGCCTTGGTTATTACGGTAGTTACGATTACGGTCCCAAGGCCTATTGGATGAACCTTGACTTGGCCTAAATTTGTGACCCTGATTGGAATTGTGGTTCCAATTCTGATGGTGGTTTTGATTCCAACCTTGACCTTGTTGATTCTGATTCCACTGTCCCACATTACCTTGTCCAACATAGCTCACATTATATTCTTTGTGAATCATCATCACCCTACCATAATCCATTGGCGGCCCTTGGCGATTATCAAAATTCGATTCCACTATTTCTTGACCATACTCCTGTTTGATTTGTGCTCATCGCCCCATTGCATACACATTCATCTTCTGCAGATCAATTAGATTCCCAAACTGTTGTTGTGCTTGGTTAGGTACCAACTGCTGTAGGTAAGTGAACTTTTTCGATGTGTACACTCCAATGCTGAGTGTCCACCCCCACAAAGTTGGCATTGTTGTGCGTTCTTTCTCACCAACTCCATTTGGTCCATCTTCAGTGCCATTTCTTGCATCATGTCAGGCATGGTTGTCTCTCTATCCAACTCTTCTTTCAGATATTTCACACTTTCTATTGGATCCTTCTTCTTCTTCCTAGATGACCCCCATTGCCCTTCTCCATCAGCCATATTCTCAATCTGTCTCATAGCTTGATCCGGTGGAAGATTCATAATATCTCCGCCACTTGCGGCATTCAGCTTGTTCTGATCCACTAGCTCTAATGCTCTGAATAATATAATTACTTGCTCAACAGTTGAAAAACGGTGTAGAGGGCATCTCTTCAGGAGACACCTAAATCTCTCATACGTCTCGTTTAGTGTCTCTCCCTCGAGACCATCAAATGAAGAGATTTCTTCTTTCAAATCTAAAATCTTAGCCAGAGGAAAGTACTTCCTCAGAAACACTCTAACTACATCCGCCTATGTATGCAAAGAATCATTAGGTAATGAATCATACCAATCCTTAGCAGCTCCTCTAAGTGCAAATGGGAAAACTATCAGCTTTATCACCTCGTCACTTACCCCATTGTATTTCATTGTCCCACAAATCTGAAGAAAATGATCCAAAAAGCTATTCGGGTTCTCAGTTGACTTCCCGTGGAGCAAGGCATGTTCCCCCAACATGTTTATGATATTTTGCTTTATGTCCATGTTGTTGACATTGATAGGAGGCACTCTAATTGGATTGTGCCCTATGACTTCCTATGGGGTAGTCACATAATCATGACAGACTCTTAGTCCATGTCCCAGTTGAGCCCTCAGTGGCTAATAATTCTGATGTTGATTAAACTGCTGCATAGGTGGTTGCTGATTATATGGCTTTTGGAACCCTTGTTTGTTTCCCTGACCCCAAAGCATCTGTAGTTTTCGGTTTACAGTATCTTGGTCGAATTCTGGCCCAAAAATCTAGGCATTCTGTCCTTCCCTGTTCTGTCCAATCCCTGTTCTCTGATTAAATTATGGGGTAACCAGAGCAGACGTAGAACTTAGTTCGGGCCAAAATAACGGTGGAAGATATTATGGTAATGCAGAAATAAAGATTAAACAACCGGTTTTACTTCTAAATATTTATGGGTATAGACGAACTATGATCCCATGAGACACTTTTACCCCTTAGAAAGGACTTCACAGGGACCGTGTCTCAACCGACTTACCTATCCTATGTAGTTTAACGACATCCACGGGTACCATCTCCTAATTCTAATGATTAGACTGAACAACTCGATCTAACCACACTATGTGAAGCTAACCGATTATCCTAACATGATTAAGTTCTAGAGTTTCTCGAATAATGATGACAAACATCTATATTGGAAACGGTCCTAACAACTAGGCCGAATCTACTCAACGATCCTAAAACCCATTTTCCCACATCTCACCGCAAAATACATCTATAAGTTCGATGTGTGTGACAGTGAACTAGGTGATCAAACTAATTAAAAGATGTTATAATAGGTTTTAGGATGTGGATTAATCGTTTAAACATGATATTATGCACTACATAACTCCCAATCTCATCCCCCTTAGGGTTTTCGCTCGCATTCACATAATTCGACTACACATGCAATTAGCTACTCATGATTATGATAGTAACCGAAATAAGAATTGAAATCATGCTAGAAATAAAAGAGAAAGTATTCATTACCATATAATTGAGGCAAAATTTGATCTGAAAAAGTATGAAGAAATAATCCACCAAAAGTCGAATCTTTGGAACTTGAAACGTAAATCTAATCTGTCAAGAGTGTTTAGAATCAAAAGATGTTATCTATGCAATCAAAGGATCAAAGGACGATCATCCTACACTAAAACCACATCAAAATCGCCCTAAATATGTCTAAAGTCGGCAGAATATGTCAAGGGGCTGAACGAGCTGCGTATTTATAGTGCAGGACTGATTCTTTCTGCTGTCGGTAGCAAACGCCTGTTTCCCTCATGTCAAACGCCTGTTTGCCTAGAAATTTGATTCTTGATTAGGGTTTCTCCTTCCATGAACGAGCGTCTGGCCTGCCTTGAACACTAGTTTTTCTGATACGAGCTTTCTTGATTCGGGCTTAGCCCATCCAAACGCTAATTTGGGGGTAATTTGAACTCTCGTCAGTCTGAAAATCTAATTTTCAGTATCAAGTGCTGATTCTGTGAATGCCCATTTGAACTCTCCAAACACCATTTTGGCATGAGCTTGATTCAAACGCCAGTTTGGGTAGAGCAAACGCCAGTTTGCCTTGATTTCACTCCAAACTTGATTTTCCTTCACTTTTATGCTACCTTTGTGCCACGACCATGTTTCTCAATCCAAAACATTGCCTTATGGGTCCTCGAGTCACTTAAGTCCCGCAATAATATGTACGAACAAGCACCACGCGTAATTCCACAAGACAAAAGCGCTCGGAAAAGAGATAAATATCGCTAAAAAAGCGGAGTTTACTATCGATGTGTCAGTTTAACTCCCCGTGCGTATAACTATTGATATTACTCATAAACATGTCTAGAACTACCCAAAACATACCAATAAAGTATTAAACGGGGGTTGAACTGCACACCAAAGTACATTAAAGTTGATTCCCATCAAGCAGCTCCTTGGTGTATTTTTTTGTTTTTTCCTTGGTGTATTTTGTTTGATGAATGAAGATTCCATCTTGCAATTGCTTCACTTGTAAGCCAAGAAATAGTTCATTTCTCCCATCATACTCATCTGGAACTAGCTTTTCATGAGATTTGCAAACTTTTCACATAGTAATTCTTTTTCAGAGCCAAATATTATGTCATCCACATAAATCTCCACCAGCAGGGTGTTGTCTTCTTCATGGATTCTGAAAAGATTCTTGTCAATGGCTCCTTTGGTAAAAACATTGTTCACCAAGAATTGAGATAGGGTTGCATACCATGCTCTTGGTGCTTGTTTCAAGCCATAATGTACCTTGTTGAGTCTATACACTTTATCTTCTTGATCTTTAACTTCAAAACCAGGAGTTTGCTGAACATAAACCTCTTCTTCTAGAATGCCATTCAGAAATGCACTCTTGACATCCATCTGATATACTTTGATGTTCTTGATTGCAGCATATGCCAAAAACAATCTTATAGCCTCCAATCTTACAACTGGGGCATATGTCTCATCAAATCTATTCCTTCAGCTTGAGAATAGCTTTTTGCCACTAGTCTAGCCTTCTTCCTAACAATGGTACCAGATTCATCAATTTTGTTTATGTATACCCATTTAGTACCAATGATGTTTGCATGATCAGGCCACTTCACTAGTGTCAAAACTTGATTTCTTTCAAGCTCATTCAATTCTTCTTGCATAGCAATTATCCAATCAAGATCAGAAATTACTTCTTCAACAACTTTAGGTTCCATTTGGGATGAAAACATGTGTGAGGCTTAGTTGCCTTCTTGTCCTTACACCTTGTTGTACATCACCAATTACTTGTTCAGTAGGGTGATCCTTCAACCATTGTAAATCTTGATTTGCTTGATTTACAGGAACTTGATCTTCAGTAGGGTTTATTGTAGGTTCAGTAGGAGAGTCAGCAGATCCTTGAGATGTATCAGTTGTTGTATCAGTAGTGTTACCAGCAGGGGATTCTTCACTACCATAATTAGAAACCTTTAAGTCACTTATCATTTTTAGTATGTCAACATGTTCTAGATCGGTGACTTCTTGATACTACTGAGTTACGGAACTTCTTCATCCTCAATTCTAGTGAACTTAGGTTAATCAAAGACAACATGTATTGATTCTTCATGTTTGAGTGTCCTTTGTTCAAAGACTCTAAAAGCCTTCTTTGACTAAAGAATATCCAAAAGGATTCATTCATCGATTTTGGTTGGAAAGTCTTGATTGTTCCTTATGATTTAAGATAAATCACTTACTTCGAAATGGATGGAATTATGAGATGTTTTGCTTTCTTCCATTCCATATATCATAAGGTGTCTTCAGCAGCTTTTTGTTCACTGAGGTTCTATTATGTGTGTAGCATGCTGTATTAATTTCTTCAGCCCAAAACCTCTCAGGTAACAATGCTTCACAGATCATAATCCTCCTTGCTTCTTTCAAAGTCTTGCTTCTTCTCTCAGCAACCCCATTTTACTGAGGTGTTCCAACAGCTGCTAATTGATGCAGCCCACCATATTGTTCACAATATTCTCTTATGACTTGGTTTAGAAACTCAGTACCCTTGTCTAATATGATTTTGACTAATGTCACACTCTTCTCATTTTGTAGTCTCTTCAAAAGTTCAGGCACCTTTTGAAGTGTTTCACTTTTCTTGTTCATAAAAATCACCCAAGTATATCTTGAATAATCATCCACAACTACCAGAGTGTACTTCTTCCCTGTTATGCTTGTTGGTATTCTTCGTCCAAATACATCCATATGCATCAACTCCAAAAGTCTCTTGGTTGATTGTTTGGTCTTTGACTTGAAGCTTGACTTTGTTTGTTTACCTTGCTCACAGGTATCACCTATTCCATCCTTCTTGTATGTGATCTCAGGTAAACCAATCACGAACTTTTTCTTCACTAGTTGTTCGATATCATCAAAGTTTAGATGATTCAAACCAAAGTGTAATTAACTCTTCGGAGACATAAGGTGAGTTCTTTACATTCGATAAAAACCAAAGTGTGATTTATCTTACGTATTTTGAAGTATTTTATTTACACAAACTGTTGGTAAACTCGGAAGTCATTTTTTGAATTATTTCTTTAAAATTGACAGTCGACTGTTTTGAGCTAGTGCACACTTTTTGAACAATAAAAAAACTGATACTCATAATTGACGGGTAATATTTGCTCGCTCGCTCGCTCGTGGCATGGAAGTGTCAAAACTCTGGTGGCTAGGGGGATTAGAGTTATTGCTCCAAGATAGTCACCAGTCTCAGGGCCTCTTGACTCGAAGTATTTCCGATTGTAGCTAGAGTGCTCGCTCGTATGAGTGGGGACGGTACCTTTTCCCCGAAGATTTATATTACTGCAGGAAAGCAAGGGCTGATAGTTGGTGCGTGGGTCCTAAGGCATAGATAGGGTTGGCTGGAGCCGTGTAGGAGGTTTGCACAGTGAAGGTTGATTCTTTTCCTTGGCGATCGGCCGGAGTCGTCAGTCATGGCTAGTTCTTGTGAAGTGCAGTTGAAATCCATGGTAACTATGGTGTTAGGGCGGTACTTGACTCATTGACTGATCAAAGCTGATGTTTGTAAATGAAGCTGACATGTTTTCTTAATGCTCGTGCACTTCAATATTAGAAATTGTTATTTCCAATTGTTCAATCAATTGATGAAAGACTTCCGCTGTTGTTTTCTAAAAGTTTTTCAAGATAACAGTTCTCTTTTATAGATTTTAATATTATATAATATATATATATATATATATATATATATATATATATATATATATATATATATATATATATATATATATATATATATATATATATATATATATATATATATATATATATATATATATATATATATATATGTATATGTATGTATATATAACACTCTCATACATGCCTCATACCAGTCATTTGATGACGATTTGTTTTCTTTGTTTTTTTGTTTTGTTTTGATTTCTTATATAAAAAATTAAGGTAATGAATCGAGGGAGATGTAATGATGATGAAAGTGATGACATGTACATGGATTTTAAACATGTAGCTCAAATTAAGTTAGTGACAATTGTTGTAATTCATTTGTGGTAATATTGTAATGGAAATTGTTAGTATGTAAATTTAAATTATGGATTTATTGGATTAATTGGGAAGTATAGTTTAATTATTGATCAGGTATTGTCAAATCATTTGTGGAATTAGTAAATTGTTTTGGGATTTCTAGTATTGTTATTGAAGTCGCGGTGAGAGCTTCGCAGCCCCTCCTAGAATGATCTCAGTGAACCTGTCGGTAGTTGGGTATTACAGCAGGACTACGAGAAGGTAGATTATACGCCAAACTATACAGTAAGCTACCCAGAACGATGGAAGAGTGAATGGGGCAAGTCTATAAGCACTGTCAATGAGAAGAGGCAAATACGCTAGAGAGATTCAGAAAGAGGTGAACTCAAGAAAAACAAGGTTGGTGAGAAATTTGACAGGAAGAGGAAGCCGGTCTGAGACCGTATAACAGTACCGATTGCAGATCGGCTCAGCAAGAAGGGAGCTCTACAAGAAAGGGGCTTCATCCCTTCGAACAGATCACGCGAGCAGGTTCTCGCGGTGATGGAAAGGAAATGGTTAGCATGAATTCCACCTCCCATTAAAGGACCCCAAGAAAAAGAGACACCAACAAGTATTGCTAATACCATAAGGACATTGGTCATGATTCGGAGAATTGCCTAGATATGCAGATTGAGAGATATAGATGCTGCAGTTATGGAAGGGAAATAAGATGAGGTTATAGACCGATCTTGGAGTGGTTGAAAGAAGTTTAAGCGGAGAAACTATGACCAAGACAGGGGTCTACGGGATGAACCCAGGCACAAAAGGGATCAATCACACGACCTAGATGGCCAAGTAGATAATTGTCCAATTAATACGATTAACACAATTTTAGGTGGTCCAAACAGTGTCACCCGAACTGAGGAAAAAGTCGGTGGTAGTTCTGCTGCTCCGTCTGACTCGAATAAAAGATAGAGGCTCTCAGGAGAAGTATCTTATGGGCCAAGAGACTTACTCCATTTTGTTGTGAGCAATGAAGGGCTCATAATCAAGGTTGTTATCAACTGCCATATTGTCAAGCGTATCTGTGTTGACACTTGAAGTGCGGTTAATGTGCTCTACTATAATGTGTTTCTGCCTATGAAAACAAGAATCCTTCTAGCTTTTTGCCCAATGTGCTGGGGCATTGAGTGGACGATAAGGTGTCTTGTTTATCATCTTTAGCAAGACACCCCATTCTCTCCACCAGTATTTTGGCCACCACCTTGGATGTTTTTGCCACTTGAGTGGTCGGATCTTGGACGGTCTTTATGCCGGTGTTCTTGGCCATGATTGAAGATTACGATATGAGTTAAGATCTAGAATAAATTGCTAGAAATTGGCGCCCCCCTCCCCTTCTACGCGCCAATTGACAATGGCGGAAAAATCTATCCTTAATTGCAGGCCATACTAAATTTTGTTACAATAAATTCAAGAGAAAACAATGAAGGGTGATGTTTAGGAGTAGTTTTAGATTGAGCTTGATACTATAAATCTCAAGTTTCCTATGTATCATGTCTTTTTGTCAGGAATCAAGTCTCTTGTAGTTTCTAAGGAATTGTTTATATAGAAGACATCTCATCCATTTTCTTGTCCAACAAGGATTTCGACTCTTAGTCCGTAAGGATCATCACATGTGTATCCCTACAATTTAAGACATAATTATGGACATTTTGAATATAGGATCAAAGTCTTAATGACTTAGGATTTTTTCCACATCTATCTGATATTATTGAGCACGTGTGCCAATTTCGAGTGGGGAGCGCTCTTCTTGACCTGCGTCGAGGCCCCTAGGCCATCTCGGCATGTACTTGCGTTACCCGACCTCCACAGCCGCCGATCCGACCTGCGGTAATCAGCTGAAGGGCTGGGCGGACCTCCCAGGTGGGGTTTAGGTCTGCTTATTCGGTTAGACTTAAGGCTCTTAGCCTTTATTGCTTACTATTTCTCTGTCTTCATTTATGATTTAGTTATTCTATGGTTGGCACGTGGCAAAGGCTAGTTCGACCCTCGTCAACAAGGGTAAAGTGTCATTGGCAGGACAAACATTACTCACTCGGTCCTGTAATATAGAGCCGTCAATTTTTTTTTGCGGTGGATCAAAATATATGTTTTTCTCACAAAACAATGAAAACTTAACTCATTTACTTAAGCCCTAAAAAATAGTTAATGTACTCCACCAGCTAATGGATCAATTATTGAATACGTTTGAGAATGACTCAATTATTATCATTTGAGTAATTTGACAGGATTTTAAACCCAAAAATAAGAAAAGAAAAATCCAAATCAAGTCAAACACGTTACAAGGCAAGTAGGTTTTACTATATCCCTACTTCGATATGAGCGAGTCAGGCCCGAAATCAAATATTACGTACCATATTTACGCCATTAATTACGAAATATATAATTATTATATTACATTTGATGTCAAAAAGATTTCTATTTTCCGAGAATTGCAATATATCGTTTTTGAATAAAAAAAAGAATTGCAAAATATAACTATAACGAAAATTAATTCATTACAAGTAGAAACACGAAATTAAAAATATAAAAACGAAAATCATCAAAATTCTTGATTGATTATCAATTATATAAATATAGAAAAACAAAAAATAAAAATATAAAAACCTAAATAATCAATATCATTGATATATTATTGATTAATTAATCATCATTAATTATTAAAATATCTAAACAAAATAAAAAAAATAAAAAAGAATCATTGATTTAATTAAAAACATAAAAAGAAAATGGCCAAAGGCTAAAAAGTCTGTCAAACGAACATAAGAATGAAAAAGAAATCTGTTGAACATAAGAATACTTTTTCCTTATTTAAAGTCTACCCTTTAATTAATAAAATAAAATTCCATCAAGTCCGTCAATGAAGCCGTCTGCCAACCACTTCCACCGGAACTCTCCGGACCAAAAACACTAGCCTCCTACTGAAAGAAGCATAATATATCCCATTGTCAGCTAAATATATTCCAAAACAATAAAAGCAAAAACTTTGAAGATCTGACAAATGTATAAAGCTTATCAGTAAATTTACAAAGGAAAAACAAACACATGCATGCAATAAACACATTTCAAGTTAAAGATAATACAGAGAGTAAGTGTATCTCAACAGCCACAGTAAGTATCCTATTTCCATGACAGTAGAGAAAGTTCCACGGGAACTCAGACAAGGCCTTCAAGTGTTGTAGCTAAGTTAATGGGATTGGATGCAATGCCGAGTGAAAGCAAAACGAGTTTAGTTCAAGATTGCAATGCCGTTTATAGATCTTCAAATACAACCGAACAATCTAAACCAATCTAGATATCAATTCCATCTAAAACTTCATTCAGGAGCCGAATTCACCGAGATGGAAAGTTCCTGATTCGAGTGTTAAACCTCTTTCACGGTTCCCTATGGAACCAGCACCATGGAAACAAGTTGATGGGAATCGGATTGCCATTAAAGGCGTGAAAGCTCTGGTGAGTAATTCAAGCACGTTTCCTACAGTGTTTAGTGAGATAGAGAAGAGATTGAAAGATTTGGAGTTTTCACAATCTGGAAAGGATCTTAGAGCCCTTAAACAGATACTTGAAGCCATGCTGGCTAAAGGACTCTTGGAAAATCAGAACGGAGAAAACGCAAGAAAAGTAGTAATGAAAATGATCAGGCTTTGAAACGAGGTTCAAGCGTTTCAAGGAATCACGAGTCTCCGATTCTCGTAATGAAATCTGCAAAAATGATTGAAAAATCCAGTATTCCACCTTCATCTGTGATATCACTTGATGAAATATCCAAAATCTCAAGAATCCTAAGAGGTCAAATTGCTAAATCTTCAAATCGAGACAATGTTTCGAATGTTGTTAACAGCAATAATAACAGAACATCAAGAACCACACAAACATCCTCATCAATGTCTATACAAAATGCAAAAGAAGAAGCTCAAACTCGATTAGCCGAGATTGCATAAGAAGAAACAAGAGTTGGAGAAGAGTTCTAAGCCTCCGATACATCCAAGCGATGCATTGACCACCCGATGCATTGACCACCTCGATGCAATGACCATCACGATGCATTGACCACCGCGACGCCCGATGCAATGACCATCACGATGATGAGATACGCGTGAAGTGACACCGTGATGTAGAGACACAAATGATGAAGCGACACCGTGATGCGAGACACACATGATGAAGTGACACCGTGATCGAGAGACACTGCGTGATGCGAGGCGCGCGCATTGCGAGAGACACCTCGATGAAGTGATCTGGCTGACGTAGTGACCACCCGTGATGCAAAGGCGCATCAATGAAGTGACACCACGATGCATTGACCACGCCGGATCCTCGATCGGTGACCACCTCCGATGCGAGAGACAACGCGTGCGGTGACCAACCCAGATCTGAGAGACACGCGATCGCGGTGACCACCACGATGCGAGAGACATCACGATGTTATAACATTTGGCGATGCGAGACATCGCGAATAAGAGACACTACGATGCAGAGACACCGCGATGAAGTGACACCGCATTGCAAAGACACCACCAAGAAGTGACACCGCAATGCAGAGACGCCGCATTGCAGAGACATCACGATGTTATAACATTTGACAATGAAGAGACACCGCGATGAAGTGACAACACGTTGCAAAGACACCGCGATGAAGTGAAACCGTATTGCAGAGACACCGCGATAAGTGACACCGCAATGCAGAGACACCTTCTTTTGTCGATTTATGCAGTGACGTCTTATTTTATCGGTGTATGCAGTGACGTCTTATTGTATTGATTTATGTAGTGACATCAATGTCACTTCATTAATTGTCTAATCTATGCAGTGACATCTGCAGTGACATCAATGTCACTTCATTAGTTGTCTAATGTATGCAGTGACATCTACAGTGACATCAATGTCGCCATTAGTTGTCTAATGTCTGTGGATGTTTCATGATCTATTGCTTTGTATCGATTGTTTTCCAAATGAAGTGCGAAATAATTTCATGATCTACAGGAACAAGGGCCTGAATTGCATAGTAGAGAATCAGGAATATGAAAATAGAGGTGTTCACGGATACGGTTTATCCGAAAACCGAACCGATCCGAGGTCATTCGGTTCGGTTCGGTTAATAATATAGAGAAACCGTAAATTTCGGTTCGATTACGATTAACGCTACAAACCGAACACAACCGAACCGAATTAAAAACAAAACAATTATCCGAACGGCAAAAGCGGGCGAATTAAAACCAAATAATTAACCGAACGAAACCGTTTCAAACAAAAAACCGTTAACGAACCGTTTTTATCAACATGTATGATTAGATTTTATAACCAAAATATTACAATTTTGTTATAAAAATAACCTCTTGAACCGTTATCGAAGCTATTTTTACGAATGAAAAAACCGAATAAAAAACCGAACCGTTTAAAACCAAATACAATTGTTAAATAGTATTCGGTTTTCAGTTAACCGACCCGAACCGAACCATATATTTCGGTTCGATGCAGTTCGATTTCCTAAAGCAAATGATTCGATTTGATTTCTATTGCGAAATTTTCGGTTTGGTTTGATTACGCCATTAACCGTAATCTCGAACCAAACCGTCAACACCCTATAATGAAAAGACACTCAGCTCAGAGATTTAAGCATGCAGCTAACAGACCTTGTGTATTGGAGAAACATAAGGCGGTATCAACCGCTCACAATTACGAATTAAGCAGCCTAACAATTTTGCACTTTCTTCACTACACTTGCTATCTGCACTGCTGACAAACACAAGTTAGTACTAGTTTCCTGATGATGCAAAAGAAACAGGAAAACAGAGTGAAAAAATGATCTTTCAAAAGAACAAGATATGTTTTAACCAATACTACATGTCAGGAGAGTTGGAAGGAAAAACACCTGAAGGTCAATAGAAACTCGTGAGCTAATTTGTGGGTAGAGTTACATTTTAATCAATGATTTGGGCATTGAAAGGTGTGTCCTTTGTTAATATTGTCGTTTCGTATGGAAGCTTGACTTAAAACAACCATAGGCATGGTCTTGTAGGATGTGTAAGTGGAAGTGGAAGTGGAAGGAATTGAGATTTCACTTTGTTAATATAAGGTGAATGAGAATGCAAGTAAAAGAAGGTAGGTACAATCCTCTCTAGTCAGTAACACAACTGACCTTCACTAATTCGCACAATCTGGTTTTACATTTTTTTGTTCTGTCCGTTTCAAAGGCTTATGACGTTGAAGAAAAACACAGGAGATAAAGATCATTCTCTGCGGGGCAGAGGAATATGAACTTGATTCGAGTGTTTATAGGTTTCGGCAGGAGTTTTTTTTTGCCTATTCAGCCTAAAAGAGCACCGATATTGAGATTTCAGCAACAAAATAAACTCATGTTACTGTTTGGGGGGGTGGGGGGGGGGGGGGGTAGGGAGGTTATGGTAGAGGAAAGAAAAAGATTGATACAAGTAAGTTCGCTACAACATGATTGTTTTAGGCTGGCATATCCCGAATTTTATTTCCTTGACTCTCTCTCCGCAGAGGTTGGATATGGTCCAGGATGATATATTAGATTAGGGGTATTTTGATACATGTAGATATATTATATCCTTATAAGTCAATGATTTATTTTATGTCCCTTATGGAAATTTAATAAGTATAAAAAGCTATCTTTTGGGAATTAACCCAAAAGAAAATAGTACATATGAAACAACGAAATAATATACCGTGAATTCATGTTGTGTTGCGTAAAAAGTAAAAACGCGGTGATTCAAACGATAATGTGAAACAACAACTCGAAAGACGATCAAGCCATTTGAATGTTGAAAAATACAGGCTTGCACCTAGCTAGACAGCATATGTCATTTATGTCAGAACGGTTAATCTTTATCCGCTTAGTACTATGTCACCAAAGTCAAGAATACATCATTCTTGGAGACTTGGAGTATTTAAAAAATATATATATATATATTTTGGCGAAGCAACAAAAATTGAAACTATTAGTATTTAATAGTCATTAATGCTCACATGTTAGAAAATTAAAATTACGGTAAAACCTCTATAAATTAATATAGTTGAGACCGGAAGATTTTATTAATTTGGAGAGATATTAATTTATCGATAAATTAATAATTATTAATTTATAGAGAGTTTTTGATATCAAACAAAATTAAATTTTAATTATATAAATTTATGTATTATACTTAATTCAATGTATATTAGTTACAAATTCAATGTACTGTGCATACAAGATTCAGTGTACATACATTAATTTGATACATTGTATTTTTACAACAAAAATTTTCAGTGTATAATAGTGATAGCATCTACTACCGTGTTTATAAACAAGATAAAAAAAAAAGAAACAACCATACCAAACAATGGCTTCACATCTAAAAGGTATCTCAAAAGCAACAATGACTGATGAAATAAGAAAATCATTAGATGCTACAGTGGGCTATTAGAAGGTTATGAGTTGGGAGAATCTGATCCAGGAAAGATTGTGTTTTATATGCTATCAATTATGCAGTCTCGGCTTGGACGATAAATGTAAAACCAGAAATGATCCAGGATATCACAATAAAATGGATGTCAATAGCACTGTTAGATTATCGTGTGAAAAATGACGCGTGTTCGAGAGTCAGGGCGAAGAAGAAATTGCAAATACCATTCTTTAAAATAATGTTGAAGATGATGTTGAAGGCGATACAACACCTTTGGAACATGTTACACGTAAAAAAGCGATCCAACGCGTCAAAGCGACTTAACAACTTTTGATGCATTTCAAAGCACCACACCGAACTTTTGGATGCAATAAGGAAGATTAGAGATGCGTTTCAAGCATATTTAAACTTTAAGAAAAAACATATAACAATAGAATCATATTTTACAAAATCGTAACATATATATTTTTGTGAATATGGAGAATTATTAATTTATGATATTATTGGGTTTGTATATCTATACAGGGATTTTCTAAAAATTATTATCTTATTATCTTATCGAAATTGGTTATTTTTTGAACTGGCCCAAGTCGGGACCGGCGAAAAATATTATTTTAGATAGTTTATTAATTTAAAGAGTATTAATTTATAGAGCTTTTACTGTAGTTGGGTATTAGATAATTAACTCATGTTCTTCGTTCCTAAAAAAAAAAATTGAAAAAAAAAACCTCATGGTCTTCCTGCCAGTTTTAAAAAAGAAAACAAAACAAAATTTGAAATTTTTTTTTTTTTATCTTTTAACAAATGTACTTCATGTTGAGAAATGTATACATTTATTTAAGTAACACATCTCTATATGATTCCACCGGCTAATAAATCACTTAATTAATAGATTGTAATATGAAATAATTATTAAAATTTGAGTTATATTAGACGTTAAAATTAAAATAAATATCCCATCCGTCCCATTTTATTTGTTTATGTTTTCTTTTTGGTTTGTCACAAAATAAGGGTCTACTTTATGTATTTATCGTCAAAATTCATCAAATGCCCTTTGCTCTTTGCAATATTTACATTAAAAAGTATGTAGCATTAAATGCTCCAACATCTACTTAAAGTATAAATGTAAAAATATTGGATAATTTAATGAGATTCAAAACATTAACTATACTTTTCTGTGTGAAAAAGTTAAACTAGACAAATAAAATGGGACGGAGGGAGTAAATAAAAATGAATCAAGTCAAACACATTACAAGGTAAGAAAGTTTTACGATATCCTTCCATTATTAAAACAGGGCCAGGGCCAGGGAACTTATTACTTATATATTGGACAAAGTAGGATAAATTAAAATCATCCTTCACAATAGTAGTCATTCAAATATCTAGAAATCAATATGGAGAGAAAACCTCATATCGTAGTTATACCATTTCCTGTTCAAGGCCATGTAAAGCCGCTCATGCAGTTGTCTCAAAGGCTTGTAATTGATCATGGAATCAAAGTCACTTTTGTCAACACAGAGTCCATTCATGCCAAAATCACAGCTGGAATGTCCAAGACCGATATCAAAGAAAGCGTAATAGCGCTAGCATCGATTCCAGATGGATTGCAGACGGAAAATGATCGCAAAGATCTCGACAAGTTTACAGCGATTGCGCAAAAGGCTATGCCTGTCAATTTCATGAAGTTGATTGAAAATATAAACAAGTCAAATGATGAGCCTGTGACTTGTGCTGTTGTTGATACAACAATTGGATGGATGATGGATGTGGTTAAAAGCATAGGGCTTGAAGGTGTAGCCTTTTACCCAATGTCAGCTGCAAGTTTGGTTTTGGTATCCAACATTCCTAAGCTTATTCAATCCGGAATTATTGACAACATTGGTGGGTTTATTTATTTATTTATTTTTTATTTAAATTTTTTTTTTCAATACTATAGTTATTGCTATTAATTAATACTACCACCGTCCGAAATTAAGTGTCTCTTTTTAGTTTTCACAAAATGTAATTAATGTGTTGTGTTTTTATACTACATTCACATACTTACCCCTAACAAATACTACCTCCGTTCCAAAATGTAAGTCCTTTTAGGTTTTTTCACACATATTAAGAAAAGTTGGTTAAATTTGTTATTTTTCATTAATTCTGATTAAAAAGACTAAAATGACATTTCATTAGTATTAATGCAAAGTAGTAAAAAGTAGTAGTATATTATAAATGAAGGGTAGAAGAAGAAATATGTAATAAATGCTTTATTGGTTTTGTAAATGGACTTACATTTTGGGACAAAACTAAAAAGCTAAAAGGACTTACATTTTGGGACGGAGGTAGTAATAAATGTTTGTTTTGGGATGTGAAATCAGTGCAATTAATAAATGTTTGACTAAGGTTATCTTTGAAAAATAAATATTAAATGATGCATTGGTAATATAGAGTAACACTTTTTATGAGAAATTTTTTTTCCAAAAGATTGACACTTATTATGGGACCGAGGTAGTACTATAATAGTAGTATTTCTTATAAGTAATACTCCCACTGTTCCTATTTAATTGTGGCAGTTGCCAACATAAAAAATTTCTTTTTATCCGTTGTAGTTATATTTTTCCAATGCATTATTTATTGTATTTTTCTACATCTACCATTATATATTGAAGGGTGAGAATTTGAAAACAACATTATATTAATTATTTTTAATGAGTATAATTGTCATTTTGATGTTAAGTCAAATAATTTACTATTCTTCTTAATATGTGTGTTTTGCAATTACGACAATTAATTAGGAACGAAAAGAGTTGTATTTTCACATAAAATGGTCAGGAGAAAACATGCACAACACACTTATATGTGACTGATTATGAGGCAATATTGTTACATTGCTTATCTAAATTGACATCTGTTTTGGCCCCAATTTTAGTTTTAGCGATGTAACTTGGATATTTTGTTATTTTTTGTTATGTTTCTTTTTAGTATATATATTACTTGGAAAAACATGATGTAATCTCTTGATTAGACCAATTATCAAACAGAGTTTGCAATGTTGTAAATTTATTTTTTTTTTGAATTTTTCAATGTCATGTGGGGATTTTTCTAACATGATAAAATTTTCTTCAAATCTTGCGTAGAGGACTAAAATTGCGAAAGAAAGAGGAAAAAAGAAAATCAAAGCTACAAGTTAATTTTACATTTTACCTTGATTATGTGTATGATTGATTGATTGATTGGTGGATCCCAACATGATAATACTGTACTAGTGTATGACAAAACTTTATTTTTGAACTAACATTTAAATATTGTATTTAGGAAGAACAGCAACAAAGGAACAAGCAAGAGTTTCAGAAGATATTCCTCCATGGAACAGTGACGAGCTACCTTGGAGTTTTCCACCTGAACTAATGGTTAGCCAAAAGACCTCATTTGAATTCTGTGTCACATTCAAAGATGCATTTGAGAAAGCCAATTGGGTTCTTTGCAACTCAATTCATCAACTAGAACAATCAGCTTGTAACACAATTCCTAAGCTCTTACCTGTTGGGCCGTTACACGCCAATCTGCACGGCACAAAATATCGTGGGAACTTTTGGCAAGAGGACCCCTCCTCTCTAAACTGGCTAGACAAACAAAAGCCAGCCTCTGTAATTTATGTTTCTCTTGGTAGCGTTGCGGTTATGAGCCAATCTCAATTCAATGAACTTGCATTAGGCCTTCAACAATCAAGGAAACCCTTTCTATGGATTGTTCGGGATGACGTTATTTATGGGTGTCCTCCAGAATATCCAGAAGGATTCTTTGAGAGCGTGGCTGATAATGGAAAGGTTGTCAAATGGGCACCTCAAGATAAGGTATTCTCTCACCCTGCTGTATCTTGTTTCCTATCGCACTGCGGATGGAACTCTACACTGGAAGGTCTTAGTGCTGGGGTGCCTTTTCTTTGTTGGCCATTTTTTGGAGATCAATTTCATAACAGGAATTTAATTTGTGATGAATGGAAAGTTGGTTTGAAATTGAGCCCTGATGAAAACGGTACTGTCTCAAGCACTGAAATAACCATGAAAATCGGGGAAGTTTTGTCACATGGCTACATAAAGGAGAATGCAGCTAAGATGAAAATTTTACTACAAAAAAGCTTTAACAAAGGAGAATCTTCATCTGAAAATTTGGAAAGGTTTGTCAATCACCTGAAGCATGCATAGAGAATGAAACCATTGTAGTAGTATTTTTTTTTTGTAATTTTGTGATTTTGACTAATAATATGGCTTGCAACCATGGATACTTGTGATTCGGGTTTTGCAATTCACAAACTGCATCTTGTCATAAGCTTTCAGTTCGCAGTCCGCAGATGTTATCGAGTCTGAGTCATCTGTCCAGGCTGATTGCTTTGAAACTAATGGATTTTAATGACAATGCTTGTATTGGTCCAAACGTCAATTTTTTTTTTGATGAAAACATTGAGCCAACGCACAAACTAAATTGAACTTGGGACAGTCCTTAAAAAAGCACCTTTTTTGGGGGCAACAAAAAATTGTATTCACTCTTGTTTCTTGACTTTTTTTTATAAAACAATTTTAATTCTTTCCATATAGACACTTTTGGGACGTTTGTTACGCATTAATGAAATAGAATAAAATGATATTTCATTCCACTTTAATGTTTGTGTATGATATAAGGTATTGGAATGAGATCGTATTTTATTCCAATGGAATGAAAAATAACCACATTCATTACATCTAAAATTGGATGGAATGAGACGAAATCGAATGAAAATCGAGAAAACACGTGGGTGATGGGTAAAATTAAGGTGAGGTTGGGAGGCGTTGAGGTGGGGCGGGATGGGGAGAAGTTGGGTAGGTGGTGGGGCGGTAGGGTGGGTAGGGCACGGTAGGATAGGGTGGTGAGTAGGGTGAGGTGAGATAAGATAGGTGTGGTGGTGTAGGCCGGGCAGCGTGGGCTATGGTGGGGTGTGGTATGGTAGGGTTGGTGAGGGTATGGTAAGGTAAGGAATGGTAAGGTGTGGTGGGGTACATTATGGTAGGGTGGGTGTGGCATGGTTGGGTGAGGTAAGGTATGGTGGGTGTGGTAAGGTTGCGTATGGTGGGTAGGGTAGGGTGGTGGACGGGGTGGGGTGAAGTAGCGTAGGTTAGGTAGGGTTTGGTTAGGTAGAGTAATGTATGTAAGATGGGGTAGCGTTGTAGGGTAAGATGGGTATGGTAGGGTGAGGTAGGGTTTATTAGGTGGGTGGTAGAGCTACCCCACCCCACCCACCTTACCTTTTGCACCCTATCCTACATTATGCATTATATCATACCCTACCCCACCCGACCCCACCAAACCTTAATTCACTTTCGTGGCCTAATCATCACTCAATTTGTCATATTTTATATAATTTGTTTCGTTCCATTCATTCACACATTACAAACAAAGTAATGGAAAGTGTTAATACCTTTCCATTCCATTCCCATGACTTTATTCCATTCCATTCTATTTTTGCATAACAAATTTTCTTTGAGACATTCTGTAAAAGAAAGAATTTCTTTCAGACACTATGTAACGCCCCGTTCCGGACACTAAGTCCTTATCCAGTAAATGGAACTTTCGGCACGTGCATTTTGAGAAAACCATAAATCCCACGTAATCCTTATGTCATATCACAGTAATTAACAATAAATGTTGAAGTAAAAGCTAAAAAAGACTCAGGAAATAGACTCTCAAAGTCTTACAACATTCCACCCAACCAGAAAGTAACTGTTGTTTATATCGCAAAAGCGAGGTAACCATAAATCTAGAGATTCGGTATGACTACGTTGATCGAAAAGTTTAATTTAGACTTAGTTAGATCTGGCCAATCTACTTTTTGTTTTCTTAAATTAACATGAAGGACTTAAAGTGATGTGTTAGTTTGACATAGTCTGGATCAATCCTTAGGAACGTGCTAGTCATTGTCGATAGCTGCTTAAGGAGGTTCTCGTTCTTGAGCCGGCACTTTCTAGAACTTAATGCATGTGAGTTCATACAACCTAAAGAGGTTAACTGCACATAGACAATGGAAGTAAATAAGGTTAGGAGGCTGCACCCGTAGCTAAAACATAATTAAATACATATGTTCTGATTAACTCGGTGAATTATAGTGGAAGTAAACATAACGATTATTTACACCAAGCTAGGAGACCGGTTAGGAGGGGAGGAATACCACTTTCTTTTCTATTTCTATTTGGTCATAGACCGCCTTTATGTGTTCAGAACTAGATTTAGTACGTTTATTATCGGTGTTGCATTGTCTCGGTGGGATCGACCTTGATTCGCCTTTGCTATACTACGATTGACCTAGTACTCTTGCTAATATATGCGACTTACACACGACGTCAAGTTTTTGGCACAGTTTCCAGGGACGATGGCCAATATTCGATTATGAACTTATTAAATCTTAATTTTAGAACTTTCTGTTTTTCTGTTATTTATTTCAATTTGAGTCTTGAGTTGTTTCACCTTTTTTCCTATATTGTCTTAAGATCCGAAGAAGGAAAACTAGGGTTGCTTGTGCGAGTACTCCTGCTGCTTAAGAGAAACCTAGGAAACTGACTTCTAATCATCCCTGTGTTTCTGTGTTTAATCTTGTTGGTTTTTAGTTAGTAGGTCCGCGGCAATTGGGGTAAGAAACCCAACTCAAGAGGAAGTTTTCTAACTGTGTTTTGTTTTCTCTTACAGGACTTGTGAAACACTTCTGATACTCATTCCGGAGGACTTTCTACATTAGAACAAGACAAGCACAATGCAACTGATAAGTCGATTCACTTTAAACGTGAAACCAATTTCTATGTATCCTGACCCCAGGAAAAGGAGCTTGAAGAAGAACGAAAAAAATAAAAAAAGAATAAAGTTGGAAGATAACGATGCTAAGTCTAGGAAAGCCCAATAGGACATCCTAAAATAATACGAGGACTTCATGAAAGGTAAATCTCTTACACCGGTGTATGATATTTCTTCTATTGAATCTGATCCCAAGGAAGACCCCGACTACGAGCCATCTGAGCCTGAGGAATGCCCAAACTTTGATGTGATCGAGAAACTTGGAGACCTTGGTAGTTAAAGGTTGCCCATTTATATAGAAGGTATATCTTTAGGGCTAGCCTTGTGCGACACTGGGGAATATAATCCTTCTATCTTTTTGCCTTAAGGAAAATTTTCTAGTCAGCATGAGCCATCGTAGCACTATGCGGTTCGTAGACCGCCAAGTTGATATGGTGGCTGGCAAGTTGAGTGACTATACGGTCAGTGCATGAGCTTTTGACTATCTTGTAAACTATCTAGTTTTCGACGTTCCCGAAGACCCCAGTGCTGCTATACTTTAAGGTCATCCATTCTTAGCTACCAGTAGAGCCTTGATGGACATGGACAATAACATCATCACGTTAAGATCTAATAATGACGCTATAACCACAAAAATCATGGAGCCGTTGTAGAACAGACCAGGAGATCTTTTTATGGAGAGATCAATTTTTTAGAATGCCAATAATACAGAGAGGTCATGTCCTGAAGGCATTCGGAAAGAGGTTTTGGTACCAGGTGCCGGTGTGCAGGAGTTTTTGACAGTCTTGCTTCGAGAGGATCAAGAAAAAGGACCACTACAAAGCGCCACGGGAGGCATATTATCCTACTCAATCTGAAATGGATGAGTCCGCCCTGCACAGAGAATGTTTAAGCGTAAAAGTTGATAAAATGGAGCCTTCAAACGGTGAGGGAAAGACTCGAAGTAACAGAGGTAAACCTATTACGCGGTCCAAGAGGGCCAAGCATGTTAGAAGAAGAGCACAAGGCCCAAATGGGGAATTTCGAGAGGGATCCCTCATTGATGAGAACGAAGATTGTTTATTCCTCAGACTAAGGTCAAGGGAAGGGCATGGATCAGAAGGGAAGGGAAGCGTACCTCAGTGAAAGCTTTCTAAGTGCAAATTTGGCGAATGAAAGTCCGAAAACTTTACTGAAGGAGAGTTAGAAGAATAGTTTAGCTGAGTACACTAAACTCAAATCTACTTATTTATCCCTTTAGGTAGATCGAGTTAAATAAAATTAAACCAAGTGAACGATGAGGTTTTTTTTTCATCCTACCGCATCCAAAGGTCACAAACCGATAGATTGTAGGAAGGTTTTTTTTACTCGTTGGCCACTTGGGTGAAGTAGGTTAGGTTGTGATTCAGAGAAACACAAAGAATGTGAAAATTATTTCAAGGAAGAGTCAACTAGGAGTAAGAATTGAGAAGGATCCAGTGATGGGTAAGCTGGATTGAGTTGTACAGAACAAAGGGAGAAAACTGCACTCGCATTGTTGGACATATTTTAAGTTTTAGTGATGAGGCCAGACTAGCTGTTATAGAGCAAAGGCAAAAAGATGTCTAGATTAAATGTATAGGCTTATTAGAGTTTGATCCTTGTATAGGTTTGATCAAACAAGCATTGTAAAAGGTCAGCTGACTTCCATTAGGAGACCTGTCTAGGTCAGTAAGGTACATGAGGCAGTTGACTAGTTTAGAGACCTGCTGAAGACTGAAGGCTGAGGGCTCAAACTCAGTTATTGAAGGCTAAGGGATCAAACTTAGTATTTAAAGTCATGGACATGGAATCAGAATTTAGGGAAGTCTGTGATGACCTAAACAGATTACATATACCTTGTGTACAAGGTCTAAGTTCCATATGTCATGTGGTGATTGGAACTTAGTTATGTTCAAATTGGTGTAATCTAATTTCACAATTAAAAGTTAGATAAAAGACAGTCAGCTGAAGTGTTTTAAACACAGCAAAATTCAGTCAGCTGATTGACAAGCATTTCAGCAGACTTATATACACAGGAATCTACTGAATGCATATTTCGATTTAATCAAAGGTTACATTGGAAGATTTCAAGGATAAGGACAGATAACAACTCTTTATTTTGTCGATAAATCAATGGTTAAGATTAAAGGGACATTGGAAAGATTCAGAGCTTTATCCAATAGATACAAGTCAAAGGGTGGACAGTCTGAAAACTGTCAAAAAGTAAACTGACAGTGTCAGTACTATGTACATGGATAGAATGCATGTCAAGATGGGGACAAATCTGAAATGGCTATGTTTGAATTTCAAACATAAGTCACAAGGATTCTCATCTATAAATAAAAGACCCCTGATACATAAACAAGTGATGAAAATTGAAGAAAAACAACAATCAATCTTGATCTATTAGATTCTTATCAAGAAATCACCCTGCTGACATTATTGAGCTTATAACTACTGATCCAGTATATTCTTCAAGTGTAACCTTCTTTCAAGTTACATCAAGTTCACACACTTGAAGATTCCAAGCTGCTGATCATTTCATCCTGATCAAGCTGCTGAAAGCTGAATCACTTACTTGATTCAAACTTTCTTTTACAAAAAATCTGCTGAAGATAGTGAAGCATCTTTGGGTGTCAAGGACTGTTTTTTGTGGTGAGCTGGTGAAGAGGCAATCCTACCCTTCAAGGACCAGTGGAATACTTTGGAGCAGCAATCCTACCTGTTTCAAGTGTTCAGTTTGTGAAGCCATAGTTATTGGTGAAGGACAGACAACTCAGGGATTTTTGTAACTGCAACCTCAAAGATCTCTAGTGAATTACCTCCAACATCACAGGAGAAGAGTTGACTGACAATATTACACTACCTGGAACCACTATAAAATCTGCCTACTTATTTTCTGCATTTACTTTCTGTATTTAGTATATTAAGCACATTAACCTACTGTAACTAGCAACTGAATCACACACTTACAATACTCAGTATCTAATACTTGGTATCATACTTTAACAACAAGTTAAAAGGCTCAACATGAATATATTCATTTGCAACAAATTGATAAAATCAGCGATCAAATGAGATAGACCATCGAGCGGCGAGGACTCATCGAACTTCTTTGAGTTTGTTAACTCCAAAAGTTTTAAGCGTTAAGTTTATTCACCCCCTCTAAACTTAACCAAAGCCTTTTCAAGGGACCAACAAGCATAAGCGAGCATCCATTCCGCTTAAGTGAGGGCTGCAAAACCCTAATTTCGAGTACAGAGTGTATTCTGTACACTTCACAAACGCGTACTGCCCACGCGCTTTGGCGGGAAGCCTAGAAGACTGCAGCAACAATCACCTATTTTCTGTCTCCCATCTTTTCCTCCTTCCCCATAAACCAACCATCAATTCCCTTAATCCCCTCAACCTCACCTCAATCCTTTCCCCACCATTATTCCTATATCACTCCCCCATTTTCACCATTCCACCTTCTCTTCATCCTCCTATTTAAATCTCACCTCCTTACCACCATTTGGCCATTATCATTTCACTAAAACACCTAACTTATATCTTCTTATTCTTCTTATAAATTTAGGCCAACACCACACAACCACCTTAAACCTCCATTTTATCTATACTAAAATCACTTAACCATCACGAATATACCGAATTCCTAAACCTAAACGTAAACCCTTGTTAATGCTACACTGTTGTTGTGTTGTCACCATTGCTGCACCTTGTTCTTCATCTCTGCTCTTCAGTTGTAGCAAGTTTCAAAAGAAATCCAACTTCCCAGCATTTGAACCAGCGAGTAGCGTGTTCGTATAAGCGAAACCTGTTCGGTGAAGGCAACCTCCATTCCTGTTCACATCAAAATCTTGAAAATTAGGTTCGAATAAGCGAGCACTCTGTCCATTTAAGCGAGCCCAGCTTTTCTGAAATTTCTTCTCCAGCAACAACCTTTTTCCAATTTAATGAGTTCGAAATGAAGACGCACCAGCACCAGGCCCAGTGGACATGAGGTAGTCAAAGGTTATGCTAACCCATTGATTGATGAGTTTGAGAAAATCACTTCTGTGCAGATTTATGTGGCGTTCCGATGCCATATGAATGGTCGTGATGTTGCCCATGAAAAGGGTGTCGATATAAATGACTGTTGGGAGCTTTTACCTATGACTCTACAACACAATGGTTGGTTGGCCATGGCCGTGGTTCCAACCAGTTTCAACTCCAGTATAGTGAGGGAGTTTTATGTGTATGTATCGCATAACCCCTAAGACACATTCGCTATGGTCCAAGCTGTATGCATTGACTTCTCTATTAAGAAGATCATTGAGTAATTCCATATTGAAGACGCACCCAAGGGCCGGTATGAGTATACTACAACTATGAGAGAGCCAAATCTGGAGACGTTAAAGCTGATTGCAGGGTACTTTGATGTCGAGTGGCAGAGAGATATGCTTGAGCACACGGTGATCTTTATGGAGAATGACCGGTCATGGGACATGAATGTATTGCATCAGTTCATCATTGCACATCGTCTACCGTGCGATCATTATGGTTCGGTTATGACAAAGCAAGATGAGCTTATGTTTTATCTGGTGTAGGAGCTAGAGGTGAATGCCGGTTTGCTTATGCACAGCCGCATTCGTTCTGTTGCCCAGTCCACCTTAGAGCTACTTCCGTACAGGCATATGATCCACGCATTTGCGAAAAAAGCTAGCTGCCCGGTTCTGGTTGCCAATGAGAGGTTAGACCCCAAGTCTTTCTTGCAGACAGCTACAGGATCCATTGCTGAGCAATGCAGCGGTCACAGAGCTGATAGACGGAAGCGTACTCCGATACATGGTGGAGCTAGATCTCAGCATGAGATCAATGAGGGTTTTGTCAGAGAGATTTCTTCATTTCATACGAATCTTGATCACCTCATTTCTCATATTGTCATTCCACCATTAGCCCCTCCACCTAGTCCTGCCCCACGTCGAGTTGCCGTATTTTCCGATGTCAGTATTTCTATGTTGTACATATTTTAAGTTTTAATGATGAGTGCCAGACTAGATGTTATAGAGAAAAGGCAAAAAGATGTCTAGATCAGATGTATAGGTTTATTAGAGTTTGATCTTTGTATAGGTTTGATCAAACAAGAACTGTAAGTAGGTCAGCTGACTTTATCAACAGAGCTGTCTAGGTCAGTAGAGTTACTAGGGACCTACTGAAGGCTGAAGGCTGAGGGTTCAAACTCAGTTGATTGAAGGCTAAGGGATCAAACTTAGTATTTAAAGTCAAGGATATGTAATCAGAATTTAGGGAAGTCTGTGATGATCTAAACTGATTACATGTACCTTGTGTACAAGGTCTAAGCTCCATATGTTAAGTGGTGATTGGAACATAGTTATGTTCAAAATGGTGTACTCTAACTTTACAATAAAAATTTAGATGAGAAGGAGTCGGCTGAAGTGTTATTAAAACACAACAGACTTAAACCTGCAGACAGATATGTACATCAGCAGGCCTGTTATACTTCAGATATTTGCTGAGTATAATTCTCGATTTAATCAAAGGTTACATTGGAAGATTAAAAGGATAATGATGGATTACAAGCCTTGATTTTGTCAACAAATCAATGGTCAAGATAAAAAGAACGTTGGAAAGAGTCAGAGCTTTATCAAATAGATACAAGTCGAAGGGTGGAAAGTCTGAAAACTGTCAAAAAGCTAACTGACAGTGTCAGTCCTATGAATAAAGACAAAAAGAAAGTCAAGATGGAGACAAGTCTGAAATGGATATGTTTGAAATTAAAACATAAGTTAGAGGATTCTCACCTATAAATAGAGGACTCCTGATTCAGATACAAGTGATGAAAATAAAAATTACGAAGTATCAAGTTAAATCAAGCAAATCACCCTGCTGACATACATTGAGTTTGAACTGACTGATCAAGAAATTCTTCAACTGTAACCTGCTATCAAGTTACATCAAGTATACACACTTGAAGACATCAAGCTGCTGATCATTTCATCCTGATCAAGCTGCTGACAACTGAATCACTTATTTGATTCAATCTTTCTTTTACAAGAAACCTGTTGAAGATAGAGAAGCACATAGGTGTCAAGAACTGTTGTTTGTGGTGGAGCTGGTGAAGAGGAAATCCTACCCTTCAAGGACCAGTGGAATAATTTGGAGCAGCAATCCTACCTGTTTCAAGTGTTCAGTTTGTGAAGACATAGTCATTGGTGAAGGACAAACATCTTAGGGATTTTTGTAACTGCAACCTCAAAGATCTCTAGTGAATTTCCACCAACATCACATGAGAAGAGTGGACTGACAGGATTACACCACGGAACCACTATAAAATTTGCCTACTTACTTTTTGCATTTACTTTACGCATTTAGTATCTTGATCACATCAACTCATGAAACTAGCAAGCTGAATCACACACTTACAATACTGAGTATCCAATACTTAGTATCATTCTTTTAACAACAAGTAATAAGGCTTAATTAAATATATTCCGGCGCAATGATTTGATAACATCAATAGTCGCAGACTCATCGAGTGGTCGCAGACTACTTGGCATCAAAGAGAGCTCTCGACCTTCTTTGAGTTTGTCAACTGCAAAAGTTTTAAGTTTTAAGTTTATTCACCCCCCTATAAACTTAACCAAAGCCTTTTCAAGCGACGAACAATTGGTATCAGAGCAGTGCTTCTGTTCTAAATTAATCCTACTTGTTGTGCTTGTGAAAATACTTTGAAAACTTTTTCAAGTTTCTGATTTTCAAAGCTTTGCATCATGGATAACAACCAGTATGCTAGGACTATGTTGATGTGTTCCTTAGATCATTTTTATGAATAAACGTCGTATGCAGGCTTATTTAGCTGCAACACATGATGAAATGCTGGATGTGCTGACTGATGGACCACTGGAGATCACGAAAACCATAACTGTGGGTAGTGAAACTCAGTATGTTCCAAAGCCAAAAAGAGAGTGGGGTGCTGAAGATAGAAAAAGAGCAAACCTCAACAATATTGCTATTGATATCATTTACAGAACATTGGACAGCAATATATACATGAAAGTGAAGCATTGCAAAACTGCAAAGGAACTTTGGGATAGATTACAACTTATTTGTGAAGGCACTAAAGCTATAAAGAAAAACAAAGTTAGTGTAGCCAAAAGAAAGTTCCAAGATATCAAGATGAAATCAAATGAAGCCATTGAGCAAATGGAGTGAAGATTTAATGCTATCATGGATGAACTCACCCTGCTGAATGTGGTATACACAAAAGAGGAGATCAACACAAGAATTTTGGAAGCCTTACCTGCAAAGAAATTTGAGAGATGAAGGTTACTTCCATAGAAGAGTCCAGAAGTATACATGAAGAGGATACCTTCAAATTGTTTTATGATCTCAAAGCATATGAATTCAGTAAGAAACTTGTTCCAGTGACTAAAAATGAAGAACCAAAAACTACTGCATTGGCTGCTGCACACAAAGAAGAATCATCAGGTGGTCAAGATGATCTACTGGATGAAATGCAAGAGAAAATAGCCCTACTGAGAAAAAAGATTGGAATGATGAAAACAGGAAGGGGTTCTCCAAGGAATTTCACCAAGAAATCAAGTGAAAAGAAGAAGGAAGAATCCAAGAAAGACAATGCTTATTTGTGCTTCAACTGCAAGAAACCTGGACATTTCAGACCTGATTGTCCTGACCTACTAAGAACAATAATCAGCAAAGAAGATCTGGCAAGAAAGCAATGGTTGATGATGATGAATCTTGCTATGAAGTGGAATCAGAAAAAGGAAATGAATCAGATGACACTACACTCATAGATGATATGGATGATTATGCTTTAATGGCAAATACGGATGAGAATGAGGAGGTATACAATTGTGTATCTGTAAACACTCCTGCTGAAAGTGATTGTGAATCTACTTGTGGTTCAAATTCTAAAATTTCTGACAGTTAAGAACCTTTGGATGCCATCCTCAATCAACTGAGGAGAATACAATCTGGTTATGAGATTGTGAAGGCTGAAAAAGAAGCACTTCAAGCAGAAATTCAAAGATTAAATGCTGAAGTAAGAATTCTCAAAGGCAAAGAAAGGATTATGGGCATACTCAACATAAGTCTACTGTACCTTCAATAGCTGTTGAATCTGCTGCACAATCTAGTTCCACCACTGCATTCAAATCTGGAAAGCCTTATGGTGATAGAACATGCCTTGGATTTGAAACTCACCAATCTACTAAGAGTGGATTGATAACGCTCTAAATGGTACCAATAATTGTACCTATATTCACCCTGAATTATGCTCAAGAGAGGATAAATAGGCTCGTTATTATATGGAATATATGTTAAATTCTGTGTGAGTGTTTCCAGGATCATAATTCTTTATCTATGCTATTATCCCGTGGATTTGGTACTGTTTTGTCTTGTTTTGCATGTTTTATAGGATGTACCGGATCTGGAGCATTGGAGAATGGATCTGGACCGAAAGAGGTACATTGGGCAAAGTGATATAAGTCCAAGAAGAAGCCTGCTGAAGAAAGTGAGGAAAAGAAGTCCCGGTAACCCGAAGGCTAGGCCTGGTAAACCGGCAACTTGTTCGACACGAAATTGATTCTGATACCTCAACTAGGTCGGTTAGGGTTTTAGAGAGTCTTAAGTCGGCTATTGTATCTATATAAGGTCGCGTTTACATATTATTATATACAATCTCATATCTTATCAATTACATTATACACTTTTGTTAAAGTTTTCTTGAGCTTTGGAGACTTATTTCTGGTTTCCTCCTTTCTTCCATCATCTCTAGCTTGAGTAGATTGAGCTAGATCTCCATTGTTGAAGGTATGAAGCTTTGAATGTTCCTTTATTGTCTTCAATATGGTAGATCTGTTCGTATTTATGTGTTTTAGTTAATCTGCATTTTTAACGACCCCACAATTTACTTATTTTAATCGTATTGTGCAATGTAGATCCAGAAATTACGAAAAGATGCCCCCGGTGACCCGGAGGTCTATACCGGTTTACCGAGGCATTATTTAGAAAGCCTAAACTGGGATTCACTACAGCTACGTTGATCGACAGGTTTCAGTAACAGTAGGTTAGATCTGGCCAATCTGCTTATTGTAATTGTAAATTAACATGAAGGGCTGTTAGTGAAGTGTTAATTAGGTCATAGTCTAGAATGGACTATAGGAACGTGCTGGTCAATGTCGATAGCTATCTAGGCTGGTTAGCGGTATGAGTTAGCGCTCAATATCGGCAGTTCTAGTTCTTTATGCCTATGGGCTATTACGGACCGATTAAGGAGGGTAGGTTGCGTATAGATTGTCTACTGCCATTTTCGGAGTAGATAGGAGTAGGAAATGCACCCATAGCTGATAATGATAATTAAAACTAAAGCTCACGATTAATATAAGGAAATTATGTTGGGAAGTAAACATAACGATTAACTAATCCAAGTTAGTAGATCGGTGAGGAGAGGGAGAGGTATACCATGTTTGTTTTCTTTTACATTATTGTTTGTCAATGACCGCCTCTATGTTATTTCTTAATTAGGTTAGAAGCGTTTATACTTATAGTTTCATTGTCTCTATAGGATCGACCTTGACTCGCATTTACTATACTACGATGTACCTAGTATTCTTGCTAGTAATATCGAGGTTAGTGACTTACACGCGATCAAGATTTTTGGCACAGTTTCCAGGGACAATGGCCAATTGTAAATATAAACGTTTTAATTCTAATTAAGAAGTCGTTTTTGTTTTATTTTATTTTATTTTGAGTCTTGAGTCGTTCTGTATCAACCCTACACTTGTTAAGTTGCCAGAAAAAGAAATTTCCGGGCCGGTTTACCATGGCTAACCCCCGGGTTACCGAGGTCTGAAAAATCAATAGTCATTGTTATTTAGTGTTATTCCCTGTTGATTTTAGTTAGTAGGTCCGCAGCAGTTGGGATCACACCCAACTAAAGCAGATGTAGCTAACCTTTTCCTTGTTTTATTTTTCCTTTTCGCAGGAAGATCAGAACACTTCAGAAATTCGATCAAATCAGAGTTGAAAAAGAGCAAACAAGTAAAACAATATGCCTATAACGATATTGAACATCACACCAATTTCCATGTACCCTGGATCTGAACCAAGAGAGCATTATAAAACTATAAACAGTTGGAAAAAGAGAAAGAAGCAATCAAGCAAGAGCATTAAGATAACTTAAAGGAGTATAGCACGTATCGTCCAGGTGAGTTCCCTTGTGAGTTAATTGATTTATCGTCTTCGGATGATGATTCTAATGATCCTGAAGAGGATCCTGACACAATGTTTTACGAGCACGAGAATTACCAGACTCAGAATCCGTGGTAAATTTAGGAGACCACAGCGCGTTCGGACTCGATTTCTATTAATGGTATATCAGTAGGATTAGGTCTCTACAGCTCTGGCTCGAGTTGCAACATTCTACGCTTTTCCCTCTGTCAAAAGATCAAGCTTCCAGTCGTAAGGAATCAAACCAGGACCATGACCTTCGTTGATAGAACTAAAGATATGCCTGGTCTGCTTAGGAAGTGTACGATTAAGGCAGGAGGGTTCACGTATCCTATTGACTTCACGGTCATAGATGTACCTGAGGACCTAAGTGCCCCAGTTTTGTTAGGGAGACCTTTCTTAGCGACAAGTAGGGCGGTTATGGATTTTGATAATGGGGAGATTACTCTGAGGTTGAATAATGACGCGGTTTCTATTAAGATCTTAGAGCCCCTAGAAAACCGACCAGAAAGTTGCAAGATGACATATGCTTCAGGAAAGGTGAAAATTATGGAGATCGAGGGGCATAAGCATAGAGAGGTTGTTGTAGAAACCGTTGAGCAAGAATTTATGAGGCTAATGCAGAGAGAAAGAGAATAGAAGGACCACGACAAGATGCTCACGGAAGCTAGTCCTTCCGTGTTGCATAGTGAACGAGTTGAGCTAAAAGTGGAAAACGTGGAGTCCTTGGGTTCAAAGTCTAACTCTCGACGCAGAGGCAGACCTAGCGTGCAAGCTAAGAGAGAGAGGCATGCTAGGAAGAGAGCTCAAAAAGGTTTTATAAATGTACAAACCTCTGGAATGAAAGTTTGGCGAGTTAAAGCTCCAACCCCTGAATGATCGGAGATCTGAAGAAACTTGAGCTGGAGACTATAAACTCAGAACTATTTCTTTAAATCCTTAGGTAGATTAGGAATGAATAAAAGTAGCCAGATGAAGGGATGAGTTTTTTTCATCCTACCGCGCTCTTAGGCTTGAAACCGAATGATTGTGGAAAGGTTTTTTTTACTTGTTGCGGATTCTAGTGAAGTATGTTTGGTATTGAGTCAGAAATAACAATTAAAGAGTGAAAGTCTATTCAATTTGAGATTAAAATTGAGTAGAGAGGTCATAGAGTGCAGAGAAGGCAGGCAAAGAATGTGGGGAAAAAGAACCCCCGGTATCTCGAGGGTAACCTCCGGGTTAGCGAGGTTGGTTTTTCAGATTTCTGAACGTCAGGTTGTAAAGTTGGATTTTTAGAGACACATGGAGGACACACGTTGCACCAGATACAGTCAGTCAGCAGAAACACCACATTTTTCCCCCTATTTTCTAATTTTTTATCCTTTACCACACTCCACCATAACTCCACCTCAATCCCATCAATCATCTCCTCAAATCCCTCAACCTAATAACTTCTCTACCCACTATCCCACTAAAACCATCCACATTCACTCACTTCTTCCTATTTAAACCACCCATTCATCACCAATATCATAATTCTTATCACTATCATCTCTTTCATTCATCAAATTTCTTCCATATCTTCTTCCCTTCATAAAATTCGGCCACCATCACCACCACCATCACCATCAAATCATCACCAAAATCAAACCTTTTTCCATTTTTCCAAACCCTAACACCACATCCACCACCCCTGTTGCTGATCTGTAGTGCTACTACTACTGTGAAGTGCTGCAGTTCTTTTTCTTCCATTACCAAAAGCATAGTCCGATGTAAATATAGAGAGCTCCGACACTCCACCACCCGTCACAACTAAACTTGGACCCGACACCCGACTCCAACACAGAATTAAGCTCGACTCATTGGATATTAATTCAAGATTACAAGTCCAAGAATAATGAAGATTTTGAAGTTTTGAAGACCGTCATTTATTCGACGGGATCTTGGATTAATTAAGTATTTATTAAATAAATGAACAATGTTACTATACCATAATATATGTAACATTTTAAGTAGATAAATAAATGGGTGGCGCCATTTTGAGTTTTCCAAGAAGAAAATAGGTGCAATGTATCCTAGTCATCAAACAAATATCAAAAAGTCTTACTTGGAAACTACAAGGTTGCATAGAAGACATGGAAGGACTTCTTGGAGCATGTGTAGGGGGCAAAATTTGAAGTAGTTTTTAGCTAGAAGTTGTCAATTTTACACCTATAAATACCCAAGCTATGTACTTGTATTGAACCATCATCTTTTGCAATAATAAAATTTTATATTTTCTACACTTGGATTAGTGTGTTGAATTCTCTGGATAGAGGTTATTTCGGATTATCAAAGGCTTGAGCAACCTTTGTGGGTGTCCTATAACAAGGTGCTTAGAAACAGGTTTTCTAAGTGTTGAGGTTATTCCAAGGTGCTTTCTCACAAGTTGAGACTGTGTCGAGGAGCTCTCGAAAAATATTCCAAGGTGCTTCTACGCAATTGTTGTAGTTGTGTCGAGGAGAAATACTTGAATCCAAATACCGCTTTTCCTAGATCCGCGCAATTTCACATCAGTTGGTATCAGAGAACAAGGTGGAATCGACGGTATTCTATCATTCATCTTATTACCTTCCTTATTGTTGCATATAATCGTATGTACCTGAAGAACCATAGTATGCATATAATCGTGTGTATTTGAAGAACACTTTATTTCACACGATATATATATATATATATATATATATATATATATATATATATATATATATATATATTTATAAAGAAAAAAAAGGGGTGCACAAGTAAATCGTGTGTATTTGAAAAATAATTTGTTCCGCACGAGCATACTGTTCCGTACGAGCAACAAGTTAAAAAAAAGTCGATTTATACACTTCAATAATTTGTGTTACATTTTGTAGTATTTTTTGTCTCTCGATATTTTCTAAATTTCAGAGTAGCGCATAGAATTTCCAACGTCACTTAACTTCTTGTGTCTACATCTCGTTGTAAGAATCCTCAAGGTTTCTAAGTTGCTTGATATATTCGGTATATTCTTCCATCTTGAGAAACAACACAAATTCAAAAAAAAAAAAAGAACAACCAGAATCAAATTCCTGGTATGGATGAGGGGGACCAACAACGCCTACATCAGATTACTCAAATGTTGATTCAAAGAATAGATGATCGGTTTGCACAAAGCAAGAATCGGCACAAGGTGTTCCAAAGACACGGTCTCGAACCACCGTAATCATTCTGCAAATGGCGATGACGATCTTGACGATGCAGCTACTGTCTTGGTGACACCAAGAGAAAATCTCCAAGGTATTAAACAGAAAATTCCATCGTTTAAAGGTAATTCTAATCCTGATGAGTATTTTTCTTGGGTTCTTAAAATTGAGCAAATATTTGATTGTCATAATTATTCGGAAAGAATTAAGGTTAAACTTGCCACAAGTGAATTTGAGGAATGACCTATGCTTTGGTTTCCGAAAACTAATGAAAAGCGCATGAAATCAAGACAACAGGTGATATCCTCTTGATAAGTACTTAAAAATGAGATGCATAGGAAGTGGGTGCCCGAGTCGTATCGACGAGAGCAAGTGAGGAAATTGCAAACTCTCCAACAAGGCGAGAAATCAGTTCAAGCCTATCAAGATGAATTGGAGATTGCATTAATTCGCACCGATCACGGACGAATCCGATGAACACACCATGGCTCGGTTTTGGCGCAGATTGCGGCTGAGATAGCCGCCCGTTTGAGATGATGAATTGTACAACTTACGATGAAATGGTACATGCAGCTCTGACTAAAGAAAAGCAACTCAAAAGGCGGAAAGCACAACTTAGCAAAATTTCCAGCACCGCTCCATATAGGCCGACATCATCTAAGGGCGACGGAGGTAAGTTTCCTGTTAAAAATTCTGCTGTTAAATATTTCCCTCCCCAATCTGCGCCTAAGGGAAAATCTGAAGAACATGTGATTTGTTATAAATGCAAAGGGTTGGGACATAAGGCTAATGAATGTGGAAATAAGCGCTCTTATATTGCTAATAAGGATGGATTATATCAATCGGAATCGGAGGATGAGAATGAAATTATTAATGAAAGTGAAAAAGTTGAGGTCGATGAGAATGAAGACCAAGGTACTCACCGCACTGTTTGTAACGAAAAAGGTCCTTAGCGCGGTGAGTCAAATTGATAACAATGAAATACAACGTGAGAATATTTTTCAAACTCGTTGTCTGATCGAAGGAAAAATTTTGCATGATGATAATTGACTCCGGTAGTTGTACCAATGCGATTAGTAGTGAGGTTGTTGAGAAGTTAAAAATTCCAACAATAAAACATGCACAACCTTATAAATTGCAATGGTTGAACGAGAGTGGATCCGTGAAAGTGACAAAGCAAGCATACGTGAGTTTTAGCTTGTCAAAATATGACGATAAAGTTCTTTGCAATGTTGTTCCAATGCATGTGACTCATTTGTTACTTGGCCGTCCTTGGCAATTTGATAAGCATGTTATTTATGATGGGTTTCTCAATAAATATACTTTGACCCACAACAACAAGCGTATCACTTTGAGTCCGTTACTTCCACACGAGGCTCATGCCGATTATGTCAAATTTGCTGAAAGAAGAGAACAAGCACGTACTTCTTCTGAAAAAGCGGTTGTGAAAGTACCGCCCGAGCCTGTAAAAATTAAATCACAAACTCGTGATAAGAAAGTGAGTTGTGCAGCTGTTCGGAGTCCTATTTTGTTCATATATAAGGATTTTTATCCATTGGTATCTCATTCGGGAATTAATACTGATTTTTCTATTTCATATCCTTGTTGTATGCTAATCCGTGACCTTGCAGGTACCGTTCCCAAAGAAGTACTAACCAATTTACAGGAATTTGAGGATGTATTTCCTGAATAAGAACCACGTGGATTACCACCACTATGGGGAGTGGAGCATCAAATTGATTTTTCTCCGGGAGCTATATCTGAAGAGAAATTTGTGGAAACAATCAAAGAAAAAAGTGAAGGTGTGGAGGAATTGGCTGAAAAACTTAGCCCTATAATTCTTGGCGAGAAGGTGGAAATGGGTGCGCCTGAATTTGTGGATGGAAAGGTCTTCAACCACATTTACATCAAGCCGAGGGATATTTCTGATTTTTCTTTGGTAAAGCATGGATCGCCATCTCACCATGCGGATAATTTGGAGTTGTCTCTATGCAATATATTTGATCCCGGAATAATAATGGCATTTTATGTGGGTTCTCTAAACTTTATGCGAAGTGATCAGTTTAATGTTGTCCTTCTGATTCGAGGACGAATCCTTCTCAAACGGGAGGGAATGATGTAAATATAGAGAGCTCCGACACTCCACCACCCGTCACAACTAAACTTGGACCCGACACCGGACTCCAACGCAGAATTAAGCTCGACTCATTGGATATTAATTCAAGATTACAAGTCCAAGAAGAATGATGATTTTGATGTTTTGAAGACCGTCATTTATTCGACGGGATCTCGGATTAATTAAGTAATTATTAAATAAATGAACTATGTTACTATACCATAATATATGTAACATTTTAAGTAGATAAATAAATGGGTGGTGCCATTTTGAGTTTTCCATGAAGAAAATAGGTGCAATGTATCCTAGTCATCAAACAAATATCAAAAAGTCTTACTTGGAAACTACAAGGTTGCATAGAAGACATGGAAGGACTTCTTGGAGCGTGTAGGGGGTGGGAGGGCGAAATTTGAAGTAGTTTTTTTAGCTAGAAGTTGTCAATTTTACACCTATAAATACCCAAGCTATGTACTTGTATTGAACCATCAACTTTTGCAATAATAAAATTTTATATTTTCTACACTTGGATTAGTGTGTTGAACTCTCTGGATAGAGGTTATTTAGGATTATCAAAGTCTTGAGCAACCTTTGTGGGTGTCCTATACCAAGGTGCATAGAAATAGGTTTTCTAAGTGTTGAGGTTATTCCAAGGTGCTTTCTCACAAGTTGAGACTGTGTCGAGGAGCTCTCGAAAAATATTCCAAGGTGCTTCTACACAATTGTTGTAGTTGTGTCGAAGAGAAATACTTGAATCAAAATACCGTTTTTCCTAGATCCTCACAATTTCACATCATAGTCCCAGAAAGAAATCAGAAAATTTCAGGCCGGTACACCGCAACCTACCTCCGGTTTACCGAGGATAATTTTTCGGAATCAGCTTCTATATCAGGTTGTATTATCATCCAGGATGGGTCCTAAGTGTAGCCATTCAGCTGTTCGTCCCAGTGGTTATCAGACACTCCATGGAGATGCCAACCCTTTAATAGATGGGGTTGAGTAGTTCCATTCTTTGGCTATCTACGAGTCGTTCCAAGGCCATTGGAACACAAGGCCAGTTGCTAGAGAACGAGGGGTAGATTTGGACGATTGCGGCTCGATCTTGCCGGAAGCCCTACAAGCACAAGATATTTTGGATGTGGCGGACTCACCGACTCGGTTCAACGCCACGGTGGTACGGGAATTTTATGCTTATGTTTCGCATAACCCTGGAGCCACATATGCTATACTTTGCGGTATTAAAGTTGATTTTTCGATTGAGCGGATCAACGCTCATTTTGGGGTTAGACATCCACCGGTGGGCCCGGATGAGTACACCTCCTCAAGCAACAATGAAGATCTCGAGAGGATGGATATGATTGCTGAACTTTGGGGTGCAATGGAAGCGCAAACCGGCAGGAGCCCCCACCATCTTCCTGGAGAATGAGTTATCTTAGGACCGGAAGATGGTCAATAGATTTGTTTGTGCCCCCTTATACCGACCAATCACACGGTCATTGTCACTATAAAGATGGCGGAATTGATGTTTTATCTGGAGTAGGGATCTCCAATCAACATCGGTCTTCTGATGCAAAGCCGTATTCACGAGCTTGCTGCCGCTTCTGAGCGCGAGCTGTTACCATAGGGGCCGATGATTGATATGTTTGCTTTGGAGGATGAGGTAAAGATGCTCATCAGTGATGATTGGGAAGACCCTGAGTTGAAGATCAATTTACAGTCGGTTCAGAAAGCACCAAGATGGGTTGGTAGAGCCGAGCGGGAGCGTACTCCGGCGCACGGAGCACCCCGAACTCAGAGAGCCTTGCTTGAGGAGCACTCATGAGAGATTGCGAGTCTGCACCACAAGATGGATATGATCATCGATTACTTTGGCATACCCGCCTCGACCCCGCCACCTAGGACTGTCCCTCATCATGGAGCCTCATCTTCGGCCGTCGCTGCCTCGAGTTCTGGTCCACCTCCCGGTTTTGAGCCTAGGGAAGACTGGGAGGATTATTCTGATGAGGACTTGTTTTTATTTCTTTTTATTGTTGTTTTCCATTTTCTTGTTTTTTATTTTTATTTTTCTTTCCTACTTAGTTGATGTAGTATAATTTTATAATGATTTTTTCGGCTTACATTGTTTTCGAGTTAATTTTTTTCTCTTTTACTGCCGTAATTTTATTATACAGTTTCTTATCACCACTATTCTTCTTGGTTTGTTTGAGATTTTTAGCGCGGATTCTTCAAGGATTACTTACATGAGCCCGATGATTTATACGACGATCCGATTTTTCTTTGGTTCCACGCTTAACCAAAGCTAAGTTCCTTTTCATTTTTATTTTCCATCATACACATTGGGGACAATGTTTCGATTATGTGGGGTGTAAGGGACGTCACATAGCTTCTTAGCATTATATTCCATGAATTGCGTGATTATCTTGATTCTCTTTGATGCACGATTCACCACTTAGACTTTGATTCGTTTCGACAGAATTTCGAAAAAATTATGGTATCTTTGATCTTTTCGAGTTAATTGACTTCATCTTTGTTTTACTTTGTACGAGTAAGAGTGAATGCCCACTTCTGAAGTAGTGGCGTATTAAGCACATATTCTGTTATGATCCACCATTTTAAGCACGTATAACTCACTTCCCTTGGTTTGTAGTCGATAGGATATTGCTCTGACTAGAGTTGACCCTGGCTTCATCACGAATCATGTTCCACCAACGCTTAGAAAGGCAAAGGAATTTCGGATTCGGTTGTTTATCATGAGTTGGGCATTGAGGATAGCTAAATCAATGAGTGTTCACCCGCCAAGAAAGAGAAGTGCATTGAAATATATACATCTATATTCTCTTTGGCAATATCTTAGTCGATGGAGCGTAAGACGCGCGACTTTTGCATAGACCGATAAACGTGAGCCTAAGAGTAATTTATGCTCGGTTCTCGATCCACCTTGCCAGCTCAATTAATTAATAAATAACATGTTCGAGACTGGTTAGTTCGACTACGGGTTGACGTAATGTGAGATAGTCTGCAATACTAAGTGGTTGTGACAGTTATTGCACACACATCAGCTCGTGATATGAATAGTGTTTAATGCGTTACTAATGGATATGAGTGGCATGATCTTGATCTTGACTTTGTGAGACATAGTTTTTTTTAATTAACTTGTATATTGGTCAGGGATGTTGTTTTCTTTTCGCCTTTTTGCTCAGGACGATCAAAAGCTAAGTGTGGGGTAGTTGATAATGCTCTAAATGGTACCAATAATTATACCTATATTCACCCCAAATTCTGCTCAAGAAAGGATAAATAGGCTCATTATTATATGGAATATATGTGAAATGCTATGTGAGATTCGTAGCTCCACATGTTTGCTGGGTTATTTTCTCAGCGCCCGCGAAAATTTACTGACTCAGAATATTGCTTCCCTGGTTTTTCCAGGATCGTAATTCTGCATCTACGCTGTTTTCCTGAGGATTTGGTACTGTTTTGTCTCATTTTTCCTGTTTTATAGGATGTACCGGATCTGGAGCATTGGAGAATGGATCTGGACCGAAAAAGGTACATTGGGCCAAGTGATATAAGTCCAAGAAGAATCCTGCTGAAAAAAGAGAGGAAAAGAAGGCCCGGTAACCCGATGGCTAGGCCCGGTAAACCGGCGACTTGTTCAACACGAAATTGATTCTGCCGTCTCAACTAGGTCAGTTAGGGTTTTAGAGAGTCTTAAGTCGGTTATTACATCTATATAAGGCCGTGTTTACATATTATTTTATACAATCTCATATCTTATCAACTACAATATACACTTTTAATGAAATGAAGTTTTCTTGAGCTTTGGAGAGTTATTTATGGTTTCCTACCTTCTTCCATAATCTCTAGCTTGAGTAATCGAGCTAGATCTCCATTGTTGAAGGTATGAAGCTTTGAACGTTCCTTTATTGTCTTCAATATGGTAGATCTGTTCTTATTTATGTGTTTTAGTTAATTTGCATGTTTAACGACCCCAAAATTTACTTATTTTAATCGTACTGAGCAATGTAGATCTAGAAATTATGAAAAGATGCCCCCGGTAACCCGGCTGTCTATACCGGTTTACCGAGGCAATATTTAGAAAACCTAAACTGGGATTCACTCCAGCTACGTTGATCGACAGGTTTCATTAATAGTAGGTTAGATCTGGCTAATATGCTTATTGTAATCATAAATTAACATAAAGGACTATTAGTGAAGTGTTAATTAGGACCATGTCAAGAATGGACCCTAGGAACGTGCTGGTCAATGTCGGCAGCTGTCTAGGCGGGTTAGTGGTATGAGTTAGCGCTCAATATCGGTAGTTCTAGTTCTTTATGCGTATGGGATATTACGGACAAATTAAGGAGGGTAGCTTGCGTATAGATTGTCTACTGCCATTGTCGGAGTAGATAGGAGTAGGAATTGCACCTGTAGCTAATAATGATAATTAAAACTAAAGCTCATGATTAATTTAAGGAAATTATGTAGGGTAGTAAACATAACGATTAAATTATCCAAGTTAGTTGATCGGTGAGGAGAGGGAGAGGTATACCATGTTCGTTTTATTTTACATTATTGTTGGTCAATGATCGCCTCAATGTTGCTTCTTAACTAGGTTAGAATCGTTTATACTTATAGTTGCATTGTCTCTGTGGGATCGACCTTGACTCGCATTTACAATACTATGATGTACCTAGTATTCTTGCTAGTAATATCGACGTTAGTGACTTACATCCGATCATGGATCCAGTAAGGGTACTTAACCTAGAACCAGAATTGGTCCTAAGTTTGTGCTTGCACAGGATCCAACTCCCAGAAGGGTTGCTGAGGCAGTAAAGCCTACAGAGAATGCTTCGAAGAAGCAAAATCAGAAGTCAACAAAGGTCAACAACACCTAACAAAAAGAGAAAATCAAAGGGTAGGACTGTTGGACCCACTAGACCTGCTGATAGCAGACATGCTACTAAGTCTACTAGACCACAAAAGGGCAAAAGTCAGAAATACTCCATGTATAAGAATCCTAGACCTAAAAATGTTAATCATTCAAGGGATACTTATCTTAGAGGGAAAGGTAGATTCTTCCCTACTGATGATGATTGGAATATTCCTGCCCTTACTGCTAGAAACAATAGACATAACCATAATGCTAGGGTAAAACCTCAGCAATTGAATCAGCAGAGGACTTATTCAAGACCTCAGCCGAGACCTCAGCAAACTCCATATTACAGGGCTGTTCCTAATAGACAGAAACCTTATGGTCATGTTAATTCTTCTAACAAAAGAAATCACATCAAACAACATTATACACCAAAAGGCCAGAAACCATATATGAATCCTACACAACCAAATGTTAGATTTTATGGAAATATGGGATACATATATAAACAAAAGTGTAATTCTTTTCAAAGAAGACCTTATGGAAATTTGCCAAGGGTCATGCTTACCACTAACCACTAACCACTATGGATCCAAAGAGTTTTGGGTACCTAAAATACATTAACTTTGTTTTGTATGGTATCTGGTACTTTGACAGTGGATGTTCCAGACATATGACAAAGAATAAGCACTTTCTGAAAAACTATGTGGCAAAGGATGGACCTAGAGTGAATTTTGTCAACAAGAACACACCAGGATATACAAGAGGATATGGAACACTGGTGAGGAATGGATTGACTATCAGAAATGTTGCATTTGTGGAAGGACTGGACTACAACCTACTGAGCACTGGCCAATTATGTGACATAGGTTACAAGGTCTATTTCGACAAAGGCTACTATATTGTCAATAGTGAAAGAGGTGAACAAGTTGTGTTGGCTAGAAGGAGACAACAAAACATGTATGTTGTGGATTGGTCTACTGCTGTTATAGAGATATTCCTGATTATGCATACCAAGTCAGAACTAAATTGGTTGTGGCATAAAAAGTTGAATCATCTCAATTTTGATGACATAAATCAATTGGTGAAAAAGAAGTTGGTGATCGTTTTACCTGAGATCACATTCCAAACGGATGCTATATGTGATGCTTGACAGTAAGGTAAACAAACAAAGTCAAGCTTCAAGTTAAAGCCTAAACAATCAACAAAAAGAGTTTTGGAGCTGATGCATATGGATTTATTTGGACCAGTAATACCATCAAATGAATTGGAATGATGTACACTCTGGTAGTTGTGGATGACTATTCAAGATACACTTGGGTAGTATTTATGAACAAGAAAAGTGAAACACTTCAAAAGATGCCTGAACTTTTGAAGATATTACAAAATGAGTAAAGTTTGACAGTAGTGAAGATCAGATTAGACAAGGGTACTGAATTTCTCAATAAAGTCATAAGAGAATATTGTGAACAAAATGGTGTGCTGCATCAAATAGCAGCTTGTGGTACACCTCAGCAAAATAGGGTTGCCAAGAGAAGGAACATGACCTTGAAAGAAGCAGTGAGGACTATGATCTGTGAAGCATTACTACCTAAAAGATATTGGGCTGAAGCAATCAATACAGCATGCTATACACAAAATAGGACCTCAGTTAACAAAAAGACACCTTATGAGATATGGAATGGAAGGAAACCTAATATATTTTATTTCCATCCATTTGGAAGAAAATGTTTTATTTTGAATCATAAGGAACAACTGAAGACATTCCAACCAAAATCAGATGAAGGAATCTTCTTGGGATATTCTTCAGTCAGCAATGCATTCAGGTTACTGAACAAGAGGACATTGAAACATGAAGAATCAATAAATGCTGTTTTTGATGAACCTAAGTTCACTGGAATAGAAGATGAAATTTCAGAACCTGCTGAAAATCTCCAAGTTACTGATCCAGAATATGTTGATGTTTTGGAAAAGATAAATGACTTAAAAGTTTCTGACTCTTCCCCTACTGAAGAACCTGGTGGTAACACTACTGATGCAACAACATATGCAGTTCAAGGATCTGCTAAACCCCCTACTGAAGCAACAACAGAGCCTACTGAAGGTGAAGCTCCTGTAAATCAAACAAATCAAGATTTACAATGGTTGAAGGACCACCCTGCTGAACAATTAATTGGCAATACACAGCAATGTGTAAGGACTATAAGACAATTAGAAGCTATGTTTACCTGTTTTCTATCTCAAATAGAGCCTAATGTTGTTGAAGAAGCAATATCTGATCCAGATTGGATAATTGTTATGCAAGAAGAACTAGATGAGTTCGAAAGAAACCAAGTTTGGACACTAGTGGAAAGGCCTACTCATGCAAACATATTTGGAACTAAACGGGTATACAGAAATAAATTGGATGAATCTGGTACCATTGTAAGGAACAAGGCTAGACTAGTGGCAAAAGGCTATTCTCAAGCAGAAGGAATAGACTTTGATGAGACATATGCCCCATCTACAAGACTGGAAGCTATAAGATTATTCCTGGCATATGCTACTTACAAAAACTTCAAAGTATACCAGATGGATGTCAAAAGTGCATTATTAAATGGCATTCTGGAAGAAGAGGTTTATGTTCAGCAACCTCCTGGTTTTGAAGTTAAAGATCAAGAAGATAATGTGTACAGCTTTAACAAGGAAGTTTATGGTTTGAAATAAGCAGCAAGAGCATGGTATGAAACTCTATCTCAGTTCATGGTGGACAATGGTTTTACCAAATGTACCATTGATAAAACTCTTTTCAGAATCAATGAAAGGGACAGCACTCTGCTGGTACAAATTTATATAGATGACATAATATTTGGTTCTGAAAATGAATTTCTGTGTGAAAAGTTCGCAAATCTCGTGAAAAGAAATTTCCAAATAAGTATGATGGGAGAAATGAACTAGTTTTTGGGATTAAAAGTCAAACAGATGAAAGATGGAATCTTCATTCATCAAACTAAATATACCAAGGAGCTGCTAAAGAAGTTTTGTATGGAAAATAGCACCAAGGTATCAACTCCTATGAGTACTAGCATCTGATTGGATGAAGATAAAGAAGGCAAAGATGTTGATCAGAAACTGTACATAAGGATGATAGGCGATCTGCTTTGTACCTCCTTTGCCGGCCAGACTGATATATCCTTTGCAGTAGGTGTTTGTGCAAGATTTCAATCAAAACCAAAGGAAACTCACTTAGCTGCTGTCAAGAGGATTCTCAAATATCTAAAAGAGACTTTGGGAGTAGGTATATGGTATTCAAAAGATGGAAGCTTCAAAGTTATATCCTACTCAGATTCTGATTATGCTGGATACAAGATTGATAGAAAAATCACCACAGGAACTTGTCAGTTGATGGGAAATAGACTTGTTTCCTCGTTTAGCAAGAAACATAATTCAATATCCACTTCCTCTACTGAAGCTGAATAAATTGCAGCTGGAAGTTGTTGTGCACAAATACTGTGGTTAAGACACAATTATGGGATTATGGAATTGAAGAAAGAGAAATTCCTATAATGTGTGACAACACACGTGCAATTGCAATCACAGAAAATCCTTTTTTGTACTCAAGAACCAAGCACATTGATGTGGGACATCATTTTATAAGGGATCATGTTGAGAAGAAAGATGTGGTGGTTCTTTACATCCCTACTGAAGATCGACTTGCCGACATATTTATAAAACCATTGGATGATGAAAGATTTGCTGAGTTAAGAACTGAACTTGAAATCATAAAAGTTGACTGATATATTATTGATCAGCAGTGTACTGGAATTCACCAAGGGGATTACTCTTTGCTCTGTTGGGTGAGCTCTCTTGGCAGACTAGTCATTGGTATCAACAATTCCATGTACTTAAATAAGTTTGGACAGTTGAGCAAATGAAGTTTCCAAGGGGATTGGTCTTTGTCCTGTTCGGTGAGATCACTTGACAGATAAGTCATAGGTATTAACCTTCATCTTGTATTATCAGTTGGACAAAACAAGAGTGTATAATGATCAGGAGAGTAATCTGTCAGTAGGCTGCTGAGCCATCTTATGTCAGTAGGTTGCTGAGCCAACTCTACTAAAGACCAAGTCTGCTGGAATATACATTACAAGACAGTCAAACTTTAATGAAAGTCAACAGTAAATGGATATTATTCTTATCCTTTATAAATGCGGTTACAATATCCAATGGTTACAACTCTTTATGGGATAAGTAAGTAGGTCACGTGGAAACATCATATTTATTCCAACTTTAATCGTGGTTAAGTGATACAGTGCGTGTACAGTACTTTCTTGATAGTTATCAACCACTACCTTTCCTTATATATACAGACATATACACTCAGACGATACTTACAACCTCAGATCAATCTTCTCTAAGAATATATAGTGTGAACACAGATTTGCAAGTTTTCTTCTTCACCTTTTCAATCTATACAATGGCGGACAAATGAGATGTTCATATCGGATCAAGCCAAAGTGTTAGAGGCTTTGTTACTGATGCTAACAAGACAGAATTAGCCATCAACATTGGCAGAAGGATAAGGAAATACGAAGGACTGGAAGATGTTCTAAATCTGAGATTAGACAGCATCTCATACACCAATGTTGTTAATTTCTTGAAGAACATAGTGATAAGAAATGATAAAGAGGCATTCACTACAACAGTCAATGCCCAGCAGATTGAAATAACCTTAAATCTGCTGAGAGAAGTGTTCGGATTTGGACCTGGAAATGGTGCTCCTACAAATCCTGAATCTACACAGCTGGCAAGACTGGAGTTTGTTGATTCAATCAAGGCAAACAAGTCCACACCATCATCACTGAGTATCAATGTGAAGCATATCAGATTGGAGTACAATATGCTGAGCAAGATTATTTCCAAGAATGTTCTTGGATTTAGTGGAAGTCTTGATACTCTCTCTGGACCGAAGATAGACATGCTGATAATCATATGCAAGAGTATGAAGTTTTATTGGGCCGGATCCTTTGTTCAATACATGAATAAAGTAGTGACAGAAGATAGAGATGGAACCAGGAAGTCTAAAACCAAACCACTGGGTTTGATGATACAGGCCTTGCTTACTCACTTGCAGATTGTTGATGTTGCACCTGCAAAGATCAACAAGTCTACATACAAACTAGAAATAAATGATCCAATTCCTGGTTTAGATGATGATGAAGACGATGATGATGAGTCAACTGAAAGTGATAATGATGATGATGACAATGATGATGGTGGGCAGGCTAAACAAGTTACACAACCTGCAACACCAAAGAAGGCTGCACAGAAAAGAAAGGCTACTGATACAAGAAAGATAACTGAGTTATTCAAGCCTAAAAAGACAAGGAAGACACCAACAGACATTGCTGAGTCTACTAAGGCTCAAGATGAAACTGAAGCTACTGAGCCTATTGGAGTTACAAAGAAAACTGCTGCAGAGATTTTAAAAGAACAAAAAAAAGAAGATAGAGGAAAAAGGAAAGCTGCTGAACTTGAGGAGCATCCTACAAAAAGAATGAAACAAGTTGTGAAGAATAAGGTTCATGGAAAGGGTAAGGAATTAAGATTTCCGGAGGCCCAAAGATAAGTAAAAGAAGAGGTTGTTGAGCTTACTGAGGGTGCTGATATTGTTGTTGAGCAACAAATTGAAACACCACAGCACACTGCTGAACCTGAACCAGTTGTTGTACCTGTTCAAGACCCTGCTGTGGATGCAACAACTCAGGGGGAAGAACAAAATGTTGCAGACACTGTTGATGAGCATATGAGTTAGGGGGAACCAAGTGTTGAACAGTTGAAGGTACTAGGTACAAATGTACAACCTGATGAACCTACTGACCTATTTCTGTCTGCTGTAGATACATTGACTTATCTTGTTGAAGCCTTTGGAGGACAACAAGTTGAACAGCCTACTCCAAGAAAGCCCACTATGCCCTATGAAAGAAAAGAAAGGAAGTCAAAGAAAGAAATGGTGGATCCTGACTTCAAAAGGGTTCAAAAGTACTTTGAATGGAAGTTTGGTTATTACAAGAGACAAAAACCACCTGCTGAGCCTATGACTGGTTTTGAAGAATGGGCATTTGAACAGTTGGAAGTAGAAAGTTTGCTTTGATTGATTGACACTTCTCTGTTGGAGATGAGGTTGATGGCAATTATAGAAGATGGCAAGCAGAAAATGAACATCATGTTTAAAGATCCCAGGTTCACACCTGATAGTGATGAATCATCATCATCTGATTCAGATGATGATCATTCCATGTTCCTAGGACAGTCCAATGGTACAACAATACAGGGATCTACTGAAAAGACTGGACAGGAGTCTACTGAGGAACAAACAGTGTTGGGACAAAGGTTGGAACTTATAATGGAATTGGAGGAATCCCCTATACATTCTAAGGAGACTGCTGAAGCACAGGCTGCTATAGAACCTGTTGCTATAGAGATGGTCACTGAATAGAAGGTTGTTGAGGGGAAAGATAGTCAGCAGACAGTTGTTGATGAGCAGGAACAGATGGTGGACTATGACTTCAGTGATGAAAAATTTCAGATTCCAGAGGAGGAAGCAGTTGTAAATAAGCCTCAACAGGCACATGTACAAATATTTGAAGAAGTACCTGTTGTAGCGGCAGTGCAAGAGCCCCAACCTACACAAGAACCTGAAATTGAGGAAATTTTTGGAAATATTATTGATGAAGGTCCTTAATCTACTGAATGGGACATGACAAGATCCATAGTTGTCAGCATACCAAGGGCAAACTATAATGTTGAAGAGCCTGCTGATGATTTTGTTGGACAAATGGCTGGAGTTATGGCTGGCGCAATACCAACACATGTTTTGGAAGAGTTGAGAGCTGTAAGGACTGATATTGCACAGCTAAGGACTCAAGTGAATAGTCAAGAATAGAGATTTGAATATTTGGTGAATCTTGTAGAAAATAGAGGAAGAACTACTAAAACAATTGCTTCCAACATTATATCTGCTCAATTTGTTATAAATGATCTAATTAGAGATGTAAGAGGCATAAAGACCACCACCAAAAACAAAGATAAGAATTTGAATGAACAGATTGCCTCTATGCATAAGAAGTTGGACAAGCATGCCGAGGCACCTAAACCTGCTGTGGTACCTCAACCTACTGAAGCACCTCAATCTGTTGTACTTGATCTTAAGATTACTGAGAGGATCAATCTTCTGGAACAAACTATTGAAGGAAGGATCACTGCAGTTGACACAAGGACTGAGATAATGGAAGGTCAACTTGCAAATTTGGTGATCACTCAAGAAAGTGTTCATGGTCTACTGTCCCGGTTTATTGATGATGTCAATAAGGATGAAGAGGGCCTTACAGCAGAAGCAAAGGAAGCTGCAAGGATTATTGCTAAGAAAAAGTGAGGGGATGAGATAAATGAGTTCAGGAAACCTGCACCTGGCAGGATTCAGTTGACTGATGACCTGCTGAAGGAATACAAGAAGCTATACTATGGAAATACGAGACCCTATCATGACATAGGATTTCAAGAAGGACTCAACTCCTTTTTAGGACTAAAATTTTGGGAAATAAGGGTCAAATAACTGAGAGCTTCTTGTAGACGTTGAAGAGGAGGCAGAGGTGGAAGAAATCAAAGATTGGGAGTTCAATCAGCAAGGGATTCACGGGAAGAATTTAAACATTTCTACATGGGACAGGGCTTCAGTGTTCACTCTATAAGGTTGGCCTTACCAGAAACATGGAAATGGTGGAAACAGCTACATACTTGGGTTGATTTCTCTACAATAGAAAATCAATAAATGCAAGATATAATAAGGGAAATCAAGGAGTTTCAAGAGAAACAAGAGCAGGACAGAAACATAAACTAGATCAGCACACTTATACTACTTATTTTATTCTGCTGATCCTAGTTTGTAATAATGTTGAACAAATATGATCTTAATGAAAGATGACTGAATTTGTTCTGTTTTGGTTTTTACCTTTTTCCTTTGTTGTAAGGAGGGTATTGACATCAACACTAAAAATGGGGAATTTGTTGGACATATTTTAAGTTTTAATGATGAGTTCCAGACTAGCTGTTATAGAGCAAAAGAAAAAAGATGTCTAGATCAAATGTATAGGTTTATTAGAGTTTGATCTTTGTATAGGTTTGATCAAACAAGAACTGTAAGTAAGTCAGCTGACTTTATCAACAGACCTATCTAGGTCAGTAGAGTTACTAGGGACCTGTTGAAGACTGAAGGCTGAGGGTTCAAACTCAGTTGATTGAAGGCTAAGGGATCAAACATAATATTTAAAGTCAAGGATATGGAATCAGAATGTAGGGAAGTCTGTGGTGACCTAAACTGATTACATATACCTTGTGTACAAGGTCTAAGTTCCATATGTTAAGTGGTGATTGGAATATAGTTATGTTCAAAATGGTGTACTCTAACTTTACAATAAAAAGTTTGATAAGAAGGAATCAGTTGAAGTGTTACTAAAACACGGCAGACTTAAACCTGCTGACAGATATGTACATCATCAGGCTGTTATACTTCAGATATTTATTGAGTATAATTCTCGACTTGATCAAAGGTTACATTGGAAGATTAAAAGGATAAGGATGGAATACAAGCCTTGATTTTGTCAACAAATCAATGGTCAAAATAAAAGGGACGTTGGAAAGATTCAGAGCTTTATCCAATGGATACAAGTCAAAGGTTGGATAGTCTGAAAACTGTCAAAAAGCAAACTAACAGTGTGATTCCTATGAACAGAGACAAAAAGCAAGTCAAGATGGAGACAAGTCTGAAATGGCTATGTTTGAAATTCAAACAAAAGTCACAAGATTCTCACCTATAAATAGAAGACTCTTGATTCAGATACAAGTGATGAAAATAAAAATTACGAAGTTATCAAGTTAAATCAAGAAAAACACCCTGCTGACATACATTGTGCTTTAAATGACTGATCAAGAATTTTCTTCAACTGTAACCTGCTATCAAGTAACATCAAGTATACACACTTGAAGACATCAAGTTGCTGATCATTTCATCCTGATCAAGCTGCTGACAGCTGAATCACTTATTTGATTCAATCTTTCTTTTACAAGAAACCTGCTGAAGACAGAGAAGCACTTAGGTGTCAAAGAACTACTGTTTTTGGTGGAGCTGGTGAGGAGGCAATCCTACCCTTCAAGGACCAGTGGAATACTTTGGAACAACAATCCTACCCATTTCAAGTGTTCTGTTTGTGAAGCCATAGTCATTGGTGAAGGACAAACAACTTAGGGATTTTTGTAACTTCAACCTCAAATATCTCTAGTGAATTTCCTCCAACATCACATGAGAAGAATGGACTGACAGGATTACACCACCTGGAACCACTATAAATTTGCCTACTTACTTTCTGCATTTAGTAAACTGATCACATCAACCTACTGAAACTAGCAACTGAATCACACACTTACATTACTGAGTATCCAATACTTGGTATCATTCTTTTAACAACAAGTAATAAGGCTTAATTAAATATATTCCGCTGCAACAGATTCAATAACATCATCAATCGGCGAGACTATCGAGTGGTCGTGAGACTACTTGGCGATTAGTGTTATCGACCTTATGGAGTTTGTCAACTCCAAATGTTTTAAGTGTTAAGTTTATTCACCCCCCTCTAAACTTAACCAAAGGCTTTTCAAGGGACAAAAATTCTACTTCTACAGCGATTCCTCTCGGTTTTGAGCATTGTGATGAAGATGAGAAGGACTACTACACTTCGGATAGCGTGGCCTAGACTTGTTATTTTTATTTTGTTATTTTCTCCATTTCCTATTTTATTTACCTGTTCTAAGTTTTCCGACTTTGGCTACTATGTAATGAATTATTATAATGATTTTGTCACTTAATTTGTTTGGAGTTAATATTATTTCTTTCTTACTACCGCAATTATTGTTATATCGGTCTCTGTTACCTCGAGTTTTTCACTTTCGTTAGCCCGATTACCGCATTTATGGATTCACATTTGAGCTCCGGGCTTAACTAAAATATGTTCCTCTTTTCCTTTTGATCCTTTCAGCATTAGGGACAATGTTTCTGTTAAGTGGGGGGTAGGAACGTCACTTAGCTTTTGGCGTTGTATTTTGCCAAAATTTCGACTATCTTATTTATTTTTGACACACTTTTCACCACTTTAATTTTTGGTTCATTTTCGAACAAGTTTGCAAAGATATGAATTCTTTGAGCTTCTGGAGCTACTTAATTACATATTTGCTTCAAGAACGGTAGACGAGAGTTGTGTCAACTCTTGAAGTAGTTGCGTATTAAGTGCATATTATTTTTATGAACTGCCTTTCAAGCACATATACCTCACTTTCTTCAGCACATAATATAGATGACACCTTATGTTGACTTGCATTGACTCTAGTTTTCCGAGTTTTGTTTTAACTATGGTCATTTAGGGCAAGTTGTGGATCTTTTTAAGGGCCAAGGATTCACGGATTTGGTAGTTTATCGACTTAAGTGGACCGCGAGGATAGATAGATTATTGAGAGTGTCATGCATGCGCGAAAAAAGATAAAAATATTTGGAAAGAGGGTATCAAGTTCGGTGTTAGGTTTGACAAAGTTTCTTCCTAGGCACCCACCATTGCAAGTTTCTAATTTTCAATCTACCCGGCACTTGCATAAATAATAAATAATATGGTAAACTCGCCTTTGAGTAGTACTCGGTTCTCGATCCGCCTTGCGCACTTGACTTGACCTACAGTTTAAATGAATAAATCAATAAAATCAATGATGCAAAGGGACAAACATTCTTGCGATTTTCTAGTTAGACCAAGATTTGGTATAATGACATTCTATCTACACTACTGAAGTTTGAGAGTTCTTTTCACACATACACCGGTTCATGAGTTGAATATTCTTTAATGTTTTACTGATGGGTAGTGGTTGGTACATTTCTTGTCTTGACTTTGTTGACACAAAGTTGTTTTTAATTAACTTGTGTATTGGTCCGAGAGTTCATTTTCTTTCATTTTTTGCTCGGAACGATCAAGAGCTAAGTGAGGGGGTAGTTGATAACACTATATTAAGTAAAATATGTTCTACCTTTATTTACCCTGAATTATTCTCAATCGAGGAAAGATAGTCCAAATATTGTGTGAAATACATGTCGAGTGTGTGTTCTTTGGTTATCAATTCTGCATTTACATGATTATCCTTTGGATTTAGTACAGTTTTGTCTCGTTTTGCGTTCTTTTCAGGTGTACAATTTTTTTGGGGAAATGAGAGAGAGAATTTGGGCTAGGGAAGTTGATGGGTTGAAGGAAAGAAGTCCAGGAAGAGATCTGCCAAGAAAAGAAGCCGAAGTTGGGTTCGTTTATTCGAAACCCAGCACCACCTAAGCGAAGACATAGACAACATGAAACCGACTTTGTAGAGTTTACCTAAGTCGGCTAGGGTTTATTTTGTATCTAATTCGGCTACAGTCTCTATAGAAGAGCTGTAGCACCCCATTGTAACATATACTCAAAAAAATTATTAAAGTAATCTGAAATAAGAGTTTGCTTGGGTTTTGCATTTTGAGTTATTTGGTTTCCTTCTCCCCAAGATATTCATAGCTTGTGTTGATCATGCTAGATCCACCATTATCAAAGGTATAAAGCTTTGAATGTTCCTTCGTATTTTTAATATGGTAGATTAGCTTATTTCTACGCGATGTAATTGATCTGAATGTTTAACAAACCTGTAATTTACAAGAATTAATCAAAACGATAATATGTAATTCCAGAAGTATGAACAGCCGCGCTCTCTAATGCAATGGTCTATATTGAAAAATTCAGGCAACCCTAGGTTACCCTAAATTTAGAGATTCAACATTAGCTACATTGATCGACAAGTTTAATTTATGCCTATTTCGATATGTCTAATCTACTTTTTGTTTTCGTAAGTTAACATAAAGTACTTAGAGTGAAGTGTTAGTCTGGACATTGTCTTGATCAATCTTTAAGAACGTACTAGTTATTGTCGATAGATGTTTTATGGGGTTCTTGGTCTTGAGCCAGCACTTTCTAAAACATAATGCATGTGAGTTAATAAAACCTAAGGAGGTTAACCGCACATAAAAGTTTGCTATCCTTACAATGGAAGTAAAAAAGGTTAGGAAGGTAGGAATACCACTTTCTTTTCTGTTTCTATGTTGGTTATAGACCGACCTTATGTGTTCTTAAAAAGATTTAGTATGCTTACTATCGGTGTTTCATTGTTTATGTGGGATCGACCTTGATTCGCCTTTGCTATACTATAATTGACATAGTACTCTTGCTAGTATAAGCGACTTACACGCGACATTATCTATATGAGTGTATATTTTTTTCTTCTTCCACTCTTCCTTGAATCGCTTCATCCTTTCACCAAGTTTCTTTTCACAAACAAATGATTCCAATGCTTCTTCTTTGTCCATGTCTTTAAATCTTCTCCTCTTTTGATTGTAAACCTTGTCGAACTCATCCCATGGGTCATGATTCAGAGATTAACGGTCTTTAGTAGGATTACAAAATTTTATCAAAAAATTGCATAGTTGTCAACTTCTTTCTGCTGACTATCATGGTTGCCTGACTTTTCTTTTGTTCATCCCTCTTTATGGCATCACTCAGCTTAGAGAGAACTTCATGCATCAGTGCTTATCCATTAGGAATACCCAGTTGTGTTTGATGCGACTCATCCAACTTGGCATCCAAAGAAGTACACTGTGATACATTTCCATTTCAAACTTTTAAAAAATCTCCTTGTTAGTTTTGCTTCAATTCATGAGATTTTCCTTCAGCAGATTCAGCTCTATAACAAAATTAGCGGCAACTTCTCTAACATTCTCTATTTCCGTTTTCATATCTTTGTCTACAGTTTTCCTCTTTAAGATATATGTTGAGATTTCTTGGAAAACTTTGCTGTGAGTTGACCTTTGATCCAATAATGCATCTAGACATTTTTAGAATCTCTCCACATCTTCAGTAGTCATAAACTCTACAGGATTGACATAAACAATTGCTTTCTCTGTTGTCTGATTGGTTTTGTCAGCATCTTTCTGGTCAACAGTTGAATCTACATCATTGAGCATGTCTACTGTATCGATACTTCTCAGAGAACCATCTTCTTTCCTTTTGTCACCAGTAGCTTATAGCTTGATCAGATGTTTTAAGTATTGGATTAACAATGTCATGCATGTCAATAGCTTGTTCACGATCTACTGATTTCTCTTCTTCATCAAGTTGAGCGATATCTGTAGCTTTAACTAGGTCTGCTGACTTTCTTTTATCAGCAGTCTTCCTTTCCTCTGCTGATTTGCCTGCGTCAGCAGTCTTCACTTCATTTCCTTTTACAACAGATATTTTGAGAAGTAGAGCTAGCAGCAAAGTATTATCTGAATCTGGATCATCATCCTTCTTATGTTTTTCTTTGGGTTTAGATAATGCTATTCTTCTTCTTTTTTCCTCATTCTTGTGAATGATTTTGTAGCCTTCTTCAAGAAAGTGTGTTGTAGGGAATGAGTCTTGCAAATCTTTAATCTTCATTAGGTTAAAAGTCTATTTCTCTTAAGTTTTCATTACTTCGAGAAAAGGTTCTTGAGTTTCGATTGAGCTCAACTTCCATTGAATATAGTTTGATAATCTCTCTGGCTTGGAAACATGAGAGGAAGTTCAACTTCTAACATAACTTCAACCCATTGTTCTGCTCACTATAGAATTTCAGCAGGTGCAACTAATGGTGCTGACGTAACTTTGTTTCTTTTGAAAGGTACAATCCCTAGATTGGTCTGTTTAACTTGAGTTGTTTCATCAGGTGCAGACTCAATAAATTTCTTTTCTACTTCAGGAGATCCAACTTTGTCTTCAAAATTTTCAGTTTGTAACTTGTCAGCTTCTAGGTTCTCTGCTTTCCCATGAGCCACTGCTCTTTCTTCTTCTAGAACAATACCAAATTTTATCTTAAGATTCTTTTGTGTTTCTAGAAAAGTTGCTCCTCCACAATTTGGATTGCTTCTTCAGCCTTTCTTTTCTTCGATTTGCTAAAAAACTGACTTCTTTCAACTTTCAACAGCCTTGCTTGGTTTTTGAGTCTCAGCAGGGTTAGACTCAAGTGATTTATGTTTTTCAACAACGACCTTCTTTTTTATAGATTTTGCAGCAGGTGCTGAGGAACTTTCACTTCTGGACACCTCTTGTCCATGACTCAGTGTCTCCATGTAATATTGAATTAGCAGGCCAAATGTTTTACTTGAGTACAATCTTGTCTCTTTGACAATCCTTTGTTTTTTAGATTTGTCTCCCTCCCTGGTTTCATGATGGCACTATTCCTTCATTTGATTGAATATGAAACCATCCCAATTGAATTCTACTTGAAAGGCATATGAAAACCATTAAATCTACCTTCACAATGGATAAGGTGTTCATACTTCCATAAGTTCCCATGATGCACCATGAAATCAATTTTCTTAACTTAGAAAACTCTAGCTTGAGCTGTTCTATTTTGGAAGAAAAAATAGCTTCTTTTCTTCTTCATTTAAGGCAATTTTCATAAAGAAACTTCTTCTTTTTACATTCACCGCTTTCAGGTTTATTGTTGAATTTTGTAACTCTTCGAAACCGAAAAACTTTCTAATAATATCTTCAGTAAGAATGATCTTCCTTCCATGAACATTGTTCGCTAAAAACGTGTTTTAAATTTATATTATCGGAACACCCCAAGTATAAGGTACGTAGTATAAGGTGTTGCCGAGTCGTCCTAAGGGAATCGTACAGTTATCAGATTAAGATATAAATCCTAAGTCGGTTATGTCACGAACTATTACTTAAAACTAAGGTTTATACTATCTATAATGTAAAAACGAAGAACAGTGGGTAAAATCACAGAAAATAGAAAAACTTAGAACTGGACGAGCGTTCGCTAAGGGTGGACGAGCGTCCAAGTACGTGCTGGAAACAGAAAATATGCAGAAAACACACTAAAATCCTGGAAGTAACTAAACGTAGCAATAACAATCAATACGAACTAATTTGTTTACCAGATAATTAAAAGGACGGTAAAACAACAAGGATACACCACACAACCATCACACAACCATTCTTATGATCTAAACACGATTTATTGGTATGATCAATCACAATTCGACTAAATTCCTTTAAATCGAATTCTAGGGTTCTTGTTTTCTTTTCCAAGCAAAACAATTTAACATTCAACACAAGATCATTAATTCGTTCCCAAATTAAACAACCCAATTAACATCACATGATTCCTCAAAATAACATTAATCGTATCGATTGAAAAGCTCTACTATTGAATCATATTTCCATATAAATTCAAAGGAACATATGGTTTCATTGACATTCCTATCTAATAAAACGCTTAGCAATCAATCCAAAATCAATCGATAAATAAAACGATGTTCGAATCATAAATAAAAATAAAACTAACTAATCATGGTTGCGATGACGTTGATGTGGTTTCATCCCGCTGTTTCTACCGCTATGTGCTTAGCCTTGCATGCTTGTGATGATCCAAGATATGGTTGAAGGAAGAAACTCATAATTCTTTAGGGTTTGTGCGGCTCCTCCAAGGGTGGAATATGCGGTCAGTATCGTGTGTGTGTTAGGGTTGAAATAACACGCCTATTTATAGAATTCGAGGCGGCTAGGTCAAAAACGGCTTTCGACGCCCGTCAAGGGGTGGACGCCACCAAAGTGCAAAACTTATTCGAAGTCGGGCCGAGCCGGGTTGGACGAACGCTCAGCCGGCGTCCACTCCAGCGTCTAAACTTGCTGAATCAAAAATATCATCATGGACGTTCGTCCACTATCTTCAGACGCCCGTCCTGTTGGACGGCCGTTCAACAATCTGGACGCCAGTTCAGAGACGCGAAAACTTGATTTTCTCATATCTATCTCTTTTCAATCAAATCCAATCACCATTATCTCTTCCTCTTTAATTAAATCCGACTTGATCGTCTTTGAATCACCTCTTGAGCTCGAATTTGTGCATCTATAACACATAAAAATATCCCAAAATGTAATAATGTCCAATTAAATATAAATTCATCAATAAAACGCATAAATTGACTAGTTTTGTGATTAACTTATTAAAACACCACATGCTCAATATTTCGTCTAAACACTTATTTCTTTATGCAAATAACACAAATACGGGGGAAATTATCATAAAATATAGCCTTATAAATCATATAAAAACACCCTTAACAACTCCCCCACACTTAAACTTTTGCTCGTCCCGAGCAAAACAATCAAAACTATAGCTCAACTTTCATGCAATCCACATAGATCTCTAACTCACGTAACAAAAGATACAACAACTATAGCAAACAATACCATCACAGAGATAGATTCAGTGTGTGTGCGACAAGCCCTTCTCAAATTTAACAAGCCTTTCAAAGGAATATCCTCTCAAAAATTTCAATGACTATCCTAGGTACAGACAGTAATAGCTTCACACTAAGCCTTTCCACGCACTCAGTAGGATAATCCCTACAGCATATCATGCGGTTCTACTGGGTATAAGATCCATGATAACAAAGACTTCACTCTATTTTTATTCTCATTCATCATTTTTCAAAATTTTCACATTTGACGCATATCAGAATAAGCTCTTACCCGTCATAGTAGAGTAGGACATTTCGCGATAATCCCCTACCTACTCAAATCATCAGGTAGCTATAAACTGACTGTCGTGAGCTTCTGGTCATCATAGTGGTATAGGACATATGTGGTATACCCTACCTCACTCAAATCATTAACTAGCTTTCGACAAACGTATTTATTAATAATTCAAACTTTATGATATTCACAGCACGCGGTCAAACTAAGGTGTTACTACACTGACCTTCCTAAGATAAATCATCAAAATAATGAAAGGATATAGTTCAAAAATCTTGTTTCAAAATCAAAGGCTTCCGTGAGCGTGAAAAACGAATACTATCTCCATAAAAGTAAAGACACGCTATAATTATCTCACTAAGTCACATACTATCATCGTTAGAAAACTACAACTAGCAAGCATTGCAGTTTCAATCATATGCTCGAGACTCACAAAAAATTTAAATTTCGACGAAATTTAAAAATTCACTCATATTTCAAAGATATAGCATAAAAACATACCCAGACACCCCCCCACACTTAAATCACATTATGTCCTCAGAATATGCAAATAAAAGAAAAGAAAACTTAGCTGGTTTCAACAGTGAGTGTCGGATGAAAGTTAGCAGAGGTCAGGCCGTAGCATGAATGTACCACTGCAACTCGAATTGACAACATTGGATAGAATAGCTCGAACCTGCTCTAAGGTATCTGCAGCACTCGACATACATATAATCTCGGGGTACAAGGGGTATATGAATAAACATAAACGAAACATTCAACAACTCGTAGGAACACAACATCTCACTCAAACAACCAAGGTACTACTCCTACAATCAAAGCAGTAAATAGCTTACTTAAAGAGAAAAGAAACAAAGCTAGGTTGCCTCCTAAGCGCTCTTTTTATGTCATTAGCTTGACATACTCTTCAAAGTCAACCCGGTCGGGCCATTTTGGCTTAAATGCGCCACCTCATCATCGAATCGAGTGAAGGACCGAGGTTTGACCAAAACCTCCACAAGTGAAATGCCCTACCAAGTTTTTTAACTTGGTTCTCAGACAAAGATCGACTTTCGTCTTTGTCTCAACTTCTTCTACATGTGGCACCAAGCAAGCAATGATAGGTGCAGAATCGTGGTAGAAGCTTCTTTAAGGGTAAGAATGTCATCATTCAAGCAAAGAAATCGGATGGAATCTCATCACAATTCAAAGACATCAGCACGTCAACCAACTTTTGAAAGTATATGACCTCGTGTACTTCATAAGGTTGGCCAAAATACTTTTTCAATCTGCGGACTGTTCACTTTAAAAGGTTGACCGCTGTACCCTTTCAAGGAAATCGCTCCTCCCGGATGAACTTCGACAATTTCAAAGGGTCCGGACCATCTGGACTTAAGCTTGCCAGCAAACAGATGTAATCTGGTGTTGTAAAGTAAAGCCATCTCTCCTACCTTGAAATCTCTCGCCCTTTATTTTAGCATCATGGAGCGCTTTCGTTCTTTCCTTGCTCGCTTTTATGCTCGTGAGGCCCTGAGTCTGAATTCATCGAGCTCATGCAGTTGCAGTAATCTTTTCTCGCCACAGAGCTGGCTATCGAAGTTCAAGTATTTAATAGCCCAGTAAGCTTTGTGCTCCAGCTCGACTGGTAGATGGCATGCCTTGCCGTAAACCATTTGAAAGGGCGACGTACCCATAGGGGTCTTGAACGCAGTACGATAAGCCCAGTGCGTCGTCCAATTTCGGACTCAGTTGGATCTATTCAATTCACCGTTTTCTCCAAAATCCGCTTTAGACTTCGTTGCTTACTTCGACTTGGCCTTTGGTTTGGGGTGGTATGGTGTACCAATCTTATGCTTGACACCATATCTTTCAAGAATTTTATCTAGTGGTGCATTACTGTATGCGAACCTTCATCATCGATAAGGGCTCTAGACAGACTAAATCTAGTAAAGATATTCTTTTGCAAGAATTTCTTTACAACTTTGTGATCATTGGTTTGGGTGGCTATAGCTCTACCCACTTGGAAACATAGTCAACGCAGACTAGGATATATTTATTACCGCACGATGATGGGAAAGGTCCCATGAAATCGATGCCCCACACGTCGAAGACTTCACATTCCAAAATAGGCCTCAAAGGCATCTCCATCCTATTATCGAGCCCTCCTACTCTTTGGCATCTATCACGGCCTTTGCAAAGGCTTCGTCTTTGAACAGAGTAGGCCAAGAAAATCCAAAGCTTGAAGGATTTTCGCATGATCTTTGGTGCTCCGTAGTGTCCACCAAGAGGCCACCGTGACATTGCTCCAAGATATCCAGATTGTTCATGTTCGAACACACCTTCTAAGCAACCCGTCTTTGCGGACTTTAAACAAATGTGGATCCTCCCATACGAGATACTTCAAGTCATTGAAAAAATTCTTCTTTTCCTCGACACGTCATCTCTTCTAGATGTCCAATCGCTAAGTAATTGGCGTAATCGAGATACCACGGCCTCACATTCTCTAGCCTCATTAATTGCTCGGTTGGAAAGTCAATGCCTATTTCCTTAGTGTTTTCGTCACCCACGCTCACTAAGCGAGATAAGTGATCGGCTACAACATTTTCGCTACCTTTCTTATCCTTAATTTCAAGGTCAAATTCCTGTAGTATCGTAATCCATCTCAAGAACCTTGGTTTGGCGCCTGCTTTTTCCATGAGGTAGCGAATGTTTGCATGATCTGGCCCAAACCACAACTCGAGACCCAAGAAGGTAACTCGAAACTTATCCATAGCAAAAACGACTGCTAGGAATTCTTTCTCTGTAGTAGTGTAGTTACACTGAGCTGGGTTCAAAGTTCGGCTCGCATAGTAGATTGGTCTGAACTTTTTGTCAATTCTTTGCCCTAGAAGCTGCGCTTATAGCGTAGTTAGAGGCATCGCACATGAGTTCGAAAGGTTTAGTCCAATGGGCGCGATCAAAATGGGGGGCACTGGTTAACTTATCCTTTAAGCATTTGAAAGCTTCCTTACACGCATCATCAAACACGAACTCTACTTCCTCTTTCAAGAGAGTTGGATAAGCGGCTTTGCTATAGTCGAAAAATCTTTAATAAAACGCCGATAGAAGCCTACATGTCCCAGAATCCTCGTACCTCCTTAACTCTCTTTGGATATGACATTTTCTCAATGGCCTCTACTTTAGCCCTATCCACCTGAATACCTCCACTGGACAACTTGTGTCCCAAAACAATCCTTCGTCAACTAGAAAATGGCATTTCTCCGGTTAAGCACCAAATTTTTCTCAACACATCATTTGGAGTACCATATCCAGATTCCTTAAGATCTCATCAAAGCCGCCGCCATAGATCGAAAAGTCATCCATAAAGACCTCCATGCATTGCTCTACAAGTCCGTCAAAAATGGCTAACATGCACCGTTGAAAAGTCGCGGGTGCATTGCATAGGCCGAATGGCATTTCTGCGAAAAGCAAAAGTACTGGATGGACACGTAAACGTGGTCTTTTCCTGGTCATTAGGATCGATGGCTATCTGGAAGTACCCGTAATATCCATCGAGAAAACAATAATATTTGTGACCACTCGTCTTTCAATTATTTGGTCAATGAAGCGGTAAGGAAATGATCTTTTGCGGTGACTTCGTTCAATCTGCGATAATCAATGCAGCACTTATAACTTGATCACAAGGCGTAAAGCAATTTCCTCCCCTTTTTCATTTTTTTCTACGGTAATACCCCCCTTCTTTGGCACAACTTGAGTAGGGCTAACCCACTCACTATCGGCGATAGCATAAATAATCCCCATATCAAGCCATTTGATGATCTCCTTTTTGACAACCTCCTGCATATGCGGATTCAGCCATCTTTGCGGTTGTCTGACCTTTTTCGCTCCTTCCTCCGTTCGGATCTTATGCATGCATACATCTGGGCTGATTCCTCTGATATCGCCCACCTGCCATCCGAACGCGAGGATATGTTTCTCCAGCACTTTGATCAATTTTGCCTCTTGCTCAGGCTCGAGTTTAGAAGAGATGATTAGGGGCAACTTATCACTGTCTTTAAGAAAGATGTATTTTAGATGCTGCGGAAGTGGTTTCAACTCTAAGTCAACAGGTGGTTGCTCGATGCTAGATTTTAACGGACCACCTTTTTCTATTTGAGTTTGGACCGGTTGACTGAAAAACACCTCATCTTCCTGGGGAGTAATCCCAGAAAGGTATTGAATCACGTCATCAAAAGGAATCTCCCTGTCCACTTCCGTTTCTTCTTTGCGATGTGCAATCACCTTCTTAAGCTCTTCTTCTTCAAGTTCATCGGCAAGTCGCTCCCAATCATCCAACTCCCAATGGGTAGCTTCTCTCCAGAATTCGATTTCATCCCAGCTTCCCATTAAAATTTCCTCTTCGGCAAGGTTAAAGTCTGCCTGATTGAGCTCCTTCAGATCACCACTGCTCATCCCTGGAATGTCCCAAATTTTCTGTTCACTTATAGGCTCAGTATGCGCAAGTTGTTGAGACAGCTCTACAGTGACTACGGCTCTTGAACAGTTGTTTTCTTCTTCTTCGTGATTTATGACATCCAGGGCTCCTGTCTCTGCGAGCTCTTCATCGTGGTCGATTCATCCCCATAAATTGCTTCAATGAATGAAATTCCCTGAATTAGGGATTCTTGAACTTTTACCTTGCTCGATGGAAATGGAAGTGTCTCTATTCTCAAGGTAATTTGGCCGGTGTGGAAGTCAATGGTGGCGGCGAGAGGTGTCCAAGAAAGGCCGGCCTAGGATCGTGGGCATTTCCTTGTCAGATTGGTAGTCCAATATAACCCATTTGGTTGGAAACACCAATTGTTTAACATGGGTAAGGACATTGTTAACGCAACCGGCTGCTAAACGGCTAGATTTGTCCACCAACTGAAGAGAGACGGGGCGCTCCCTTAGCCTTTTGTCCAACCCGAGACTTTTGCAGATGTTCAAAGGCATCACATTAACAGAGGCACCGAGTCGCATAAGACATTGTGGAATGTGCGCCTTCGATCATGCAAGAGATTGAAGGTCGTCCGGGTCACCACGTTTTATTGCGATGCTCGAGAAATTGCCGAGAATTCTTCGTTTAGCACTTCATCCGCCATTCCTTTCGCCTTCTTCTTACTTCCACAAAGCGCCCTTAAGAAACTTGGAGCATTTAGGCATCTCGATTAACACTTCGGCAAGAGGCATAGTCATCATGGTTTCTCTAAGCGGCTTCCTCACTCCATCGTAAGTTTTATCGAGTTCAAAGTATTCTCATTTTTCTTTCTTTGGATAAGGAAGGGTTTCGGATGATTGATTGGAATTTGATTTTTAATGGCTTCATCCTCCTTATCCTTCCATCGACAAACTTTTCAAGCTTTCTTTTAGTCGTGGGTTCGGCCATCGACTACTCTTTTCAACATCCTCATCACTTTCCCCGAGGAATCATTATCATTCGCCTCTCGCCACCGCCGCTTTCTTGGTATTTGTCTGCCGCTTATCCCCTCCTGAACTCATGGCGTCAGGAGGGGCTACTCGTTTCCCGACAGCTTCTCGGGTCCAACTCTCTTTCCGCTTCTAAGTGTAACTGCATTCAACTCCTCCTCTTGTCCATAATTCCACTGCGGTGTGATGGCATTACAGGCACTTACTTCTGCCTTAGGATTTTTATCTGTGTAACTCGGCAGTCTTCCTTGGGGCCTGCTTGCTTGTTGATCAGCCATCTGGCCAATCTGTCTCTCTATCGCCTTTTGACCGGTGGCTAGTGCTTGCACCATATCTACTAGCTCATCGAATTTCTTTTGAGAGATAGAGGTGGGCTGTGGATTTTGTGTTTGAGCCCAATTGCCTTGGGGCCTTTGATTGTTGGAGTTGAAGGACTGGTTGGAATTGGATGCGCCAGGTGGCGTATAATAACTGTTTCGCGGATTTCCAGAAAAGTTACGGTTTGGATTATAGCTTGATTGACCAGAATTTTGATTGAAATTACGAAAAGTTTGATTCTGGTTGCCTATCGCATTTACTTCATCTCCGTTTCATTGCTCGCTGCGTTCCCGTAAGACTCATAGCAGCCGATCCCTACATTTGGTTGCATTTGTAAATTAGCCATCTGTTGGTTTATCATTTCCACTTGAGCAACCAACATCCGTGTCACAGGATCGCTTGCAATGATTTCCTCTTATCTTCCTCAACATGGGTCTTCCAGAGGTTGACCACATGTTGTTCTTGGCAATTGTTTCACTACCCTATAGCAAACATCATCTCCTCCGCCTAAAAGATCAATGAGCCGTGGAATCTAGATAATCTCTATTGGGTTGAGTAACACCCGATAGAATAATTCTAGGAGCTCATGTCGAGTGTATCCATGGTTAGGGCATTTCCTCATTAACAAATTCAACCTTTCCTGTGCCTTTCCTACGCTTTCTCCTTCTAATTGCTCAAAATTAGCTATATCACGTTTAAGGCCCATTATCGTTCTAGGTGAAAGCGAATTTGAGCGAAGGCTTTTAACATCGGCCCAGGTATGAGAGAGTGATGGGGTAAGGATTTGAACCATCTGTTTGCTTCACCTTTTAAAGCAAACGGGAAAAGTTTCAAACTTAACAATCTCTTAATCAACACCGGATAATGGCTTGCTTCGCAAATTTGAACAAAAGTGGACAAGAAGTCATGAGGATCTTCTTGAGCAGTGCCATGAAAAGAGCTATTTTGGACCACCCAACCACTCCATTCTTGAGATCGAAATGTACTTGCCCCATATCCGGAGGTCGAATAGGTCTATGCCCTCCAGAAGTCTTGGTTAAGATAAGGGCATAGGGGTCTTGATTTAGGCCAGGCGGGCTTGCTGGGCTTGATGGAGTTGTTGCAATTGGTTTTGTAGCCCAGCTTGCTGATTCTGTTGTTGTTGTAACAACTGTATTTGTTGAAGGAGCTGATTCAGCTGAGCTTGAGGGTCTGGATTTTGATTTGGGAGGGCTGGATTAGGAGGAACTAGATTCGGATTTTGAACTGGGTCAGCCATGATGTCTAGATCGGGAAAAAGCCTTCTTCTTAGGATGGACCGTTCCGGTTCTGGATCAAAGAGGAGAGGTCCCTTCTTGCTTCTGGTTTGCATAAACCAGGAGGACAACCAGAGAGGTCAACACTGACTAAAAGTCAGGTTGACAGAAGAGTTAACCTTGGAATACAAGCTAAGAGAAGAAAGGAGAAGAACAAGAAAGATAGACGGACGGGCGTTCAGAATCGTGAACGCAGCGCTTGTTCAGGAGTTTCCGGACGGGCGCCTGGTTCAATAGACGCTGCCTGCGGTGTACTAAAAGCGATTCAGAGGCGTATTTACTAAACAAACGGGCGTTTGAGAGGCCGACGCTCGCTCGATCGCTAAGCAGATAAAAGGGAATTTTTTCGAGAATGAACGGGCGCTCAGATGATTGGACGTTTGTTCAAAAGTCGAAAAACGAGGATCGAGAGAAAAACAACAGAAATGAAGATAAACAAACCGAGACTAAGGAAAACAAAACTAATCTAAAACCTAAGAAAGTTACTAACCAGAGAAACTATACTACGAAGAATCGACAACCGTACCGATACCGATTCCCCGGCAACGGCGCCAAAAACTTGTTCGCTAAAAACGTGTTTTAAATTTATATTATCGGAACACCCCAAGTATAAGGTACGTAGTATAAGGTGTTGCCGAGTCGTCCTAAGGGAATCGTACAGTTATCAGATTAAGATATAAATCCTAAGTCGGTTATGTCACGAACTATTACTTAAAACTAAGGTTTATACTATCTATAATGTAAAAACGAAGAACAGTGGGTAAAATCACAGAAAATAGAAAAACTTAGAACTGGACGAGCGTTCGCTAAGGGTGGACGAGCGTCCAAGTACGTGCTGGAAACAGAAAATATGCAGAAAACACACTAAAATCCTAGAAGTAACTAAACGTAGCAATAACAATCAATACGAACTAATTTGTTTACCAGATAATTAAAAGGACGGTAAAACAACAAGGATACACCACACAACCATCACACAACCATTCTTATGATCTAAACACGATTTATTGGTATGATCAATCACAATTCGACTAAATTCCTTTAAATCGAATTCTAGGGTTCTTGTTTTCTTTTCCAAGCAAAACAATTTAACATTCAACACAAGATCATTAATTCGTTCCCAAATTAAACAACCCAATTAACATCACATGATTCCTCAAAATAACATTAATCGTATCGATTGAAAAGCTCTACTATTGAATCATATTTCCATATAAATTCAAAGCAACATATGGTTTCATTGACATTCCTATCTAATAAAACGCTTAGCAATCAATCCAAAATCAATCGATAAATAAAACGATGTTCGAATCATAAATAAAAATAAAACTAACTAATCATGGTTGCGATGACGTTGATGTGGTTTCATCCCGTTGCTCTACCGCTATGTGCTTAGCCTTGCATGCTTGTGATGATCCAAGATATGGTTGAAGGGAAGAAACTCATAATTCTTTAGGGTTTGGTGCGGCTCCTCCAAGGGTGTAATATGCGGCTGTATCGTGTGTGTGTTAGGGTTGAAATAACACGCCTATTTATAGAATTCTGAGGCGGCTAGGTCAAAAACGGCACTGGACGCCCGTCCAAAGGGGTGGACGCCAGTCCAAAGTGCAAAACTTATTCGAGTCGGGCCGAGCTGGGGTTGGAAGAACGTCTAGCCAGCGTCCACTCCAGCGTCTAAACTTGCTGAATCAAAAATATCATCATGGACGTTCGTCCACTACCTTCAGACGCCCGTCCTGTTGGACGGCCGTTCAACAATCTGGACGCCAGTTCAGAGACGCGAAAACTTGATTTTCTCATATCTATCTCTTTTCAATCAAATCCAATCACCATTATCTCTTCCTCTTTAATTAAATCCGACTTGATCGTCTTTGAATCACCTCTTGAGCTCGAATTTGTGCATCTATAACACATAAAAATATCCCAAAATGTAATAATGTCCAATTAAATATAAATTCATCAATAAAACGCATAAATTGACTAGTTTTGTGATTAACTTATTAAAACACCACATGCTCAATATTTCGTCTAAACACTTATTTCTTTATGCAAATAACACAAATACGGGGGAAATTATCATAAAATATAGCCTTATAAATCATATAAAAACACCCTTAACAAACATAAGTAGTGATAACATCCTTATTCTTCTTCAATTTCTCCCAGAATTGGCATATATCTTAAGATTTTGCTGAATCTTGCAGTTGAATGTTTAACTCTTATTCCAATCCTTCGATTGCTGAAATCCTCTTACCAATTTCTTCTGAAAGGGAATTTGTGTTGCAATCTCTGATGAATTCTTCAATTGACATAAAAGCTCCCAAGATAATATCTTTGAAAGACCTGAGAAAAATTGAGAAATTTTCGCAGCTGTACTTAGGAAAAATTACATATGGTCTCCTCTGCATATTTTCTTGGCTGGCTTTTATACGAAAATCTCTGCAACGGCTATAAAATTTTGAAATTCGTACACTGTAAAACATATATCCGTTATGTACTATTTGTCTTATCTACCACATTGTAGCAGCTTTTCAGACAATTACGGCGGCATTAAATGTAGTACAACGGTAATTGTATATATATATCTTGTCTTTGACTTCTTTGATTTCTTGAGAATTCAGTAGAGTGAATATCTCAGCAAAATTTATCGGCACATTAGTGCTCAGTAGCACCTTCTGCATACAATTACTTTTTAGCAGTTCTTCTTTGTCAGCAGTTCTAGAAATCATCACTTCTAACACATATACAACTTATATACAAACTTGAGCAAAATGAAATCATTGATACCCATGACTGATCTGCCAAGCGAGCACACACAACATGGAAAAAACCAATTTTTTGGTGGATTCGAATCCTCATCTGATTCTTCAATTTCCATTCAATGGTTGTTGATTAGTTGACCTTGATAATTCCCAACTCTGTTCTCAGCTTTGCAAATCTTTTAGCATCTAATGGTTTAATGAAAATATCAGCAAGCTGATCTTTAGTTTTAACATATTGATTAATGTTAAGGGTGAATTTATATGTTTAATAAGGCTATATTTTATGATAATTTCCCCCGTATTTGTATTATTTGCATAAGAAATAGGTGTTTAGATGGAAATATCGAGCATGTGGTGTTTTTAATAAGTTAATCGCAAAATTAGTCAATTTATGCGTTTTATTGATGAATTTATATTTAATTGGACATTATTACATTTTGCGATGTTTTTATGTGTTATAGCTACATGTTTGAGGCTCAAAAGATGATCAAAAGTTGATTAAGTTCGAGCTAATTGATGATAAAAGAGATAATGAAGGAATGGGATAGAGAAAAAGAGATAAAGATCAAGAGATCAAAATTCGATCACATTGGGCGGCGTCGAGTCCCGTCCAAGATGGACGGGCGTTTGATAGAGTGAACAGCGTCGGAGGTGCGATTTTGATCTGCAGAGTTTGGACGCGCGGTATGAACGGGCTGCTCAAACAAGTCCGAGATCTATCTCGACGGGCGTTCACAAGGTTGGACGGGCGCCCAGCCGCCGACTTAGTGAAACCGACTTTAAACTCTATATATAGCAGCTGTTTTCTCCACATATGAGATACCAATTACACAATACTAAAAACCCTAATCCTAGGGGCGGCTTTAGGCCGCGATTTTCCTTAGTTTACAAATAGTTTTTCTTTAGATTCTTTTATGCACTTTTATTCAAACAATTCCAAGTTTCAAGAGGATGCTTAGAGGCTAAAAGCCTTGAACGAGCGTTTTGAAGCCGTCTGACTCAACAATTCAGTTCCGTTCTTGATTATTTTGTGAGTATTTAATTCAAGTTGTTTCTTTTATCATGTTTATGATGTTTATTGCAATTCATATCGAAAGATCGTTGCTTGTTGATTGTTTATTTTGATGAAAATCATGTTAAACTATTGATCACCATGATAAAGAATAGATCTTAAATCTAATTAACGAGAGTTATTAGGTTAGATTTCTAGGTTAGAAATTGAGAGATTTCACACTGTGATTTGAAAGCATTAATCTTTAGATCGAAAGATAAAAGATTGATAGGAGAACTTGTCTAAGAAATTAGGAGTTCTTACCTTGGTTAGGTGAATCACAACTTGGTTAGAAATCATGAAATAATCTGAATTGGAATTGAATGTTGATAGGATAGGTGGATCAATTGCTCATTTGCTCGTTATAATTTGAATAATCCCTTAGAACTCGAATTGTTTAGTTAATCAATTTCCTTTATTGCATTCTAGGTTTAGTTTAATAGTTCGCAATCCGTATCTTTCCTATCTTTAGATCATATCTTCTGTCCAGTTTTACGTTTTAGTTAAGTTTATTTCCATTTAGTTTAGTTTATCCGCTGTTTAGATTAGTTTTTCGTGACATAATTTAGTTAGACAAAAACTAGGGTTAGCAATCGCCAGTTCCCCGTAAGATCGACCCGGTATCAACCTCTATACTACGATCCTTATACTTGAGGGAAACCGGATTTATAAATATTTATTACTTGTTTGCTTTGTTAATAAAATCCATGACAAGTTTTTGGCGCCGTTGCCGGGGAACCGGACGGTTGTCTAGCTTTTGTTTTTCGTGTTTCTTGTTTTTATTTCGTTTTTATTCCTGTGTTAGTTGATAATCGTTAGGTTATTAGGATATTAGGGTTTTAAGTTTAGGGTTTAAGTTTCTTCTTTCCCTTGTGATTAGTTTTCTTCTTTTCTATCTTTCTGCCCCTGTTCTTCGTTTCTGCAAATTTTTTGCCTCTGTTCTAGTTTTCCCGCTACCAAACGGGCGTCTGGGATCCTGGACGCCCGTCCGCTGGAAAATTTCCAATCTGATCGTTTCACCCATTTTAGACGAGCGCCCATAAAATTTGGACGCCCCGTTCAAGATTTTCAAGACCGGACGGCGGTTGGGCAACCGAGCGCCCGTCGATCCAAAAGTTGAAGCGAGACGCCCGCCCAAACCTTTGGACGCCCCGCCTCATTTCATCTTTGCCCTTAATAATCCTGTTTCTTTTTTTCTTCCCTTTCTTTTCTTTCCTTAGGCTTTAATTTTTAGTTAGGATTTTAATTTCTTAGTCTTTAGGTTGCTTTCACTTGTTTTTGGTCCGGTTTATGCAAAATCGGAGTCAAAAGGGACCATTACTATACACCCCTGACCCCGAGCGAACCGTAGTCCGGCCAAACTGGCGGATTTTCCGCTCGCGGTTCTCGCGCATGAGCCGAGCAAGATCTTGAGGATCGATTAGCCAAGGAAATCACCGATTTTGTAATAATGGTCGCTAATGATAGACGTGCGTTGGCGGACTACGCCATGCCTGCGCGATCCACGATCAACCCGGCTATTGTCATTCCAACCATCATCGCACGTAACTTCGAGCTAAGGCCGGGACTTATATAGATGATGCAGCATGCATCTATTTTCCACGGTTACGGTCAGAGAATCCACACACTCACTTGCATACATTCTTGGAGATATGCGGCACCACACGCATCCAAAGAGTAAGTGAGGATGCAATCAAACCGAAACTTTTTCCATTTTCTCTAAAGGAGAAGCGAAGGAGTGGTATACTTCTCTCCCTCCGAATCAATTACCACCGGGATGAACTCAAAAGGAGTTCTTGAGTCAATACTTCCCACCTTCAAAAAAAATGCCAGTTGTTTGAACGAGATTTTCACTTTCTACCGTAAAGAGAATGAATCCTTCTTCGATTGTTGGAAAAGATTCAAATCTCGCTTAGAAAGTGCCCAAAGATGGCTTGCCACTGCAGAGGCAAGTCAACACATTCTTTAGTGGATTGACCAAGCTTACGAAAGGCATGGTCAATAGTTCATATGGTGGGGCGTTTCTAAAGAAAACGCTGATGAGGATGGGCACTTTGTTTGAGGACATTGCAAAGTACAACCACGCCCCCTCTTATCAAGCCATTCAGCACCTCCTCCTCCTAAGGTAGAGGAGGTAAACATGCAAAAGTTTGATCGCCATGCCGCAGCGGATGGCGGCATCTCAAGTTTCAAACCGTAAATCAAACTTGTTTTCCGCAGAACCCTCGTGTCTGCATCGCTAAAATCGTTGTCGACCGCCATATGAATGGCGGTGTCAATTTAATCCCCCTGCACCTTATCAAGTGAATGATGTTCATGATTATGGATAGTGTAATCAAGTCACATGTCAGAATTGTGACGAGGTGGGACACGCAACTAAATTCTGTCCTATGAACGGGCAGAATGCTGAAGTGAATGCATTCTATGTCCAGAACAACCAAAGGTCTAATCAAGTTTCTGGCCAGAATAATTTCCAAAGCCATGGGTTTAATCAATCTTCTAGTTTCAATCCTAATTCGACTTTTAATTCGAATCAAAATTTCAATAGAAACCCTGGTTTTAATCAGAACCAAAACTCAAAATTTTCCAATCCTACTCAAAGATTCAATCAGAATTGGTCCGCCAATTCTAATCCTGCTGTTCAAAGTCGGCCCAGCCAGCCCTATTCGCAGAATCTCCAAAACTCTCAAGTCCCCTCGTACTCAAGCGATATCAAAGCTCAATGGGATTCCTTTAGGGAGGAGCAAAATAGATCAATGAAAAATCTTGAGAGGCAAATCGGGCGGTTATTGAACAGATTTAGCTTCGACCCCAGAGGCAAGCGCCGATTTTCGAGAAAAATCCCAAGGGTGGTCAAGTTGCTCAAACAGACTTGAACAATGGCCAATGTACTGACCTCGTCCCATCAATTCCATACGGCAGAGAGGAGGCCGGTTCAATGAATTTAAGAAGCGGTACTCAAGTTAGTGGTCCTTCCCACCAGGGAAACCACTAGCCCCTCCTGCCATTGATAAGGCAGGAGGGGAAGTTGAGCACCTACACTCCCCTTTGCCGAAAGAGAATACTCAGGTGGCTGATCCCCTGAGAGGTGAAAAAGCTGGAAGTCCTCAGGTGGCTGATCCCCTGAGGAGTGAAGAATCAAGTGGAAGTCAGGAGGCTGATCCCCTGACTTATAAAAAGATTGAAAAAGCTGTTCGGTGGAAGGATCTGGAAGACAAAGCTGTCAATGCATCTTCAAAGAAAATCTTTTCTGAGAGTGACTTGAAAAAGCTTCCATTTCCACCAAGAAAGAGCAACATCCCTTTAAGTGAAGATAAGAAGTATGAAAAGGTGCTAAACCTTTTGAAAAATACTCAGGTAAATCTTCCATTATCAGATGTCTTGGTTGAAATGCCTAAGTATACAAAATTTATCAAGGATGTTGTTTCTTCGAAAAGAAAGTTGTCAGACATGGAAAGGCTGATTGGTGAGGATTGTTCAATGATCAATTACGGAAACTTATCAACCAAGAGAGGTGACCCTGGAAAGTTCGTTCGTACCGTGTTAATGGGAGGCCTGGTCTTCCCTAACTCTTTGTGCGACCTGGGTGCATCTATAAGCCTAATGCCGTTGTCTGTGTGCAAACAGCTGGGTTTAATTGATCTTCTAGAATCCACTACCATGAATTCGCAATTCGCTGATAGATCTTCTAAGAAAGCAGCGGGAATCTTAAAGGACATCCTAGTTCAAATCGATAGGTTTACCTTTCCCGTCGACTGGTACGTCCTGGACATTGAAAAAGATGAAAATGTCCCCCTGATTCTTGGAAGACCTTTTCTGTCTACAGCTCGAGCCCTCATTGACTGCGATGGTGGGCGAGTGATGATCTGTGTTGGTGATCAAGAGGTAAGCTATAATTTCTCCAAGTCAATTCAAATACGGAGTATGAGCGACTGGTTTTTCCATCGAGGAGACGTCTGATGACTTCGATGATTTAATGGAAAAGCAAGTCATGGATGTGGCAACGGAGTATGAGCGACTGGTTGATAATTTGAACAATCATGGTATGGTAAGTCTAGAGCAGTTAGAAGCTGAAATTAAGGATGAGCTGTTGGAGGGAGAAGCTTTGGCAATGGGACCGCTCAGTAAACTCAGCGATGTTGAGTTGAAAGGTGGAGAGCTCAAATCTACTTTAGAAGACCCCCCTGCAGATTTAGTGTTGAAGCCGTTGCCTAAACATCTTAAGTATGTGTTTCTAAGAGAAGGTGACAAGCTTCCTTTAATTATATCTGCCAAGCTGTCTCGTTTAGAGGAAATGAAATTGATCAACGTCTTGAAGAAAAATGAAAAGGCCTTTGGATGGCAAGTAGGAGATAGCAGAGGGATATCTCCGGACATCTGTATGCACAAGATCAAGACAAATGAGGGTGCGAAATGTGTTAGACAGCCCCAGAGGAGGCTCAACCCTCATATGCAAGAGGTGGTTAAGAAAGAAATCATCAAACTTCTGGACATGGGAATCATTTATGCCATCGCTGATAGTGAATGGGTTTCCCCGACTCAGGTAGTTCCCAAGAAAGGTGGAATTACAATTGAGAAGAATGAGAAGGGAGAGGAAATAGCATTGAGACTTGTCTTGTTGAGTCTGATGATCGATTATCGGAAGCTCAATGAGGTAACCATGAAAGATCACTTTCCCCTTCCATTCATTGACCAGATGCTTGAGCGTCTGGCGGGACACACATTCTATCGCTTCTGGATGGTTATTCGGGATACTTTCAAATACCCATTGATCCGGTGACCAAGAAAAGACCACTTTCACTGCCGCTTATGGTACATTTCGCTACAGCGAATGCCATTTTGGTCTCTGCAATGCCCCAGCTACATTTCAACGATGTATCTTTGGCTATCTTTGACGGGCTAGTATAAAAGTGTATGGAAATCTTTATGGATGATTTTTTAGTCTTTGGTCAGTCCTTTGATGATTGTCTCGACAACCTTGACCAAGTGTTATCCAGATGTGTGGAAAAGAACTTAGTGCTCAACTGGGAAAAATGCCATTTCATGGTTGATGAGGGAATAGTTTTTGGCCACAAGATCTCCGCCAAAGGTATAGAAGTTGACAGGGCAAAAGTAGAAGCTATAGAGAAGATGAGTTATCCCAAGAATGTGCGTGAAGTGAGAGGCTTTCTTGGACAAGTCGGTTTCTATAAGAGATTCATTCAAGACTTCTCCAAGATAGCCAAGCCCCTGTCCACTTTACTAAAGGAAGACGTTGAGTTCAATTTTGATGAGGATTGCAAGCAAGCGTTTGAGGAGCTTAAGGACCGTTTAATCTCTGCTCCAATTCTTATATCGCTTCGATCGAACCTACCTTTTGAGCTTATGTGCGACGCATCAAACTATGCAGTTGGTGCTGTTTTAGGACAAAGAATCAAAGGTAAGTTCCAGCCTATCTATTTCGCCAGTCACACATTGAATCCCTCTCAAGTTAACTATACTACTACTGAAAAGGAATTATTGGCCGTAGTCTTTGCTATGGACAAGTTTCGTAGTTATTTGTTAGGAGCTCAAGTGATTGTGTGGACTGATCACGCTGCTTTGCATTATCTGATGACGAAGAAAGAGGCTAAACCGCGCCTACTGCGTTGGATACTGACCCTACAAGAGTTTGATGTCCAGATTAAAGACAAAAAGGGTAGTGAAAATGTAGTGGCTGATCACGTTTCGAGAATGCTAAGTGAGGAAAAGGATGATCCAGATGATATTGATCTTTACTTTCCTCTAGAAAACATTATGCTTATTGACGGTTGTCCTCCTGATGTTCCATGGTATTCTTCCATTGTAAATTACCTTCATGCCCGATATCTTGATCCAGAATTGTCCTATCAGGAGAAGAAAAAGTTCTTCTCTGATTTGAAATCTTTCGTGTGGGATGAACCTTATCGTTTTAAGATCTGTAAGATGGTCTGCTTAAAAGATGTGTTCCAGAATCTGAGCAGCGTGATATTATTGAGCAATGCCACAGTGGACCCACTGGCAGTCACATTGGACCTTGGAAAACCGTTGCAAAGATTTTTCAATCCGGCTTTTATTGGCCCACGATCTTTAAAGATACAGAAGCTTTCTGTAAAGCTTGTGATAGGTGTCAAAGAACCGGTACTCTGACAAGGCGTTTTGACATGCCTTTGAAACCCATCCTAGAATGCGAAGTCTTTGATGTATGGGGTATCGATTTTATGGGACCATTCCCATCATCTTGTGGTAACAAATACATCTTAGTCTGCGTGGATTACATGTCTAAATGGGTGGAGGCTCAAGCCACTCCTCACAATGATCATAAGACGGTCATGAAATTCTTAAAGAAGAACATCTTCGTGAGGTTTGGATGTCCACGTGCCTTGATCAGTGATGAAGGGACGCATTTCTGCAACCGACTCTTAGAAAAAGTACTCGAAAAGTATGGTGTTCGTCGAAGATCGGCACACCATATCATCCGATGACTAGTGGTCGAGGTTGAAAAGAACCTTGAGTATTAAGAAAATCCTGGAAAAAACGGTCAATAGTCATAGGAAAGACTGGAGTTTGAAATTGGATGATGTACTATGGGCATACAGAACCGCCTATAAGACTCCTATTGGTACATCTCCATATCAAATGGTTTATGGTAAGCCCTCTCATCTGCCAGTTGAGTTAGAGCATAGAGCTTATTGGGCTACAAAGTTTCTGAACTTTCATTCCCAATCTTGTGGTAAGCACCGACTGCAGCAGTTGCATGAGTTGGACGAATTTAGGCTTCAGGCCTACGAAAGCGCTAGGATAAGTAAGGAAAAGACAAAACTCCTTCACGATGCTAAAATTAAGAAGCGAGAATTTCAAGTCGGGGAACAAGTTCTTCTGTATAATTCCAGGCTACATTTGTTCCCTGGTAAGCTGAGGACACGATGGTCCGGTCCCATTGAGATTCTCCAAATTATTCCTGGAGGTGTTCTAGAACTACGCGGTTACGGTGACCAACCGTTTCGAGTGAATGGTCAAAGGTGCAAGCACTATATTGGTGAGCCTAAAGAGAAACCTTTGATTGTCCGTTTCCTCGATATCCTCGGGTGTGGTGCTACAAAAGTCGAAGAATTTGACGAGTTTTCACCCGAACTGTTTTCAGAGGATGACGGTAGTGGTCGATCTGAAGAAGTTCTAGCTGGTAGTTGGGATATGGAAGAGTATGAGAGGGAGCGTCAGCTGAAACGTCCTCAGAAGGCTCCGAAGATGACGAAGTTAACCATGGGGAAGTTTAAACGTGTTTGGAAAGCTATCAAAGGTTACACCCCATGTGTTAGGTGCTGTTTCTACAGCCGAACTGCTAATCAAAGTCTAGACGAGGTAGTGGGTGGCGCGAAAAGTCAAATGGCACGATCCAGCTGAACTTTAAACGGTGTCGAGCTAACGACATTAACCAAAAGCGCCACTAGGAGGCATCCTAGATATCGTTAGCTTTAGTTTTTTTTGTTTGGTGTTTTTGTAGTTTTAGTATTTAAGTTTAGTTTACTAAGTTTTCTTTTTGTTTATATCTGTCAGTTAGTTGTGCTTTCTAGATATGGATTTCGGAGTTCTACCAGAGGAGTTACCTTTCCTTAGGAGGATCCCACTTATCACTGTAGATGATGGACCGGGAGGGACTATAGTATTGCACGTAGACTTTGATATTAGTACCCGCATCTGGACTGTCACCTATGTTCTTATCGTTCCCTGCTGTTCGGGAGGTGGAGACTTCACTACTGAGGAGTTGCAGGCAGCTCTACGACGTCCGCACATAATCCTGAATGATCCGATCTTTGTGATTTAGTCTTTGGTCTTTGTGCAAGCTGAACATTTTCGAGGTGTTGATGTAGCTGGTGAGGACTGGGGTTTGCAGGATGAGTATGACTTCCCTCCGGCAATTGACATGCTCCGCCGTCTTATCCGGGTGATAGATTGGTCGGAAATTTACGATGACTAGCGTGGTTAGGTTGTTTCGTCGAGCAAACGACGTTAAACAACAGTGCTCGGTGGGAGGCAACCCACTATTTTTTTCTATTTGTTTTTATTTAGTTTCTAGTAATTTTATGTACTTCGTTGATTTCCATTTGTATTTTTGAAGTTTTATTTAAGTTTAATGAGAAACGGCTTATTTGAATTTACAATGCATGAAAATTTGATAATTTTGAGAAACTGAATTGGACGCCCGTTTAAAGGACTGGACGTCCGTCTGCCCTGTGTATTTAGTGGACGCCCGTCCAACATTTTGGACGCCCGTCCGCTTATTTCCCTCCAATCCTGTATTCAATTTGGAAGTTTGGACGAGCGTCTGAATATCAGGCGCCCGCCCGATTCATCTCGATTTCCCGATGAGACGCCCGGCCCACTGAGTTGGACGGCGTCAAACATCTGTCTATATATACCCCTCCGTCTTTGAACCTCATTTTTTACGAGTTTCAAACGCGAAAACAGTTTCTCCTTCCTCCTTCTGACCTAAAATCTTCAATTCTAAACCATTTCGAGCGATTCAAAGTGCTATAGACCGCTCTTGACACCCTCTCTTTGATTTTCATAGCCAAATTCCCCAAAACACCATTCTTTTGGAGAATCAGGACCCTTTGCAGTCCGACTTTTTGGAGAAAAAGAGCCGATTTTGGGAGCTAAATTTGTGTTGTTTGGACTAATTTTCATCTCAATCAGCATCTACTCACCTTACTTGGTAAGTTAGTAACAACTTTTCTAGATTTTATTCAGGTTTTTGTGAGTTCGATCTCTGGGTCGGCTCGTTCACTTGAATATTACCTTAATCCGTTTTTTTGTGGTTTCTGTCTGCTCTGTTACGGTGTTGTGATGGGTGATGAATGGGTTGTTTGGTGCTGATTATGGTTGTGGTTGGTGGTTTGGTTGTTTTGAAATCCCGCTTTGGATGTTAAACGGGTAATTGAAAAAAAAACCATAATACACAATAACATAAATTCAAGAATATTTTTCATTCCATGAACTTATTGAAAATGTAGTGCCTTCTAAACAAAGAAAAGAGTTCTAAGTAGCTATCAACCATCAAGGATTATAAAAGCAGACAACCATGCAACTGTACTTCCCCTTGCGTGCTCTAAATGTGTCATTTCATCATTTGGGCGAATTAGCGCCACATCTTCTGCTATAACTTTATCAACCCAAACTTTCCAAAAATATTCACCAACAAACAATGTGATGCACCTTCGCTTTAGGATCTGTAGAAGCGATTTCTCCTTCAAAGAACAACCCTCCATTTGATGGGTGAAGTAATTTACACTTCATGTTCTCACGGATTGCTCGATTTGATTGATATATACAAAATACATAAAAATAATTACTTGCAATCATCTAAATCACATTCAAATATACATTACACATCATAAAAAATACTAACATCCTATTTTCACAATTTATTTGTTAGATATTTTCTGTGAGAAAACTATTCCTAAAAAGGGATGTTATAACAAAGAACATTTTCCTGAACATCACTTGATATGTTGACGTACCAACTTGACATAGATTACTGACTCCATAATTCATAGCATCTTACTACAAAACATTGGGATTGTGCACTAAAAATGCAATATGAAATGGTATAACCATAAGTTACATGTTCAATTTTATGCATGCAATTAGTTCATGTACTCAAACGATCAGACCAAATTCAAGTTTTCAATCACATACAGCTTGCAACAAAGAGTTCCAGCTAATCACAAACTTAACAACCAATGTAAAAGTTCAAACTAATCACAAACTTACGAAAAGAAATTATTTTGCAAATTTTAATAAGGGCTTCCTACTAAAAAAAGTTAAATGGTATACCTGAGGGTAGCATCATTGACACCATCACCATTGATTCCATTCCTAATACCACTGACAATACCACCACCACCACTAGCATTCTGGATATGCAAACAAAATCATTTAAGGCATGCCCAATGAAAGTCCAACAAATTAAATGTATATAATAAGAAATTTTTGTTGGTTACTGACCTGTTCTTGACGAGGTTGTTGATTTGGTGCTTGGGCTAACAATATAGAACTCAATTCATCAAACTTTTCTTTTAAACAACGAACCTCGTCTTGAAGTTGATTGACCACAACATTGTTTTGGATTTGTGCTCCTACTTTTGAAGGAGTAACACCAAAACCCATTCCCCGCACTCTGCCCCGAGCTTCCTTGCCAAATACAAGGCTAAGCGCATCATCATCAATTGTAGTTGTGGTTTGTGATTCAGGTGGGCATTGTTGTATTTCGTTCTGCAAACAAATAGGAACTAGACAATTAGAAGACAAATAAAAACACATAAACAAACAAACAAAAACAATGATGTTTTTGTTACCATTTTTCTGCAACAGCTTGATTGCTAGGTTGTCCATCTTTATTGATGTGACCTTGCACCCAAACTTGAACCCGTGTGATTGGTGGATCCCCAGGCTTTCGGTTTTTTTTTCTAGTGTAAGAGACATACAATATCGTATGAAGAGGTATAAGGTAAACCATTCGGAAACAATACAATTACATAAACTAAAGAATTGAATAGACTTTTTGTTTTTAGTCGAAAGCAAGCAAATATACTCATCCATCTTAACCGTTTACAAAAAATCACATAAAAAGTGTATCCAAAGAAGAAGCAATACACTCATTGATTTTTTAACAAAGGGAAATGAAAATAAATCCATTTGCAGACATTTATTTTCCAACAACAGAAGCTAGAAGTAAGCAATAAATATGTACCATTTTGTGCTCCAGACGTGCATAGCCCTGTCGGCCCGTGGTGTGGTTATGGCTTTGCTTTGCCCTCATTCGTCTATATCTTTCAGTCTTAAGTTGAAATTTAAAAAAAAGAAAAAGAAGAAGACATTTTTGGAGATTTATTCAATATCAAAGTCAATAAAATATAGCAATGCATACTTACTCGAAACATGGGTGATAATGTCTCGTTACAAAGTCATTCCACTGTTTTTTACCCATAAAATCAGGCTTCAAACGAGAGAAATCACGTGACCTAGTCTTGCCTTCATCAACATCTCGTATAAGTCTTCTTACTTTAGACTTTCTGTCACGCCATAACTTTCCAACATGTTGAAAGATAGCTTTGTTAGGTGTAATGCCCGAAAGATAATTTTGTAATTGTTTTATTTAATAAATGAAATGATGTTATTATTCATATTTATTATTCTCATATTCACCGATGTGACAATAGTATTTACACTACTGTAAAACCCTAAGTATATCGTTTATGTAATCACTTAACTCGGTGTATGGTATATACACGGGAGGATTGAGTTAGTGAAGATGTACTTAAAATACAATAGCCAAGATAGTGAAGTTAATCGAGAGTATCGGGTCTCTCCTTTAACGTGCTATTAATGCGCCCGAACACAATAGGTGTGATTGTCTTATCCGGACTTTCGGTTAAGAGAACTCGATGGGGCATTTATATATGATAGATATATCATATAAATTTGGACCGATTTGATTAGAGTTCACGATATAATTCCGTAATCGAGAAGTCTTATCGAATCAATAGATGATCATATTTATGGATATATCTTAATCCCGAGGTGATCACGATCAAGCGCTTGAATCGGTATGAGGTTTGACTTGACGGTTAAGGATTACACCGAGTGCGTGGTCCGAATTACCCCATCTTGGCATTGTCTTTGGATTGAGTGAGTAGTACGTGTTATCACGATACGGAATCCATTCCTTCCATTTATGGAAGTAGATAAACGATTCCCTTATTTGTTAGCCCTAAGAAAATGATGGATCCGGGAGTTCACATTTGACTAATTAGCTACTAGTCGATTATGTGCACTAATTGATCACTAGGGGTTAATGGTAAATAAGGATAAGAGGTTCTAAAAAGGGTTAACGGAAATTTCCCGATTTAGAATGAGCGATCTATGGAGGATTAATCCATATGTAATGATTATATCAATTGACGCTTATTATTATTCTCGTGAGGAGATAAATATAATCTTATAATCGGAGGAGTGCGATCACGGGATTATGGTGGCATATTCTCGTGATTGATTTATCGAATATAATTATTATTACATTCGTAAGATAATTATTTATTTGATTTATCGGAGCCACTGATTATTAGTCCATGGTCCCGACGTGCCTCCTAATATAGCATAGCTATTCTCGGACGTCGAATCCTAATAATATTAATTTAGTTCTTGTTGGACTTTATTAAAAGCGATATGTGAATTAATTGTTTAGTGGACTATTAAATTAGTTTAAATTTAAATAATTAAATACTTGGAAAAGACATTTTTAAGTGACTTCGGCCGAATTGGTGTGTTGACCTAATTTTTGGTCAAATATATTGAAAAGGTGCGTGACCTTAATTTTAAAGAAAGGTGCGCATGCAATTTATATTATTTAATTATTAAGAAATTAGTTTTCTTGGATAATTATTTAATGTGTGATTTATCTTTTATTTGTTAAATGATAAATCATGGAATATTAGATAATAACATAATTTATCCTAATTTGTTTGGGATAATTATTTTATTTATCTTTTATATGGAAAAAGGGTTAATGTAATAATTATCTCTTAATTATTTAATCCGTGGAGGACAAGGATTACTCTCCTATATAAAGAGAGTTCTCCTAAGCCTTAACACACACAATATTTTGAGTTCCACCTCTTAGAGAGGAGGAAGAAATTTTCGCCAAGGGAGTTAAGGGAGAATCATGGAGATTTTCCGGGTAGCATATCGGAAGGATTCGAGGCGAGAATTTCCTTCCACCGGGAGTTGCTTGGATCACACGTCACGGAAGATCATGGTGCTCTTCACATCATTGTTCAATCTTCTTGTTGCGGTTCTTGAATTGGATTTAGAGATCCAATAGGTATGTACTACAACCCCCTTGTTGATATAGATCTAGTTGTTTTATTACGTATATGTTATAGATCTAGATCCATAAAATCGCTTCCGTTGCGGATGGTATTACTAACAGTGGTATCAGTCGCCAAGGGGATCTATATTTATTCGTATAAAATATTAGATCTAGGAGTGGAAAACATGTAGCTTTTATTTTAAATTTTGGCGATGCATGTTTACATATTTTTTATGTTGTTGTGATTGTTGTGGTTGAAGAGATGGATTGGGGTTGGCATTGTTTACCCGTTAGATCTATTGTACACTCATATGAACGATGAAAATTCGTTCATATGAGTATAGGAAATTATGTAATTTATCTTTATTGCAAGTTTAATTTCCAGCAAATAGATCTAGTTAGTAGCTGTTTAGTATTTTTTCTTTTCCCGTTGATCGAACCGCTGAAACGCAGATCCCTCCGGTCAGAATCAAGATTAGAAGATGATGATCAACTCCAAAAATTTTGGCGTCGATCAGAGTCTGTTTCAATATCCGTTTGATGCTGCGAAGAGGCTGCTGTAACAGAAAAACGTAGGATTCACAGAAACACTACCTGTGTCTTCCTCGATTTTCTGGGAGAGTTAGGACCATTGAAACGAAAATCCGACCGTTCAGATTGATCAAATTGGAGTTTTGGACGTACCATAAAAATTTCAGGTCGATCGGGATTCATCTCGATTCCCGATCTGCCTCAGGAAGTCCTTGATGCAGTGCAGTCAAAGTCAGATTCAGCAGCAAGTTTGGCGGTTTACTGGAGAACATTGGTAAGTCAAAGCACCGATCCAACCGTCCATATTGAAGTTCAAGGAGTGAAGATATGATCTGGAAAGTTTCGTCCCGATCCGAGTTCGTTTGGTATGCCGATCGTCGAAGAGTTCGAACGGCTGCAGATTTAGTTAGAAAGTAGTAAACCCTAGTTAGGGTTTTGGTTGTTTTTTATTTTCTAATAGATTAGATACGGGGGTGCCAACGATCCATCTCGGTGTTTAAATTTTCCGCATTTATTTTTTATGTGCTTGATCATAAAATAGATATAAAATCGGAATTGCCACTCCATGCATCATATCATAAATCCACTCCATGCATACATGTAACATTTTAATTTTGGTAATTAAAATAGGCATGTATACAAACTCGTGTAATTAGTTGAAATTTTATTAATATGTGGTAATTAATTTAATTTAGTAACTAATTAAAGATCCGAGGACGGGTTATGAAATCGTTAAGCCTTTCGGTGTGTGTTCTCGGTGAACCGCCTTAAAGCCCAAACGAGATCACGTTTTCAATTCGTAGTGTCTACGAGATTGAATGATGGTAAAAGAATAGTAAATCTTGGATAAAAACGGTTCGCCTATAGGTTGGGTGGTCAACTGAGCTTCGCTCAAACGACTTAACCCTCCTAGTGTGATGTATGCACGGGGGTCCGGCAAGACTAAGCCAAACCGAGAGCGGAGGGGTGATTCCTTCTAATCTCAATAGGGCTCTCTTGACCCGATTTCGATCCATTGTCACATATGTTCCAACGAATAGGACGGGTAGGCTTGCCTACGTTACCGACACCATTCGAATCCTTGATTTGATGTGCTTTTATGTTAACATCAAAAGAGCGTGGTTAGTTAACCCACCACCACTTCCAAAATATTGAGTGGGAGCGGGGGAGGCGACAGCCAACCCCACGGCCTCTACTATAGATACAAGTAAGTGAGAGAAGGGTGACGCCTCGCGGCGCTTTGATTTCGTCCCCCTAAGGATGGTGTTCACCCCTATCAACATTCATGTCTTGGTCTCCGAAAGGATAGGATTTCTGGGTACTCATCGGGTCACTGACCTATCCTAAGATGGCACACTCGGGGCGTACCTAAGAGATCCGATATAGTAGGTCACACTCATCATGGGTATTTTTGGTAATACCTAGGCTTAAAAAGGAAGGTAGTCAATGAATAAAGGGATGTTCGATTCTCGTGGGATGTTCGATTCTCACAAGTTATTCATTGATGAGATTGTCTCGCTTTAACCGTCATCTCTTTGACCTACCCCTAAGGCGGCATCGAGATGCGAGGTTAAAACCTTGGAATGGTAGAGTAGACTTAATTTTAGTTAACAATTCCTAAAATAAATATAGTAGTGTTAAACTTGAATTAATATATGTCATTTTATTTACTGACATTATATCCCTTACTAAATTGCTTAAAATTTATAATTGACTAGTATTGACTTCGTTAAAAAGTGGAAAGTAACTAGGACGTTGAACTAGTTAATCGATAATGCAAATTATTTTTCAAAAGAGATATTTTCTCTTAAGCCTTTTAAAACCGAGTGACATATAGGCATGTCACTAGTGTCATTCGTGTCAAGCGGAAGACAAACTTAGTTTGATCAAAGGTGATTTCGGACTTTGAAATTCTTCTAGTGAATTTTCGGTGTGTAGTGACCACACACGTAATCGTTTCTAATTGAAAAATCGGAAAATCATGAAGCTGTTGCTAGTTAGGCGATATTTGGAATCGATGAACTAGTGGGAGTTTTATGATTTGTATTTTTTCGAAACATTAGAAGCGTGTAAGTGTTTACACGAGAGATTTTCAAAATTGAAAATTTGGAAAATCATAAAATGAAGCATTCTTTGGTTAGGACGGTATTTGGAACCGATAAACTAGTGGGAGCTTTAATGTTATGATTTGTTGTTTTTCTAGTATATTAGAAAATCCGACAAGTCGGACAAGTAACACTCGAAATAGACATCCCACGGTTCAAGAGTAGTGTCTACTCACACCTGAATCGCTAGTTCAAAAGCTGTTTCCATTTACGGAAAGTCAAGAATGGGAGAGTATGTCTAAGAGTGTTAGTCATCTAAAAGCGAGTTGATTTTAAGGCTAAACCGAAAATTAATAAACTGAAAACCATATGATAAGGATAGTGATTTCGGATCACCAACCAATGAATCCTTGGTGATTTTCTCGTAGACTATGTTCTTTGGAAGAACAAGATAGTTATGCATTAACGATTAATAGACTAGACAACGGGCAGTAATTTTAGCTATAAATAGTGGGAGTGATATGAGGAAATGAATCTCGGATTCAATCCTTGGATATCGCGGAAAATTTATTTTCGGTTTAAGATTCGTTGGAACGAATGGATTTACCTTCTATTCGATAATTTGTTTGCCGTATAGGAAGTGAATATACCATTTGTAGTACGAATCCAAGACTCGGACTTTTGTTTGATAAAGTGAAAACCACTTACAACTGCTGAAATAAGTATATAAAACACATCTTAAGAACTATTAAAAGCAATTGGTTTCTATATTTAGATAAACACTTCTTCATATTCCACAGTTAGTGCATAGTCCCTAAAAGACAAGACACAAGGCGGTTCGGGGTGATTCCTTTCTCCCGATGCGGTTAGATTGTCTTAAAGGTTCAATGACTAATTTTCCTTTCAATCGGGAAAGGATAATGGTTATAAAGAAGTAACATAGCTTGTTCATGACGACCTTCGGGTTTGATGAAAGATACAAGCTAGTAGGGGCTTATGAGTAGTGACTTCTAGTCGACAACTACTTAAACACTCCGGTAAGTTTATCCAAAATATTCAAAGGTGTCTCTCGATTTTGTCGGAGATGGAGTATTCTATACTCGAAATGGGCCATCACATAGTCCTAGGGCCACGATGCTCGGTGCGCCTCATAGTGAAATGCTTTCACTAAGGTAGAAACCACTTGAATTGCCTTTACATAGTTGTAGATGTGCCACAATACAACGCTTAACTCAATAAAGATATTGGAAGTGAAATAACGGTTTACATTGAAGTGTAGAACCGAGAAGTCTACCTAGAATGTGCTTTGGAATTAACGGATAATGAGTGGATTCGGTTCACCCAAATTCCGTCAATATAAGCATTTAGCACATGATGCTTGATGGTTTGACTGAATTTCGGCGTACACGTTCGGGTCGATGACCAATCGTTATATATCTTGTAGCATTGAGAAAAAGGTTCGTTATCAGATTCTTGACATCGGGAAGGGACAGTTATACTGTTGCATCCTTTCTGATAGAATCCATGAACAGTAAAACCTTGAACCTTGAAGTACGTTTACTCAAGGTAGTTACTAACTGATTAAAATCAGACCACATCCAACATCGGTTGTTGGTGATAACACTAAATACTACTAAACTAGATCAGAATTTCGATCCATCCGGTAAGTATTGGGAGTATGGTTTATCTATTACCCATTACGATTTGCGGACTTTGTAGTCCGAGGATCGATTGATGACCTATGGCTCTTTTTGTGAGCGAAGATAGGATTACGATAATAGAGGTTGGTTTAATAGCCATAAACCACGTGAATGGAGTTCAAGACTCAGATTCTGTTCATACTCTTGTAGAACCACCTGAGCGCTGGCTCAGCCCAGTGGGAGTAATTGGATCTACATGGAAGAGAGTAGAATGAATACGAAAGTTTATCTTTCAGAGCAAAGCTTGAGTGGTCTAGGGGTAATTCCCTAAGAAGTAGAGAGTTAATCAGACGTTGGACTCTCTTACCACTTAGTATTGCATGATTTCGTTCAAAAGCAGAAAATAGGGGTGATTTCCCTGAGATTTTCTTGCCAAACAAACGGAATCTGGATTCATTCGGAACAGAAGGGTATTGCCTTATGAACTTATGACAGGATGACTGTCAAGGCTTATGTCCTTTGTGGATAAAAGCAAACCTCTTGGTCATTGGAAGTCATATATTTCTATAATATATGGATTTGACCAGAATATTGATAAGTCTTTTGAAGTCCGGATATCAATTTTTAGTATGAGAGTGAATATATACATATATATTAGTGTTTGTGAAGGATAACACCGCACACGATTGGAATCAACATGGGTGTGTTATACGAACAGAGATTTGGACAACATTCTACTGAGTTTGACTCGGTCGAATTCATTAGAATCGATCCTTTGGTTTCCCATCCATCTTATTGGTTAAGATGATGCATCTGTGTATGCAACATTCAACGAGGAAGTTCTACCCTATGCCTCAGGAATGACTCTCTAAATCTTCGGATAAAGAGAAATGGGATGGATTCTCTTTGTGACAAGAGATGGTCAGGTTGTTGAACGTCAATTTTGATCGAATCTTACATTCGGCAGTTAACAAAGCAAGTTTAGCATGTCCTTTAGTATCTTGAGAGAACGAGGAATAATATGCGGGCATATTCAATTGTGAACTTGGATATGTGAGAATACACTGGTTCTGACTTTGTGTCAGATTAAGGATGATCGTTAAGTCGATCTCGGTCTCAGTGTTTACTCTTGTGTTGAAGCTATTGCCTGGAAGAATCCAGCAACGCCAACTCGACTTTAACTAGTTGGGTGATTAGCGGCTTTTGTAGTAGCTAGAGAGGCGATATAGCTTAAGGATTTCCTTTTCATATCTGGGAGTGATTCTAGATTTGGAAAGCCGATACCACATCATTGTGCAAACGATGAAGGGGTAGCTTATAAGGATTTCCGAAATCACTTGAGTTCAAGAGCATATTGGGAAAGTACCACATGATTAGATGGACCGCGACGTTCGATTCTACGGATCGCCTCGAGCCGACAACCTGACTGATCATTAAGACCCATGACATTCAGATATAGGTGCTCCCCGAGTCACTGACCTATCCTACGACGGCATACTCGGAGTGTACTTTGGAATCTGAAATGGTTATGATAAGTTTTGTGGGTACTAAAATACGGGATGAGTATCCATTGCTTTAGAGCAAGTGGGAGATGTAGTTTGCTGTAGTTTTAAATAATAGGGTGTGCTCTAAAACAATTAATCACATGCTTTCGTGCAAGTGGGAGATTGTTAGGTGTAATGCCCGAAAGACAATTTTGTAATTGTTTTATTTAATAAATGAAATGATGTTATTATTCATATTTATTATTCTCATATTCACCGATGTGACAATAGTATTTACACTACTGAGAAAACCCTAAGTATATCGTTTATGTAATCACTTAACTTCAGTGTGTATGGTATATACACGGGAGGATTGAGTTAGTGAAGATGTACTTAAAATACAATTAGCCCGTAGTGAAGTTAATCGAGAGTATCGGGTCTCTCTTTTAACGTGCTATTAATGCGCCTGAACACAATATGTGTGATTGTCTTATCCGGACTTTCGGTTAAGAGAACTCGATGGGGCATTTATATATGATAGATATATCATATGAAATTTGGACCGATTTGATTAGAGTTCACGATATAATTCCGTAATCGAGAAGTCTTATCGAATCAATGGATGATCATATTTATGGATATATCTTAATCACGAGGTGATCACGATCAACCGCTTGAATCAGTATGAGGTTTGACTTGACGGTTAAGGATTACACCGAGTCGTGGTCCGAATTACCCCATCTTGGCATTTATCTTTGGATTGAGTGAGTAGTACGTGTTATCACAGATACGGAATCCATTCCTTCCATTTATGGAAGTAGATAGACAGTTCCCTTATTTGTTAGCCCTAAGAAAATGATGGATCCCGGGAGTTCACATTTGACTAATTAGCTACTAGTCAGTTATGTGCACTAATTGATCACTAGGGGGTTAATGGTAAATAAGGATAAGAGGTTCTAAAAAAGGTTAACGGAAATTTCCCGATTTAGAATGAACAGTCTATGGAGGATTAATCCATATGTAATGATTATATCAATTGACGCTTATTATTATTCTCGTGAGGAGATAAATATAATCTTATAATCGGAGGAGTGCAGTCACGGGATTATGGTGGCATATTCCTGTGATTGATTTATCGAATATAATTATTACATTTCGTAAGATAATTATTTATTTGATTTATCGGAGCCGCGATTATTAGTCCATGGTCCCGACGCGTGCTCTAATATAGCATAGCTATTCTCGGACGTCGAATCCTAATAATATTAATTTAGTTCTTGTTGGACTTTATTAAAACGATATGTGAATTAATTGTTTAGTGGACTATTAAATTAGTTGGGCTAAATAATTAAATACACGGAAAAGACATTTTTCGTGACTCGGCCCGAATTGGTGTGTTGACCTAATTTTTGGTCAAATATATTGAAAAGGTGCGTGACCTTAATTTTAAAGAAAGGTGCGCATGCAATTTATATTATTTAATTATTAAGAAATTAGTTTTCTTGGATAATTATTTAATGTGTGATTTATCTTTTATTTGTTAAATGATAAATCATGGAATATTAGATAATAATATGATTTATCCTAATTTGTTTGGGATAATTATTTTATTTATCTTTTATTTGGAAAAAAGGGTTAATGTAATAATTATCTCTTAATTATTTAATCCTTGGAGGACAAGGATTACTCTCCTATATAAAGAGAGTTCTCCTAAGCCTTAACACACACAATATTTTCGAGTTCCACCTCTTAGAGAGGAGGAAGAAATTTTCGGCCAAGGGAGTTAAGGGAGAATCATGGAGATTTTTCGGGTAGCATATCGGAAGGATTCGAGGCGAGAATTTCCTTCCACCGGGAGTTGCTTGGATCACACGTACGGAAGATCGTGGTGCTCTTCACATCATTGTTCAATCTTATTGTTGCGGTTCTTCGAATTGGATTTAGAGATCCAATAGGTATGTACTACAACCCCCTTGTAGATATAGATCTAGTTGTTTTATTACGTATATATTATAGATCTAGATCCATAAAATCGCTTCCGTTGCGGATGGTATTACTAACAAGCTTTTCTTTCATAATCATTAACGGCATACTTTGACTGTACATCAAAATGAACAAGTAAAAGCAGAATCACCAGGAAAAAACAAAGGAAACAGATCCACAGTTTAACTAAATATATAGTTCTTGTAAAGCATGTAACGTGAAAAATATTACCTGAAGACATTCCCACATTCTATTCTTAACTTCTCCATCTAGAAAATCCCAACCTTTTAATGTGTAAGATACAAATTCTTTAGTCAGGCAACCAAGAAATGAAGAGTACTTCTTTGACACCTTTCCCACTGGCTGCCCATATTCATTGCGCTTCAGTTCATGTGGTTTTTGTCCGGGAGTAGCCACTCTAAACTTTGTAGCACCGCGCCCCTTTCTCTTATCCATTTGGTCATTATCATTATGTCCTTCACCTTGGGATTCTTCTGTATTCTGAGACGGGTTTGAATCCATTCCTGACATTCGATTTTCCTACAAATAAATAAAGTAAAAACAATATCAAACTGAGTATTCTTAGTATATTCAACACTAATAGCATGAAACTGAAATTTCATCACCTGAACTTCGTCTTCATGTACTTTAGTCTTTTTTATTTTTATCTTTGATCTGCCTTTTGACATTAAAAGAGAAAAAGAGTCACAAAAAATACAGGAAAACAGGAAAAAATGTCATCCAATATATACCCCATGTTTTCATCTTTTTTAATTTTACTTCAGGAAAAAAAAAAGATTTGTCAATTGTATAAGTTGTAACCATGTGTGTTGGGATGAGAACAACGAATTTAGTTTCATGACAATAATCTTCAAGCAACTGTTCCAACAATCAAATACAGATCATTTTTATTTTTAATAAAATCTTCTTACGTCAGATATTTTTTACCATTCTATTCTACATATTGCATCAAAAAATATGGTGTTCGTCATAAGACTGGCACACCATATCATCCGATGACTAGTGGTCAGGTTGAAAGGAGCAACCAGAGTATTAAGAAAATCCTGGAAAAAACGGTCAATAGTCATAGGAAAGACTGGAGTTTGAAATTGGATGATGTACTATGGGCATACAGAACCGCCTATAAGACTCCTATGGGTACATTTCATATCAAATGGTTTATGGTAAGCCCTGTCATCTGCCAGTCGAGTTAGAGCATAGAGCTTATTGGGCTACAAAGTTTCTGAACTTTGATTCCCAATCTTGTGGTAAGCACCGACTGCAGCAGTTGCATGAGTTGGACGAATTTAGACTTCAGGCCTACGAAAGCGCCAGGATAAGTAAGGAAAAGACAAAACTCCTTCACGATGCTAAAATTAAGAAGCGAGAATTTCAAGTCGGGGAACAAGTTCTTCTGTATAATTCCAGGCTACATTTGTTCCCTGGTAAGCTGAGGACACAATGGTCCGGTCCCTTTGAGATTCTCCAAATTATTCCTGGAGGTGTTCTAGAACTACGCGGTTACGGTGACCAACCGTTTCGAGTGAATGGTCAAAGGTGCAAGCACTATATTGGTGAGCCTAAAGAGAAACCTTTGATTGTCCGTTTCCTCGATATCCTCGGGTGTGGTGCTACAAAAGTCGAAAATTTGATGAGTTTTCAACCGACCTGTTTTCAGAGGATGACGGTAGTGGTCGATCTGAAGAAGTTCTAGCTGGTAGTTGGGATATGGAAGAGTATGAGAGGGAGCGTCAGCTGAAACGTCCTCAGAAGGCTCCGAAGATGACGAAGTTAACCATGGGGAAGTTTAAACGTGTTTGGAAAGCTATCAAAGGTTACACCCCATGTGTTAGAGTCTTTGTTTGTGAATTAAGCGCTAATCAAAGTCTAGACGAGGTAGTGGCTGGTAGAAAAGTCAAATGGCCTGATCCAGGCTGAACTTTAAAAGGTGTCGAGCAAACGACATTAACCAAAAGCGCCACTAGGAGGCATCCTAGATATCGTTAGCTTTAGTTGTTTTTGTTTGGTGTTTCTGTAGTTTTAGTATTTAAGTTTAGTTTACTAAGTTTTCTTTTTGTTTATATCTCATCGATTAGTTGTGTTTTCTAGATATGGATTTCGGAGTTCTACCAGAGGAGTTACCTTTCCTTAGGAGGATCCCACTTATCACTGTAGATGATGGACCGGGAGGGACTATAGTATTGCACGTAGACTTTGATATTAGTACCCGCATCAGGACTGTCACCTATGTTCTTATCGTTCCCTGCTGTTCGGGAGGTGGAGACTTCACTACTGAGGAGTTGCAGGCAGCTCTAAGACGTCCATACACAATCCTGAATGATCCGATGCTGACAGATTTAGCGCTGGTGCTGCAAGCTGAACATTTTCGAGGTGTTGATGTAGCTGGTGAGGACTGGGGTTTGCAGGATGCGTATGAATTCCCTCCGGCATGTGACATGCTCCGCCGTCTTATCCGGGTGATAGATTGGTCAGAAATTTACGATGACTAGCGTGGTTAGGTTGTTTCGTCGAGCAAACGACGTTAAACAACAGCGCTCGGTGGGAGGCAACCCACTATTTTTTTCTATTTTTTTAAATTTATTTTCTAGTAATTTTATGTACTTCGTTGATTTCCATTTGTATTTTTTAAGTTTTATTTAAGTTTAATGAGAAACGGCTTATTTGAATTTACAATGCATGAAAATTTGATAATTTTGAGAAATCGAATGGGACGCCCGTCTAAAGGATGGGACGTCCGTCGTGCGCCTGTGTATTTAGTGGGACGCCCGTCCAACATTTTGGACGCGCCCGTCCGCTTATTTCCTCCAATCTCAGTATTCAATTTGGAAGTTTGGACGAAGCGTCGAATATCGGGACGCCGCCCAGATTCATCGATTTCCCGATGACGCGCCCGTCCACTGAGTTGTACGAGCGTCCAACATCTGTCTATATATACCCCCTCCGTCTTTGAACCCTCATTTTTCTGAGTTTCAAACGTGAAAACAGTTTCTCCTTCCTCCTTCTGACCTAAAATCTTCAATTCTAAACCATTTCGAGCGATTCAAAGTGCTATAGACCGCTCTTGACACCCTCTCTTTGATTTTCATAGCCAAATTCCCCAAAACACCATCCTTTTGGAGAATTAGGACCCTTTGCAGTCCGACTTTTTGGAGAAAAAGAGCCGATTTTGGTAGCTAAATTTGTGTTGTTTGGACTAATTTTCATCTCAATCAGCATCTACTCACCTTACTTGGTAAGTTAGTAACAACTTTTCTAGATTTTATTCAGGTTTTTGTGAGTTCGATCTTTGGGTCGGCTCGTTCACTTGAATATTACCTTAATCCGTTTTTTTTGTGGTTTCTGTCTGCTCTGTTAAGGTGTTGTGATGGGTGATGAATGGGTTGTTTTGTGCTGATTATGGTTGTGGTTGGTGGTTTGGTTGTTTTGAAATCCCGCTTTGGATGTTAAACGGGTAACTTGTTGTGAATTGGGCTTGTTTTGGTTTAGTCTAGGCTTGAATTATGGTTCGTAAGAAGGCGGTATTGAAGAGACATGGTAAGGAAGTGGCTAGGGTGGCCGGGAAGAAACGTAAGGAGTTTGATCCCACCTTAGTTGATCCGAACCGGGGTGTTAGCATTTGAGAGCAACCCCATAGAGCCACCCAAACTAGGGCTCCTTTGGGGGATGAGCCAATCTCGGAGTCTGAGATGGATGATGATATTCCCTTGGTGAGGATGCCTAGAGCTCAGAGGGGTGGAGCATCGTCTAGGGTTGAGGAGGCTATGGATGCTCCTCGGGAAGAGGAACCTGTGGAAGCTAGGGCTGCACAACCTAGGAAGAAAGCCAAAACCGTAGCCCCGATGCCTATGCCTCGTAGATTCATGAACCCTAGAGCTCACAACGCCTATACTAAACACTACTTCTCGAGGACGATGTTGATTGAGCGGGCAACATTGGAGACGAAGGTAGATCCGAGTTTCGTCAAGTTGTTAAGAGACCGGAAATGGGATGCCTTGATGACGATCCCGACTACCCCGGTCAATGGTTCCTTAGTTCGGGAATTTTATGCTAATTGCTCGGAAACCGACTTGGAGACGGGGGTAGTTGTAGTTCGAGGGGTGGAAGTTCCGTTTACACCGGAGATGATTAATCGGAAGTATAACTTGACGGCTTTGGATGGGCGATATTATAAGGAAGAGATTGTTCATAGACAGAGTTTGGGGCAGGATCCCTTGGAGGAGTTGAGGTTGAGAGTCTGCCCGGAGGTGGCTTGGACGTTGAGGCCAGGTGGAGACCGGAAAGAGTTAGTCACCACAACCTGGACGGAGGATTGGAAAGTCCAGTGTTGGTTTATTCAGAGTCGGTTGTTGCCCAAGAACAACTTGACACATTTCCATATTGGTGACCTATGCATGCTATATGCGTTGACTTTTGGCCTGAATGTGGACGTGGGAAAGGCATTATACGATGAGGTGGCTCTCAATCAGAAGATTTATACACGTTGCCTGATTATCCCTCACTTGATTCACGGTCTATGCCTTGATGCCGGTGTGCCTGAGTATGGAGCGGATCATAGACCAAAGAACCCGAGGCCTATACAGAGAGAGAAGGGTAAGTCTTCAGGACAGTCTGAGTCGGGGGCACCACAGGAGCCTGGTTCATCTTCAGCCCCGCCTCGAGCATCCTCACTTCCTACTTTATTTCCCTCAGTCCGGATGAGGTTGAGTATGGGCGACAGTGTGCCGAACTGGTTGGAGGATATTCGGACTACACAAAACAACATTTTGACGATCTTGCAGTGTATCAGTGAGGGCGGCGCCGAAGGGACGAGAATCTTCGACCCGAGCACCATGGATTATATCTATTCTGATGCGGTTGAGCAGGCAATTGCGGATGTTTTGGAGGAATCTGAGTCTTCTTCGGATGAGGAGCAGCCTGATGCCCCTGCGGGTGATGTACCTCCGGCTGGTGATTCTACGGCTCCAGGGCAGTCATGATTTTATTTGTTTATTTTCGATTTTGATTTGTCCTAGATACTGAGATTGTATATTTTCGCTACTTTTGATTACGTGATTCGTTGTATTTTTCATTCAGCAACTATTTATTATTTCCGATGGATCATGTAAGCCATAAGGCATCAGTATTTTCATTTCTACTTTGTTTCACTTTTGGATGTATTGAATGCTTTATCTTTTGCTATTACTCGATTTTGCTATCTCTTTTCATTTTAGTATAATTCCCCGTTTTCCCCGAGATGTTTCCGTGTTTGTCAAGTAGTGCAGGTATCTTTTTAGCGGTTTTGTCGAGCTACCTTGTATGGTTACGAATACAAAGTGTCACTACGTAGGCTCCGGCCTGACCGACGATTCGAGTATCTGTTAAAATCAGCTAAGTTCTCTCTCTATTTACTTTCTGCACAACATGAGGACATGTTGATCTTTAAGTGTGGGGGAGGGAATAGATGGTTTTTGTGTATCTACCATTTTCTTAATTCGTTATGTTTATGTTTCTATGCAAAATTATGTCAATTTTTTCAAAATTTTTATTTTTGTTTTGTCCCGAGTAGGCAATTCAATTCAATGTTCGTTATTTTTATAGTCATTGATGCTATATATCCTATGTTTGATAAGTTAGTTGTTTCACCTGAGATATATTTTTCACGAGCCATAGTGAATGATGAGCTAATTTATAAAGTTATACCCCTTTTTGGACGAGTGATTTCTGATTTTCTTATAAGTCATGTGCTTAGTGCTACGTATATATCTTGAGATTTATGATAGTTTGTATTTAGATCCGGAGTATGTTATGCTGTGAATATCTAAGGTTTGAATGTGATAAGTAACACGTAACTTATTGTCAAATGAAAAAGTTGAGTAAATAAATGAATTATTGGGTGTGTCGGAAGCTAGTCAATGATTTGAGTGCGATAGGGTATACCACGTATGTCCTATACCACCATGATGACTAAAAGCTCACGACAGTCAGAAAAAGCTGCCTTATGATTGGAGTAAGGTAGGGTATATCTCGAATATCCTATTCTGCTATGACAGGGCAACAGCTCATTCTGATGTGCGTTTAAAAGTGAAATAGTTGAATCAACTAGTGAATTGTTATGAAATGAATGAAAGACTAAGTTATCGTCTATCTTATCCCCAGTATAAACTGATAGATATGCTGTAGGGATTATCCTCTGAGTATTTCAGAAAGGCCCTAGATATATCCGATCATTATTTTCGGGATATTTTACGTTTGTAGGGTACATCTTATGAATGTCATTTATTGCTAGTCTACGAGGGGGTATTAGCTAGTTTTGCTTTGAGTTTCTCAAGTTTGGATTTAGTGGAAGTTTTCTATGGCTTTGCACACACACAGAGGTGAACTTCTGATTTATTGAATATGTGTTATATTTGCTGAGATGTCTGTTTACGTCTCGAGCCTTAATTTTCGTTTTGTTTTGCTCGGGACGAGCAAAAGCTAAGTAGGGGGAGTTGTTAAGGGTGAATTTATATATTTTATAAGGCTATATTTTATGATAATTTCCCCCGTATTTGTATTATTTGCATAAGAAATAGGTGTTTAGATGGAAATATCGAGCATGTGGTGTTTTTAATAAGTTAATCGCAAAATTAGTCAATTTATGCGTTTTATTGATGAATTTATATTTAATTGGACATTATTACATTTTGCGATGTTTTTATGTGTTATAGCTACATGTTTGAGGCTCAAAAGATGATCAAAAGTTGATTAAGTTCGAGCTAATTGATGATAAAAGAGATAATGAAGGAATGGGATAGAGAAAAAAGAGATAAAGATCAAGAGATCAAAATTCGATCACATTGGACGAGCGTCCAGGTCCCGTCCAAGATGGACGTGCGTTTGATAGAGTGAACGAGCGTCCGGAGGTGCGATTTTGATACAGAGAGTTTGGACGCGGTATGAACGGGCGTCTGAAACAAGTCCAGATCTATCTGGACGGGCGTTCACAAGGCTGGACGGGCGTCCAACGGCCGACTTAGTGAAACCGACTTTAAAATCTATATATAGCAGCTGTTTTCTCCACATATGAGATACCAATTACACAATACTAAAAACCCTAATCCTAGGGGCAGCTTTAGGCCGCGATTTTCCTTAGTTTACAAACAGTTTTTCTTTAGATTCTTTTATGCACTTTTATTCAAACAATTCCAAGTTTCAAGAGGATGCTTAGAGGCTAAAAGCCTTGAACGAGCATTGTGAAGCCGTCTGACTCAACAATTTAGTTCCGTTCTTGATTATTTTGTGAGTATTTAATTCAAGTTGTTTCTTTTATCATGTTTATGATGTTTATTGCAATTCATATCGAAAGATCGTTGCTTGTTGATTGTTTATTTTGATGAAAATCATGTTAAACTATTGATCACCATGATAAAGAATAGATCTTAAATCTAATTAACGAGAGTTATTAGGTTAGATTTCTAGGTTAGAAATTGAGAGATTTCACACCTTGATTTGAAAGCATTAATCTTTAGATCGAAAGATAAAAGATTGATAGGAGAACTTGTCTATGAAATTAGGAGTTCTTACCTTGGTTAGGTGAATCACAACTTGGTTAGAAATCACGAAATAATCTGAATTGGAATTGAATGTTGATAGGTGTCACGGATTTTTGCAATGAAAATAAACAAGTAATAAATTTATAAATCCGGTATTCCCCAAGTGTAGGGATCGTAGTACAGCGATTAATACCGGAGTCGGTCACAGGGAATCGGGGTATCTAGTTCATTAATTCTCCTAAGGTTGATACAATTATTCCTAAACCTAAACTAAAACGGAAAATAAACTGGACAGAGGATTGTCAGTCCAAAGCCAGGAAAATATCGTTGTGAACAAAAGCAAATAAATAAAACTACAACTAAGAAAACAATAAAACTAACTCATGACTGAAGCAAATCAACATAGAACAAACATGATCCACCATCCCGCAACCCTTAATTATTCCCTAGATTATCTTATGATGAATCAATCAAAGTTGTGGTTCACCTAATCAAAGGTATGAATTCCTACTTCCGTAAGTAATCCGTCTATCAATCTCATCATCTTCCGATCTATAGAGATTAACGCTCTCAAAACAAGGTGCAAGATTTATTAGATCTAACAACCTAGAGATCTAACCTATCAAATTCCGTTATGTCAAGGTTAAAAGTCTAATCTTTCCTATGGTGATCTAAGGTTTACACCGATTTCCATCATACGGTAAACATCAAATAGCAATACATCTTCCGATATCGATTGCATAAACAAATAAACAAAGGAAAGATACAAACTCTAAATAAAATCACTCACAAGATTATCCAAGAGAGAAATCAAAAAACGCTGCTGAAAAGTAACCATGGATGCTCCAGTTCACAGCTTGAAGGCCATCAGCATGGACGAACAAGAACAGAAAAAGAACGAAAATAAAACCTAATCTAACCGCCACCCCATCCTCCCAAAAGGGGGCTGGGGCGCCTAGGGCTCCTCTCTAATGTTTGTGTGTCAAGAGGGTTCGAATTGTATATCAATAATGTGTATCTTAGGGTTGAAATCGCGCTGGTATTTATAGAAAAGTAAGGCAGCTGCTGCTATGTCGGCTTAAGGACGCCCGTCTGACTTTCTGGACGCCAGTCTGCTCCTCTGGAAGCTCGTTCACTCAGCGTCCAAACTCTCTGTTCAACTTTCTTCTCTGACGCCTTGATTCGGTCTTTTGACGCCTTGATTCGGTCTTTGGGCCTTGATTCGATCCCCTTTTCTTCCAAATTCATCTTGATCTTCATTCCAACTTCATCTCTATCTCTTTCCTTCCATGCAAATCATCACTTGAACATCTTTTAAGCTCCTTTCACCTCATGCAAGCGTACCTACATCACGATAAAAACATGCAAAATGTAACATCTTACATCTAAAGATATTTATCCAATAAAATCACATAATTAGCTCGATTTTGCACTTTAATACTTCTAAAACTCATTTTCTCAATATTTCAATATAAAGCTCGATTTTTATGAAAAACATCCACACATGGGGAAAATTGACATAAAATATATCCTTATAAAACGTACAAAATCACCCTTAACAACTCCCCCACACTTAAACCTTGCTCGTCCCGAGCAAGACTAAATAAAATCAAGACTCGAGACATATAAACATTTATGCAACCATAAAGCATATTCAATAGTTTAGAGGTTCACCCAAGTGTGTGTGCATAGCCATAACAAATTTCCACTAAATCCACACTTGAAATTGATTCAAGCTAACAAGTGGCTAAATGCTCTCAGGATGATCCAAAAAGAAACAATAACGAAATAAAATTAATACGTACAAGTCAAGTGATCTTAATCACCAAAGAGGGCAAGGTTTACCTAATACAACCGATGCTCATGAACCTGAGAAAAGATTATAATATTGTAGTATTCGCGATTGTAATTATAGGAGGGTAAGCGGGCCCCTTTCGACCATTACATTTTTTTGGAATTCTTTTGAGAGTTCAGGCCATGATATATCTACTTTGTTCCCCACTTTCGAGTCTCTACTATGATACATAGAACTATGAACGGATACGACCGACAAACCCATACGACACCGTTGTTTTAGCTCGTTACTTCGTCGAGATCCTGGTAATAAATCGTGTTCTTCTTGCCACATACAATATTATCAAGTACCATGAACGGACGATGTTTTAAGAACATATAGATGCAAAATCTATCCACTCTATTTCGCCTACGCGACCAGTTTCAATTGAACAAATTGCATCTCATATAGATGCAAAATCTATCCACTCGATTTCGCTTCTACGAAATCCATTTTATATTTTTTTAAGAACATATAGATGCAAAATCTATCCACTCCCGCTATCTTTAAGATAGTATCCTCCAGTGGCATACGGACTTAGAGATGAGAGGTGTACACCCGGCTAGTTGTTTCGGGATCTTAATTGTTTCAATCGTGCGCTTCTCATGAAGCAAGTCCGGAGGGTTTCAAATTGCCTTATCTATACATAAGAAAGAATCGGAGTTCTATGTATCATAGTAGCTATTACGAGTATCCGATTGAACTAGTTCTATGTATCATAGTAGAAAGTAACACTTTCGACGTATCATATCTCATATGTGATATGTAGAGAACATAGATCCACTCTGCGCTTGTGAATGCGATGGGGAAAGAAGATCTAATGTTTGAGCGGTAGTTTTTCGCGCAGCGAAGTGAAACATATGAATTGATAATACCTGGGGTTGATGTGAGTGCTCACACCTATACGGTCCAACGGCCGTAGTGGTGGCGTGTGCGTGTACGTTGGTTCGACATTTAGAATATGAAACTATTCTCAAAGCGCAATAAGCGTAGCGTAATGGTTTAGAAAGAGTAGTATGAGAGAGTATAAGTCAATGCGGCCCGACACATCCGTGGTCACCTTGTGCGGGAGGATCCGCTTAGCGAGTTATTAGAGCGAGCGTAGCTTAGCGAACTCTACGACCCGGTTATACTCTTCGATTCGACCCTAATGAGCGGCTAAGAATGTGACCAATGACGCGGTGCATATATGATATTTTAAGGTATAAGTGGGGTACCTAAGACAGATGCGCCTTGATCTGAACAATAAAATTCTTTGCGAAGTAAGGGGGTGCCAACTTACACAATGATACTACGTGTTTGGCTCCCTTATAAATTAGAATAGTAAATCCGCGCTTCTTTCAGCTTAAAACTCGAGATCAAGGGCTATCGACCCGGCGGTGCTCCGTTGGTCCATTTAGTGGATCCTCCCCCAAAACAAGATCATATTGAAGAACAACTTGAGGAGATAGCATTGGGACATGCTATTACCTATGTATGGCTCTAACCCGGCTAGGATTAATAATGAGGCCAAGTAGGAACTTCTTCCTACCACCCACCCCTATTTGACTAAGGACTTGAATGGATAGACCAAACCGGTTCACTAAGGATATTTGAGATAAGGTAATGTCACCCGATGCACACCTTATTCGCTCGGGTCAAGTCGTGTACTCGAAGCAAGCTTTCAAAGCTCACCTTCCCTGAACCAACCGCCGGCAAGCACGAAGACGGAAGAGAAAAATCTTCATAAGAGTGGTAGACAGCTAACAACAAGAACATATAGAACTATAAACCCTAAGACCGAAGCCGCTCACATTTGGCTTGCGTACTAGCTTGGTGATTCGGTAAGCGATACAGTCTTATATGTCGCCAAATCGGTGTTGATTGGTTATTTAGTTTTCCACATAAATAGAGCTACACAGAAAGAGTTCAGCTACTAATACCGGGTCGCTTTCCTGAACTGAATCTGGATGTCATGATGCATTGGGGTGAAGGAAAACGCCTTTCTATCTAATTGAATAGTCTTTTTTTTCGTGACACTAGTCAAGTAAAGCTTTCAAGAAGAGCATGAATGGGAAGAATTCCTCTTAGTATAGAATATGGAAAGAATACTTAAGTATTCCTTACTATAGGAATAAAATATTTATCCATCGGCAACTCCTCGCCTAGAGAAAGTAGTCTCGCTTATATACCATACCTCTTGAACCTATTCACTAAAATATATCCGTGGAATCGATTATACCACTTATCCAACGGAGGACATGGAAGGCTGCTTTTTAGGATTAGGTCGACTTAAAACTCATAGTACTCTCACCGGCATTGGTAAACCGCGACTTTGTTGAAGGTCTCAAAAGCTTACTTCAATCGCCACGTGGTCCGGAGTCTTTGAATTTCTCAAAAGATTGAAATAGGTACACGAACTAAATAGGCCAATCCACCACCGTAAACGGAGCCTTGTGAGGATGCCATTTCTAAGATCTCTTGTCTTAGGTTTTCTAAAGTGGTGAGCATCCCATAGCTCTTTTTAGTGGAGGAAGATTTGAATTCTTTGGTGGAAAAAAGGAAAGACCGTTTCATCGATTCCCGAGCTCAATCTCAAGAACGGGCTTGCTTGCTACTAGATCGATAAGCGAGAAAGAAGGATTGAAACTACAGCTATCTCGAGACATGGAAGGAAAAAAAAACATAGAGGGCCATTTGAATGAGTAGATCTTCCCGCCCCGTGCCTCGGATTTTGGGAAAGACAAATTGTTGGTGCCATTGATTAAGTTGAGTTTGGGAAGGTGGTCTCCTATATAGGAGAAAGACGGATTTTAGCGGACATTGCTTCTACGTAGTTTCGTACTCTTGCGAGTGAAATAGGCAAAAGTCTTTCATCAACTCGAACTCCGAGTGTCACTAAGTAGAGTCTCTATCGCCCTTGGGCTAGGAAGCGAGAGAGAGAAGGGATAATATCTAAGATAATTTGCTCGGGTTAAAAGGAGAAGTGATAAAAGCATTCCTTTGACCTTGACTCTTGATGGTTTCATGTTCACAAGACATGTGACCATGACTTATAGAAATGCTTGCAGATTTGGTAGGTCCCCGTGAATGAAGTGAAAGAGAAGTCGCCTCTCTGCAGCAGATTAGCTCTTTTCCCTGAAGTGAGGGTATGAAATAACTTGGAATTGCCGCTCTTGGTGCTTTGGCACGTTAAGCCAATCAACGTGATGGGTATTCCAAATGAAAGGTCTTTGTTTGTTCGATTGACCGACTCGAATCGATTGGGCTTCGTTCGAGGTAGTGTTTAGTCATAAGCCGGTCTTCACTTATGCGCTGCGTTCCACTCCTTTCCAACTCATTTCGGTTCAACAATTTCAACACCGCGCCTCTTCTAGGGCGGCAAATGGGTCTAGATTTAACTGTCTCACGATTTCCTTCCGGTTAGCTAAACCTCTCCGAGCAATTCACGTATCACTAGTAGTACGAAGAAGAGGTAAGCATTTTCCTTGCCCTAGGAATAAATCTTTGGAGGTAGGATATCATCTACCACCGCTCGGCGATAAACAATGCAAGAACTTCGACTACATCGTCAACGCTTCTTATTCCGAATTAGATCAACCTCTTCTCCCGATGAAACCAGGAAAGAAAGACTCCATTCATCTTCCTTGATACTGAAAATCTTGGATCGAGAGGATGTGAGCCGACTTCCATACATTGTGGACAAGCAAAGGGAGAGAACACCATGTCGAGGCAGCCTTAGTCCATGATGGCTTTGATGCCCGGTCGATTCTCTCCCGTTATAAGCGAGATTCGGGATTTTACATCGCCCCCCGGGAAGTGTGCTAAGTGAACACACTTATGATTCGTACTAAGGCGGATAGGGGAATCCGAACGCGGCAAAGAAGCACGGAAATAAAGGAGGGTTTCGCGAGGTCCTTTAATGGCTTCCCGGATTCATCTTCGACTTTCGTAGCAATCGCCGATACCACGACCCGAAGGCCGTGTAGGAATTAAGCAGTAAACCTTGAATAAGTGGCTTACAGGATATTCCCCTGGATGTACCTATCAAGAACGGTCAAAATACGGTTTCAAGTGTGAAACTCTTTCTACGACAAGTTACGCATCATAGGAGTCACAAGAGAATCAAAAGTACTTCTTGTAACTCTAGGTGCCGAGCAATAAGCTTTGACACCGAGAACAACGAGAGGTACGTAAGTCACTCTTAGTATGTGAGAGGTCTTCTTTCTTTTATATGAGATATGAGCCTACGGGGAGTACTTCTCATGTATCGATAGCGATCTTACGAAGTGTATCGATAAAGACACTTGTGCGGGGAGTGGGCGGTGACTTACGGGAAAGCATTGAAAGAACATGGGGAGTGGGCGGTAAGACCTTCGACCATCCTTAGTCGATGCACAAAGAATAAATATAGTGTGGCGTGCGCGGTACCGACCCGTAGTTGGATTCATAATACTTGCCCGGGCATAGAAGGTTTCACAAGAGCAGCTCCCATTCCGACCTCCGGCAATGGGGATTTTAAGAGCTCTCTCGAAAGCCCAAAGACGCGGCAGTCAAGATCCGAATCCGCCAAGACCGACGGTGGGTGTACACCTCTTCCAATGTAGAGTATCTAGTACCTACATAGATAATAAAGAGAAAAGAGATATTGTGCCTATTACGAGGGAATCAAAGCGCGTTCAGATCGGGTCGTCTTATTACTGAGATAATGCTATAACGAGCCTTCGAGGCCTTCCACTCTCTTCAAGCAGAGTTTAGAGGGTTGTGATCGTCACGTGGCACTTAAGTTGGATATGGCCAAGGCTTTTTGACAGGTGGAGTGGGATTATCTCTCGGCGGTCATGCATGCTATGTCTTTTCCGCCACGGTTTGTGTCTTTGATTATGAAGATGGTGCGTTCTGTCTCTTTCCGGTACTCGTCAATGGAAAGCCCACTAGGCCATTTCGGCCGACGCTGGGATTCGACAAGGAGACCCCTTGTCCCCTTTTCTTTTATTATATGTGCGGAAGGACTCACAAAGACTAATCAATCAAGCGGTTAGCGATGGCGAGGTATATCTTTTGGCGAGGAATCGGGAGGTGCAGGTATCTCACTTATCTTTTATGCATCTTAAGACTGTCAGAAGCAAGAGGAACGAAATGAGCCTGGGTAGGCGAGTGAGTGTATCGATCAACTTAAGATCGAAGATCTTAAAAACTGAAAGGAAGCCGGGGCGCAACTTGCGATATCATAAAACAAAACTTCTGACGAGTATCTAGTTAGTACCGCGTATCATATCTATAATTATAGTGAAGTAGTATCTGATTGTTATGTATCTATAGTTATAAGTAGTATCATAGTAGCTATATAGAGTATCTGATTGAGTAGAGTATCATATTTCTAAAGTTACGTACTTCTTTTATATGAGATACAGCGAACGTAGCGAACGAAGCAAAGCGCAGTGAGCTCTTTGCAAAGCGCAGTGAGTTATTAGAGCCGTAGGCCAATGTCTCACATCGATAGCGAGTAAGACAACGATTTGTCTTACGAAGTGTATCGATCAACGCGAGTAGTTGCCCTAGGCCGAACTTGCGATACTAAAACGAGCTTAGCGGGGGGTGAACCTAGGCGAAAGCAGTAGGTCTTCTCAAAAGTCGAGCGATTCTTCTTGTCACGACCAAACATAGGAAGCCATAGGAGCTGCATGCTACTTGGTAGGGCAAAGGAAAAGATCTATTCTATCGCCACCGAATCACCAAGCTAGTACGCAAGCCGTTGCTGAGCGGCTTCGGTCTTAGGGTTTATAGTTCTATATGTTCTTGTTGTTAGTCGTCTACCACTCTTATGAAGATTTTCTCTTCCGTCTTCGTGCTTGCCGGCGGTTGGTTCAGAGGAAGGTGAGCTTTGAAAGCTTGCTTTGAGTACACCAGCCATGAGCGAATAAGATGTGCTTCGGGTGACATTACCTTATCTGAAATATCCTTAGTGAACTGGTTTGGTCTATCCCTTCAAGTCCTTAGTCAAATAGGGGTGGGTGGTAGGAAGAAGTTCCTACTTGGCCTCATTATTAATCCTAGCCGGGTTAGAGCCACTACTGCTGTGCAGCCTTTCCTCGGGTTCGTAGAGTCGGGTTTCCCGTTTACCCACAACGGAGGAGCCGCCCCCACCAAGCAGGCGGCCACGGGTCATAACGCACTCTTCGCACAACAAATCCAGAAAGCGTTAGAGTTTTATGATACATAGTATTATAGATACTCTACCATTGAGCTACTTACTACTATGTTATGAGATATGATACATATAACTTTCAATATGATACATAACAAGATGCTACTTCACTATGTATTATAGATACTCGTAATATAACTTTCAATATGATACATAGCGAGTGTAGCGAGTTCTTAAATCGTCAGAAGTGCTAGCAGCTCTCCGTTTAGGCTACTAAATGATACGCTACTAAATTCATCAAGCCTTTGAGAGAGCTCCTATATAGGCGGGGAATCCGCGCCGCCTTATGTCTTTCTCGCTCAACTACCTCGGTTGGTTTCTTGGTAGTTTCGGATTCGGATCCAACTCCCCGATTAAGCCACTTCTCGATCCGGGACCCGCTCCACGAGGAGTCACTGGAAGGGTTGTCCATAGGCGGAACCACAGAAGAAGAAGAGAAGGTTCCCGAGAAGGACTGGGGTTGAAAAGAACCACCGGACATACCTCCCGTATAGAATTGCGAAAGGGCATGATTAAGGTCCTCCATATAAAGGTAGCCACCTAGCACTAGCACAAGGCTTATTCTCGCTTAGCATTAAAAAAGGAAAAGGACAAATTTAATAATATGATGCCGGTGCCTTGGCATTTGGATCGGTGAATAGTCTACGAATAAGTAATAGAACAACACGAAGCAAGAGGTGCGCGTGTAGAAAAGCAGATAGAAGAAGAACGCGAATTCGGAACCCCTTTATTTAAGGTAATCACGGGGTTGGTTGCTAAATTGGATCCGTCTACCTCTCTTCGAAGAGGTCTCTTATAGAAATGAGGGTAGGGTCAATCGGGAATGGAATTCTAGTCCTTTCCTGGACTTCCAAAGGTTGTTTGAAAAGAATCTCTTTAGCCTATTCGTTTAGAGAGCTCCTATACCTTGTGGAATAAATCCAATAAATGGAAACTGGCTGTGTCGCAAGGTCTAACGACCGCTTTGAATGGAGCTTGCTTTCAAAAAAGTCACGGGCGATAGATTGACGAACAAGGAAGTCGAGAAGATAGGTCGACTCGAATCTCTTTGGCAAACTCTTATGGTTAGTTCTTGAAGAGGTCTCTGGACCAAATCTCTATGTCCGAAGAGGAGTAGACAACCAAGGATGTCGAGTTATTTATCGTATTCGTATTATTAATTATTTATCTCGCTCTTGATGCGGTAGAGTTTGCCTCTCTCTCTCTCCACTTGATGCAGGAGCTCCTTTCGTTGTCTTACTTCCTTACTCTTTTGGCATGGTACTTTCTTTCGCACTTCGAGACTGGATTCTCTTTCCTTCTTTCTTTCTCATACGAGAATTTGCGACTAGGATACAGCGGAAGTACGCCTCACGCCTCCTAGAAGTACTACCTCCCTTCCTTGACTTCTTACTAGTATATGTATGTGAGGACGGCCATCCGGTTAATTGCCTCTGCTGTTTCTTCCGATCCTTCTATTTACTTTTTGCCTTTCTCGGGATATCGATCGGCCTTATAAAGCGGTAAAGATCTAAATCTAACCTCGTTTGGAGAGTCATTGCTTGTTCATGCGATGAAGCGATTCGTTCGTCTCGCTTGTGAATGCGATGGGGTCGGTCTGTCTTTCCGCTTTTAAGCTAATGGTTGTCCTCCGTTCAGACAGCACGGAGAAGAGGATTTAATGCTCGAACGAGCCTTCCAAGATCGATAACTCACCACGTGATCCCGAGAACAGTTAAACGCGCATCGACAGCTTGTGGAAGAGATAAAGTAACGAGTCGCACACGGAAGCAAAGCAGACAGATATTCTTAAAAGCCATCCATCGCATAGAGAAGCGTAGCGAGTTATTAGCATTATAATCCTCTTGCTTATGAGGCTGGGAGGATGCTCGTCGTTCGAGTGACATCTATATCTCAAGTAATTACTAAAAATGAGTTGACTGGTCGTGATCGATACACTTTAAGTGAGTTTATGATGGTACGAAGTAGCTTTAGTACGTATGTACTAATGGTACGTATGTGAGAGGATTTAATGCTCTAAAGAGTAACGAAATGAGCCACTCGACAGTTTCTTAGTATTGCAAGTTTCGCGCTGCTCTAGGTCTTTATCGATCCACTCACTCGCTTACCGAAGCTCGTATCGTTACTCTTGTTTTATAATATGAGAAGTACACCGTAGGCTCATATCTCATATAAAAGTATCATATATAATATGAGTATATAATATGAGAAGTACACCTACGGGAGTCTATCTCAACATCGATAGCGAGTAAGGCAACGAGCGGAGCTACTCGAACGAATGTGAGAGGATTTGTCTTACGAAGTGTATCGATAAAGACCTGTGCTCAACACTCTTTTTGTCGAGATTCTCTTTGTGTTCAGCGTATAAAGTCCCCAACCACTTAGGGATCATCTTTACCAGAGTCAAGAGATTGGCATCAACAAAGCAAGTCCCCATTGAGCTTAGCCATGTGTAGATCGAAAAGGTCTCATGAAGCCGGGAACCCTTGCCGAAGATCCTTCTCTTTCTCTGTGAAGACCATGTTGACGTCCGGGAAGTCCTGTGGTGAAAACTTATTCTAGTTCCTGTTTCAAAAAGAACAAATGCTCGTAGTTCTGAATGAGTGATAAATGAATAGTATGCACGGGTCTCGATCGGTCACTTCCTCATACTCATAGTAAGATTCTATCTCTTACTTGGGTTCCAAACACAGGTCCATTGTGCCTTCTCCATTCTGTCGAGTGGCGAACGAACCTTACAATCGACTTAGAGGATAATCCCTACAACATATCTTTCAGTTTATACTGGGGATAGTCAGAAGATAACTACGGTTTCCAACCATCTTTTCACAATACTATGCTCTAATTTTTCTTAAAGTCCACTTCACTACACACTTATCGCATATGCCCTCATTCCCAGCAATAGGATGTTTCATGATAACACCCTAGCTGGACTACTATCATCAGGCAGTCGGGAGCTATTGAACCTCATAGTGGTATAGAACATTTCGTGATAATGCCCTACCGCACTCAAATCATCGGCAGCTACTTCCGACACTTATACATATATATATATATATCTTATTCATATTATTCATCTTAGATTGGTATACAAACCTTAAATTATATCCCTCCTATCACATTCAAACCTTCAGATATTCACAGTATGTCATACTTTAATTCTAAACACAAACTAATAAAATTTTCAAAATTCGTATGTAAGCAAAGAATCATGCGATAATCATCAAAAATCTCTAATCAAATGGGCATAGCTCTAAAATATAGCTCATCATTTACTATGGCACATGAAAAATAGTGTTGGGTGAGACATCTAAATTTACTAAATATGCAAAATAACGCACCAATGATATAAAAACTCAAATAAAGATATGCCTTTGCTCACTTGGGACAAAACAAACAAATTTTTTAAAATTTAGCACTTTTTCATAGAAATATAATAGTATGGCAAATGAATGTAGATACATGAAACTATTCCCCTCCCCCACACTTAAATTACAACATGTCCTCATGTTGTGCAGAATTAAAGAAAAGATAAAAGAATTTAGCTGATTGTAGTGATATGAAGATAGGCTGAAGAAGGATAGATAATCGATCCGCGTTTCCGAGGCACGAGATGTCATAGGTATTCCTCTCCAGATTCACTTCCAAGGCCAGCTTAATAAGAACAGCTAAAAATGTACCTGCACCACTTGAAAAACATGGCAGTATCACGGGGAACATAGGGGGGGTATAACATGGCAAAAATAATTATAGACAAGAAATAAGCACATGACATAATGGCTCAGATGGAAAAATCACCACACAGGGAAAGTACAGGACACCTAAGCGTAAAAAATAAAGCCACAAAAGCTTTACAAAACAAATAAGGACCACATGTGCATAAAGAACTAAGGATAGATGACACTACAAAGTAGCAGGGCTAGGTGCACTAAGAAGATAAATAAAAATAAAAAGAAAAACAGAATAAAATACAATGCAACTAAATGATATGCAACTATACTAAAAAGGCAAAACGAAGATAAAGAAAACAAACTAGCCCAACTAATTCCATAGATGTCGCCCTAATCTAAGCGAGGTCAAGAATATAAATGTCTACTAAATAACGCCACAGAAGCGTAACAAAATTCGATTATGCAAAGCCACAGAAGCTCGCCATGTAAAATGTAGACGTGCCTCTAAAGACCCTAACACCCTAGATAGACGTCAAAAGGAACAGCATAAATCAAATTGGAATCACGTCTAACTAGGTGAATTACTCAACATGGATTGCAATAGATGGACAGAGAACCATAACGGTGAAAGAACAGGACATCTACGCATATATACAAAGGCCACAGAGGCTCACATGGAAAAGAAGTCATAGAGATTTTTTCAGATTAAGCTCATATAAAGATGGAACATATACATGGAACATTACAAAATAGTAGGCTAGGTGCAACTACATGAAAATATATTACAATGAAATCTACATGATATGCAATTAAATGATATGCATCTAAATGGCATGCAAAAATAAAAGAAAGAAAACTAGCCCACTCATTTGCAACACGACATGTATATAATAAACGTCTACCAAATAATGATAGTTTACGATAAACGACAGTACTATTCATTATATGCAGTGTAGACGCGCTTTAAGACTCATCAAAGGTGATAGCATTATGGAAAACCAACAGTTAGCTATACTAAACAGATATAACTCATAAGAAGACATGGTAGCATACGGAAAACCGACAGTAGCTACCCATATGAGTTACAAAAATAACAAGAAAGCACATAGGTCTTAAAGCTCACAGGATTCATCACAACGATATGTAGCATACGGAAACCGACATTAGCTACTTAATAACAATAAGGACAGTTATAGCATACGAGAACCGACAGTAACTATAACATGCATAGATGAATCATGTATATAGAAGTTAATCAATTATTTAACATGGATCGGTAGATGGAAAGATGTAAACATGCAAGTTCAGAACATCTACGTAAAAATAACTAGCCACAGAAGCTCATATGAAAGTATCCACGTCAAATAAAGCATTAAAAATCAAGTTAAGAAAAATTTGAACTAAGCATCTCACAATCACGACTTACCTAACACTCAACTAATAAAACAACTAAGTGTGTGTGAATAAATTTCATGACACCCTCTTATAAGTGCATCCCAAGAATCAGAGGTAAATGGGTGTGTAAGATAAATAAGCCATGCCACAACAGTAACGTCGAAGCACAAACAGTCACGCTAACATGGACCGCAATATGTGGAAAAGGCCACAGAGGCTTAAAGTAAAGCATCCAAGTCAGGGGTGAAAGAATGCAAATTCTTATTACTATATTCATCACAAACCCTTAACATTTTAAAAAAGCTGGGTGGTTGGACGGCCGTTCATGCGCGTGACGACGGGCGCCTGGTCTGGATTTATGGCTGGACGGTAAATGCAGGATGATCAAGCGCTCGTCCGTGTTACGTAAAAGTATATCGAACAGGTGGGGTTGGATGGACGGGCGTTCACTTCTCTCGACGCACGTCGGGTAACCACAAAGAGTGGACGGACGTTCAAAGGAAGTGGACGCTCGTCTGGTCTTAGCATAAAGCACAACAGACTCGATTGATACCAGAAAACAGCAGCAACCCTAAAGATAACCTAATATCATATCATTAAAACAGAAACCCTAGTGTTTATTGAAAACAAAACTACGAAACCTAAATTCACGTTTCATAAATTGAGTAAAAAAACTTTTTGCACATTCTTAACCCAACGGTCATCGAAACATAACAAAAATAAAAACTCTCAATTTGTGTGACGCTACTCTTATTGAAAACTACCTAAAAAGATACGGAAACAGAAACCCAAACCTAAACTACGGAAAATTTAAAACAGAAAAAACAGAAAACCCTAAAAAAAAGGAAAACATACGTGTTGAAATCTTCTGAGCCCAAAATGGAAGGGAAAACAGTGGATTTTGACCTCGAAAACGGTGCTAAACGGCTGTAGGCAATTTGCCACGTCGTCGGCGTGGGAACGAGCTTTCCGAATTGGGGTCCTGCGCTCCAAACGGACACTCGAGCCGAAAGTTACGGCCAAAATACTAACGAGTGCTAAATCGATCCCTTTTATCCAAAAATTTGACCGCGAAAAACGTGGAGTCAGATGATTCAACCTCAGAACCCTACCTACGAAACCTACCTATGAAAAACAGAAACCCTAAACCACGATATCTACCTAAAACAAAAATAAATAAAAAAGCGGTGATGAGACAGGCCAGACGGGCGCAAATTCGTTATCGGACGGACGTCTGCTCGAGAAAGAATATGACGGGCGCCCGTTACTGGACGCTCAAATGCGCTCGGCAAAACACAAACAGAGACGATCGATTTGGGACGGACGGGCATCCAATAGCTCAGGCGCCCGTTTACGTTCAAAGCGAAGCACATAAACGCCGCTAAACACGTAAAACAGTCCAAACAAAACACGAAAGCTAAACAAAACCCTAATTGGAACCTAAGCACAAACCTATGAAAAATTAATAATCACTAGATAACACAAACTACCTACGAAAAACAAAACATAACAACTTTAGAAAAATTAATAATGAACTGGACAACCGCACCGATTCTCCGGCAACGGCGCCAAAAACTTGTTTTTGGTTCCGTTGGCGGGAATACTGACCACTATATTCTCCTAAGGTTGATACAATTATTCTTAAGGTTGATACAATTATTCCTAAACCTAAACTAAAACGTAAAATAAACTGGACAGAGGATTGTTAGTCCAAAGCCAGGAAAATATCGTTGCGAACAAAAGCAAATAAATAAAACTACAACTAAGAAAACAATAAAACTAACTATCATGATAATGACTGAAGCAAATCAACATAGAACAAACATGATCCACCATCCCGCAACCCTTAATAATTCCCTAGATTATCTTATAATGATTCAATCAAAGTTGTGGTTCACCTAATCAAAGGTATGAATTCCTACTTCCGTAAGTAATCCGTCTATCAATCTCATCATCTTCCGATCTATAGAGATTAACGCTCTCAAAACAAGGTGCAAGATTTATTAGATCTAACAACCTAGAAATCTAACCTATCAACTTCCGTTATGTCAAGGTTAAAAGTCTAATCTTTCCTATGGTGATCTAAGGTTTACACCGATTTCCATCATACGGTAAACATCAAATAGCAATTCATCTTCCGATATCGATTGCATAAACAAATAAACAAAGGAAAGATACAAACTCTAAATAAAATCACTCACAAGATTATCCAAGAGAGAAATCAAAAATGCTGCTGAAAAGTAACCATGGATGCTCCAGTTCACAGCTTGAAGGCCATCAGCATGGACGAACAAGAACAGAAAAAAGAACGAAAATAAAACCTAATCTAACCGCCACCCCAGCCTCCCAAAAGGGGGCTGGGGCGCCTAGGGCTCCTCTCTAATGTTTGTGTGTCAAGAGGGATCGAATTGTATATCAATAATGTGTATCTTAGGGTTGAAATCGCGCCGGTATTTATAGAAAAGTAAGGCGGCTGCCTGCTATGTCGGCTTAAGGACGCCCGTCGACTTTTACGGGACCTTGATGCTCCTCCTCTGGACGCTCGTTCACTCAGCGTCCAAACTCTCTGTTCAACTTTCTTCTCCTGGACGCCAGTTCACTCTTTGGACGCCAGTTCAGTCCCTTTTTCTTCCAAATTCATCTTGATCTTCATTCCAACTTCATCTCTATCTCTTTCCTTCCATGCAAATCATCACTTGAACATCTTTTAAGCTCCTTTCACCTCATGCAAGCGCACCTACATCACGATAAAAACATGCAAAATGTAACATCTTACATCTAAAGATATTTATCCAATAAAATCACATAATTAGCTCGATTTTGCACTTTAATACTTCTAAAACTCATTTGCTCAATATTTCAATATAAAGCTCGATTTTCTATGAAAAACATCCACATATGGGGAAAATTGACATAAAATATATCCTTATAAAACGTACAAAATCACCCTTAACAATAGGATAGGTGGATCAATTGCTCGTTTGCTCGTTATAATTTGAATAATCCCTTAGAACTCGAATTGTTTAGTTAATCAATTTCCTTTATTGCATTCTAGGTTTAGTTTAATAGTTCACAACCCATATCTTTCCTGGCTTTAGATCATATCTTCTGTCCAGTTTTACGTTTTAGTTAAGTTTATTTCCAGTTTAGTTTAGTTTTATCCGCTGTTTAGATTAGTTTTTCGTGACATAATTTAGTTAGACAAAAACTAGGGTTAGCAATCGCCAGTTTCTCTTAAGATCGACCCGGTATCAACCTCTATACTACGATCCTTATACTTGAGGGAAACCGGATTTATAAATATTTATTACTTGTTTGCTTTGTTAATAAAATCCGTGACAATTAATTACATCTTGCTTCTCAATATGATCTTTTATAAACTGATGTCTAACATCAATGTTCTGATAAATCTGCTGAGAATCTATATTGCAAGATCAAGAAATCATTAAGTTTCCAAAACACTCAAGTTTATCAAGCTTTACACACTTGGAGAAATAGAGCAACTGAGCATGTCATATACATCAAAATCAAGCTCATCCACAAGTTGAATCATTTTCTTGATTCAATTCATTGCATGTTAAAACAAATGTTTTGGACTTTGAAGCATCTGGAGAGGTGTGAAGGACAGTTGAGTGCAGTCAGTGCATAATGGTCTGTGATAAAGTTGTGTTTGTGGTGGAGCTGGCGTAGAGGAAATCCTATCATTCAAGGACCAGTGGAGCAAGCTTAGTGAAGCAGCAATCCTACCTGCCAAGAACTAAGGGCTCATATTGTGAAGTTAGGGATTAGTCAAGGACGATCAACTTTACTTTGTATCTTGGAATTGTTACTCAATGTCATAGTGAATTACCTCCAACATCACAGGGGAAGGGGAGACGTAGAGGATTACACCACCTCAAACTTCCATAAACAAATTATTGAACTATTTACTTTATAGTCATTAACATTCCATATTTATTATTCGCTTACCTGCTTGTTTGCCATTTTACTAAGTAATTAGTTTGCACACTTTACTCACTTGACAACACAACAGTTGTTGAGTAATCCTGACCTAGCATATTTCAAAGAGATTAACAAGTTATAAAGGCTTTAAAATTATTCCACAGCATTTTACCCGGCTGACTATTCAAATAAGCTGAGTTATAAATCTTTAGTTCTGATTTAGAACATAAAAGTTTATAAAGGACAAGTTTATTCACCCCCTCTAAACTTGTCTCAATCCTTTTCAAGGGACTTAACACAATTGACTCTCATATTCAGACCACATGTTGCTCCAAACAAGAATTCATCTATCAATAAAACCATAACACATATAGTAGCTCCTACTTCCGATGAATAACACATAAAATACATGGTTAATATGCATAATATGAAATTAGTCAACCTAAAAGTGACTTATTAACATTTATCAAATTAACTATGATTTCATACATATTATCACCATTGATAACACGATTTCGGGGTAAGTTGACAGTAATATATGATACAAAATTGACCGTCACAACTAGCCCACACTTTGCTTTTGATCGTCCTAAGGAAAAATGAAATCAAACAAACCACCTAAACAATTACATACTAATTAAGAATAGACTCATTTTAAAGAAATCTATATAAGATGAGAGTCAACACATATCCATCAGTAATCCATTATGCATTATCTCGTAGTAGAACCGACGTGTGTGTGGATAACTTTTTCATGTGGAAAGCGTAAAAAATATCAAATTATGCCTATCTCGTAATCTCAACTTGTCAAACAATATGCTTAAAACAAATCAAGAATCTTTTAGGTCGGGAAGGATTTCAGAACCAAGAATTACTCGAGGCTCGCTTTTATTTTTATACCTTTTTGTGCAAGGGCCGTGTAGATTCTCAGAAACAAACTTGCAATTTTGGGAGCCAATAAAGACACCCTATCAAACCTACCGTAGATGTTATCAAGAAAGAAACTTGCAATGGCAGGTGCCTAGCAAGAAACATTTAACAAATGAACTAACGCACTTGCTACCCTTAAGCCAATAGATTTTTTTTCTCTGGCAGTTCACTCTCTTATTTCTATAGATTCTCACTTTTTGCTCTCTTTTTTCAAACTCCCAGATCCTTTTAATTTCCTTCAACCCTAAGTTGACTCAAGAATGAAAGAATTTCAAATTGACAAGTATGTTGACATTCAACTCGCATAATTAGTCGTCTTAATACAACAACAAAAAATCAAAGTTATTCAAGCTCTAAAAAGGCGATTCTAGAACAAGATAGACGATGAATAAAACACTACTTCAAATAGTTGTCAAACCCCTTATTCATCATTAATGAATTAAGTATGTAATTAAGCAGTTTCAACGGTTTAAGGAATTTATTTCATTCAATTCATTGCATCACAATTCACAAGAGTAAGCGTATATGTGTCTCGATTTTTCTACCTAAGTGTTGTGCCTACCCTCCACCGTATTTTAAAACTAAATATTATCCCCAATGTGGAAATTAAAAAAAAAATTAGGAAAAAGAAAATATTTTAGCTTTGGAAAATAGAAGAACTCAGCTAACTGTCTGAAGCGAATCATATCAGTGAACTGGAACCAAAGTTGTCTCATCCGAAGAACTACTATACAGTAGGTTAGCTAATACAAAAAAATTCTTGCCCAAAGGCCATTAGTACCAACAGATGCGAATAAGTAACAAAAAAGTTATATCACGTGGCAGTAAAGAGCACTACTAAGATAAGAAGTGCAATAAAAAAAATTAAGCCAATACATAATAACTTTATTACTTAAATACAACAAAACTAATACTAGTCTCCAAATAAAAATAAAAAGACTCCAGACTCAAAATAATAAACAAATAATCGTGCAAAGTAAAAAATGCTCCAGCACACCTTAGGAACATAGCGATAAAAAAAATGTGTTAGTTAGGACATAGTCTGGATCAGTCCCTAGGAACGTGCTAGTCAATCCACGATAGCTGCTTATGGAGGTTCTTAGTCTTGAGACGGCACTTCCTAGAACTTATTGTGTGTGAGTTAATACAACCAACGAATGAGGTTAACTACCCAGAGACGTTTACTATCCATCCTATAGAAGTAAATAAGGTTAGGACATTGCACCCGTAGCTAAAACTAAAGTAAAATATAAGTTTTGGTTGAATCGGGGAATTACGGGGAAAAGTAAACAAGACGATTAGTTCCACAAAGTTAGGAGATCGGTGAGGAGGGAAACACCAATTTCTTTTCTGTCTTTATTTTTTGTCAAAGACTGCTATGTGTATTCTTAATTGGTTAATGTATTCATTAATGGTGTTGTATTGTCTCTGTGGATTCGACCTTGACTTGCCATTTCTATGCTATGATTGACCTATTACTCTTGCTAGTAATTTGTGAGACGGCACAAGACGAGATCAATGTGTAGTATAAATGACGCCTTATGTTGAATTGCTTTGACCCTAGTTTTCCAAGTTTTGTTCCACCCATGGTCATCAAGGTCAAGTCGTGGATCTTATAAGGGCTAAGGATTAACGGATTCAGTAGTTTATAACATTGAGTGGACCGTGATGATAGATAGAATTTTGATAGTGTCCAACCTACTAAAAAAAGAATGCAAAATTCTTTAGCAAGAGGGTAGCAAGTTCGGTGTTAAATTTAATAAAGTTCTTGCTTGGCACCCACCATTGCAAGTTTGTGCTTGCTAATCTACCTAGCCCTCGCAAAATAAATAAATAAATATGATAAACACGAGCCTTGGAGTAGTACTCGGTTCTCGATCTAATTTTCTTTTTTGACTTGATCTACAAATTGAAAGTAAATAAGTCAAAATTTTAGAATCAATGACGAAAAGGGACAAGCATTCTCATGATTTGCTAGTTAAACCCTGAGTTGATATAATGTGATTCTATCTACACTGCAGAAGCTGGAGAGTTATTTTCACACACACACACACACACACACACACAGACACACACACACCGGTTCATGAATTGAATATTGTTTAATGTGTTACATTTGGATATTTGTTGACATGATTCTTTTCTTGACTTTGTGAAACAGGTGATTTTAATTAACATGTATATTGGTCCTAGAGTTCATTATATTTCGCCTTTTTGTGCGGGAAGATCAAATGCTAAGTGAGGGGTAGTTGATAACACTATATTTAGTATTATAAACTATACAGCTATTTACCCTGAATCATGGTCAATTGACAAGAGATGGCCCGGTTATTGTGTGAAATGAGTATCGATTGCTTAGAGTATGTTCCTTGGTCATTAATTATGTATTTACATATTTATCCCTTGAAGTTGGTATTGTTCTATCTCGTTTTCTGTGCTTTTCATATATACCATATTCTAGGAGAAATGGAAAGTGAATCCAGGATATAAACAATTAATATGCAGAAGTAAAGAAGTCCAGGAAGAGATCTGCTGAGATGAGAGAAGATGAAGTTAGTCCCAGAATTATGGAAGCCCAGCCGTAATTGCGAGACCTTGGAAAGCCAGATATCAAATCTGATGTGTTGTGTTTAAGTTGGCTACGGTTTAGGATTCTTAAGTCGGTTTACAGTGCCTATATATAACCTGTAAACAGCCCAATTGTAAGACGTTGTTGGTACCAGAGAGAAAGGTAAAACTATAGTCGAGGGAGGGGGTGAATGACTATAGTGGAGTTTCAAAAACTTTTCTTGTATTTAAATGTTTTTAGGCAGCGGATAAGTCCCTTCTTACTATGTTGTTTCAAAGTAGTTTGGACAATCACAGATATAGATTATAATTTAGGCAATTTAAATGAATGCAGTAAAGTAGATTGCAGAAAGTAAATTGACACAAGGCTTATAGTGGTTCAGGGTGGTGTAATCCCTTAATCCACTCTTCTCCTGTGATGATTGAAGGAATTCACTATTGGTTTCACAGATACAAAAGTATGATTGTCCTTGACTTCCCAAGCTTCCCAATCTACAAGACTATCACTCCTTGACCACAACAGCTTCAGTGATTCAGTCTCTTTCACTGCTCATTGAGATCAAATCTTTCAGCAGCTATCACAAGCACAACTCCTTCTCAGATGACTTCTGATTCAGTTGCTTCAGTTTATTGTGAATGATATTCACAAACTTGATTGATCAATCTTAGTGCTGATTATGAAATTGTAGTTCTGATGTCTGAGTTGATCTGTACATAAATCCTAGTAAGTTCAGAGAGAAGGCTTTTCAAAGTGACAGAGTTTCTGCTTAGTTTTCTTTTTCTAATCGTTATCCTTATCTGTCTGTCAATGCCTTCTATTTATAGCCTTGAGTATCCTTGATTTGAAATTCCGTCCGTTGGCTATATTTATGTGGGGAATAATCCTTGATTTTATTCTTGATTCCCTCTTAATTATATTCTCCTTGATTTCAGTGATCGGATTTTTTCTTCAAATGTATAGCAGAAAATCCGTCCTTGATTGATCCTCTATTGATTGTGCATTAAATGCATGATCCTCTGAATCTTCATCATATTTCAATTCTGTTCTGATAAGGATTACTTCACCGTTCTTTGAGCGGTCGAGTGATCCATCTGACTTTGCCGTTTAGATCTTCCTTCACTGTTTTTGCCTTCACTTTGCCGAAAGTCAGTTTACTCTAACGATTCACTGTTTCCTTTATCACTTCAGTGGAGAATCTTTGTACTTCACTGATCATTGATTTGGGTGAGATCAGTGTACACCATATTTGAACATTGAATTTCATCACTTGAAACATACTTAGACTTATCCAAGGTCATCACAGACTTCCTTGGTTATAAGTCATACCATTAAGTCTTCACTGCTTTTCTGCTAGTGCTTGGCTGGCTTCACTCTACCGAATGTCTGTTTTACTTTGCCGGCCTACCCACTAGTACAATACTTGTCTGACTAAACTTATACAATATGTCAGACTCTAAGTAAGGACTTATACAGAGAATTCTAACTGATTTCAGGCTTGCTATAACAGCTAGTATGGCCATCATCAAAACATAATAAAAATGTTCCTAATAATTTCCCCCTTTTTGATGATGCCAAAACCCTCATAAGCCTGAACATAAGTAAGCCAATTTTTATAATAATCAACAGACCAAAAATTCAACAATTTTATTCATCCTTTCAAGGGTAATAGGTTCAAAAATTTATTCAAGTGTTACAAACTACATTTTGCTTAATTCAGCCTTGTACCTTTTGACCATTGTAGTCTGAACCTCTTCAATGCCTTTCCAATCAATTTCTGGAAACTTCCACTTCCAGTATGCCATAGCAGTGTATTCTGATACTCCCTTGAATACTTTCTTGGCAAAGAGTCTGTTGAAATCTGGCATGGTCTCATTTGCCCTAGGTTCTCCAAAGTACTTCTCAAGTCTCTCCCTACTTCAGCAATATGTGAGTCAGCAAACTTGAGACTTTTGTAGAGACTCCACTGCTCCTGTTTGTCCATTCTACCCATAGGGTTGAAGAATTTTGCCATATAGTTGAAGTCTTCTTGTTGTTCAGTTGGCAAGTCTTCTGGTCCTTTTGCTGAAAATGGTATGGCTGAACTTGGTTTTCTGTTGGATTGTTTTAGAAGTGCAAACTCTCTCTTGACATCATTGTAGAGTTTGGCCATATCAGTTCTCATCCTTTCATCCTGATAGCTTAGCCAATCAGCCCATGCTTCATCTTGTGAGAGATGAGGGTAAAGTCCTTCTGTACTCACGAAAAGTTCTCTTACATGGTCCAAAGTACATACGCTAATATTCGCCTTCGCTTTTGGGACGATTAATGCGTTCTGTGCCCACCAGTGTATCTGGAGCTGCTGCTGCCTCTACTGGTGTTTCCTCTGGTGCTAAGTCTGTGTTGACTTGCTGATCCTCTTGGTTGACTAGATCCTTGCCTTTGATGTTTGCCGGATCTGTCTCTTTCATCATCTTTTCTTTGCATAGGAAGAGGAAATCCAGTGCATGGTTCATTTAGGGCTCTTTCTCTTTCTTCTCTAGCCCTCCTTTGATGTTCGTCTGCTTCATTTCTGATCCTTAATTCTCTGTCCCTTGCTCTCAGTTGTTCTTCAGTGGAGTTTGGGGATCTAATAGTTGATCCTTCAGGCTTATCCTGATTTTCCCCCTTTTTGGCAGCATCATCCCTCTACTGGAGTAAGATGCTATTTGTTCCTCTGCCGTTCCAATCAGAGTGTCCAGCTTTGATTCGATGGATGTGAATATGTTATCATGGCTAGTCAGTTTGTCAGTGACACTGCGAAATCTTGTTCCAAATGCCACTGCCATGGAGTCATTTTCCTGAGAAATGTGTTGCCTGAGACCTGCAAGATTGTTTGTGATGTTGATGTTGAGTTGTCTCATCATGTCTCCTTGGCATTGAACAACAATTTTCTGTGCCTCGATGTATTCAGCAATGGCCTCAAATTTTCACTCAATGGAGTAGCTTTTGTCATTGAATGCCGAGGTCATGGATCTAAGATGCATGGCTTGCTGCTCTAGTTCTTCTGCTAGTAGATCTGCTGCTTTTTCAAAGGTTTCATTGGAGATACCAGTGGCCAGCTGAGAGAGTTTGTGCCAGATGTCATTTGGTCTTGGGACGTTTGCTGTCCTCTGTCTTGGTGCTGAGTTACATCTACATGGACATCCAAGTCTTCAAGAATTTGTGTAGATGTGTATGCTGGTGTGGCTTGAGCTGCTGTTCCTCTTGCTCTGTGCTGGAAATTGTCTTGACTGGAGTGGCAAAGGTGAGCAGTGTCCACTATGTTTATCTTTGTCGCCACCGGAGTTGCAGCAGATAGTGGTTGAGTGGTTGTCTTAGCTGGTGTTGTTGACTTGTGGGATGCATGTGGCTGTAGGAAGGTGCTTAGAAGAATGTCATCATCAATTGCATCCAGTGTCAGAGTAACCTCTTCTCCTTGTTTGTCATGATAATCAGCATGATGGTAATCATTATCATTGTCATCCTGATCATCTCCATCATCATGATCAGTGTTATCATCATCATCTCTACCATCTTCTGAGTCATCATTGTGGCTGATAGAGATCTGGGGCAGTTTTGCCTTTGTTGCATCTACCATGTCCCAGAGAGGAGATTCATCAAGTACACCAACCAGAGTGGTGATTCCCAGTAAATTGAAGAGCCATGCCTCCTCAGCAAGCATGCGTTCTGAATCTTGAATTTGATTTCTAGAATCGCCTTCTTTCCATTCAAGATATTCTGCAATTCGATCATCAATATCGTTTGCAGACAATTGTGCAGGTTCTTCTGGAGATTCCTCATCATCTCCAGTGTCTCCTGTGATTTCCTCATTTAGAGGTTGTTCATCCTCACTTTCATTTTCTTCTCCATGTTGTTCTGCCTCAACATCAGTGTCCTCTTCCTCTTCTTCTTCTTCATCGATTAATTTTCCAAAGGCTGTCTTGTCCAAATTGCGTTGAACCTTTTGTTTCTTTTTTTGACCGGATGGATGAGTTGTGGTTTTCTTTCTCTTCCCTCCTCCTGCTTTTTTTTGCTGTTTAACATAGGTAAACATGACCTTAGACTTTTGCAGTTTGTGAAGTTGTACAACAGGGACCTTGAGACATTGCATCAGATAGTGTAACTGAATCCCATATGACTTTTTCACCCAGAATTGTCCTTTCTTCGTCTTTCCTTCTGTTGTTCCCTTATTGGCTGCTTTAACTTCACCTTGAAATTGTTCTTTGAGTCTTAAAAAGAAGTATTTCGCCCAATTGAACTCTAGATTTTTGTAGATGATTCCCATTAACCGCATTCTGATTTCTGTCTTGGCATTATTTGTTCCCAACTTTCCTTCGATGGTTTTGCCAATTAGGGCACTGAATTCACTGAATGGCTTCTTTAAAGCGGATCTAAGACAATTGACTTTCTTAGATCCTGGGTTTGCCTGTTTGGCGATGGTTACCCAGAAATCATCCAGGTTTTGTGGTACCAAGGTTATTTTTGCTTGACCCTTATTTGAAAGTTTAAGATGTTTTGGATTACCTTTTACGTAATCACTATGTCTTTGCCGTTGTGGATGCAACAATCTTATCTTCTTCCCATTCGTCACCTTCTTCTGCAAGGAGCCCAGAGATGTATTTTGTATATTTCCAGAAAGAAATCAGACTTTCATAGCAGACTTCGGTTACTAGGGGATTGAGAAAGGTTGATAATTTTAGGTTTTTGCATCCAGCTGCCAGTCATTTTGCTTCTTCATCATCCCCACAAAGCTTTAAGTAGTGTTCTTCTTGGAAGAATGATCCAGTGGCAACAGATTTTTCATACCCAGTTTCGGTGGTGATAAGGATGAAGCCATTTTTGGAAGTTAAAAGAATTTTTGAGACTGAAATGTGAAATTGCAAAGGAATGTATGATATGCAAGGGAGTGTAAAAATTTCTGAAAATTTCTAAGTGTAGTTTATATAGGATGATTTGGGTAGTGTGAACGTGGTTTGAATGTGGAAGGATTTTATGACATAATGGCATGATTTTGTGTATGTAAATCACGATATTCGAGTGAATTTGGGGGAGTGGATTGAGGTAAGTAATGATAGAGCCCGGGAATCGAGGAGTTTGTAATTCGAAAAAAATAATATAATTACCTTCATAATTATAAATTGATCTCCACATGTGTAATCATCTTCAGGATAATCTTCCATAACTCCCTTATTCTCCACGTGTATAAAAGTTGATTATGTTCACACTTTAATTTACCCATGATTCCAATCTTTATTTCGGTGAAGTGCCTTGGCTGGCTATTTAGCCGGTGTAGAGACTTTTTCACTGAGCCGCTTTATTTGACTGTTCCTAACAATCAATTAAGTCACTTTGCTGGATACTAGTGCCTTACTTGCTACATCTCTGTAATGGCAAAGGTTTGAGCAATTTGAAGAAGTTACTTAGCCGATTAGTCCGATTAGCCGCTCTTTTGTACTTAGTCGATTTCAATCATTTCTAACTCGATTCTCAAGATCTTTGAATCTTTCATGACTAAGTGGTTTAGTGAAGATGTCACCAATTGATCTTGGTGGGTATGTATTTTAGAATGACATCTCATTTTTCAACATGATCTCTGATAAAGTGATGTCTCACATCAATGTGTTTTGTTCTTGAATGCAACACTGGATTTTCAGTGATAGATATTGCACTTCTGTTGTCACACATGATTGGAATTGTTTTCTCCTCCACTCGATAGTCCCTTAGCCGTTGTCTAATCCAAAGTACTTGTGCACAACAACCGCTGCTCTTTTGCTATATATTCTACTAACTTTGTTGGCCTTGAGATATGGAGTTTTGTTTTTGCTAAACCATGAAACTAGTCTCACGCTAGCATTTGACAAGTTCTAGATGTGATTTTTCTATCTATTTTGCATCCAGTATAGTCAGAGTCTGAATATGATATCAACTTGAATCCTCCATCTTTTGGATACCAAATTCCTACATTGATTGTGTTTTTCAAGTATTTGATTATTCTTTTGGCTGCTAGAAGATGTGATTCTTTTGGTTGAGCTTGAAATCTTGCACACTCTCCTACTGCAAATGTTGTATTATGTCTGCTTGTACTTAAGTATAGTAGGGATCCAATGATTCCTCTATACATTTTCTGATCAACATCCTTTCCAGTTTCATCTTTTCCAAGAATGACTCTTGCACACATTGGTGTATCTGCTGTGCCACTTGTATCCATACCATACTTGTGTATTAAGTCTTTTGTATACTTGGCTTGACTGATGAAAATTCCTACCTTCATTTGCTATACTTGAAGGCCAAGAAAATAATTCAGTTCTCCCATCATGCTCATCTGAAATTTGCTCTTCATCAGATTTGCAAATTTCTCATATAACTTTTCATCCTCTGATCTAAAGATGATGTCATCAACATAGATTTGTACTAGCAATGTGCTTATTCCATCCTCTAGTTTGAATAGAGTCTTATCTATAGTTCCCTTATTGAATCCATTCTTGATCAGAAATTGTGACAGTGTTTCATACCAGGCTCTGGGTGCCTGTTTGAGTCCATAAAGAGCTTTCTTTAGTTTGTATACTTTGTCTTCCTTTCCTTTGAGTTGGAAACCAGGGGGTTGTTCCACATATACTTCTTCTTCCAAAAGTCCATTGAAATGCACTCTTGACATCCATTTGATAGACTTTGAAATCTTTGTGTGCAAAGAAAAGCTAGAAAAAGTCGATTGCCTCTAATCTTGCTCTCTTGGTGCAAATGTTTCATCATAATCTATTCCTTACGCTTGAGAATAGCCTTTTCAACTAGCCTTGCTTTGTTTCGACAACAATTCCTTGCTCATCCATCTTGTTTCGAATACCCATTTTGTTCCAATGATGTTGGCCATATCAGTCTCATCAACAAGTTCCCAGACTTCATTTCTTTCAAATTCATTTAGTTCTTCTTGCATGGCTGTGATAGAAAACATGTTAACATATGCTCCAGTTGTCTTATGGTTCTTACTCCTGTGTGAATATCTCCAATAACTTGTTCTTCAGGATGATCTCTTAGCCAATTTAGGTCTGGTTGAAGTTGTTCTTCACTTGGTGCTTCGTAATTTAATGTTGTGCATGAGCTTCAACTTCACGGTTCTTCTTCATTGTATTGACTGCATGCTCATCTTGATTTCCAAAATTGTGATCTGAGAATAGTTCTTTGAGTCTTGTCTTTGTGTTGCTTCTTCTTCTTGTTCTCGAAGACTTTCACCATTTGTATTTGGTTCATCAAAGACTACATGTATTGATTCTTCAATCTCCAATGTTCTGTTGTTGAGTACTCTAAATGCTTTGCTGGTGTCTGAGTATCCCATAAAGATTGCTTCATCAGCCTTTTCATCAAAGGCATGCAGCTGATTCCTGTTCAAAACAAAACATCTTGATCCAAACATATGTAAATATGAGATATTTGGTTTTCTACCATTCCATATTTCATATGGAGTCTTTCCATGATGTTTGTTGATAATTGATCTGTTTTGTGTATGGCATGCTGTGTTTGGTGCTTCAGCCCAAAATCTCTTTGGCAAGCTTGCTTCTACAATCATTGTTCTGACTGCTTTTTTGAGAGTTCTGTTTTTTTCTTTCTGCTACACCATTTTGTTGTGGGGTTCCTGCTGCAGATAATTGATGTAGTACTCCATTTTCTTCACAATAGGTTCTGATAATTTCATTACGAAATTCAGTGCCTCTATCTGATATGATCTTGATGATTTTCAGTTCTTTCTCATTTTTGAGTCTTCTTAACAAATCTGGCAGCTTTTTGAGTGTCTCTTTCTTCTTGTTCATAAAGATGGTCCAGGCGTATTTTGAGTAGTCATCCACAACTACCAGGGTGTATTTCATACCACTTACACTTATTGGTGTGACTGGTCCAAACAGGTCCATATGCAACAGATGTAGAATTCTTGTTGTTGATTGATAGGGTTTTGACTTGAAAGAACTTTTGATTTGTTTCCCTTTCTGACATGCATCACATAGACTTTATTTCTTGAATGTGATCTCTGGAAGACCTTCAACTAACTTGTTCTTTGATAATTTGTTGATGGTCTTGAAATTCAGGTGATTTAGTCTTCTATGCCATAACCAGCTAGTTGACTGTTTGTGTTTGACAAACAAACATGTTTCTGCCTTGGCTATTTTCCAATCCACCACATACATGTTATCTTTTCTTCTTCGTGCAAGTACTACTGTGTTGGTTTGCCTGTAAATGACTTTGCATCCTTCATTGCTGAAGTGCATATTATAGCCTTTGTCACAAAATTGACTAATGCTTATCAGATTGAAATTCAGTGCCTTGACATATGCCACATTTTGAATCTTCAGATTGTTCTTGAGCATTGTGCTACCCTCCTTAATCTTGCCAGGGTTTTCTTTGCCTCCAAATGTGACTTTGGGTCCATCAAAGGCTTTGAAGTCAGTGAGCCATCTCTTGTTTCCTGTCATATGTCTGGAACATCCACTGTCTATGTACCAGACATCCTATAAAATAATTTAATTGAGTTTAGGTACCCAATACTGTTTGGGTCCATAGTCATATGATCATGCCTCTACTCCAAGTGTATATCCAAATGATCTTCTTTTGGATAGTTAAAGTCATCAACATCATATATATAAGGCATGGCAGAATAGCTTCTAGTATTTCTACTGAAGTTATTCGATACTTTTCTCTACTTTTTGGTGCATTTGCATCCTTCTTCACTCTCCAATATGCAGTGGGAAACCTGACTTGCTTCATGTGTCTAGGAGTATACATAGTTTGATTTTTCTTAAGCACATGATGCATATTATGGAATGGTTTCTTCTTGTATTTTGGAGGTGCAACATTCCAATCATCCTCTGAAGGATAAAGTCTTCCTTTACCTTTCAGAAAGTCCTTTCTTTTTATTGAATTGATTGATGATTTAGTCTGTTGTTTTACTACACTGGGTTTTGACTTCACCGGTACAGGATGAGCGGTTGAGACCATGGTTTGTCCCTTTCTGAATTTTGGTTCAATGTTGATCCTGGATTCAGAATAGTGTTGACCATTGTTTCTACTCTCATCCCGATCAATTGTAGCCAAGACTCAGATCTCGATCCAAACCTTTTTGAGGGTTTGTAAAGCTAGTTCATTTGTTATCTTAAGCGGTAGGGGATTTTCTCAATCGATCCATCAACAACGGATGTATGAACCTCTCTTTGTTTGTTGATCATTTGAGTAGATCTCTTACTAGTTAGTTCGACTTTTGCTTTATCCAGTTCTTTCTTTAATCTTTTATTTTCCTTTCGAGATCCTTGCATTCCTTTTTCGAATTTCATGATTCATTTCAATTTCATCAAATTTAGTCATGAGATTTTGGACTAGGTCTGCTGGATCTAAAGGGAGAATAGAAGATTGTACAATGTTAGATGTGGATGCATTTGATGAAGAGTAAGAGCTAGATGTTACCTCAGTTTCATCTGATTCTTTGGCCATTAGACATAGGCTTGTTTTCTCAATGTTTGAGCTATCACCTTCATCTTCATCTAATTCTTTGGTCATGAGGCATAGACATGCTTGTTCATTGTCTGAGTTGTCTTCTTCATCACTGTTATCTGAGTTATTATCAGATGATTCTTCATTCTTTTCACTGCTAGATTCAGCCTTGAGTGCTTTCTTGCCTTTCCTCTTTTCAGATGCTTTGTATTTCTTCTTTTCATCATCTTTATCATTTTCTTCAGGACAATCAGCCTTGAAGTGACCTTTCTTGTTGCAGTTGAAGCATCTGTATTCATCATCTTTCTTCTTCATGTCTTTGTTTGAGCTTGACCTCTTGTTTGATGATGAGTTTCCTTTGAATGGCTTCTTTTTGCTAAACCTGTCAAAACGCGTTTAACTAATAAGGCTACCTATTCTTCAAGTTCATGCGTCTCTTTGCTGATACAACCGGAAAAGTTACTTTCCTGGGGTGCAATCAGTGCAGTGGCTTTTTGTGTCTCTGCCGGAGCACCATCTTCACCGTTCAGTTCGAATTCATGAGCTTTATGTTGGGACATCAGTGTCAGAGTGTCAATGATTGCAAGGTTTGTGGTTCCTCTAATTACTGATGTTATGATCTTCCATCTTTCAGGTAAGTCTCTCAAGATCTTTTAGCATATTTATTTCTAGGGATATGTGTGTCCAAGCTGTTGCAGTTCACTGATGATGCTAGAGAATCTGTTGTCCATTTGATCAATGGAATCACCAGTCTTCATTTTGAAATTTTGAAATTTCTGTTTTGCAACAGATAATTTGTTTTCTTTAACTGCTTCAGATCCTTCAATTATCAATGCTAGCTTGTCCCACATCTCCTTTGCTGTTTTGCAATCTTTGATTCTCATGAACATGTTGCTATCTAGAATCTTCAAAATCATATCTTTTGCAACAAAGTCTAGATTTGCTCTTCTCATGTCATCCTTGGTCGAATATTTCTTGGGTTTGTCTATTTCCTTTCCTTGATCTGCTCCTGTGGATACCATAGTCATGATCATGATTGGTCCATCATTGATTACGTCCAGCATCTCCTCATGAGTTGTTGCAAGATGAGATAGCATTCTTATTTTATATTCATCAAAATTATTAACATTGAAAATAGGTTCTTTTGACATAAAGTTTGAGGAATCCATAAGTAGAAATAATAGATTTAAATGTGAATGATTAGAAAACTCATATTTGAAAACTACTTTGAAAATATATGATCTCCTTGTTACCAGAAATTAGATCTGAACAGGTTCTGATACTAGGAACACTGCTCCGATACCAATTGTTGGTCCCAGAGAAGAGTAAAACTATAGTCAGAGGGGGGGGGGGGTGAATGACTATAGTTGAGTTTCAAAAACTTTTCTTGTATTTAAAAGTTTTTGGGCAGCGGATAAGACCCTTCTTACTATGTTGTTTCAAAGTAGTTTGGACTATCACAGATATATAATATAATTTAGGCAATTTAAATGAATGCAGTAAAGTAGATTGTAGAAAGTAAATTGACACAAGGCTTATAGTGGTTCAGGGTGGTGTAATCCCTTAATCCACTCTTCTCCTTTGATGATTGGAGGAATTCACTATTGTTTTCACAGATACAATAGTATGATTGTCCTTGCCCAAGCTTCACAATCTACAAGACTATCACTCCTTGACTGCAATGCGACTTGATGATTGATTCTTTCTCTTTCAACGCTTCCTTGAGATCAAATCCTTTCGGAGACTATCACAAGCACAACTCCTTCTCGGATGACTTCGATTCGATTTGCTTTGATTTATTGTGAATGAGATTCACAAACATGATTGATCAATCTCAGTGCTGAACATGAAATTGTAATTCTGATGTCTGAGTTGATCTGTAGATAAATCCTTGTAAGTTGTGAGAGAAGGCTTTTCAAAGTGACAGAGTTTCTGCTTAGTTTTCTTTTTCTAATCGTTATCCTTATCTGTCTGTCAATGCCTTCTATTTATAGCCTTGAGTATCCTTGATTTGAAAATCCGTCCGTTGGCTATATTTATGAGGGGAATAATCCTTGATTTTATTCTTGATTCCCCCTTAATTATATTCTCATTGATTTCAGTGATCGGATTTTTTCTTCAAATGTATAGTAGAAAATCCGTCCTTGATTGATCCTCTATTGATTGTGCATTAAATGCATGATCCTCTGAATCTTCATCATATTTCAATTCTGTTCTGATAAGGATTACTTCGCCGTTCTTTGAACGGTCGAGTGATCCATCTGACTTTGCCGTTTAGATCTTCCTTCACTGTTTTTGCCTTCACTTTGCCGAAAGTCAGTTTACTCTGACGATTCACTGTTTCATTCATCACTTCAGTTTAAGGAGAATCTTTGTACTTCACTGATCATTGATTTGGGTGAGATCAGTGTACTCCATATTTGAACATTCAATTTCATCACTTGAAACATACTTAGACTTATCCAAGGTCATCACAGACTTCCTTGGTTATATGTCATACCATTAAGTCTTCACTGCTTTTCTGCTGGTGCTTGGCTGGCTTCACTCTGCCGAATGTCTGTTTTACTTTGCCGTCCTACCAACTAGTATAATACTTGTCTGACTTAACTTATACAATATGTCAGACTCTAAATAAGGACTTATACAGAGAATTCTAACTTATTTCAGGCTTGCTATAACAGCTAGTATGGCCATCATCAAAACATAATAAAAATGTTCCTAACAGACGTACTTGAATATTATTAGTTCTATGAAAAAAAGAGTTGCTTGGTTTTATCTTGTGAGTTTTTCCATTGATTTCCTTCCCGAAGCCATCAAATAGTTTGAGTTGATCAAGCTAGATCCGCCTTAGTTAAAGGTATAAAGTTTTGAACGTTCTTTTATATGTTTGTTATGGTTGTTTAGCATTATTTAATGCCATGTAATTAATCTGCATGTTTAACACATCCGTAATTTACCAGAATTCATTATAACACCGATATGAAATTTAAAAATTAGGAGCCGCCACGCCAATTGCGACGGTCTATATCACGATTGTGAGACACTCTTAGGTCACCTTAAATCTGGAGATTCAGCATCAGCTACGTTGATCGATAGGTTTAATTCATGATAGGTTAGATCTAGCCAATCTAATTTTCGTATTTCGTAAATTAAGGACTTGCAAGGTGAAGTGATAGATTGGACATAGCCTAGATCAATCTTTAGGAACGTGCTAGTCAGTGTCGATAGTTTCCTAGGGACGTTCTCCGCATTAAGTCGGCACTCTCTAGAACTTATTGCGTGTGTATTAATACAACCAATGAAGGAGCTTAACTACACATAGATGTTTACTGTGTGTCCCATTGAAGTAAACAAGGTTAGGGTATTTCACCCGAAGCTAAGACTAAATTAAAACATAAGTTCTGATTGACTCAGGGAATTACAAGGAAAGTAAACAAAATGATTAATTACACAGCTAGGAGATCGGTTAGGAGGAGGAACACAATCTTTATTTTCCATCTTTTACGTTTGTCGTAGACCACTATATGTGTTCTAGATTAGATTAGTACATTTATTATCAATGTTGCATTGTCTCTGTGGGATCGACCTTGATTCGCATTTTGCAATACAACGATTGACCTTGTACACTTGCTTGTATACGCGACTTACACAAGTGCGGCGATCATTCACGTGTTTCATTGTAGTTCTCGCACTGCAAATCTAGACGAAAAGGTAGAAGATCAGGTGATATCAAAATTCGAATCAGAATTAATAGAAAAATATTGATACTAACTTACAAAGATATCACCTTGCCATGTAGATGACTGCGTATCTTTGCAAATCATAGCCATCGTGTGTACCCACGTTGCAGAGACCCAAATCGGGGACAATAATGGAACCTTGCTGCATACAAGCCTTCCAGAAACGGCTAAGAACCTGTGGTTACTCGAATTGAGCCTTCCAAATAAGGGGTCTGTGTTGCTTTTGAAAGATTATGGCACAAAGAGTGACAATATTAGGAAGGTGGACGAGTAAAGGGTTCAAGATATCAAGGGATTCTCCATTGACGAAGGGGATACGGAGATAGATTTTTTAGAGCCACCGATTTAGGGTTTGAGGAGACGGTAAAAAGAATCAGGGTTGATGGGGTTTTCCGGGTTATACAATTATATATTGCAGAACCGGATCAAGGTTAATAGGATGCGGGTGAATAGACTCAGGTAGTTGGCATGGACTTATGGATAAGAACAAGACACATAAAGCCTGCTGAAATAATTCAAGGCCTGGATTAATAGATTAATTACTTTAATAAATTTGTTAATTTATAAAATTAATAAACTAACATTATAAATTAAATTAATAATTAAATAATTAATATAAATTCCTCATTAAACGTGCAAAACAAAATTAAATAAAGATGTGCATATGATGTCAGTTTTATAGTTTCATGGCAGGTTAGTGACATGGGTAAAATGGTAAAATCACATATGAGGGTATTTTGGGAAATTAAAGTGTATCGATAGCGAGTAAGACAATGATTTATTTCACGAAGTGTATAATTAATCAAACTCAAACTCAATTAGGGCTCATTTTTCAACAAATAGGTTCGAGTCGAAGATGGCAATAATAGTTCGATTTTGGGCTCGGGTGGAGTTAAGTTCATATGTTTGAATTGAGAAGGTCCAGAGAGAAGAAAGCTAGTCTAAAGTAGTGGTAAACTAGAAGAAGAGTCAAAGAATTGATCCTAGCCGTTGAAGGAGACAATGTGGGACCTCGTGCTTAGCTGGTTGCTCTTTCTTTTGTAGAAAGCGAATTTCCTGAACATTTCCTTACTATCAAATCTTTTGGACATCAATGGTATCGGAGTGCTCCCCTTCACGAGGATGATTTAAGTGCTCAAAATATAGGAGCTCATCTTCCAACACCGGAGATCGGGCTTCTTATTTATACAGTCTTTGTTGAGAGGGCACTGCCCATTAGCTCTATTCGCAGGGTCGGTCAAATAAGGTCTTGTTAGCTTAGGGATGGTGAACCAGAAGATAATACGTTAAGGGAAAGACGGTAGATAGGGCCACGAAAGAAATAATGTGCAACTTCGAGTTGTCAATTATATCCTTTCTTGAAATGTCAACCAAAATAGAGGAATTTCGGATACAAGTATTCAATTATGGAGTGGAGTTGTGAAGAAAAATGGACAAAAGTTGGTCATGCACCCCTTTCAATGCGGCAAGCAGTGGAAAACTAGAGTCCAGGTTCAGGGAAAGGTTTCTAAAAATTCCTGTGGGCGAGTAAAGCGACGCGCTGCGGCTGGCGTGTGTAGGACAACCTAGACGCTGCAGCCTTCAATTTTTATCATTTACCATAAACCTTTCTAATGTGATCCATGATGATATTCCGGACCCGTTAGCTGTATAAAGACCGTGGACCCACTTGTGATTCGAGATGGGCCTATGATAAGATTCCAAAACAAGTGAGTTAGAGAGGCCTTGGAATCCCATTTGGATTAAGAATAGCACGTGAAGACCGAAGATCAGCCCACTAAATGGATCATTTATGCTATTGGACTTGAAGAAGACACTATTGGGGTAGGATAAATTAATTGCAAGACTTTTGTTTATGGTGTGTATTAAATAAGGCCCGTGGCGCAGTTATCTAGTTGTTGGACCAGTTTTTACATTATTTTCCTTAGTCTTTATTTAATAATTGTCTTATGGGCCTAAGTATCTCAAGGAAGCCCATCTAGCTTATGTTAGGTGAATTTTTAATCGGAATTTCTCCCACATTGCTTAGCTACACTAGATACTTGGAGATCGTAGCCTATATAAGGCACCTAGGTGGTTTTTTTTGCAAACAGTTCAATGTTAAGTGAAAAATGTATTAAGTCTTTTGACTTGTTATCACCTGCGAGTGAAGATCTCTTCATTGTAGAGTTCCACCCTTTAAGAACTTATCAGTGCCTTGAGCAAGCATTGTGGCATTCTTGCCAACGTTTATTAGAATGGTATCAGAGCCTTCGGTTGACAAAAGGTAATCAAATATCCCTTTTCGTTTCTTGTTTTGATTTTGTTCTTTCGTTCCTGCTTTATTGTTGGTCCATTAGAAAGGTTGACACAAGTTTAGAGGGAGGGGGGGTGAATAAACTTGTCACCAAAACCACTCCCAAAAACTGAATATCTAAACCAGATTAAGTTCAACTACAACTTGTGCAGAGTTAAGCTAACTAAACTGAGTATAAGTCAAGACTGACTTATCCTTAGCTGAGTTAACCGGCAGTGGATTAAAAATCCTTTGTTAAATATGAGTTATCAGTTATTATGCTGACTCAGTTTCTAGTGTTTGCTGAGTGTGTGAACTAGATGAATATAACTATAAAGCAGTAAATAAATGCGTAATGTAAATAACAAGAATTATAGAGGTTCTAGATGGTGTAATGCTGTCAGTCATCTCTTCCCCCTGTGATGCGGAGGAAAATTCCACTAGAACTTTTGAGATGGCCCAGTTACAAAAATTCCTACACTGATAGTCCTTGACTAATCCCTAGCTTAACTATCTAAACATTTGTAGAACATGTAGGATGGCTATTCTTCAATTGTTTGAAACACTGGTCCATGGAGGGTTATCTTGCCTTTTCACCAGCTCATCACAAAAACAGTCTTCCAGACTGCAGCTCAACTATCCTTCACACCTTCTTTGTGTTTCACAGCCTAAAACCTTTGATAGAATCAAAGTTGAGACTTGAATCAATAACTATGATTCAATTTATGATTTGAGCTTTCTCTTGTACATAAAACAGTTATGCACAACTCTGTTTTCTTCAAATGAATGATCTTGATGTTTCGTGAATGCTTGTGAACACATGAAGAAATTTCATGATCTTTCAATTAAGTGCTTAGCAGGAATTCTCTTGATTTACTTTCCCCCTTGATATTAGCTTTCTTGACTTTATTGATTATTAAAATTCCGCACTACTTCTTGTGGAAGAAGCAGTCTATTTATAGTGGTTTCTCTAACGGTTAGATCATTTTAGTTTGAATCCTTATAGCCGTTAATGGTCCTGCTTTTCTGTATGTGTGTCAGTGTCCTTTCTAACATTCATAACGGTCTGATCTATCTTCGGTTTTTCTTAACTTCAGTTAGAAACCGATTCAAACATGACTTAGTCAGTTTCCAGTTTCTAAGAGCATTAACTGAGTTTTTACTCTTCTTCAAAATCTCAGTACTCTATCCTTCATCTGATTCTAATTGACTAAATCAGAGTACACCATTCTCAATCGAACATCTAAGATATCATTTTCCTTATGATTCTTAGTTCTGTATACAAAATCTATAAAGTCAGTTTAGGTCATCACAATCTTGCTTGAAATCTAACTCTACTGTCTCGACTTAGTCTTCATAAACTGAGTTTGAACCCTCAGTTCTTCTGTCTTCAATAACTGAGTTTGAACCCTCCATTCTTCAGTCTTCTAGATAAGTCAACTGAGTCTGTGTCCCTCCGCGAACTTACCTTCTTCAGTTTCTGTTGGTGTGCTCTTAAATCAGTTTTCCAGTATCTCTTTTGGATCTCAGTTTCCTTAAGTTACTTACTCAATTTCCTAGTTCTGAACCTGGAATTATTACAGTGCTTGTCTGATTAACCTAAACAAATATCAGATTCTATTAAATCCTATACAATATTTTCTAGACATCTTTTTGCTTTGCACTACAACATCTAGTTTGACACTTCATCAATGGGGTCTAAGAACAATATTTATATAAGTGATGAATCATCATCAAAACAAACATTTTATTTCCAACAATTTCCCCATTTTTGATGATGTCAATACCCTCCTTAAAAGCAATGCAAAAAGATAAAGACAAAATAAACAAAAACAAGATGAACATAGAAACTGAGATTTTATTGAACAAACTGAGTTACAATACATGAGTATTAAAATACAACACATGAAAAGAAACTAAGTTTCAGCTTCTTCACCTGTCAGCTTCACTGAGTTTGTTGTCATATTTTTCAGCAAACTCCCTCATGGCTTCATTTGTTGCTGTGCTTTCAATTCCATGAATATTCGCATAAATATTCCATAAATTGGACATATTGTGTTTACTGAAAAATTTTCTATTAAAAAGTACAGCAAACACAAACACAATCTGTCTCAGTTTTTCGCTCGTTACAGTTTTGAGTAGATCTATGACAAACTCAGGTTCAGCTTTCTCAACCTGTTCTGAGACTTTCTCTAATGTGCCATTTCTCTCCCATTTGCTCAATTTGTGCCAGAAATGCATAATCACCTTTTGCATGTTTAGAAAGGTTGATAAGGCTTGTTCTCTTGATTCTCCAACTTTTAAGGGTAGGTCTTTGAAAATGTTGTAGAGACGAGAATCTAGTCCAAGTCTTTTCTCAGTGGGTTCTGCAAATTTTGTGATTAACTCCAGTTCTTCATCATTAAAATCTCCTCTAGCTTTCAGCTCTACCAATTTATCATCAATGTTGTCCAGAACTTTTGGCATATCAAGCCCATTGACTTTTATCATGTCCAAACTTTCAGCCTTATTGACATCATCTTTAACGATCAAACTCTTGATGTAGGAGTTTATATGCTGCCCGGTTGATGCCAATATGCATGGTCTCAACAACTGAATCTTTCAATCCATTTTCTAGTAAGGTCATTCTGTCAATTAGATTATTTAGAATGCCTTCCCATCTCTCAGTTGTCTCAGCTTTCCTTGAATCATTCTCAGTGGTAGTCTTGTGAATCTCTATTAAAGTGTTATGGCAGTCACTTCTGACATTATTCAATCTTTTCTCCATGTTAGTCCTCTCAGACTTTCTATCTTCTAAGGACTTTAACACTTTTCCAAACAGGCTTATATCATCTTTTTGAATGCGTATCAGCTCATTGTGATAGAACTTGATGATATCAACCTGTGAAGGTATGTCAGTTACAGCTTTTTGGTCTTCAAATTTACTTGCTCCAGCTTCAGTCACTTTAGCTTCTTTAACAGGAGTGGGAACAATCTCTTTGAGTTTTTCTTTATATTCTTCAGATTTTATTTTCTTCTCAGACTGTTTCCTTATTTCTTCCAGGCGTGACTGATCAGTTTCTCTGACTGGTGATATTGCTACATTGATATCATCGTCAGAATCTTCATCAGCTTTATCATCTTCAGCCAATGCAATCTCTCGAACAGTTTGATCAGTTGGGGATTGATAGCCAGTTGGGGACTGATAAGCTTCTTTTTCTTCATTTCCAGAATCAAACTGAGTTTCAGAGTCTAAATCACTACAGCTTTCTTTAGAACTATCTTTATCATCTTCAACAACGTTCTTATCATCTCCAGTTTTCTTTTCTTGAGATGAAGTACCAGTTCATTTTTACAAATTATGATCACCTTGGGAATCATCATCATCATTGTCATCTCTCTTGGAGTTTCCTCCTGCTTCAGTTTTCTTCCAATGACTGTCTCTGATCAACGCATATCCAGTATTCAAAATTTCATCAGTGTTGTTCGGATAGATGAGTGATGTTCTAAAGATTAAACACCCATTTCTCTGTGATCTCCATCTCTGCTAACTGACTTCTCTGATCTGATATTGAGTGAGTTTCCAGTTTTGATATGCATGCAGACTCTTGCAATCAGCTACAATCAATTCTCCAGTGTTGAAAATAGATTCAGGTGGAGCTATGATTGTTTCACTTTCTCTTGGAATCTCCAGATTAGATTCCACAGGAGCTTCTAACTTTTCAGCTTCTTCTGTTTTCTCCATATCAGTTTTGCTAGTTTCCTCTTCAGCAACAACTGGGATCAAACTGGTTTTAGTTTCAATCTAAGGAATTGAGATGGTAGGCTCAATTTCAAAATTTTCTTCAACAGTAACAAATTCCAGTTCAGCAACTGGTTCCTCCTCAGGTGTTGGTTCAATAACCTGATCTTTTGCTGGTTCAAAGTCAGCAATAGTTTCTTCTTCTTTCTTTTCTTCTGGAATAGTTCATTTTTCAAAGATAAGTTCATCCAGAGTGATGACTTGTGCAGGTATTGATTCAATCTCAGCAGGGTCTTTTTCTTCGGATTGAGAAGCTTCAGTTTCCTTGAATGATTCCTCATACTCAATTCAAGATGCCAATTTTTGTGCCGTGGATCTAGACTTGGAGAGTAGCTTGAGCTGGGTCATTGTTTCTAAATCAATCAACCTCTCCTCACTATCAGTATCTTCTTCATCAACTTCAATTCTCGTGGTGCATTTCTCACGAGTATCGCCTTCCTACGAATGTCACCGGGTTTGTGAAGGAACAACTTCTTCTCTAACTGAAGTTTCCTTTTCAGAAGTGACAATCTCAGTTGGAATTGATTATGTGGGGGGTGACTTCAGTTCTCACATTCTTTGCTGAGCTTTTAGAAACTGAAGAAGACGATTTTGTTGGTGTAGGCTCCAAAACCTTATTTGCTGTTTCAGTAACCTTTGTTTGAATTGAAGCATCAAACTTTCTCTTCCTTTCTAACAGTTTATCAACTTGTTCAAAAACCTCAGCACTGATTCTAGGTTTCTTTGATCTTCTGCTCTTCTTCTTAGGTTTGATCTCTGAACCTTCTGCTTTCCTCTTTCAGATTTTTCCTTTGTGATTGCAATTTTTACATCTACAATTTCAGTTTCCTTCTTCTTTGCAATTCCAAAATGATCAAGAACTCTTTGTACTAATATGGCCAGAGTCTTTTTGTGATAGAATCTTCCTTTCTTCCTATCAATTTTCTTCTTAGGTACATCAAAAGATTGTGCCATCAGTTGATCCAGAATGTACCTTTTCCAGTTGAAGTTTTCTTTAAACCAAATGACGTACAGTAGATCCAATTTGGTTGCAGAAAGATTGCTAAAATTTCCTGCTTTTCCAATCACGCAATTTGCCCGCATCTTGGTCAGAAAGTTGAATTACGGATTGAGTAGACTTGTGCTCCCAGTTTGCAATACTGGTGATTCTGAATTTATTGCAATAACTTTCCATAACTTCTCTTTCTGCTCCTTTCTCAACTTGATAGATGCCGATCCTCCAGATTTGTCAAAACCAAAAATATGTGCTATTAGATCTTCGGTAACTTTAATTTCTTTTCGATTGACGGTGGTTGTAAAAGTAAGAACATCTTCTCCTTCAATGGAATTCTTTCCAAATTCATAAAAATCTCCAATGCTATCCAGACAGACACTTGGTAGATTTATATTGAACACCTGCTCTAGACCCTCGATTCCTTAAATTTTTGCAGCAATTTCTTTGGTGAGAGTCTGATCAGAATACTTGGCGATGAATTGATCCAGTGAAATGATCATTCAAGGTTCAATTCTAGTAAAGGCCAATATTTCGGAAGATTAGGTTGAATTTGAGATATTTGAGAGAGAAAGACAGAACTTCAACAGATAATTTTATAGACACTGATTGTAAAGAATTAATAGGAAAATAGAATGGTATTTATAGGTGGTGGAAGTAGTTGTTAAAGGAAAATCTGAGTGGGATTCAAAACGTTTCGTTGAGATTGCGAAAAGGGAGATGAGTGGAAAAGATGGACGGTTGAGATTAAAATAAGTCACATATGTGTTAGGTGTGATGCCCGAAAGACAATTTTGTAATTGTTTTATTTAATAAATGAATTGACATTATTATTCATATTTATTATTCTCATATTCACCGATGTGACAATAGTATTTACACTCTGAGAAAACCTAAAGTATATCGTTTATGTAATCACTTAACTCGATTGTATGGTATATACACGGGAGGATTGAGTTAGTGAAGATGTACTTAAAATACAATTAGCCCATAGTGAAGTTAATCGAGAGTATCGGGTCTCTCCTTTAACGTGCTATTAATGCGCCCAGAACACAATAGGTGTGATAGTCTTATCCGGACTTTCGGTTAAGAGAACCTAGTGGGGCATTTATATATGATAGATATATCATATAGAAATTTGGACCGATTTGATTAGAGTTCACGATATAATTCCGTAATTGAGAATTCTTATAGAATCAATGGATGATCATATTAATGGATATATCTTAATCCGAGGTGATCACAGTCAAGCTGCTTGAATCGGTATGAAGTTTGACTTGACGGTTAAAGATTACACCGAGTGCGTGATCCGAATTACCCCATCTTGGCATTGTCTTTGGATTGAGTGAGTAGTACGTATGTTGTCACGAGATACGGAATCCATTCCTTCCATTTACGGAAGTAGATAGACAGATTCCACTTATTTGTTAATCCTAGAAAGCGATCGATCCATGGAGTTCATATTACACTGATTAGCTACCAGTGAGTTGTATGAATTAATTGATAAGAGGTTCTAGAAAGGGTTAACGGTAACTTCCCGATTTAGAATGAGCGATCTATGGAGGATTAATCCATATTTAATGATTATATCAATGGGCGCTTATTATTATTCTCGTGAGGAGATAAATATAATCTCATAATCGGAGGAGTGCGATCACGGGATTATGGTGGCATATTCTGTGATTGATTTATCGAATATAATTATTACATTCGTAAGATAATTATTTATTTGATTTATCGGAGACGATGATTATTAGTCCATGGTCCCACGACGCGTGCCTCCTAATATAGCATAGCTATTCTCGGACGTCGAATCCTAATAATATTAATTTAGTTCTTGTTGGACTTTATTAAAACGATATGTGAATTAATTGTTTAGTAAACTATTAAATTAGTTGGGCTATATAATTAAATACACGGAAAAAAGCATTTTAAAGTGATTTCGGCGCCTGAATTGGTGTGTTGACCAATTTTGACCCAAATTGGTCAAATATCGTGGACTTTGAATTTGAAGGAAAAAGTGCGCATGTTATATTATTTAATTATTAAGGAATTTTTTTTCTTGGATAATTGTTTAATATGTGATTTATCTTTTATTTGTTAAATGATAATTCATGGAATATTAGATAATAATATGATTTATCTTAATTTGTTTGGGATAATCATTTTATTTATCTTTTATTTGGAAAAAGGATTAATGTAATAATTATCTCTTAATTATTAAATCCTTGGAGGCTAAGTTTTACTCTCCTATATAAAGAGAGTTCTCCCAAGCCTTACACACACATAATTTCGACCTACACCTCTTAGAGAGGAGAAGGTGAAATTTTTTTTCGGCCAAGGGGAATAAGGGAAGATCTTGGAGATTTTTCCGGGTAGCATATCGGAAGGATTCGAGACGAGGATTTCCTTCCACCGGGAGTTGCTTGGATCACACGTACGGAAGATCGTGGTGCTCTTCACATCTTCTTTTCTATTGCGGTTCTCCAACTTGGATTTTGAGATCCAAGAGGTATGTTCTACAACCCCCTTGTAGATGTAGATCTAGTTATTTTATTACGTGTATTTTATAGATCTAGATCTCTTAAAATCGCTTCATTGCGGATGATATTACTAATGATGGTAGCGAGCCGAGGTTGATCTATATCTATACGTATAAAATATTAGATCTAGGAGTGGTAAAACATGTAGATTTTTTTTGTCCCAATTTTTTTTCTTGGGGCCGATGCATGCATATTTTTTTTATGTTATGAATGTCGTGGTTGAAGAGATGGATTGGGGTTGGTATTTATTTTACCCGTAGATCTATTTTGTAGCTCTTTTGATTAGTATCAATTGAAGCGTAGGATGTGTAATTTATTTTATGTAAATGCGAAAAATTGTAAAAGGTAGTACCTTTTGTTTTTAATTTTCATCCGGGTCGGAGGCAGACGAAGATGATGTGTTGAAGATCATCAAGAAGGTACAAACGGGAGGAGCCGAATTGTTTAATTAATTTTTTTTCCATCGGCGGCAGCAACTTTTTTTTAGGGTAACCTAATTTTTTTATTTTAGGTCACGGCAGCAAATTTTTTTAGTAACCTAATTTTTTTTTTTTCCTTTGGCCGCAAGGCCTTATGCTGTAACAAAAAAAAAAAAAAAAAAAAAAAAAAAACCTTGACAATTCTGCCGTGAAGAAAAAAAAAAATTAAAAAAAAAAAAAAATAAATAAAATAAAGGAAAGTTTTTTTTTATAAAACAATTTGATAATATAGATATATTTTTCAATATATTGGTATATTACGGCCTCCTCTCCTCATAAATCGTTCGTGGTTCGTGTCGAGATCGAAGCTTTGAAGATCCGGAAGTTTTTCGAGTTCAAGATTTGAAGATCAAGACTCGAAGACATAGATTATGTAATTTATTGTTTTCCTAGGATAGATTAGATACGAAGTACCAACAATCCATCTCGTTGTTTAAATTTTCCGCAATTTATTTTTATGTGTTTGATCATAAAATAGACAAAAATCGGAATTGCCATGACATGCATCATATCATAAATCCACTCCATGCATACATGTAGAATTTTAATTTTGGTAATTAAAATAGGCATGTATACAAACTCGTGTAATTAGTTGAAATTTAATGTAATACGTGGTAATTAATTAATTTAGTAACTAATTAAAGATCCGAGGACGGGTTATGAAATCGTTCGCCTTTCGGTGTGTGTTCTCGGTGAACCGCCTTAAAGCCCAAAGCGAGATCACGTTTTCGATTCGTAGTGTCTAAGAGATTGAATGATGGTAAAGAACAATAAATCTTGGATAAAAGCGGTTCGCTTTATAGGTTGGGTGGTCAAGCGAGCTTCGCTCGACCGACTTAACCCTCTCCTAGTGTGATGTATGCGCGGAGGTCCGGCAAGACTAAGCTACACCTTTGGAGAAGCGGAGGGTGATTCCTTCTTATCTCAATGGATTTGTCTTGACCCGACCGTCCAAGCCCAATCACATATGTTCCAACGAATAGGACGGGTAGGCTTGCCTACGTTACCGACACCATTCGGAATCCTTGATTTGATGTGATTTTATGTTAAGATCAAAAAGACGTGGTTAGTTAACCCACCACCACTTCCAAAATATTGAGTGGGAGCGGGGGAGGCGACAACCAACCCCACGGCCTCTACTATAGATACAAGTAAGTGAGAGAAGGGTGGCGCCTCGTGGCGCTTTGATTTCGTCCCCTACGGATGGTGTTCACCCCTATCAACATTCATGGCTTGGTCTCCGAAAGGATAGGATTTACAGGTACTCGTCGGGTCAGCGACCTATCCTACGACGGCACACTCGGGCGTACCTAAGAGATCCGATGTAGTAGGTCACACTCATAAAGGATATTTTTGATAATATCTAGGCTAAAAAAGGAAGGTAGTCAATGAATAAAGGGATGTTCGATTCTTGTGGGATGTTTGATTCTCACAAGTTATTCATTGATGAGATTGTCTCGATTTAACCGTCATCTCTTTGACCTACCCTACGGCGGCGGCTTTGAGATGCGAGGTTAAAACCTTGGAATGGTAGAGTAGACTTATTTTTAGTTTACAATTCCTAAAATAAAATAATATAGTAGTGTTAAACTTGAATTAATTTATGTCATTTTATTTACAACATTATCCCTTACTAAATTGCTTTAAAATTTATAATTGACTAGTATTGACTTCGTTAAAAAGTGGAAAGTAACTAGGGCGTTGAACTAGTTAATCGATAATGCAATTATTTTTGAAAGAGATATTTTCTCTTAAGCCTTTTTTAAAACGAGTGACATCAAGGTATGTCACTAATGTCATTCGTGTCAAGCGGAAGACAAACTTAGTTTGATCAAAGGTGATTTCGGACTTTGAAATTCTTCAGTGAATTTTGAGTGTGTAGTAATTACACAAGAAATTTTCTAATTGAAAAATCGGAAAATCATGAAGTGTTACTAGTTAGGCGATATTTGGAATCGATGAACTAGTGGGAGCTTTATGATTTGTTGTTTTTCTAGAACATTAGAAAAGTGTAGCCGACTACACACGTAACCGTTCTAATTGAAAACCGGAAAGTCATGAAATGTCGCTAGTTGGGACGATATTTGGAATCGATGAACTAGTGGGAGTTCTATGATTTGTTGTTTTTCCGGAAACATTGGAACTATATACGAAAGATTTTCTAATCGAAAAAATCGGAAAATCATAAAAATAAAGCATTTCTCGTTAGGCGGTATTTGGAACCGATAAACTAGTAGGAGCTTTAATGTTATGATTTGTTGTTTTTTCGGTATATTAGAAAATCCGAGAAGTCCCGACAGTAACACTCAAAATAGACATCCCACGGTTCAAGAGTAGTGTCTACTCAAGCGAACCATTGGTTCAAGACTATTTCCATTCACGGAAAGTCAAGAATGGGAGAATATGTCTAAAAGTGTTAGTCATCTAAACTAAGAAAATTTTAAGGTTTGAATCGAAAATTAATTAAACTGAAAATAATAGGATAAGGACAGTGATTTGGGATCACCAACCTATGAATCCTTGGCTATTTTCTCGAGCTAAGTTCTTTGGAAGAACAAGCTGGCATTGCATTTAACGATTAAAGGAGTAAACAACGGGCAGTTAATTTTAGCTATAATAGTGGGAGTGATATAAGGAAATGAATCTCGGATTCAATCCTTGAATATCGCGGAAAATTTATTTTCGATTTAAGATTCGTTGGAGCGAATGGATTTACCTTATATTCGATAATTTGTTTGTCGTATAGAAAGTGAATATACCATTTGTAGTCACGAATCCAAGACTCGGACTTTTGTTTGATAAAGTCAAAACCACTTAGAATTGCTAAAATATGTATATAAAACACATCTTAAGAACTATTAAGAGCAATTGGTTTCTATATTTAGATAAAGCGCTTCTTCATATTCCATAGTTAGTGCATAGTCCCTAAAAGACAAGACTGCAGGTGGCTCAGGTGATTCCTTTCTCGATCTGGTTATAACGTCTCAAAGGTTCAATGACTAAGTTTCCTTTCAATCGGGAAAGGATAATGGTTATAAAGAAGTAACATAGCTTGTTCATGGCGACGGGAGTCGATGAAAGACACAAGCTAGTAGGAGCTTCCAGTAGTGACTTCTACATGCGATAACTATTCAAACACTCCGGTAAGTTTATCCAAAATATTTTGAGGTTTCTCTGTTTTCAACGAGATAGAGTATTCTATACTCAGAAATGGGCCACCATATAGTCCTAGGGACTGATGCTCGGCCTGCCTCATAGTGAAATGCTTTCACTAAGTGAGAAACCGTTAAATTGCCTTATATAGTTTTAGATGCGCTACAATACACTGCTTAACTCAATAAAGATATTGGAAGTGAAATAACAGTCTGCATTGAAATATAAGACCGAGAAGTCTACCTAGAATATGCTTTGGAATTTACGGATAAGGTGTGGATTCGGTTCACCCCACTTCCATAAATATAAGCATTTAGCACACGGTGCTTGAAGGTAGGTCTGGGAGATTCACGAACACGTTCGGTCAGTGACCAATCGTTATATATCTTGTAGCATTGAGAAAAAGGTTTGTTAAAAGATTCTTGAAATCGGGAAGGGACAGTTATAATGTTGCGTCTTTCTGATAGAGTCTACGAACAGTAAAACCTTGAACCTTGCAGTACGTTTACTCAAGGTAGTTACTAACTGATTAAAATCAGACCACATCCAATATCGGTTGTTGGTGATAACACTAAATACTACTAAACTAGATCAGAATTTCGATCCACCCAGTAAGTATTGGGAGTATGGTTTATCCATTACCCATTACGGTTTCTGCAGACTTTGTAGTCTGAGGATCGATTGATGACCTATGGCTCTTTTGTGAGCAGTATAGGATTCTGATACTAGAGGTTGGTTTAATAGCCATAACCCCTGTGAATGGAGTTCGGTACTCGATTACTGTTCATACTCTTGTAGAAGCACTGGCGTCTCAGCCCGAGTGGGAGTAATTGGATCTACACGGAAAAGAGTAGAATGCATAGGAAAGTTTATCTTTGAGCAAAGCTTGAGTGGTCTAGAGAGTTAATCGGACCTTGAACTCTCTTATCACTTAGTATTGCATGATTTCGTTCATAAGCGAGAAAATAGGGGTGATTCCACGAGATTTTCTTGCCAAACAAAGCGGTGTCTGGATTCATTCGAAAAGCAGAAGGGTATTGCCTTATGAACTAATGTGAGAATGATTTGTCAAGGCTTATATCCTTTTGTGGATAAAAGCAAACCTCTCGGTCATTGGAAGTCATATATTTCTACAATATGTGGATTTGACGAGAATATTGATAAGTCTTTTGTAGACTGGATATCAATTTAATACTGATAGTGAATATATACATTAGTGTTTGTGAAGGATAACCTTTGCACGGTTGGAATCAACATGGGTGTGTTATACGAAGTCGAATCGACAATGCCACAATTCTCTCCAATAGAGATTTGGACAACATTCTCGAAGAGTTTGACTCGGTCGAATTCATTAGAATCGATCCTTTGGTTTCCCATCCATCTTATTAGTTAAGATGATGCATCTGTGTATGCAACATTCAACGAGGAAGTTCTACCTATGCCTCGGGAATGACTCTCTAAATCTTCGGATCAAGAGAAATGGGATAGATTCTCTTTCTAGTAAGAGATGGTCAAGTTATTGAACGTCAACTTTGATCGAATCTTAGATTCGGCGGTTAACAAAGCAAGTTTAGTATGTCCTTTAGTATCTTGAGAGAACGAGGAACAATATGCGGACATATTCATGTATGAACATGGATATGTGTGATACACTGATTTTGACTTTAAGTCAGATTGAGGATGATCGTTAAGTGGATCTCGGGCTCGGTGTTTACTCGATTACCACATGATTAGATGGACCGTAGCGTTTCGATTCTACGGATCGTCTCAAGCCGACAACTTTGACTAATCATTAAGACCCATGACATTTAGATGTAGGTACTCCCGAGTCACCGACCTATCCTACGACGGCATACTCGGAGTGTACTTTGGAATCGAAATGGTTATGATATGCTTAATGGGTACTAGAATATGGGATGGGTCTCCATTGCTTTAGAGCAAGTGGGAGATGTGGTTTGTTGTAGTTTAAATAATAGGGTGTGCTCTAAAACAATTAATCACATGCTTTTCGTGCAAGTGGGAGATTGTTAGGTGTGATGCCGAAAGACAATTTTGTAATTGTTTTATTTAATAAATGAATTGACATTATTATTCATATTTATTATTCTCATATTCACCGATATGACAATAGTATTTACACTACAGAAAACCCTAAAGTATATCGTTTATGTAATCACTTAACTCAGTGTATGGTATATACACGGGAGGATTGAGTTAGTGAAGATGTACTTAAAATACAATTAGCCCATAGTGAAGTTAATCGAGAGTATCGGGTCTCTCCTTTAACGTGCTATTAATGCGCCCAGAACACAATAGGTGTGATAGTCTTATCCGGACTTTCGGTTAAGAGAACCTAGTGGGGCATTTATATATGATAGATATATCATATAGGGCTGGACTAATTTGATTAGAGTTCACGATATAATTCCGTAATTGAGAATTCTTATAGAATCAATGGATGATCATATTAATGGATATATCTTAATCCTGAGGTGATCACAGTCAACTGCTTGAATCAGTATGAAGTTTGACTTGACGGTTAAGGATTACACTGAGTCTGTGATCTGAATTACCCCATCTTGGCATTGTCTTTGGATTGAGTGAGTAGTACGTGTTGTCACAGATACGGAATCCATTCCTTCCATTTACGGAAGTAGATAGGCAGTTCCTTATTTGTTAATCCTAGAAAGCGATCGATCCATGGAGTTCATATTACAACGATTAGCTACCGGTGAGTTGTATGAATTAATTGATCACTAGGGGTTAATAGTAAATAAGGATAAGAGGTTCTAGAAAGGGTTAACGGTAACTTCCCGATTTAGAATGAGCGATCTATGAAGGATTAATCCATATGTAATGATTATATCAATGGACGCTTAGTATTATTCTCGTGAGGAGATAAATATAATCTCATAATCGGAGGAGTGCGATCCACGGGATTATGGTGGCATATTCTGTGATTGATTTATCGAATATAATTATTACATTCGTAAGATAATTATTTATTTGATTTATCGAGTCTGCGATTATTAGTCCATGGTCCCCGACGTGCCTCCTAATATAGCATAGCTATTCTCGGACGTCGAATCCTAATAATATTAATTTAGTTCTTGTTGGACTTTATTAAAACGATATGTGAATTAATTGTTTAGTGAACTATTAAATTAGTTGGGCTATATAATTAAATACACGGAAAAGACATTTTTCGTGGACTCGGCCCGAATTGGTGTGTTGACCAATTTTGACCCAAATTGGTCAAATATGCGTGGACTTTGAATTTGAAGGAAAAAGTGCGCATGTTATATTATTTAATTATTAAGGAATTTGTTTTCTTGGATAATTGTTTAATATGTGATTTATCTTTTATTTGGTAAATGATAATTCATGGAATATTAGATAATAATATGATTTATCTTAATTTGTTTGGGATAATCATTTTATTTATCTTTTATTTGGAAAAAGGATTAATGTAATAATTATCTCTTAATTATTAAATCCTTGGAGGCTAAGTTTTACTCTCCTATATAAAGAGAGTTCTCCCAAGCCTTACACACACATAATTTCGACCTACACCTCTTAGAGAGGAGAAGGTGAAATTTTTTTTCGGCCAAGGGGAATAAGGGAAGATCTTGGAGATTTTTCCGGGTAGCATATCGGAAGGATTCGAGACGAGGATTTCCTTCCACCGGGAGTTGCTTGGATCACACGTATGGAAGATCGTGGTGCTCTTCACATCTTCTTTTCTATTGCGGTTCTCCAACTTGGATTTTGAGATCCAAGAGGTATGTTCTACAACCCCCTTGTAGATGTAGATCTAGTTATTTTATTACGTGTATTTTATAGATCTAGATCCTTAAAATCGCTTCCGCTGCGGATGATATTACTAACAATATGTTCTGTCATCTGTAGCTTATATCAGTAAATACGGTAGGTGCATTGTATCTCCAGCTGTAAGTATCCTGTTTTGTCCTTATCCAGAACTTGCAATAAATGTCCTTTTTTAATTCAAAACACAGTTGTGAGTACAACTCAGTTTTATGAATTAAAACTACACAGTTTTCAGTTTATGATTTTCTCCTGCAAAACAAAACGTGAGATCTTTGGTACCCATATTTGTTTGGGTCCTTTTTGATTTGTTTTTCTGTAAGTCTTAAGTGACTTATTAGTTTTATACTTATACCTATCTTGATGTTTTGGTAAAATATGTTCTGTTTTCATAAAATTCTTATTCTTGGATTCGTACATTCTTTTCTTGGGAATTTCGTGAAACTGAGTGATCATTGATCCATTCCAGTCTTCATCAGTGGGAAAAAGTCTTCCTTTCCCTCTGAATTGAGTATTCCATGAATGATTTTCATTCCTTGATGAATAAGACTTGAACGTCCTTTTAAGCGATCTCGACCGATTACGCCGCCTTGTCACCTTACGATATTTTCTATAAAAATTTTCAGTTTGCTATTTGCTACTGACTGATTTTATTGTTTTGTCAGTTTTAGATTAAGGCTGGGCTGAGTAATCATCAGTTCTGACAATATTGTCAGTTTTCAGAGTTCCTGAGTTTTATGCAGCTACAAACTTAGGTGCAAGCTGTATTTAGGTCGAGATCTAGAATTTTGTCATCGTCAAACCCTAAACCAGTTTTGTCTTCAAATGGTTTACCTGGTTTGAACTGAATACTTGGAATTGTATCAACTGATGATTCTGTTAAGTTTATTACTTCAGTTAGTTCATCAGTTGTGCAGTTTTCCTTGATTCTATTGTTAGCCTTGATAAGATTGATCTCAGCATTCAATCTTAGAACTTCAGTTTTCAATTGATCTTTTTCCTTTTTGACATTCTCATAATTCTTTTGAATTACCTCTAATTCCTTTATGAGTATGTCCAAGGTTTCATTGAAATCTTCATTTCTATGATTGTTCATGGCAATGTGAGTGTCAAAAGTAGAAGTACTTGCCTCAAGATATTTGATAGATGAGTCTTTAGTTATGGCTTCTTCATCTTCTCTTATTCACTTTCCTTTCTCTGATCCAGTATTGTGGTTTACTAGATTAGTTCTAAGGAGTATGATTTCTTCATCACATTCCCCATGATCATTTCCACCAAAACTTATGGGTAAGGTTTAATTATTATCTTCATTGTTTGTGGGGGATGGTTCATCAGTGAATGTTTCAACCAGCTTTTCTTGAGTTTCAGCCACCAAAGCCTGCAATTTGTTTTTGTATTCATCAAATCTTAAAAATGAACAGTTTATCAATTTTCTAAAGTGGTGCTGTGTATCCATGATGCAGTTTTGAAAAACTTTTAAAGACTTAAGCAACCAAACTGGTATAACACAGTCGGAGATCACTTTAAAGAAGAAGATCCACACCGATACCAATTGTTGGTATCGGAAATAACTGATGCCCAGTTATCCAAGCTAAACACTCGAAGCAGTAACAACTTTGGATCACCTCCAAAAGGAAGGACTGCTCCGATACCCATTTTTGGTCCCTTAGAAAGGCTGACACAAGTTTAAAAGGGGGTAAATAAACTTGTCACCAAAACCACTCCCAAAAATTGAATCTCTAAACCAGATTAAGTTCAACTACAACTTGTGCGGAGTTAAGCTAACTTAACTGAGTATAAGTCAAGACTGACTTATCCTTAGCTGAGTTAACCGGCCGCTGATTAAAAAGCCTTTGTTAAATATGAGTTATCAGTTATTATGCTGACTCAGTTTTTGGTGTTTGCTTAGTGTGTGAACTAGATGAATATAACAATAAAGTAGTAAATAAATGCTTAATGTAAATAACAAGAATTATAGAGGTTCCGGGTGGTGTAATGCTGTCAGTCCTCTCTTCCCCCTATGATGCGGAGGAAAATTCCACGAGAACTTTTGAGATGGCCCAGTTACAAAAAGTCCTAAACTGATAGTCCTTGACTAATCCCTAGCTTCCCTATCTAAACATTTGTAGAACATGTAGGATGGCTGTTCTTCAATTCCTTGGAAGGTTGCCTTGCCTCTTCACCAGCTCATCACACACACAGACTTACTGACTGTTGATTGAGGTCAAGTTAAATTATTAACTCGATGCCTAACTAACACACTAGGAAGAGAACTTGATTCAATCGTAGTATAGCTAGATAGAGTCGAGGTCGATCCCACAGAGACTCGGCACAAACAAAACCCAACTTTATTCTATCAGAACTAAATCGAAAGGGCGGTCTACGACCAACTAAACGCAGTAAATAAAATAGTGACAACCACAAGACAAAGAATACCACAAAGACAAACTAACAACTACTAAACAAGAGCAAAATTATTAATATTATCTTAACAAAGAGTATAAAGACTATTGATTACGCTAGTAGCTAAAGACTCCCCCATGTGAACTAGATGACAACGAGACAAAACAAACGTTAACGATTAATTATTATGACTAAGGGAGTCATCCCCTAAGGTAGATTTAGCTCCAATTAGGCCATCTAAATCATTGTGCCTCCATTACGCGACTTCGCCTTTTAATGCCTCCATCTCATATAACTTCTGACACAATTACGAAACTAGGGATGCCGGTATAAACCGTAACCTCATCTAAGCAACATTCCTAGGGTAAGGCGTACTTCTTAGATGCCGATTCAATCTATATCCAAAGTAACAATCACTTTTTAGGTTTCATGTTAAATTATGATGACAAATAATTAAGTTGATCAGGTTTAATTACTCATTTTAATTCCAGATCAGAGAATTTGACGTAGTCGAAGACGATCATAATTATGACCTAAACTTCTCCACACTCGGTCGACCGAATGACATGTCTCGGTTGACCAAGTGACATGTCTCGGCTGACCGAGTGAAGGTCTGTGTAGGTACAAATTATGATTACTTCTTAACATTTCTAATCTAAACACATTGGTTCGTAATTTAGTCTACATCGCGGAATCAATACAAGAAAACTACTCCATAATAAAATAATTCAAATCTACGAGTAAAGATTGCATAATTGAGAAGTCATAGCCTCGAAGAGGAGAATGATTCCAACTATTTAATGCGCTCCCTAACCGGAGAATCCGATGAATCCACAGTGACCAAACATAAAGAAAAGAAAACTAAAACTAAAAACTCAAATTGTATAAATTGTCTTGTGTTGTAATTGTGTGTTTTCTCAATTTAAGTAGTCTCTTTGCTTATATAGAGGATTCTGTCGACATAGGATGGATCTAGAAGATATGCACGCGTTTTAGGTCTGAGTAGCTTTGGGTGACCGAACCACAAGCCTCGGTCGACCGAATGAAGTGGCTCGGTCGACCGAACCTCCTTTTTTGCATATGTTAATTGTGTTTGTTGTCTAACTTGTTCCCCATTGCATTCTTTCGTGCTGATCTGATTTCTCTGACTTTTCCCTTGATTAATGCTCCGATTTTCTTCCTTATTATCTTGAGATTTTCGGATTGAATGACATTTATCCTCCGCTTTATCATGATCTACAAAATCAGCATTTATCGCACAATAAATTGGTCTTTTAATATTAAAAACAACTAAATACCAAAAATCATATTAATAATCACTTAACATTAAATAATAAATATAAACAAGTGATTTAATATGAAATATACATAATTAACTCCGATTTAAGGTTAAAATTGATGACATAAATAGATATATTTTAACCGTCATCAAAATGCCCCCCACTTAAACTTTGCTTCGTCCTGAACAAAGCATTAATAAGTCATTCCCCAAGACAACATTTTCCTTGGCCAACTCATACTAACACAAGAAACTCGAGTCAACTCATACCAGTCATGCTCATAAGATAAGCATTATTCGCTACTCGCTATGAATCGAAGTGATTGTGTGCATGTGCATTGGTTTTATAAATGTAGCCAGATTAGAGTTTATGCAGACTTCATATCAAATTTCACCAACATCAGCATTCATACTTCTTTTGCCTCACAATGGTTAAAGCACTAGAACAATAAGCAAGAGCGTATCTATAGGGATTTTGGAATTGGAGACCGAGTACTACTCAAAGCCTCTAAAAACTTGAACTTTTTCAATTCTTCATATTTTTCAGATACTACCAATCCCAAGGAAGAGAACTTTTTTCGATTATCCCCCCTATCTTAGATCATGCATAGTATCGAATATTACCACAAGCGCGGGGCTACTTTGGTAATGCTACTACAAGCCCAGTGTTTTAACGCATTGTCAAAACACAGGTATGTCTCGAGCTTATTACTCCGCTTTGATGGCTAGAAGATCAGAATACGTCAGTCGATAAATAACGACACTAGGTAAGCACAACCAATCATCTATGCAATGTACACATACCTCTTTCAATTATCATAATTCATACGGTACTAAGCGATTCATATGTTGAGTTGTTGAACAATACCTAACTATTTGCAATTGTTGGCATGAATATCCTTAAGTTTACTAACAATTTATCGCACAAGTATAATATGACCACGTACTCACACAACTTGGTTCCTTTCCTATCAATTCTAAGTATAAGGACTTCACAAGTTTAAGGGTACGAGTTAAACAACGTGGCATTTATCCATGAATTTTTTTAAATTTTGCTCAATATTGCCACAATATTCCGTTCCTCTTTACTTTTTCAACATAGCTAAGTCCCTGCCCCCCACTTAAACATGGCATTGTCCTCAATGACAAAAATAAATGAGAGTTTAAGAAGAGAGACTTAGATCTGGAAACGGCTCCCAAGTAAAGGAACAATATCGGAGTAAACATCAGCACGTCGTGGAGAGACAGACACATCCTGTATAAGCAAACAAGCTCCACGAAATCGTCAAATCCCATGTCTATGGTAGTTATAAAATAATGTGGAAGTAATTAGATATAAATATCTAAAAACAGTTTAAGCCACTTTGCTCTATACTGCCATGGACAGACCAAAAGGGGTTTAAACCTAAATGAAAACTCACATGACGGCTATCAAGGAAAAAACCTCGTTTATTCCGAACTTAGACTCGGAACATGGCAAGATGAAAAAAACCGTGATAGGTGCATGCTACTTTATTATTAAAAATAAAAACGAAAAAGATAGTTATAAGGAAATAGTTCTAAATTTATAGTCGCTAGCTCGACTCAGTTCAAGATGGTTTATTCATAGATAAGGTCATCGAGGTACAAAACCTCCTCATCAGCACCAGGCGGAAGCCCTTGATAATGCTTCACACGATGTCCATTGACCACAAACCTGGACTCGTCTTTGAAATTGAATAGCTCCACAGCTCCAGAAGGAAAGACTTGTTGTACTCGAAATGGGCCATACCATCTTGATTTTAACTTGCCCGAGAAGAGTCTTAAGCGTGAATTGTACAAGAGAACCAGATCACCCTTTTGAAAGGTCCTCTCCAGAATCTTTTTGTCATGTAACTTCTTCGTGCGCTCCTTGAAAATCTTGGCATTCTCGTATGCCTCTAAACGAAACTCCTTCAGGTGAGTTAATTCTAACATCCTCTTCTCACCGGCCAATGTCTCATCAAAATTTAGCATCCTTGTTGCCCATATGGCCCGGTGCTCAAGTTCCATAGGAAGATGACATGCTTTTCCAAAAACAATCCTATACGGTGACATTCCAATCGAGGTTTTATATGCAGTCCTATAAGCCCATAAAGCGTCGGCTAAACGTAACGACCAATCCTTCCTAGTCGTATTGACAGTTTTCTCCAGGATACGCTTTATTTCTCGATTGGTGACTTCTACTTGTCCACTAGTCTAAGGGTGATATGCGGTTGCTAGCTTATGTCGAACCCCATACTTAATCATCAGCCTTTCAAAAGGTTTATTGCAAAAATGACTACCATTGTCGCTTATAATTGCCCTAGGCGCCCCAAACCTTGTAAAAATATTCTTTTTCAAGAACCTAACTACAACCTTAGCATCGTTAGTAGGGGAACCAATGGCCTCAACCCATTTGGATACATAATCTACAGCAACTAAGATGTATCGGTTAGATAGTGATGAAGTGAAGGGTCCAACGAAATCTATTCCCCAAACGTCAAAGAGTTCTACTTCAAAGATGCTCTTAAGTGGCATCTCATTCCTCCGTGAAATATTTCCTGTCATTTGACAAGCATGACATGCTCATGCATATTGGTGTGCATCCTTAAACAATGTCGGCCAATAAAAACCGCATTGGAGGACCTTGGCCGCAGTTTTTTCTCCACCGTAGTGTCCTCCAACTTCATAAGAATGACAATGCTTGAGGATATCATTATACTCTTCCTCGGGCACACACCTTGAAAAACATTATCGAGATCTAGCTTAAACAAATAAGGCTCATCCCAATAATAGTGTCTAAGATCTTTAAAGAATTTTTCCTTTCTTGGACACTTTGAGATTAGGTGGTAGGTACTTTGCGGATAGATAATTAATGAACAAACTGAACCATGGTTGTTTCTTCTCCTTCACAACCTCTATTCGCGAAGAAAGCGCAACACAATCATCATGTCCCCGATCTTTGGTGATGGAGAAAAGTTGTTCATCAGGAAAAGATTCTCCTATCTCAGGTAATTCCGCACCATCCTCTAATTGTAAGCGCGACAGATGATCGGCCACCACATTCTAACTTCCTTTCTTATCTCGGATTTCTACGTCAAATTCTTGCAACAGTAAAATCCATCTCAACAATCTAGGCTTTGAATCTTGCTTTGCTAGGAGATACGTAAGAGCTGCATGGTCAGTCCACACAGTGACTTTAGATCCCACTAAGTACGATCTAAACTTGTCAAAAGAAAAGATAACGGCCAAAAGCTCCTTCTCCGTTGTGGCGTAGTTTCTTTTGGTAGCATTCAAAGTCCGGCTTGCATAATAAATAGGTCTGAAGATCTTATCTTTTCTTTGACCCAAAGCGGCGCCAACAGCAGTATCACTCGCATCACACATCAGTTCAAACGGAAGTTCCCAATCTGGTGCGACCAGAACGGGTGCAGTAATCAACCTACTCTTTATTTCGTTGAAAGCTTTTATGCACTCAATAGAAAACACAAATGGCATATCCTTGGCCAATAATTCGGTAAGAGGTCTAGAGATTAAGGAAAAGTCCTTGATAAACCTACGATAAAATCCGGCGTGGCCTAAAAAACCTCGCAAAGTTTTAAGATTGGTAGGTGGAGGTAATTTCTCGATCACCTCAACTTTGGCTCTATCCACCTCTATTCCGTTCTTTGATATACGGTGGCCTAGTACTATACCTTCCGTAACCATCAAATGACACTTCTCCCAGTTTAGCACAAGATTCGTCTCCTCACATCTCTTCAACACTCGTGCTAGATGTGTGAGACATGAATCAAAATCGTCTCCAAATACGGAGAAATCATCCATAAAGATTTCCAAGAAATCTTCCACCATATCCGCAAATAATGACATCATACATCGTTGAAATGTCGCGGGAGCGTTACACAATCCAAATGGCATTCGATTATACGCAAATGTCCCATATGGGCATGTAAATGTTGTTTTCTCACGATCTTCGGGCGAGATGTGGATTTGATAATATCCCGAATACCCGTCAAGAAAAAATAGAAAGCATGCCCGCTCAGTCTCTCGAGCATTTGATCGATGAAGGGAAGAGGAAAGTGGTCCTTACGAGTCGCATCATTTAGTTTCCTAAAGTCTATGCATACTCGATGACCGGTGATTAGCCTCACAGGAATTAACTCATTCAACTCATTGGCTTGCACCGTCAATCCTCCCTTCTTGGGAACTACATGGATAGGGCTTACCAATTCGCTATCATCGATGGGAAATATAATTCCCAATTCTAGCATTTTTATAACCTCATCCCTAACCACTTCCCTTAATTGTGGGGCACGCCTTTGAGGTTGTGCAACCGTTTTCTTTTCATGGTCCACGGAGATCTTGTGCATACATACGCTAGGACTAATGCCCTTAACGTCAGCTATGGTCCATCCAAATGCTCCGCGGTACTCTCTCAAAACTCTCATTTAGTTTCTCCTCTTGTAAGTCCGTCAAGGATGAAGATATAATTAGTGGAAGGTCTCGTCTTGAAGAAATGCATACTTCAAATTTGTAGGAAGAGGCTTTATAGTCAAATTTGTGGGAGGTTCTTCCAAAGAGGTTTTCAACTTTTGACCAGTGAGTTTGAGTTCGAAGTACTTATGCCACGTTGGTCTATGATAGAATCTTTCAATCTCCGCAGCACTTACTTCCTCTACAGGCCTAGGTGTCCCTCTACTACATCCTGGCCATATCATCTTCTTCTCCTCACTACTTACGTACTTGACTTCATCTTCTTCTTCCAAGACAGCATCCAAGAAATCCTTGATACTTTCATGTTGTTGAAATTCTTGAACGATCCTATCAATGGAATCCAACATGAAGCATGCATCCTCTCCATCATCAGGTTGCTTCATAGTGTCGAAGACATTGAATGCAACTCTCTCTTCGTTCACTCTTAATACTAACTCGCCTTTGTAAACATCAATTAGCGTTCTACTAGTGGCCATGAAAGGTCTCCCTAATATCAAGGGCACTTCGTAGTTAGCTTCCATATCTAATACCACAAAGTCGACAGGGAATACAAACTTTTCAACTCTTACTAGCACATCCTCAACCACTCCACACGGTTCTTTGACAGAACGGTCAGCTAATTGCAGCGTGATTGAGGTCTTCTTAAGATCTCTCATGCCTAGTTTCCAAAAAATAGATAGTGGCATCAGGTTCACGCTTGCTCCTAGATCACACAAAGCTTTGTTTAAACATACGTTACCTATGGTGCAGGGAATGAGAAAGCTTCCCGGATCTTTGCATTTTGGGGGTAACTTATGTTGAAGAATGGCTTAGTACTCCTCATTAAGGCATATGGTCTCTAAATCTAGAAGTTTCCTTTTAGTTGAGACGGCATCTTTTAAAAACTTGGTGTACTCAGGGATTTCAGCTTGTGCATCAACTAGGGGTATATTGATTTTTACTTACTGAATATATCCACGAACATCTTATACCTCTTATTATCAAACTTAGGCTTCGGCTTTGGTGGAGGATAAGGTAGAGTTGAAGGATCGACTTCAGTGAAAATAGGATACTTGTTATTGGAAAGTTCAACTCTAGGGCCAGCAGGTTCTTTATACGTTTTTTGCTTAGGCAAAGTCTCGGAAGTTTTAGTCTCATTGCTTGGCTCACCATCCTTATTCTTTGTGACTTTCTCTTTCTCTTGCAAGGATGGTGGAGTTACCTCTTTTCCACTTCTTGTCATGATCGCATTCAAATCCTTAGGGTTCTTCTCAGTGTTGCTTGGCAACCCTCCAGGAGGTCTAGTTGAGACTTGCTCAGCTAGTTGTCCTATCTGGTGCGGGAGATTTTGGACTAGAGCTTCTTGATTGGTTACCTTAGTATCGGTCTTCTGACAATATTGGCTAAAATTAGTGGCTAAATCAGCCATAGATTTTGAAAGTTGTCCCATATTGTCGATGAATTTGACATTACTCGCTTTTTCTATCGCAGACTTCCCAACCAAAAGTTTTAGTTTGCTGTGGTACATAAGTGGTAGGTGGTTTAGGCCTTTCTCCTGCATTAAGGTCACTATATCGGAATCCAGGATGGTTATGATTAGGCTTATATCCTCCCCCGATATAATTGGCTTCTTGATGCATCAAAGATTCTCACTTTGAGGTGTTACCTCGATTCCAGCCCCTTTCTCTACTTTTGCCATCCTCTCTTGCATTCCATCTACCTTATTGTTGATAACAGAGAGTTGCTCTATGATTTTGGTTGATGCACTATCCTCGAATATGTCAACGGCCATCTTCACAGTAGCTATGTCATTGCCTCCCCATTGACTATTCATCGCTATTTGCTCAATTTTTCCTTGTGCCTCCTTAGGAGATAAAAGAACAAACGCTCCATTGCTAGAGGCGACTACTCTAATTTTCTCAGTCTCTCTGAATCCATGGTAAAAGGTTTGCATTAAAAGCCAAAGAGAGATGTCATGATGAGGACACTTCCTCATAGCTTCCTTAAAACGCTCCCAAGCTTGATCAAAACTCTCCCCAGGTTGTTGCTTAAATCCTAGGATGTCTTGGCATAACTTAAAGGTTTTTCCCAAGGGAAAATACTTATTCATGAATTTTTGCAACAATTGTTCCCAAGTAGTGATAGATCCAGCCTCTAAAGAGAGAAGCCATTGCTTAGCTTTATCTTTCAAAGTGAATGGGAAAAGCTTAAGGCGAATGTTCCCCTCCGGGATTAATTCTGGTTTCACAGTGCTAACGATTTCCAAGAAATTTGTCACATAAACACCAGGATCCTCGTTTTGGACTCCATGAAAAGTGGAATAGTTGGTCACCATTTGAATTACATTAGGCCTAGGGTGATAGACTTCCGCAGCATCTTGCGGCGCTACGATAGCGGGAATGAATTGCTCAATAGTGGGCGTTGCATAACTTTGCAAAGTGCGCCTCGCTCCTTGAGCTAGGGCTTGGTTTCCATTATTAGCATTAAGATTGTTTGCATTATTAACATTATTGGCATTATTAACAACAGGATTAAGTACTGGTTCGGATTGACGGAATGCGGTCCATTTTTCTGTTTGATTCGAATGCTCAGAATGATCGGTTGTATGCCCTTCTTCCAATTCGTGCTCGCTTTCCTTAAGATTTGGATCCTCTTCTCCTTGCTTAGCCAGTTCTTTAGCTAACTTCCTATTTCTCCTTGCAAATTTCTCTATTTCAGGATTATATGGCTCAAGCGGTTCCATTGATTTCCGAGTAGCGTACTATAAAATAACAAAAACAATAAAACAATGAAAACTTAAAGGCTAAGCCTTTAACTAGACTAAATAATAAAAACGAAACTAAAACAGTCTCGAAACAATCTTGAGATAAAGAAAAACGTAAATAAAACAGAAGCAGAATACCGTAAAACTAATACCGAATAAAAACAGAAAAAAAAAAACAAAAAAAAAATAACTCTTGGTCGACCGAGAACTGTGGTTCGGTCGACCGAACTCTTTCTTCTCTTTTTTTTATGACGACACTGTTTAATATACAGACTCTTATTCACAGAATGGCCACGAATCCAGTCCTAACAAAATAAACTGTATTTAAATTTAATGACTCGAGTCCCCGGCAACAGTGCCAAAAACTTGATTGAGGTTAAGTTAAATTATTAACTCGATGCCTAACTAACACACTAGCAAGAGAACTAGATTCAATCGTAGTATAGCTAGATAGAGTCGAGGTCGATCCCACAGAGACTCGGCACAAACAAAACCCAACTTTATTCTATCAGAACTAAATCGAAAGGGCGGTCTACGACCAACTTAACGCAGTAAATAAAATAGTGACAACCACAAGACAAAGAATACCACAAAGACAAACTAACAACTACTAAACAAGAGCAAAATTATTAATATTATCTTAACAAAGAGTATAAAGACTATTGATTACGCTAGTAGCTAAAGACTCCCCTATGTGAACTTGATTGACAACGAGACAAAACAAACGTTAACGATTAATTATTATGACTACGGGAGTCATCCCCTAAGGTAGATTTAGCTCCAATTAGGCAATCTAAATCATTGTGCCTCCATTACGTGACTTCGCCTTTTAATGCCTCCATCTCATATAACTTCTGACACAATTACGAAACTAGGGATGCCGGTATAAACCGTAACCTCATCTAAGCAACATTCCTAGGGTAAGGCGTACTTCTTAGATGCCGATTCAATCTATATCTTAAGTAACAATCACTTTTTAGGTTTCATGTTAAATTATGATGACAAATAATTATGTTGATCAGGTTTAATTACTCGTTTTAATTCGGATCGAGAATCGATGTAGTCGAAGCCGATCATAATTATGACCTAAACTTCACCACACTCTCGTCGACCGAATGACATGTCTCGGTTGACCGAGTGACATGTCTCGGCTGACCGAGTGAAGGTCTGCGTAGGTACAAATTATGATTACTTCTTAACGTTTCTAATCTAAACACATGGGTTCGTAATTTAGTCTACATCGCGGAATCAATACAAGAAAACTACTCTATAATAAAATAATTCAAATCTACGAGTAAAGATTGCATAATTGAGAAGTCATACCCTCGAAGAGGAGAATGACTCCCACTCTTTAATGCGCTCCCTAAACGGAGAATCCGATGAATCCACAGTGACCAAACATAAAGAAAAGAAAACTAAAACTAAAAACTCAAATTGTATAAATTGTCTTGTGTTGTAATAGTGTGTTTTCTCAATTTCGTAGCTGCTGCTTATATAGAGGATTCTGCCGACATAGGATGGATCTAGAAGATATGTACGCGTTTTAGATCTGAGCAGCTTCGGGTGACCGAACCACAAGCCTCGGTCGACCGAATGAAGTGGCTCGGTCGACCGAACCTCCTTTTTTGCACATGTTAATTGTGTTTCTTGTCTAACTTGTTCCCCACTGCATTCTTTTCGTCCGATCGATTTTCTCGACTTTTCCCTTGATTAATGCTCCGATTTTCTTCCTTATTATCTTGAGATTTTCGGATTGAATGACATTTATCCTCCGCTTTATCATGATCTACAAAATCAGCATTTATCGCACAATAAATTGGTCTTTTAATAATAAAAACAACTAAATACCAAAAATCATATTCATAATCACTTAACATTAAATAATAAATATAAACAAGTGATTTAATATGAAATATACATAATTAACTCCAATTTAAGGTTAGAACTGATGACATAAATAGGTATATTTTTACCGTCATCAACTGCAGCTCATCTGTCCATCACACCTTCTTGGTGTTTCACAGTCTAAAACCTTTGATAGAATCAAAGTTGAGACTTGAATCAATAACTATGATTCAATTTGTGATTTGAGCTTTCTCCTGTAGATAAAACAGTTATGCACAGCTCTGTTTTCTTCAAAAGAATGATCTTGATGTTTATTGAATGCTTGTGAACACTTGAAGAAATTTCTTGATCTTTCATTTAAGTGCTTAGCATGAATTCTCTTGATTTACTTTCCCTCTAGATATTAGCTTTCTTGACTTGATTGATTATTAGAATTCCGCACTACTTCTTGTGCTAGCAGCAGTCTATTTATAGGGGTTTGTCTAACGGTTAGATCATTTTAACTTGAATCCGTATAGCCGTTAATGGTCCACCTTTTCTGTATGTGTGTCAGTGTCCTTTCTAGCATTCATAACAGTTTGATCAATCTTCGGGTTTTCTTAACTTCAGTTAGAAACTGATTCAAACATGACTTAGTCAGTTTCCAGTTTCTAAGAGCATTAACTGAGTTTTTACTCTTCTTCAAATTCTTAGCACTCTACCCTTCATCTGAGTCTAATTGACTAAATCAGAGTACACCATTCTCAATCAAACATCTAAGATATCATTTTCTTTATGATTCTCAGTTCTGTATACAAAATCTATAAAGTCAGTTCAGGTCATCACAATCTTGCCTGAAGTCAACTCTACAGTCTTGACTTAGTCTTCATAAACTGAGTTTAAACCCTATGTTCTTCAGTCTTCAATAACTGAGTTTGAACCCTCTGTTCTTCATCTTTCTAGATAAGTCAAGCGAGTTTGTGTCCTCGGCGAACTTACTTCTTCGATTCTTGTTGGTGTGCTCTTAAATCAGCTTTTCCAGTATCTCTTTTGGATCTCGCCTCAAGTTACTTACTCAATTTCCCTGTTCTGAACATAGAACTATTACAGTGCTTGTCTGATTAACCTATTCAAATATCAACTCTATTAAATCCTATACGTTAATTTCTAGTCATCTTTTTGCTTTTCACTATAACAGCTAGTATGACACTTCATCAATGGGGTCTAAGAACAATAATTAAATAAGTGATGAATCATCATCAAAACATAAATTTTATTTTCAATAGTTCTTAATTCAAAAAAAAATTCAAATTTCTTTTTTTCCAGCCGGCGTTGTTCATATATCTTATATGTATAAAGAGTGAAGAAGGTTTGCACACAAGAGGCCACGTGACAGCCTCTTGGGCCGACATGTGGCACCCAATTTTTTTAATTTTTTTTTTCAATACAGCAGATTTTTTTTTTTGATAAAAAAACGGAGTTTCGGTTATCGTTATATATAAGCCGAAGGAGACTTTCAATTTCAATCAACCAAAAATTTTCGCTTTCGACACAACAAAGTGTATATTTCGATACGGTTCGTTTTTAGTACCTCCAACTGATAGTGCGGATTCAGTTTCAAATTTCAATCAACCGTAAATTTTCGATTTCGACAAAACAATTGAATAAAACCGTGTGGACACCACATTAAATATTTTTATTATTTTGAACAACATAACGTCGGTGGAACCGACAGCAATTTGCATTACGAACGTCACTAAAATTGACGTTGGAATAACAAATCACTTTTTATATTATTCAGACCGTTTGACATGTGTTTTTTTTATGTTTTTTTATTTTAAAATACAGCAGGTTTTTTTTCTTCTTTCCCTTCCGATAAAACCGGAATTTCGGTTCTCGTTATATATAAACCGAAGGAGGCTTTAAATTTCAATCAACCAAAAAATTTCGATTTCTCGATTCGATTTTGACACAACAATTGAATATTATACACAACAAAGTGTATATTTCGATACGGTTCATTTTTAGTACCACCAACTGACAGTGCGTATTCAGTTTTAAATTTCAATCAACCAAAAATTTTCGATTTCGCCACAACAATTGAATAAAACCGTGTGGACACCACATTAAATGTTTTTATTATTTTGAACAACATAACGTCGGTGGAACCAATGACCATTTGCAGTACGAACGTTACTAAATTTGACGTTGGAATACCAAATTATTTTTTATATTCTTCAGACCGTTTGACACGTGTTTTTTTTTCTACCAAATGAATGAACACGAGATCGATGACGTATTCATTAATGATAAGAAAGAGAAATGTCGTATAGGAAATTAATGAGTGAAACACATTTTCAAGCATATTAATGATCTGGAAGCTAAGGCGTCCCGGGAGATTTGACTGTGTAGTTATGGTCCGCTTATTGTTTTTTTATAATGTTTCATTGTGTAAAGTCGAAGCTAAAGTGATCGACTTTATGACATTGTTCTCCAATACATTATATTGTAGTTTATTTTGTAGATGGAAACTACTGATAGAGCTGGAAGAGAGGTGATTCACAATCTTCACTCTATAAAAAAGAGCTACCTCTTGGAGAAAATGTGATATATTTCTCTTGCTCTCTTTGTCTTGTGCCTTGAATTTGTTACGGTTTAAGCTTAGGCAATTTATTTCACGTTGGGGATCTATTCCTTGATATTATCATTGGTAACGATTTATGTTGGGCCCGCCGTTGGTCGGCCAATTATTAAAATCCCGACATCGGGTAAAAGTGAAATCATACTTTCTTGAAATCGATTCTAAAAGTATCCCGACTTCTGGGGGAGGTGAAATCATTCTTTCTTACAACCTATCTCAAGTTCATTGGATTCCGACTTCTCCGAAAAGTGATATCATCCATTCTTAGTTCTCTTTTCATATCTTGTAGCTCTACCTCACTTCCATATCCATTCAACCCTACCCACATCTTAGTTTCCTTTCTAAGATGGTTGGTTTTGATTGTTACACTTTTCTCGATTCTCTGATTTTTCTGAAAAAGTGGTAACTTTACAACTTAGAGAGAGGGTGAATGCAAACATGAGAGTAGTGAGGATTTAAACTTGTGAATAATGTCGGGAGATGAGAAAAGATTGTTAGGCACATCCCATGAGGGAGACCACACCATGGGATGTTAGATTGTTTATTACTGCTCTACAACAGGTCAATAGGCAAGTAACTGAAATTTTGAATGGTTTGCAGCACAACTTCAAGCGTTGACAACGCAGCTACAAGGTGGTGGTGGACAACGTGGTGCTCAATATAATAGGGCTGCAAATAACCGAGCTTAAGATAAGGAAGAAGATGATGATGATGATGGTAGTGTCTAACAGGTAGTTGATAATAACATGACACGTGTGAAGATGAAGCTACATCCTTTAGTTGGACAAGTGATGCCGATGCTTATCTAGAGTGGGAAGCTTAGTTAGACCAAATTTTTGCTTGTAATAAATATTCGGATGAGGAGAAGTGCAATCTGGCACAACTTGTGTTTACGGGGTATGCAATGATTTGGTGGAAACAGTTAAACCTTTTGAGGCTGAAACATGGGGAACAGGTGGTTCGTACTTGGACTAAACTGAAATAGGAGATGAAGAAGCGTTTTGTGCCACTTACTTACTCTCGTGAGCAATACCATAAATTACAAACGCTTAACTAAGGGGAGAGGTCCGTAGATGATTTTTATCAGGAGTTGGTTACACTTCTCGAAAGGGCTCAAATGGAGGAGGAAGAGGAAGTTATAATGCAGCATTTTTTAGGTTGTTTGCGATTAGAGATTGCCAATCTGTTAGAGTTCAGAGGTTGTGCAACGATGGATGAGATATTACATGCTGCTTTGATACTTGAGAAGCAACAAAAGCAGTAGAAATCAGCCTCCACGAGGCCGACCAAATGTAATACTTATACTTTTCGTTCTTATCAGCCTAGAGGGGACGGTCCTAAGCCCACCCCAATAGCCACTATGAAACACCCTTTCACCTCTAATGATGCTTATAAAGCTTAGGGGAGTGATAAAGGCAAGGGTCTAGCCACAAAGCCCAAGCCAGCACATGAAATTAGTGTTTCCCATGTAATGGAGTGGGTCATAGGGCTTCATAATGCCCCACCAAGCGACAAATGATTTTTGTAAGGGAATCTGAGGATGTAAGAATGTATAAGACCGATTCTGAGGAGGAGATAGAGGATGAAGAAGAGGAGGATGATGATTATGAACAGCCACCTCTGGATGGTACTGTTATGGTGATTAAGAGAGCTTTAAGTAGTAATGTGAAGTTAGAGGACGACTTGCAAAGGGAGAACATTTTCCACATACATTGTGTGATTAGTGGAAAGGTGTGTTCGATGATTATTGACCCCGGGAGTTGTACCAATGTTGATAGTATGGATTTGATCAGCCACTTATCTATTCCACTTTTCCGCATCCTCAACCCTATAAATTAGTGTGGCTCAATGATGTTGGTGAGGTGCAAGTGACCAAACAGGCCTTGGTTGTGTTTAACATTGGTAAACTTGATGACGAGGTTCTTTGAGATGTAGTACCGATGCATGTTAGCCATATCTTACCTGGGAGACTGTGGAAATTTGATAGGAGGGTGACGTATGATGGTTATTTGAATAGGTACATGCTGCTCCATAAATGGAAGAAGATTAAACTCATTTCATTTTCACCAGAGGAGGCTCACAACGATCAGCTCCAAATCTCAAAATCTTGTGAGAAAAATACAAAATAAGAGGGAGCTATGTTGAAAACTAATAGAGCAAAAGTTGTGACGGGAGAGAAAAAGAAAGAGGGTGTGCGAACTAGAGAGGAGGGTAAAATAAAAGTTGAAAATGAAAAGGTAAGGGATGGAGATATAGTACCATTAAAGGGAGGAAATAAAGTGGAAAAGTCAAAAGTGAGGGAGGGCGCCATCATTAGCGAGGGAGAAAGATTGTTAGGCACTTTCTACGCTAAGGCCGGTAAGGTTATTAATGCCATTGATGATGGCACTACTCCCCTCCTCTTTCTCTACAAATAGGCCGACCCCTTACCTTCCCACCCCTCCTTCTATTTTATGCTTATTTCTGATGAGTGTTGTGGTGTTGTTATTGCAGGAATTTGCTGACGTCTTTCCTAAGGAGTAGTCCAAAGGAGTGCCACCATTACGAGGCATGGAGCATCAAATTGACTTTATTCTGGGCTCTATATTGCCAAACCGACCAACCTATCACAAAAATCCGGAGGAGACCAAGGAGATTCAAAGGCAAGTGGAAGAGTTGATTTCAAAGGGCAAGGTGCAAGAATCCATGAGTCCCTGTGCGGTTCCGGTGATTGTGGTTCCAAAGAAAGATGGTGGATGGAGAATGTGCATGGATTGCAGAGCTATCAACCAAATTACTATACGGTATCATTATCCTATTCCCCGCTTATATGACATGTTAGGTGAATTATGTGGTGCCAAAATCTTTTCTAAAATTGATCTTAAAAGTGGCTATCATCAAGTGAGGATACGAGAGGGTGATGAGTGGAAAACTGCATCTAAAACTAAATTTGTTTTATATGAGTGGCTTGTTATGCCCTTCGATCTCACCGATGCACCTAGCATTTTTATGCATTTGATGAATGAGGTTCTTAGGGACTTTCTCAATAAATTTTTGGTTGTTTACTTTGACGATATCTTAATTTAAAGCTATGATTTAGAGTCACAGCTTAGTCACTTGCGTGCTATTTTGGAGACACTTAGAGATGCTAAATTGTATGCTAACCTTAAAAGTGTACTTTTTTGCATGGATAGAGTCGTGTTTCTTGGTTTTGTTATCAGTGCACATGGTGTGGAGGTTGACCATGAGAAGGTCAAAGCTGTGGAAGAATGACATGAACCAACAAATGTGGCAGATGTTAGTAGTTTCCATGGCCTTACGAGCTTTCATAGGCGATTTGTGAGGGATTTTAGTAGCATAGTTGCACCCCTCAATGAGTTGGTGAAGAAGAATGTCCCTTTCCATTTGGGATCAAAGAAAATGGAGTTTTTCGAAACTCTCAAGGCTTGTTTAATTTCTGCACCTATACTTGCTTTGCCTAATTTTGATAAAACTTTTGAGCTTGAATGTGACGCTTCGGTTGTGGGAATTGGTGGTGTGTTAATTCAAGAGGGTAAACCTATTGCATATTTTTGTGAGAAATTAAAAGGTGTCCAATTGAATTATGCTACGTATAATAAGGAACTCTATGCCTTAGTAGATCACTTCAAACTTGGCAGCATTACTTGTGACCTAGGGAGTTTGTTATTCACACCGATCATAATTCCCTAAAGTACTTAAAAGGCCAAGGTAAGTTGAGTAAGAGGCATATTCGTTGGTTAGAATTCATAGAATCTTTTCCTTATGTGATTAAATATAAAAATGGTAAGCAGAACATTGTAGCTGATGCGTTATCTCGTAGATGTACTCTAATCACTACTATGCAATCTAGGCTCCTTGGATTCGAATTTATTAAGGAATTGTGTGCTATGGATTCTGATTCGCTGAACCTTATGTTGCAACTGAGTACTCAAGTCAAGGGAAATATTATAGGCACGAGGGATTCTTATTTCGTGAGGATGTTTTATGTATTCCTCGTTGTTCTATGTGTGCGTTTCTTGTTCGTGAAGCACGCAGTAAGGGTCTTATTGGTCATTTTAGGAACAGGAAAACTTTAAACATGGTTAAATCTAACTTTTATTGGCCTAAAAATTAAAACTGATGTTTCTTGTGTGTGTGTGATGCTTGTCTTGTTAGTAAATCTGCCCCCTATGGCTTGTATACCGCACTGCCTATCATTACAACCCTTTGGGCTGATTTATCTATGTATTTTGTGTTGGGATTACCTCGTTCCAAGAGTGGTAATGATTCTGTGTTTGTGGAAGTGAATCGATTTTCTAAGATGGCACATTTTCTCGCTTGTAATAAAACGAATGATGCTTCTCATATTGATGATATGTTCTTTAAAGAAATAGTTTGTTTACATGGTGTGCTAGAACTAATGTGAGTGACCGTGATGTTAAGTTTATTAGCCACTTTTGGCGTGTGTTATGGATGCATTTTGGAACTAAACTTTCATACTCTACTGCTTATCACCCCCAAACTAATGGTCAAACCAGAGTGGATAATCGAGTTTTGGGTCAATTGTTGTGTTGTGTTATTAATAATAGTCTAAAAAATTAGGAACTTTCTTTCCTTTTGTGGAGTTTGCTTGTAACCGTTGTAAACATTCTACTACTTATTATACTCCTTTCGAGTTGGTGTACGAGTTCAACCTGGATACGCCTTTTTCATTGGTTCCTTTGTCTGAATGTGCTCAATCTAGTTTGGATGGTGAACAAAAGGCCGAGTTGTGAAGGAATTACATGCAAAGTCAAGGCAACATGTTGAGAAAGCAACAGAGAGGTACGTAAAGCAAGCCAACAAGGGCCGTAATGAAGTCATTTTTGGGCCAAGAGATTGGGTTTGGCTGCATTTCCATAAAGATAGGTTCCCAAAGCAATGCAAGTCAAAGTTACATCCTCTAGGTGATGGTCCATTTGAAGTGTTGGAGCGGGTCAACAACAATGCTTACAAGATTGCTTTTTGAAGATTGGGGCGTGTCACCTACCGTCAATGTTGCTGATTTGATGCCATTCGACAACCCCTTTGATCTGAGGACAGATCATTCCCAACTAGGAGGGAATTGTTGAAATAGTGTCCTAAACCCAGTCGGGTTGGACCGGATCCGACCGGGACGGATCATTTCAACTATTTCTTTATGATTATACATATATAATAAATGGATTTTATGTTGTCATATATTTGTTCTTTTAAAGAACCAATTATGAATTGTTATATGATAACGTCGTTGGTATTAAACTGTGATAAAGAAACCATGATAGGCGATTATGGTTGATGATATCGCTAATCACATTAATAAGTTTGATACTTAAATGTCTCTAGGCTTATGTACTATTAAACAGGGCATGTATAGTACAAATAGGCTAGCAGGTATTAGATTTCTTCTGTCTTTAAGGGAAGAGATAGATCTCGTCTATCGAAATGTAGAGACACTTGGACTGTACGTGGATGTGTATTAGAGACTGCATACGTTAGACTGACCATTTACATTGTTAAATGTCACATTATGTGACGGTTGTGTAATTATCTTTAGGACCAGAGTCTAAATGGCATTACGGTGTGGATTCTCATGCTTTGACACTATCGAGGATTCCCTTAGCCATGGGGCGATCATGTGGTTGTGATTGGGTATGATACTGAAGCATGCAGAGTATACAAGTTAGGTCATCTGGGAATCACGTACCCTACGAGTAGGAGTGAATATCTGAAAGGGCCTTCCCGTAATGAATGTCTAGTTCCCGTGAATCTTTGCAAAGTAGAGTAAATTAGTTATTCCGAGAAAGCTTGATATCCAGATTATGGGATACGATCAAGATACGATCGTATGGATATTACTACAGCGATATGATTTTATTTACACGCTAACCGAACATATGAAAGGTAGTAATCATTGTGGATTGACTCTTCCGATAATTGGGGGGTCATGGACGTGTTGCTAGACGCTATCCATGATCGTTAGTGGTGAAGGGCATTTTCGTAATTGCGCATTATGCCTACGGCCAACATATTCGAAAGCCTATCGGGTCACACACATATGAACATCAAGTCATATTAAATTGTGGTTATAGTTGATAACAAAATATGGTAAGGATTTATCTCATACTATAAAGGTTATAGTGGTAAATTAATATGGTGGTATTTATTATTAATAAATATAATACAAGATTTTAATTATGTTGATTTATTAAATATGTATATAGATAAATATATTTCCGGAAAACAAATGTATATATATATATATATATATATATATATATATATATATATATATATATATGATATAAATGTATTTTGCAAATTAATTAATCATAGTATAATATTAATTAAAGAATTTTCGGAAGCCAATTAGTGGCTTAAGAAGTATGATTTATAGTGTGTAAGATACACTTGGATAGTCCAATTTAATTAATGAAATTTCCTTAATATTAATATTGGATATTAATTAATTTTGGGAAAATAGATTTATTGTAATGTAATAAGATATATTCAATATAAGATATTGTCAATATATATCTTGGAAATATATTTAATATAAGCTATTAAATATTAATGAGATAAATCAATCAAAGGGATTTTCTTTATTTTATTAGAAAAATGTTTTAACTCTCCTCTATCTTCTAAGAAGCTTCTCCCAATCAGATTGGGACAATAAAGGGGCGCCCCATACTCTATATAAATGAGGGATTAGCTAGCTCTTTTGTACACCATAATTCCAAGAGTTTAGAATTCTTGTGAAAAATAAAAGAGAGCTTCTTGTGAGTTTTTGAGAGAGAGAAAAGGTCGACCTAGCAGTGAAGTTTTTCTAGTAGAAATCCTTGGTGGGATTTCGGAGAGGTGCTCGTGTGGATTACTGGTAGAGGCCGGACACGTGGACGGCTCGCGCACATCTACTCCTACCGGACGGTCAAAGCGTCGATCTTTTAGATCAACCAATGTAGTATTACCGTCCCCTCTCTTATTAGTTTATTGTTTAAATGAAGTCGATCCTGGATTGGAAAATCAATTTTTGAAATTCCACTGCGCTACTCGATTGATTTCCTAACAGGAATGATGTGATCCATGATAATATTCCAGGCCTGTTAGCTGCTATAAAGTCACTGGACCTGCTTGTGATTCGAGATGGGCCTATGCCAAGGCTCCAAAATAAGAGAGTTAGAAAGGCCTTGAATACTTTGGCATTGGAAGCCCATTTGGATCAAGGATACCCCATGAAGACCGAAGATCAGCCCACTAAGTGCATTATTTATGCTATTGGACTAGAAGAAGCCACTATTGGGCTTGGATAAATTAATTACAAGACTTTTTTTTATTTTGTGTATTAAATAAGGCCCATGGCGCTATTATCTAGTTGTTGTACCAGTTTTTAGATTATTTTCATTATTCTTTATTTAATAATTGCCTTGTGGGCCTAAGTATCTCAAGAAAGCCCATCTAGCTTTTGTTAGACGAATTTTTAATATGATTTTATCCGACATTGGTTAGCTACACTAGATACTTGGAGATAGTAGCCTATATAAGGCACCTAGGTGGTTCTTTTGCAAATACTTCAATTTGAGAGTTATAATATTGAAGTCTTGGACATTGTTAATCACTTGCGAGTGAGAGTCTCTTCGTTGTAGAGATTCACCCCTTAGGGAACTTATGAGCACGCGTTGGGGTGTTCTTGCCAACGTTCAAAGATTGCATTATCTAATATCATTGTTTCAAGCTCGTCCACTGATTTCTGTAGGAGGTCCTAGTCAAATCTTTGTTCCGGATTCATATCACTATCCCAATACCCCACTTCTCTATCCCCTCAATCACCTCCCTCAACTCCCTCACCCCCCCATTACTCCTTCCCAATCCCCAACCAAACTATTCCACCTTCCATTCCTCCTATTTAAACACCCCTTCTTCACCATCTTCTCTCATTTCATTTCCAGCACCATAACCTCCATGTTATTCTTTTTCACATTTTTTGGTCCCCTTCCCTTACACCACCATATCCACCATAAAACACCACTTCTAGCCACTATTAACCACCATTTCCCGAACCCAATTTTCTATTTTCCTTCACCACATCTATCCAAACCAGCTCAAAATTGAAGATGTTGTAGTTTTGTTTGTTGTTCTTCCAAGTTCATCCATTTATGCACAAAGAATTTCAGAAACAAATTTTCTCGTAGCTTCAGGCGCAGGGAAATTTCATTCGACTCAGTGGACATCTATTCAATCAGCAGGCAACCATTTCTAGATTCAAATTCAGCAAATTCACCTCCACCTAGTAGGCATTCACTTTTGACACGGAGAGCATCTGATGATTTTCTGAATTTCTCAGCTTCATTATTAGTTACAATGGTGAAAAGACGCAAAACCACACATAGACCTAGTGGACAGTAGTCCCTTAGCGGTGATGATAATCGAAAACTAAACAGGTTGGAACAATTCACTTCCCTCGTGGTCTATGAAGCATTCTGGACTCATTGGAGCAATCACCTTTTAGCCTATGAGTGTGGAGTGGACATAGAGGCTTGCGGCCCAGATATTGAGGCCACCCTGACATACTATGGTTGGAGTGACAATGCTACACTTATTGTCCCTTTCAATGGCACAATCATTCATGGGTTCTATGCATTTTTCGTGTGCCATCCTCTGACCACGGTTACTGTTGTCTGGGGGTACCTATTGACTTCTCTACGGGAAACAATCAATGAGTATTTTAGGATTAGTGCTTGTACCTGTGCAACCGTTGGTAAACAGTAGTGCACACATATGCACGGTTGTAGAATTAGTGCTTGTACCTAGCACCAGTAGGTCAACGATTTCTTCAAGTAGGAGTTGGCTTCGATTCATTCAAAGCTGGACGGATTGTATTCACACTTCGGTATCCCGCCAATTTCCCCTCAACCAAGAGCTCCCCCACCATGTAGAGAAGCTGCCTGTGATGCAGCTAGGCCATCCCATTCTTCACCACCTCCTCCAGGCTTTGGATTTATGGATGACGCGGAGGAGGATAGTGATGTTGAGCTTGGATATATTCCGCTGGGCGTAGTTTTAGTCATTGTTGTTTCGTTCCATTTTCTATTTTATTTTCCTTTTTTAGTTTTTATTTTCCGGAAATGAATTACTATTGTAATGGCTTTATTATTATATAACTATTTTTCGGATTAAATTGTTAGGATTAATATTTACTTTCATACTTCCGCTTTTGGAGTTATTCTTGTGCATGTAGTCCATGTTTTCCAGGAATTGTCTTTCTTGTTCCAATGTCAGTGTCCTCCTGACACGACAGTTTAACAATTTATCGAATTCCTTGATTTTGAACGGTCTTGATATTCTTCTAACGTTCTTTTGATCTTCGCCATTGGTTGACTTTTTTGATCTACGGTTGATATTGCCTTTGACTAAATATCTTGACATCTAAGGGTGTCTTGTAACGTTTATCCAATATCTTGAATACTTGAGCCATTTCCTTTTCTAGTATGCTGATTTGTCGGCTAAATTACAATTTTGATCCTCTAACTAGACATGTTTTTCGATTTTGGTCCTGGTTTTTCTCCGGCGACAATTTTAGTCCTGTAAGTGGTCTTTTTTTTTGCAAAAATTGTCCTGAACGCCGGAAAGACCACTTACAGGACTAAAATTGGTATTTTCTGGCGACAATTTTAGTCCTGTAAGTGGTCTTTCCGGCTACAATTTTAGTCATGTAAGTGGTCTTTCCGGCGTTCAGGACTATTTTTGGAAAAAAAAAAGACCACTTACAGGACTAAAATTGTCGCCGGAGAAAACCAGGACCAAAATCGAAAAACATGTCTAGTTAGAGGGCCAAAATTGTAATTTAGCCCTGATTTGTCTTTAGCTTCTACAATCTTTTTAAAATCTACGCAGATAGGTGACTTTGTATGAAAACTAAGCAGCTGATCGATTTTCAAGCTGAGTTGATATCACTGATCTGACCTTAATTTTTGAGATCATATTACACCATTTTCCAAGAGAATAACTAAGATCTTCTTTTCACATTTGCATTGAGATCTTAGACATCCAATACAAGGTTTATAAAGTCAGTTCAAGTCATCACAGACTTACCTAGATTCCAACTTTATAGCCTCGGCGTTGTCTTCATATTTGAGGCTGAAAAACTTCAGCCTTCATAGTCAAAACAGTGTTTGGACCCTCAGCATTCATCTTCAATGTTCTGCACTAGTTATGTCAGTTGAGTTTGAACCCTCAGCAGACAGACTTGATAGATTCTCAACCGAGATGCTAGACTCCACTAAAACCTGTAAGGATTTCTATCATAGTGCTTGTTTGATTTTCAACCTAAATAATAATCAAACTTAAATAAACTTATCCATTTTATTCTAAACATCTTTTAACTTTTCACTATAACAGTTAGTCATGGTATTTAATCAATGGGATTAAAACAAAAGTTATCATCATCAAAACAAATTTTATTACTAACAATGTTAACTCTCGATATTTTGGTAGACAATGGACATCTACCATACCCTTTTTTTCATAACAATTTATAATTTTTATCTTTTTGTTTTCGGGAAGGACTAATCCATTGGATTGATAAGGTTTTGTTTATTTGAAGGAGATATAGTTGAAATAATATGAATAATACAACATAGCAATGCCATGTTTTAATTGAATGTTTATCTTTGTGAATTACCGGCTTTTGTATATTTAAAGGCGGCATAGTTGAATTGATAATGATGCTAGACTTCAATTCGACCTTTATATTATTTAATGACCGGCTCTTGAATGCTAGATTTTTACCTTTCGAGGGTGTCAATTGTAGTGTAATATCCTGACTATTAGGAAAAAGACAGATGCGTCTTTTTACGAAAAACATAATATTATGTTTAATAATTCATGGAATAAAGTGTTTTCTTTATAAAAGAAAATATTAATATTGGAAATTAATACTATAGAAAATTAATTGGATGTTATGGATTTATTGGTAATTAAAGGAAATAAATGAAAATTTGTTATGAAATAATATCATTGATGGATTATCTATTATTCTGATTGATTTAAGTAGATTTGTGATTAATTCAGATTATTGTGTTCACATTGTAATCTCTACTATAAATACCCCCTTGTATCATTGGAATAATACATAAGCAATTTTCCCTTCTTCTATACTTGCATTTCCTCTTGTTCTTCCTCCATTATCTTCTTAGTTTTATAACACGTTATCAAAGACGAGTCTCTAAATACACCGCTACGCATCCGAAAACCCTATCAAAACCTATGATCAACATCTATTTCTAGTAGTGGCTGCCTCTTCGCCATTCGACACCTTAAAATATTAAAGTATCATTCACACAGTTCATTCACAGGGGAGCAATTTTGGCAAACCTTAATTAGACGTATAATGTGTTCTCCAAAGAACCATCGGCATTCGGCAACATGTATGGAGAGTTCTTATTGTCAACAAATTTTATTTGATATCAATTGATTTGAGATGGAAGACACCGGAGGAGAAAATTCAACCATCATTTTGACATAAACTATTTGGTGAGATGATTTGTTATTATTCAATTTATGCTATTGTGATATATATATTATTGGTAAATTTACAATACAAATATATGAGATGGATAAATTATTGATGGTGTAAACCTTGATAACATCAATACAATGATGGATCTCTGAATTGATTTGATATGAATCTATATTTCAGAGAATTATATATATGATGCCCAAGCGATGGTCAATATTTTAAACGAGCATATACATGGATTTGAAGTCCATATGATATGTGAAAAGCTCGTAAAAGTGAATATAAAATCCACAAAAAGTGAACATGTGGAAAGTTGATAATTCACAAAAAGTGAACATGTGGAAAGTTGATAAAAGTGAAAATGACATTCACATATTTGAATGTCGGATATGTCAAATATTCGTAAGAGTGTCATTCACAGAGACATGAAGTCCATTGAAAAAGACTTGAAAAAGACCACATATGTGGAATATGAAAGCAAATAACTTGTTGTTGACGGATGTGGAATATGAAAGCACACGGAGGTGGAATATGAAAGCAAATAACTTCTTGTTGAAAATCACGAGTCCCGTCCTATTGGTGCAAGCGTCCTATTGGTGCAAGCGACAAAATTGTCATTTTGACGCAAGTCCATTCCCTGAAGTGAATGCGACAAAATCTTCAAATTTTGGCTGGCCATTTTGGCTCAAGTCGTGAATGCGACAAAATCTTCACCATTTTGGCAGTGGACGTGGTCCGTGGTCGTGGAAAATAGTCAAGGCCATTTTGGCTCAAGTCGTGAATGCGGCAAAATCTTCAAATTTTCTATGACAATGACAATCTTGACATAGTCAAGGCCAATTAATTGAGACAAAGCCAATATTTTGGTTGATATGCCGTTATGTGACAAATAGAAAACAAATAGGAAAGGCCTTAAATCAAACGCAAAATTGATTTATCAGGCATCACATAGAAAACAAATATCACAGGAAGCCGAGAAAAAGGCGTTGAATCAAATGAAAATTTGATTGATCGGAAAAATGATCTCGAACTTTGGTATGCATCGTCACACCGGAAGAATGATGCCATGAATTTTGATGATATGTCAAGATGATGCCCCGAATGCTTTGATTTGTGTGGATTTCATTTTTATCAAAATTGTTTTAGGGATGTGATTTTTTTTTTTTTCTTGTCGATTTTTTTCCCTCCTTTGAGATTGATCTAGGATGTGTTTTGAACCTTCATTAGGATCACTAATAAATAAAGTGGTGATTTCCTTATATCATTATTGGTTGGCTTTATTTATATAAATTGCAATCATATATATATATTGAAAAGCCAACTCACTTGTTGGATCGGTTTATGTTGACAAGGACATGCCGTATAGTTGCGGAGCTATCGTCCGTCCTCGATAAGAGGAAAATTGATTCAAAATATGCAGAAACAAATTTCCAATCATTGTCTCGAATAAATGAGCCCATCGGTGTGACTCACATGAATCGATGGTATTAAGCTTATTCTCGAGATCTTATAAAAATAAAATAATAATAAAGGCAAGAAGATTGATTAACATGAGTATTTCTTTAACAAATATGTATGTTTCCTCGTTTTTAGTGGATGATTTTCGCTCCATTTTAGTAAATGTAGATATATTTAGCTCGAATACTCATTGTGCAGTTAGCGGAGAATTTGTTAATCTATACATTTTGCTAATAGCCATGTGAAGGTTTACAATATGTTAAATTTGCATCACTTTTCTTCAAACTGAATAAGCTGATATAGTTTTGATTAATATCCGTATTAATATGAATGTGCATGTATGACTGGACTATATATTGGTCATTTATTTTGTAATCAATATCATTATTTCTTCAATCATATGTAGGTTGTTATTCATTTATACTATGCCTTGTGATAATTATGATTTTGTGGAACAAATTATTGATCGAAAAAGAAAAATGGAAGCCATAAAAATGATATTCATTGATGAAGATGGTAATGGCAATATTTGTCTCATCGATAGTAAAACGCATGTTATATATTGAAATAAAGAGAATATCTTAGAAGAAAATATGGTAGAAACGTTGAATGTAAAGCGTGCAAGTGCTATATGAATACAATGCCTCGAAAGAGCCATTGATACAAAATCGTTTGAATTAAAGTACTCGATCTCCCGTGTCTCAAGAAATTTTATCGAGTATTGGATATATTTGTGAAAATGGATATCATATTGAGACAGAGAAACTTGTTATAAATGACAAGACTTGTATATTCCTAGAAAGAGTGTGACCAATATTATATGCATAATTAATTTATGCAATGATATATGTGTCAGATTATATAAGATGCATCATGTTATACAAGTACAAGTCCATTCAATGATGTGGATGCGACCACACTAAAACCTAAGATGCATCAATCCGTTCCACACGGCTTAACGTGACAAAATAATATTATTACGGAGATATCGGTTGTTGTGTGGTCATATCAAAATGAGACAATGGATGAATCGATATTGAAATATCAATCTCTCGAAGTGATTATTTAAATCCCTTCGATTGAAAACATGAAAAATGTTTGTTGATACCCGCGATAAGAGGATTTAATATTGAAAAATTGAATCCTTCACGGGTTATTGCAAATTTTCTATATATCGATTGTGAAAATTAAAAATGTTGTCCGAGAATACGGGAAGGAATGTCCATTAGTAATTATATCTCATGACAAACATTGACATATATGAACCATGAGTTCATATATTATTCATTGACATAAAACCCACAAAGGGTAGATTTTATGCACATTTTGCATAAATCGAATATTTTCCGAGAAAATGGAGAATATGAACCAAAAGTTCAGTGTCTCACTCTAGTGATTTCGACATATGACGTGAAAAATAATTTGAACGATTCTTGAAGAATCTAAAATCACATAGTGATATATTAAACGCATGAAGCGCAAGAGAGATATTGCTTTCAAAAATCTCATAGAATGAGATATTTAATTGAAACCACTATGTTTTATATGTGTAAATCGCATGAAGCGAATAAAAGAGCATCAATGTATAGCTCGGTGCAACATGTTCGATGAAGATCGATTCTCGGCATTTAGGGAGATAAAGAAAATTTCATGTTAGAATAAAAGAATGCCGAGAAATTTTAACAAGATAAACGATCCTCCACGCATCAGTTTAACTGAACTGCGAAAATAATCTTTCTTGTAGTATTTAACAAGTAATATGCCAGATGCCTATATTGAAATTAAATGAGTGATTATTTATAAATGCACCAACAGTATGATTAAAGATATTTCTCTACGCCAGAAGCGTAGAAGACCGATCGGTGTTAAAGATAAAAATCCGCGGAAGAATGATCAATTTATTATTGATATTCAGTCACTCATGAAATCTCTTAAAGAGATTCGTCTTGTAGACGAAAACCCCAAAACAAAAATTGCACGTGCATCAAATGATTAAATATTGGGTTATGGAACAACCAATCCTTACATTGATAAGGAATTGGTTTATGCTAATATCGAATTAGCAATGAATTTTATGGGAGAAATTATAATAAAATATAATAGTCGTCGACGACATATTTGCCTCTTTAATTGCTATTATTATATATGGATCCAGACCTAAGTCATTCGCAGAGTGCCATAAACACTCAGACTAGGTAAAAATGAAATAAGCAATTGAGGTTGAGTTTGAATTGGAAATATTTGTTTGTTAATGATCAAATATATTCTCCCATTATAGATAATATAATGTTCCGCTAACTAATATATCCGGCAAGAACTTTATGTCATGACGGTATATTTACGGGTCGTTAGACATTAATATTGATATGAAAATCCTTGGTGGATTTGAAATGAATTAATATGACAATCGCAACATGCATATGGTTAAGGTCGTTATCATTCATGTTGAATGTAGTATGACCAGATTGAGTAGATTCCTATTGAGAAAGGAATATGTAAGTAATGCATGGTTAATGTCATAAATTTTAAGGAATTACGATGCATGATAGTGGAAATATATGCATGCAAATTTCGATTATATTACTTCCCCATTATTTAGCCGATTTCTGGTGTTGATTGTGTTGCATGTGTTGCACAAGTTAGTAGTGGGAATGACGCTTATTAGCCCCTACATTCGACTATCCAATAAACTCTAAAGAGAGTGATATGCAAAAGTACGCTCAAGTGACAATCTCATAGATTTGTTCACTAAGATTATTCCTACATCGGTTTTGGATAATAAGTGTTTATAATAATGGAATGTGTACATTTGAAAGATTGTTGTCGTCAGGAAGAGCGACAACTTCAAAACTTTTGTGTGGATTTGGTCTTAAAACCAATGATTGTACTCTTTTCCCTTTAACCAAGTTTTTCCCAAAGGTTTTCTTAGTTAAAGGTTTTAATGAGACGAAAGTGCACACACAGAACAAGATATGACATGAACTATTTACCTTGTCTAGTTTTTTTCCCTTTCGGGTTTTTCTAGCAAAGTTAATAGTACATGACATATACGTTATGCAACTACGATCGAGACAATTAATTGAGACATTGTCTAGATGAGAATGGAAATTATTTAATTGCATGAAGACAATGCATCTTGCATATCTCAATTGAAGTGAGGCTATATTAATGGAGATTAACAAAACATATTTCACCCAAGTTATTCTTTACTCATGATTTGCAAAAGAATGAGGAGATTGATGTGCAAATGAGATCCGGTCAACCGATAATTATTTATCAAGGCGATTGTCGATCGCAACATTTGAAAGACCATTGAAGAGCATTGGGATGCAAAGCAATTGAAATATCGAAATTGACGCTTGGTTGTGGGGAGTAAATCAACCAGATAAATATGTACTCTTTTTCCTTAACTAAGATTTTTTTCCCTTAGGTTTTCTCTAGTAAGGTTTTAATGAGGCATATCATATCTCATTGTATGTTTAAATAATAGATATCCAAGGGGGAGTGTTATGAAATAATATCATTGATGGATTATCTATTATTCTGATTGATTTAAGTAGATTTGTGATTAATTCAGATTATTGTGTTCACATTGTAATCTCTACTATAAATACCCCCTTGTATCATTGGAATAATACATAAGCAATTTTCCCTTCTTCTATACTTGCATTTCCTCTTGTTCTTCCTCCATTATCTTCTTAGTTTTATAACAAAATTATATTAGTGGGAGGTTTTTATAGGAAATAAAACTCCCCATTAATGGAGGAGTTTTTCCGTTCTCAGAAATAAAAAACGCAGACAACATATGGAGACAACTCTCTTGAAAAAAAAAAAAAAACAAGGATCTCCTCGACTCTTAATCACATTTAAAAAATGATCGAAGATTTGGAATCAGTGGGAAGAGAGGATCGTTTTGGTACAGAAAATTCAAAGCTTTGTTAAGGTTCGTTTTGGCACTAGTTATTCTTTTGATCAAGATTTGTTTACGTTTCAAGGCTCCGTTTGGTGTGATTCGTAGTTCCTTTTGTTTAGAAGCTTTTGACCATCAATTAATCCAAGTTTAATTGTGATCAATTAGGTTTTGGTTGGGGTTTGAGGAAGTGCTGCAGGTTTCTTTGAAGTTGTGCTTTGAGAATTGCTTTCATCAAGTAAGCGGCTCTTCCAAATTTTGAATTAATTAAGGTTTTATGGTGTTAAGGTTGTGTTTTGGGTATGATTTGAGGTTAGAAATCATGGTAGTTGATGTTTGTAATACGAAGTGCTATAGTATGTTTAAAGCCTGATTTACTTTTGTTTTTCTGTGTTATTTGATGTTGATCATGATGGGAAAGGGTTGAAAATCGTTTTAGTGTAGAAAAGCTTGTTTTAGGGCTGTTTCTGAGCAATGTGTGCGCATTGCCCAAACAGTAGCATCCTGAATCAATCAGAACATCGAATGCGTGCGCATTCCGGAGCAATGCATATGCATTGCCCCTGATAGATGCTGAATGCCTGCACATATTGTTTTTGTAAAATATTGTGTTTTAAGCCCTGAGACTAGTTTTAAATGTTGTTTCTCGATATGATAACATTAAATGAACATAAACAAGCCTTGATTAGGCTTCCGATGCGTTTAGTTCCGGCACCGAATGTACTCTTCCTAAAAGATGAAGTTCGGGACCGTCGGAAGTGTATGATTGGCTTGTGCTTTGATGAATTAGTATTCATCATTGTTTGTGGAATGTACTAGGCCTTGTCCGTGTCTATTGGTCTAGGAAAGAGAGTAGTAGATGTGAGGGAGCTTACTTGAACACACATATTTGGCTAATTAATATCATATATCTACATACTATTGTTGTAAAAAGATTAAACGTCATCATTCTTGGTAAGACACATATTTATATCGGCGATGTGGGGGCGGTTGGACTAAGTGAATAACTCCGTAAGTCTATTAGACTCAAGGTGAGGAGGGAATTCACCGAACAAGTATGCATACCGGGGGGATCCAGGGGCAATCGGTGTAACCTACCGTAGTCGGCAATGATATCTTCATGGTGGATTTTCATCATGCATTGTGCCCTTGAGTGCTGATGTAACAAAGATAAACTACGCTAGAAACCAATAGTCACGACATGTTGATGAGCATGAAGTGAACCCTAGAGTTTGAGTCGGTCTCACAAAGATAACTTAATATAATAACAACGTAAATCTTTCCCTTGTAGAATATAATTATACATTAGCTTCTCACTCTTGCTAAGTACTATGTACTTACCTCCTTTCCATATTTTTTTGTATGCACTATGGGGTGAGAAGATGAACAGGTTGAAGTTGAGCTCAATGAGGAGTTTGATAATGATACGTGATGATGATGCCTTGTTGATGCTTGGATGACGTTTCAGTTTCCTTTATATATGATGTACTAGACCTTGTTTTACTTTTATGTCATGTTTGTAAGACAAGTGTTGTTCTATTCATTAGACATTGTACGTTGTAGCCTTGTTGATGCCTTGTTGTTTCGTAGTTTTCCATGATACTAATGAGCCTCCAAAAAAACACACTATAGCCTGTAACTTACCTTTTTGTACATTGACAACCAGCCACGTCAGTGTTTGAATACGACTTATGAACATGTTCTCATGTAGAAAGGAAAAGGAGGCCTTGACCTGGTGCATTGTTGAGATATTCGAGCAGTTTGTAAGCACCCTAAAGATGCAATTTGTTGGCTGGGACAGAAACTGACTCAGTTGTTGGGTGGAAAATGTTATATCTGGTATAGTAAAACATGGATATAGTAGTTTGGCAACCAAGAACTTGTAATCTGAGTTACCGGAAAAGAAATGGGAATTTGCATTATTCAATCTCTTAGATGTAGCCATAGGATGTTACTTGGCTTACAACAAAAGTATCCATAGTATGTCAATAAATCAATGTAGTATTTCTTTTGAGTTAACATGATGCCAAACATAGATCTTGCCACTTCTAATCTAAGGGTAAAATTGAGTTCCCCTAAGTCTTTAATTGTAAATTTGTTATGCAAGAAATCCGACAGACTTTTTGTGTTCTCGGAGATATGTTTCAACAACTCTTTGTATTTTGCATTCTTTGTTGATGCTTTGGAGTAGTTGAATTGGTTGATGTCTATTGAATTTTGCATCTCTTTTTGCTGATTATTGGAGATTTTTGTGTGCCTCGGACTCTTGGTTTTTATTCTCTCATATTGAAAGGGGTTTTCCAGGTTAAAAATATTGTGTGATTTTTGTTGTGTTCCGATTTTATTTATTTTTGTTTGGCTTCCTTGTGGACTTTCTTCCCAATTGTGTGTAATTGGGAAGACTTTCTGGGTATTTGTAACATGTGTGGTATTGTTGTTGTTTGTTTTCCCAACACTTTACTCACGGCCTTTTTATTGAAAATTGTTTCCCATCCCGAAAAAATGATGCAGGTTACTTTGATGATGACGCTTACTATCACGAGTTAGGCATTGATCATGCTATGGGATCATGAGAATTTATTCTTGTCATGTTGATAGTTGTGAGATTGAGACATTGGTTTTATTCATTAGACTTTTGGGGAAGTTATTGTGTGGTGTCTCCACACGGTGTGGAGACACCGTGTGACACCATACAGACCACACAGTTTTATTTTGTATTTAAACTGTGTGGTTCTGATCGTTTAATGTGTCACTTCACCTCAAATTCCCTCACCACACAACAATTTACCAGACTTTTGGACTTTATATTGGAGTTGTAATATTGAATAGAAATCGTACAATTACTGCCGTTGAATGTTGTTGTTGGAACATCATTTACTATTTCATTAGTGGTTACGGCGTTGTTTTGTCGTTTAAGTTTCTCGTGTCTTTTTTTCTGCTGTTACTCTGATGTAATTACGTAAGGTTTACGTATATAATTGATTTGAATATTAAAGCAAGTGAAGGTCGTTTTTTTCTAGATAATGACACATTATCCAGGACGAGGTGTCACATATTCACTACTTTTGTTTTTAGTTTATTCCTTGTGGGGATAATTTCCTCTATTAGCTATTCTCCAACTTTTTTTTTATTCTAATAAGCTTTGACCAGAAAATAAATTTTATAAAATCTAAAAATTAACCAGAAAATAAATTTTATAAAATCTAAAAATTAATTAATGACAAAGACACCCTCTTTCCAATAATACCACCTTTGTCTTTTCTTTTATGTAAAAATTATGCTGCAAAATGGTTTTGAACCCATGACTACCCGCATTTAAATACACAAAAGTTACCATCATGCAATTTCTTAATTTGTTTTAATTATGGATACTTTAAATATAAACAGACCACAAGCTACTGTAGTGATATATTAAAAGAATTTAATTTATAGCGTATGATATTTTCTTTGAAAAAAAATAATAATAAGAGTCTTGTTAATTTCAAATATTTCTTAACATTAACGACTTTAAATATATTTGAAAAAATAAATTATGACATTCAATCTTTTTTAGCAATCATCAAACACTATAACATCTCCTAAAAACTATATAATAAATTTATTAGACATCATAATGATGGTTTAACATTTTCACTAACTCAAGTAAGTATCATACACATCAAATTTGATATTAGACTATTTATATTCAATCGTAACCAATCACTTATAACTAAATATTAAATACAGTAATAAAATTAAATGAATATCCAAATTATGTACAGTTACTTGTATTCATCATCAAACATCATAATTTACTATAATAACTATAATATTGATATTCATTCGGTAATAAACATTATTAAACACTTAATTGAATTTGAATAAACATCAATTTGTTGTTCAAATGTCAAATTGATCTTCATAATCGTTATTAATAACATAATAAACTTAAATTTGATGTTCAATATTGTGCTTTCATCATCAAACACCATTAACCCCAAGTGATAGATTTCCTTTGATTGTACCAGAGGTGCGCGCAATCAATTAGTATCAAAATTAACTAACAAGTGAATCGAATATCACTTCCTGTTATGAAGAAGAAGTGAACTCTATCTTTGTGACTTACATTTCCGGGTACCGATCCTTGGGTGATGCTAAAATTGGTCGGGATTGAGGAAGGCATCAATTAGCCAACCATAGCGCCAAATCAAACATCACCAATGACAATGCATAAGTCTATAATCACATCAGGATTAAAATTCAATCCATAAATGGCCATTTAATGATTCAATTATAATCTCTCTTTACGGACATAGTACGGGATCATCATATCAAATCGGTCGAGTCATACGTGAACCATTTAATGTATATGTACAGCGACTGCAGTGTCCATCACCGACAACTCAGATCAGGCGGTCACACTGGGCACTAATGATAAATTTACTGTGAGATCCCAAAATCCGTCAATTATGATTCTAATCAATTTACGAGGACTAATTATTTATAAATACATTCTTACTGATACAGCTTATGTTCATCTACGTCATAATTTGGCTCGCAATATAGCATTATTTATTGATAAGTATATATCCTAAATATATTACATTATTGATTATTAAATTGTATTATATAATGTATTAATTTTAAATTACAATAAAAATAAGTGTGATCAATATTTATGAGTATTATATATAATCAATTAATATTGTGAATATACACAAAAAATTTATATTCTTAGCGTGTGGTGGAAAAAAATTAGTTGAACTGTGACATCAACTATGATTTGAACCATGATAAATTCTGATTGAACCGTTAGTGAACCGCAATAAATTACCATAGCAAGAATTCACTCAGACATCCACTTTTTAAACCATGAACTAACGATATATGAATTGTTGTAACATCCCGACTTTTAATAAAAGGGTAAAATAGTCATTGGACGTATTTACTATGACCTAATTATTATTTATCCTATTTATTTGAATAAAAGAGATTTAATTAAAAGGATTTAGCTATTAATTATAAAGGATTTAATTAATGGCTATAAAAAGGAAATAATCCACATTATTTCCCTCATAGTTAATCACGCACATTCACAAAAAAAAAAAAAGAGAGGAGAACGGCGGCATGAAGAAGACGTAGAGAGAAAGCGAAATAGTAGGCATCAACCGTGTGATCAATCCGTTCATCTGTTCAAGATGCCGCAGGAGAGAAAAGTGATCAGCGCGAGGAGACGCAACTTTGGAAAATAAAATCTCTCGATTTCGTAAGTTTTCAGTTTAGCCCTAGTTTTTGGTATTCGTAGAGTTTGATTCTTGAAAAAATTCGTATCTTTCAATCCGTAGCTCTGTTTTTCAGCCATGAGTAGTCGAAACGATCGTCTTGGAACGTAGATTGTTCTAAAAATAGTTTCGCAGCATTAATCCAGGTAATCTGCAGTTTATGTTACTTTTTCAATTTCGTTTTTCGGAAGGAAAATAGGATTTTAGGGTTTTTGTTGATCAAATAGGTTTTGGGGTTGAGGATCAGCAATTGTTGCAGTTGCTTGGTGTTTTGCTGTCGGTCTTGCAGGTATTTAAGGTAAGAGGCTCTTCCTATGATCTCGATTATGATTCGTAAAGTTTAGATCATGTTTTTAAGATGCGTAGGTGCTAGAAAGATGTGTTTTTTTTCGTTGATCAAAGGATCATCGATGCTATGGACTGTTTAGATATGTTTCTCTGGGTTTTATTGTGCTTAATTTGCTGTTATTTGGGTTAGAAACGGTTTAGAAATCGTAAGTTGAAGATTTTAGGGTTCTGGCTGAAACCCAGGCAGACGGGCGTCTACTCTGGGCGGACGGGCGTCTGTGATCCTAGCAGCTCAAACGGACGTCTGCATTAGGTGGACGGGCGTTTGAGGGTAGATTCTTGATTCAGGATGTAGCGTTTTTTTGGATGGACGGGCGTTTGGGATTATTGGACGGGCGTTCGGTTTTAAACGGGCGTTCATAGGTTTCAGACGGGCGTTCATAGGCTTAAACGGGCGTTTGGATCTATTTTTCCTATTTTTATTGTTTTATTGTTTCAGCTTAGTTTCATGCTTATTTATCATGTTCTTTATTGTTTTAAACTCTTAATCATGATATGTAAGATTAATTAAAAATAAACAAGCTTCGATTGTACTTCTGATGCGTTCAGTTAAAACACCGAATGTACTCTTAAAGGGAGTTGAAGTTCGGATCCGTCGGAAGGGCATGAAAGGGCTTGTGCTTTGATGAACTAGAGTTCATCAATGTCTGTGTATTTGCTAGGACTTGTCCGTGTCTAAGGGGTCTAAGTACGAGGGTAGGAGATGTGAGGGAGCTTATTTGAAAACACTAGGGATGGCTAGTTAATTCACATTAATGAATACATACGTGTAGTAAAAGCTAAAACATCATCTATTCTTGGTTAGACATTAGTTCATATCGGCGATGTGATACGTTCATAAAAGGTGGACAACGCTACTGGCCTTAAACGGCTGAAGGGTAGTGGAGGAAATCCATCGGACGTATACGCATACCGGGGAGACCCCGGAGCTAATCGGTGCTAATCACCGTTAGTTAGCAAGTATATCTTCAGGCTGATGAACGCCATGCGCAGTGTCCTTGAGTAATGATGTAACAAAGATAAGCTAAGTAGAAACGTTTAGTCATGACGTGTCGATGGGCATGGATTGAACCCTAGATTGAGTCGGTCACACATAAACAACTAATTAATTAAATGTCTTTACTTTATAAATCTTAATTGTTGTCATAGCTTCTCACTTTTACTAAGTACTTTGTACTTACCTCCTTTGCATTTTATTTTGTATGCATTGTGGGGTGAGAAGACGAGCAGGTAGATCAAGTGTAGATGACGGCTTTTGAAGACTTGGAGTCTTGGCGGAGCTTCTAGTTCATTTTCTTGGTAGAGCTTGTACTAGACTTGTTGTACTTCTACTTTTAAGACCTCGTATTGTATAAGTATTTGGATTATTCGTCGTTGTAATTCATCTATCCTTCTTTAGTAAGGTTACTTTCTATTCATAGTAGCTTTTATGTTTTTACCCGAGTCATTTTAGCTTCCGTTGGCTTTTACTTTGATACGACGACGTAGAGGCTTGCGTATAATATTAGATTTATTTAATGCTATACGCGCCGAACGTTTCTCTTCCGGATAAGGGCTCGGTATCCGGGAGCGGGGCGTTACAGTTGGTATCAGAGAAGCGTCCTTTCAATACTAGGCTTCTTTTCCTCTAAGATAAGAATCCTTTAGACCTTTTTAGAACTTGAGCTTGGTGGTAATCCTCGTATGACTAAGAATCCTTAAACCGTGGTCAAGTTATCAGGACCTAGTGAGGAGTCTTCTGAGACGAAGGTTAGGTCGAGTTCTCAGTTCACATCTTTCATGTGATCACCTCTGGTTTGTTCCTTCTTGTATCCTTAGTAGAAACTCTTTCATCTTTTGAAGTTTCCAAACCGTAATTTTTCACATAGGGTTAAGTGAGACCGCTTTAAGTAAAGCTTTGGGATCGGAGTCTTATGCCTACACCTTAAAGTCAAGGTCCTCTTGGTTGATTTCCTTTTTCCTTACTTTCCCTAATGGAATGCCTTCACCTTCTATACACATGAATGTCTAAGTTTACTTTTATCTTGGCCTAACTCTGTGGAGAATGATGTTTGATTCAACTCTACAAATCCTCCACTTTCTCTTTTCACTGTCACTTGGTTTGAGTTCATCAACATTCTTTGACATTTTCTTTGCTTGAGATGGATTCCACACGAACTCAATGTGTAATTCTATTCCTTCCAAATACTTTTCAGTCGTTTCAACTATTAGTGTTAAAGGTCTTATATTTTGGCATATAGTTTTCAACATCCTCATGTTTGGCTTTATCCAACATGAGTGAATGCTTTTTGTTTCTGTGTTTTCCCTTCAGGTTAACTAATTTACCGTGTTCCAAAAATTTTGAAAATTTCCACCAACATAGATTACTGTTTTATCTACGATTTCTCTTTTTATATCAACTCGATAATAGTTATGGATTTTTCAGAAAGTTTATGTTTATGCCGGACACTCTGTCCAGAAAATCTGCAGCAACACTTTCGTTTCTTCTTCTGTTTTGAACAGGTTAAACACCTTCAAATGATCTGAATTTTTGATATGTTTCAGAGAAGACTTTTATCTACAGTTTTCCTTTTGGAATTAAGTTCAGATTCTTTTTCGTTTGATATCAATTTGCAATTCAACTCAGTGTTTATGAATCTGAAAATGCTGACAGCTTATGCAATCGTCAGAAATAAATGTTTTTGACCAAGTTATTTTCATCCAAAAATTTTAATATTTTTATATCATCTAGAAAACTCCAGTATCTAACTCTTTTCTCCTTGTATCATGCTCAAATCCCTCTTCGTTTGTTCAAAAAAAAAAATGATAATATCAGATCCAGAGTTAATATCATACACAACAACCAAAAAGGAATTTTCACCTCCTTGACTTAGGATTTGGGCTAAGAGGGTAGTAAGTTACGATTGTCATGTTTAGTAGTTCCTCGAAGTTTGATCTCCTTCTGGGTTAAACCTTTTTAGTAGGAATCGTTAAAGTTAACATTGTTGTTTCTTTTGCAGTTATAACAAGAACCAATATGCTATCCTCAAGCATGCCATGTTTGTTGTTCAGACCCTTGTTGTGCCTGTTGTAATTATACCTTTTTCTGGTAATTTGTTTCTCATTTAATCCCGCACTTGAGATCTTTAAACTCAACAAATCCTCTCCGCTTGTTGTCATGAATTACCTCAGAAATATATCACCTTGAGCCCTTCTTCTGAACAAATTCATGCCTTCTTCTTTTTCAAATCAAGAAACAAGTTTTCTTCAAGATTTGACATTGTTGCACTCCCGTCATTTTTTTTTCAAATTCAAGTTTTACTAAGCCTTCTGAGGTCAGAACATTTTTGTTACTTGTGTTTATTCTCAGCTTCCCTCCTAAGGGTAGTGTAGATTTTGGTGATGCTACTTGTTCTTTCAAAGTATGCATCTCATCTTCTTACCAGTTGAATCTTTAAGCCTATCATGGCATTTCTCTTCAGTTACTTATCTTTAACCTTCTAGCGTTTTATGCTACACCAGTTTCAAGCAGAAGGTAGTTTTTGCCAAGGTGCCTTCTGAACCTATCTAGCCAACCAACTTTTGAGTTCCTAAACTTTTGATCTCCATTTCAGATTATTGTACCTTGTACCCTTCAGTTTTAACTCTCTGTCAGGCCATTTAGAGCCATGATCCGCCATATACACCATTTTGACTTTCCACTTTCTGTTATGGCGTTTCTATCACAATTCTATCATACCGGATGAAAGCCTTTTTTTTTTCTTTTAACCTTTGCATTCCCACACGAGGAATAACCTTGAGTATTTATTTCTTGACAGTGTACTATTCCTCTCGAGTAGTGCAACCTTGAATCTTCAGTGATCGTTTAAACTTCCTTTGAAGGTTTGAATTAATTCTTTGAAATCAAACCTTATCCGACAGTTCTTAAGTGTCGTTTCCTCTTCATTCAAAATCTTGTTTTCCATTACTTACTCAAACTCTTGATATTCCCTTACAATATCTCGAGGGAAATTTCTACTTCTTTTCAATCTTGAGATAACCTCTCTTTGACTACTGCAAACTTGGACACTTCTTAACAAGTGTTTATTTTATTCTGAAACCTTTTGGTGTACTCATTTTGTCTCCATGGTTCCTTCATGTTGAGATTCTTGCTCTTTGTTGATTTCTAAATCCTTTTTAGTCCTTCTAGTGCTCGACCATGCACCTTTACTTGTTCTTCTGTTGTGTGATGCTTCTTTTAACGTCTCCACTTTCTAAACGTTTATACGAAAACTTACTACCATCTTCCAAGTTGCCTTTGAAGTCTTTGTAGACCACCATATCTTGCAGAATTTCACTCTCTCAAAAGAACTTCATCTGCAAGGTGTCCTTTTGTTTTCTTTTTGGTGGCTATCCCTTGTATTATAATACAATGTCTCATTCTTCAGTTTGGAACCACCTTCAATTTTTCCCCAACACGGAATCATCTTGTTTTGCTTATAACCTAAGCAACCTTTCTTATTTCATGTGCATTGTACACTTCCTTGGCTTACCTAGTTGACATACCACCCTGGTACTCAACTTGTCATTTTTCAACTTCACTCATTTTCCAAGCTTACCCTAATTGGCACAAGGATTGAATTAGACCTCCAGAGAAAAAGGTATGGCAAAGCATGTTCTCTATCCCTAAGAAGTCTCAGAAGTCCTGCAGCTCAGATCATTGCAGTTCTTCAGCAAGCTTGTGGTGCCATGATGGAAGTTGAGATCGAAAGAAGTCAGGTGTGCTAGAAGTGTGGTTTCGGCTGGAAGTTTCAGCTTTCCGGGTATAGGTCAGCAGGAGCAAGCAAAGAGTGGTAAACCGATGATTGCAAGATTCGAGGCAGTTGATGAGTTCGTGATGAAAAAAGACGAAGATCCATTTGTCTCTGGTTACAAGTCAGTGGCTGGAGCCAAACTAGCCAATGGTCACGAGTTAGATGAAGATGACAACTTTTGGCATCAGAATCAGCTTCGGGTTCCGATTGCGGCAGATTGGGAAGGACAATGAAGAATGAAAACCTTGAGACGACAATTGCAGTTCATCTCAGAGTGACCAAGAAGTACAAGAATTGGAACAGTACTGCTGGCGACCTTTCATGAATATAGAGATAGAAGAACACGAGTTTCTGGGATGAAGTGGAGCGACAACAGAATACGAGACCAGATTTGATACAGCAAGTCAATGAAAGATTTTTTTTAGTAGATCGTCGCCACCTTGAGATAGCTCAAGACAAGTGGAAGGGTTGGAAGAAAGAAGAAGAAGACTGTATGAGTTAAGAGACGAAAAGCTTGGCAAAGTCCAGAGTTCAAGTACCTCTCGGTTACATTCGAGTTTCGAGGACGAAACTCCCCTTAAGGGGGAAGGAATGTAACATCCCGACTTTTAATAAAAGGGTAAAATAGTCATTGGGCGTATTTACTATGACCTAATTATTATTTATCCTATTTATTTGAATAAAAGAGATTTAATTAAAAGGATTTAGCTATTAATTATAAAGGATTTAATTAATGGCTATAAAAAGGAAATAATCCACATTATTTCCCTCATAGTTAATCACGCACATTCACAAAAAAAAAAAGAGAGGAGAACGGCGGCATGAAGAAGACGTAGAGAGAAAGCGAAATAGTAGGCATCAACCGTGTGATCAATCCGTTCATCTGTTCAAGATGCCGCAGGAGAGAAAAGTGATCAGCGCGAGCCGCTTTGATTTCGGCCCCCTACGGATGGTGTTCACCCCTATAAAAATTCAAGGCTTGGTCTCCGAAAGGATTGGATTTTGGGTACTCGTTGAGTCACTGACCGACCCTACGGCGGCATACTCGGGGCGTATTTTGAGATCTGATATAGTAGGTCACACTCTTTATGGATTTTTTTGAAATATCTAGGCTAGAAAAAGGAAGGTAATCGATGATTAAGGTCCGGGATGTCTGATTCCCGTGAGATTTTCGATTCTCGAAGTTTAATCATTGAGGGAGATTGTCTCAGTTTAACCGTCACCTCTTTGACCTAACCTACGGCGGCACTGAGGTGCGAGGTTAAATCCTTGGAATGGTAGGATAAACTTTTTATAGTTTATTATTCCTAAAATAAAAATCTAGTATTGAAATTTTATTTTTTGAATTTAACTTTCTGTCATATTTATTTTACAACTTTAATCTCTGGGCTACTAAACTATTATTAATAAGACTTCATTAAAAATGTGGAAGTAAAAAGTACGTTGTAATTATCAAAAGAATGCAGTTAATTTTTCGGAAGATATTTCTCCATTGAGCCTTTAAAAACTTAAGTGACATAGTATAGGTATGTCACGGATGTCACTCGTGTTGAACGAGAGACGACCATACTTAGTTTACAAAAGATGATATAGGACTATGAGACAAATTCATTTAAGTGAATTTTGAAAGTGTAATTACACAACAAATTTCTAAATTGAAAAATTGGAAAATCATATACATAAGGCGTTGTTAGTTAGACGGTATTTGGAACCGATAAACTAGTGAGAGCCTTAGCCTTATGATTTGTTGTTTTTCTGAATCATTAGAAATGTGTAATAGACTGCATAGGAGTTTCTCCATTTATCGGAAAAACAAGAATCAAGCGTTACTAGTTAGGCGGTATTTGGAACCGATAAACTAGTGGGAGCTTTATTATGATCTCTCAAACCATTTGAACAAAGTGTTTCTAGTTAGACGGTATTTATAACCGATAAATTAGTGGGAGCTTTGTCGATTAGAAAAATCGAATAGTCCAAGCTAGTAACACTATCATTAGGCATCCCACAGTTCAAGAGTGTCTAATCAAACGAACTGCTAGTTCAAGACTGTTTCCATTTAAGGAAAGTCAAGAATGGGAAAGAATGTCTATACGTGTTAATCATCTAAACTGAGTAGTTTTAAGGCTAAACCGAAATATTAATAAATTGGAAACTAGAGGATAAGGAAAGTGATTTCGGATCACTGACCAATGCATTCTCAGAAATTTCCTCGAAAGCTAAAGTTCTTTGGAAGAACTAGGTAGCTTTGCATTAAACGATAAATAAAATAGACAACGGGCAGTAATTTCAGATAGACTAGTGGGAGTGATATAAGGAAATGAATCTTGGATTCAATTCTTGAGTATCACAGAAAATTCATTTTCTGTTTTCGGATTCGTTGGAACGAAAGTATTCATTTTCAATAGGATAATTTGTTTGTCTTATTGACGATGAATATAACATTCCTAGCACGCATCCAAGACTCGTAATTTTGTTTGATTAAGTCAGAACGACTAAGCATTGCTGAAAAGGTATCAGTAACACATCTTAAAATATATAAACGCAAATGGTTTCCGTATTTCGATAAACGCTTCTTTCTATACTATTAATTAGTGCATATTCCCTAACGAGAAGATCTGCAGACTGGCTTAGGGTGATTCCTATCTCCCAGTCAAAGGAACCCTATCTCAAAGGAACAATGCCTAAGTTTCCTTTCAATCGGGAAAGGGAAATAGATTTAAAGAGGTAACATAGCTTGTTCATAACAACCTTCGGGGTCATATGAAAGGTACAAGCTAGTGGGAGTTTTTGAAGTAGTGACATATTGTCTGACAACTATTCGAGACTCCGGTAAGTTTATCCAAAATATTTGGAGGAAATCTCTGATTTCACCAGAGATAGAGTATTCCATACTCTGAAAGAGGTTATTGCGTAGTCTTCGGGACTGATGCTCGGCCTGCCTCCCAGTGAAATGTTTTCACTAAGGGATACTCCATAAATTTGCCTTATATAGTTATTGATGTGCTACGATACGCTGCTGAACACATTTAAGATATTGGTTGCAAAATAACGGTTTATGTTGTAATGTGAAACCGAGAAGTCTATCTAGAAGATGCCTACATATTTGTGGATACGGAGTGAATTCGGTTCACCCCAGTTCCGTAAATATAGACATTTAGCACTTAGTGCTTGAAGGTAGGACTGGAAATTTTGCGTACACGTTCAGAGCGTGAAATATCTTACTACATTGAGTAAAGGTTGATTATAAAACTCATAAAATCAGAGAATGACGGTTACACTGTCAAACTCGATCTGATAGAGCCTATAAATAACAACCTTAGATCTTGAAGTATTTGTACTCAAGATGTTACTAACTGATTTGTCCAGTCTACATCCAACACCGGGAGTTGGTGGTAACACTAATAAAAATTACTAAACTAGATTAGTATATCAATCCACCCCGAACGCAGTGAGAGTATGGTTTGTCCATTACCTATTGCAGGACCTTACGGTCTATAGTGTAGATTGATGACCTATAGTCCTTCGTGGGCTGTATAGGATCCTGATCGTAGAGGTTGGTTTAAAAGCCATAACCCTGTGAATGGATTTGATACTCCAGTTCTGTTGAAAATCTTGTAGAACCACTTGAGTATCTCAGGCCCAGTGGGAGTAATTGGAACTACACGCAGAAGAGTCGAATGAAACGGAAAGTTTAACTTTCAACGAAAAGCTGAGTAATTTAGGGGTGATTCCCTAACAGGTACTGAGTTAAACAGACCGTTATCTCTCTTACCACTCAGTCTTGCTTGATTTCGTCAGAAAGCGGGAAATAGGGGTGATTCCCTAAGACTTCTGATTGAACTAAAATTTACCCCAACAAAAACAATTTATAAAGACTCAAAACCATGGGCAAACTAACTCTCTAACCGGCAGTGTACCGGGTCGATTGCTAGCATAGCTACCGGAGTACGAGGTCGAACCCAAAGGAGTATACTTGCAAGTACCAAAGCAAACTTTAACTTAGTCTAGGCAATCCATCTTTTTAAAGTGCTTGTGAAAACAACGGAACTGAAGTGTTGTTTAACGAGTCTAAAGATTACGGAAGGAGAAAGAAGATTAAACTACTTGGTTTTGAAGTTAGATTAAGGGACATATCCGAACCACGATCAAAATAGCTAATTTCAACCTCAAGGATAAACAAAACCGGGAGTATGCAATATAACAAACGAACTCTTGCAAACGATCTCACAGGTGCGTGCTCCGAATTCTGGTGCTAAGGTCTGAACAACTCTCTCCTAACACCCTATGCCAAGTTAACTACCCTTCTCTTTAGAAGATTCACTAACAAGACATGATACGCACCAGAGCCACTTAAACGTTAAAACGATTAACCTCGCATTGGGCTCGGGCTTAACAACTAAGCCGAGTCTACGCCGTGATCTTAGAACCCCTTATCCCACGTCTTCCCGCAAAATACATATGTAAGGTTGATGTGTGTGATTACTAAATTAGGTGATCAATCTAATCTAGCGATGTTATAACAAGTTCTAAGACGTGAAACAAGCAAGATTTAACAATAAAAAGCACTATCCACTCCCAATTTCATCACCCAAAGAGTGATTTCACCAAATTTCACATGATTCAACTATGAAAAGGGATTAGCTACTCATTATACTAATCAAAACATACATAAAACAGTAAATGAAATCCATAATAAGTAAAAGAGAAGAGAAATATACCATTAATTTGAAGAAATTCGAGTTTGAGATCCAAAAGTACAAAATAAAGAACAAATTAAAAGGTGGATGCTTAGTGTTTGGAATTGAGATTTGAGCTTGGAAAGAGTAGAATCTAACTATGTTTAAGCTAATCTAAGCTAAGAGAAAGTGGAATAATCAATTACAAAATTCGTGCTATAGAGTGGGTGTAGTTTAGCTAAGAGATGGGAGAATCCCCCGTGAAATTCGATGGAGAGGGGTATTTATAAGGGCAAAAATCTGCAGAAAATTGACTCCAAACGCGCGTTTGGAGGTCCCCAAACGCGCGTTTTGCTTCATGTGCTCTCAGTCGAAAATTAACAGTTTGAAACGCGTGTTTGAGAGTTGAAACGCGCCTTTGAGATGATGCAGTTTTATGGCTGCAGTACAACCGTGTAGAATTCCGATTTGAGTGATTCAAAATGGGTTGGAAAGCTCTTTCAATTATCTACAACTTTCATGAAGAAACCATGACCAGGAAATGCCTCCATAATAGGTAAAATTGTTTCTTAACAGAACGTAGCGTGAAGATACCAACTATTTTTCTTCCTTTTCTTCATTTTTCTTCTTCCTTGGCTCATTCTTGCACCTTGATCATACTTCTCATCATAAATATTCTCCTTTCGAGTTCTCGTGACACCTAGACCCTACAATCTCATGAACGAACAAGACACACAAACGATTCCGGAGGGTAAAAGTGCTCGGGAATGGGTTAATATCACTAAAAAGAGGTAGTAAACCATCAAAGTGACGGATTTACTCCCCGTGCTATAAACTCGCGATATTACCCCAAAAACGGTCTAAACCACCTAACAATGTGCCAAAAGTGTTGTAAACGGGGGTGGAAAATGCACCGGAATCCTGTAAAGTTGACTCCCATTAACTTCCTTCCCGAACAACGGAATATGAATTCATTCAGAACAGAAGGGTTTTAGCTAAGAATAAATAACGGATTCGTTACAAAGCAGAAAATAGGGGCGATTCCCTAAGACCTTTTTGGGAGACTAACGGTATCTTAATTTATTCAGAAAGAACCTTTGGCAAGATGCCTGCCATAGCTTATATCCTTTGGGGATTAAAGCAAACCTCTAGGTCATTTCAAAGTCATATATTTTAATATGTGGACTTGACCAGAATGTTGATAAGTCTTTCGTAGACTGTGCATCAAAATTAGTAAAATAGTATGTAGATTAGTGTTTGTGAATGGTAACACTGAAGTAATTGGAAACAACATGGGTGTGTTATCTGAAGTCAGAGTCTAACATGCCATCGGGATTCATTCTAAAGGATTTGATTCGCTCAAATTCACGAGAATAGATCATTGGCAATCCCATCCATTCACCTGGTTAAGATATTCTTGCATTTATGCAACATTCAACGATGTAGTCTACCCTACCTCTCAGGAATTATTATCTAAACCTGCGGATGAATACTAAATGGGATGTTTAGTGAATCCTCAAATCTCTTCGGGAGAATGAGAAATAATATACTACTATATTCTGGTGCAAACTAGAATATAAGTGATAACACTGATTCTGGCTTTAGGTCAGATTAAGGATGATCGTTATGTCGATTTCGTCCTCAGTGTTGAATCAAAGGCATATTGAAAACGACCACCGGATTAGATGGAAAGGCGACATTTTGATCCCAAAGATTGACTCAAGACGCCAACCTACCTGATCAGTGTACCAAGTCACATGGTATTCGGATTCTAAGTACGTGCCGGGTCACTGACCTACCCTCAGCGGCACACTCCGGTCGTGCTTGGAAGGATGAATTACTAAGATGCGCTTGGAGGGTATGAATCTTGAGGATATGTCTCACTTGTTTTGAGCAAGTGGGAGAATGTTGTAGATATAGATATAAAGGGTGTGCTCTAAAACAATTTATCCACTTGCCTTTCGTGCAAGTGGGAGATTGTTAGGTGTAGTGCCCGAAAGACAATTATATAATTGTTTTAGGACAGAATTAATAATTCATCTTATTATATGCATGTATTCTTATAATTAAGACACTACTGAAAACCCTAAGTACCTCGTTAATGTAATCACATAACTCAGTGTATGGTATACACAAGAGGATTGAGTTAGTGAGATGTACTTAAAATTAACTTAGTCCGTAGCGTTTATTAATCTGAGTATGGGTCTCAAGATTAATTTGCTAATAATGCACCCAGAACACTTTAGGTGTGACAGTCTTATCCGGACAGTCGGTAATAGGTTACATAGTGGGGCATTTATATATGATGATAATCATATAGGGCTGGACCGATTTGATTTGAGTACTCGATATAATTCTGTGATCGAGAAGTCTTATCGAATCACAAGATGATCATATATGGATTAATCTCAATCCTGACGTGATCACTGCATTTAACGCTTAGACTAGGGTAGAGTTTGATGTGTTAGTAAGGATCACTTCGTAGAATGTGGTCCAACACTTCTCGTTGGTTCTATTTTAGGATGAGTGAGTAGTCTGTGCTATCACAGATATGGAATCCATTCCTTCCCTCGGGAAGTAGACAGACAGTTCCCTTATTTGTTAATCCTAGAAACTGATCGATCCGCGGAGTTCATATTATATTCGTTATGAACTAATTGATCACTAAGGGGTTAATGGTAAATAAGGATAAGATGTTTCGAGAAAGGTTTACGGAGATATCCTTAATCGTAACGAACAGTCTATGGAGGATTTATCCGTATGTAATGATTATATCAGTGGACACTTTCGACTACTAGTTGAGCGTAAGTTATCTATATTCGGCAGAGTTCAGTTTCGGGTTTATGGTTGTGTAATCCCGGAATTAATAGATTGAATATTATTGTTCGGTCTGACGAATAATTTTATTTAATTTATTGTAGCTACTGAATATGGGTCAATGGTCCCCGACGTGGCTCCTAATATAGTATATAGTTTTTCTCGTCATTTCATCTCAATTAATATTAAATAGTTGGATTGGACTCATTTTAATAGATATGTGGATTAATTATTTATTTGGACTAGATAATTAAATATATGGAAAAGATATTTTTCGTGGACTCGGCCCAAATTAGTATGTTGACTTCTTGACCTAATTGGTCAGGAAGAAAGTGGGGTGTGATGCTTGGTTGATTATCAAAAAATTTGTTTTCTTGATAATTATATGATACAAGTGATTAAATTATTTATTTGTTAAATAATTTAAGGAAAAGAAAATCTTTTATATATCCTTATTAATTTGGGAATATTCTAGATTTATATTTTAAGAAAAATGATTATTTTAATTGATTTTGTATTAATTAAATAATGCCTTGGAGGCTAGGATTTCTCTCTTATATAAAGCGAGTACTCCCAAGCCAAATAACACACAGACATACACGCATATTTGCAAGATTATAGCCTAGAATTTTCGGCTATAGTGCAAGGATTTTGAGTTTTAGAAAACTTCGGGTTTTCTAAGGTAGCATATCGGGGAGGTCCGGCGGCTTGAAACACAATCCACCTGGTGGTGCTTGGAGACACACGTTGGAAGACTTTGGCTTCTCAACTAGGATCTTAACTAGCTTGGATTGAAGATTGTTCTTGGAGTTTATTTCCATAAACTGGTAAGCAATCTGACTCCCTCGTAGGTTAGATTTATTATTTATGTATTTTGATTGTTTAGATCTAGATCTTATACTTTCCGCTGCGCAATCGGGTGGATCATTGATCCATCCGGCGATATTACATCCAACAGGAGGACCTATTCATTTGCCGATTTCTCTTTTCTTTTGCAAGTAAGTTCCTCTTCTCTTTCATTTGCAATTCCTTTCTAGTTTCGTATTTTTTTATGAGAGCTTCAACCACCTCCAGTTCTTCCGTAGAAAAGTTATTTTCATCTAAATTGGAACCTGAGAGGTCTAGAGCTGATTTGAATCTTGCCTCCTCTTCTCGTCCTTCCTCTGAGACATTAGACCCGGCTTTTAGATTTAAGATCCGGGAAGTAACCCGGAAAATCATAGGAAGCTACGGATGGAATCTGTTCTTTCAGAGAGAAGTGTAGACTATATTTGTCAGCAATATGGCATAGACATGAATGTATTTGCTCTTTTACTTCCTTATGTTCCTCGACCGTACGCTTACCGGCCCCTCGGAGGGGTTTTGCACTATTTATAAAAGCCAATTAAAATGGGGATTAAGATTACCCTAGTGTCCTGCCTTCTTGGCGATATTGAGGTATTACGGATAGGTGCTGCCCAGGTAGCTCCTAACAGGGTTAGGAGCATTATAGGGTTCGCCATCTTATGCTAGAAGTCTAGGGTTTGTTTCTCGGTGAACCTTTTCAGAAGTATTCACCAAATCAGTAAAAAATGGGATCTAGAGGGTGGTACCATTTTCCACTCTGGTCTAGAATCTTGGCTTACATGGTTGACGGATCTACGCAAGCCAAGGGATGGCACGCGTGTTTCTTATTTGTTCGGGCTGGAGGAAGGGCCGAACTGGGTCGAATGACGTGCCCAAGGACGTTACTCCGGAGCTTGCTGACCTTACTGAGGTACATGCTATCCTGGACTCCGGTATCTACGTGCCCTTGAGGATCGGGCTACCCGTAGGATTCTTTACTGGCATTATCTTTTACATGCTTTAATATTGATATGAAGACTAATCCTTTGCTCTTCTTGCAGTGACGTCATTCGCCAATTTGCTAGCTTTTTCAGGGAATGAGCAGGGTAAAGAAAGTGCCTCCACGGAGAGGACATATACTGAGGAGAATTCTCATGTCCGAGCTGTAGGCTCACCTTCACATGCCCACGTGGTTCAGCCACAGTAGGAGCGACAAGGCACTGCTATGGACTCCTCTACTCCAAGGGTGGACTTGGTGCCTCTTACTATTGAAATCCCGGACGATGGGGAGGATAATAATGAGAGAACCCCACTCTAACGAAGAAGTCACATGGATGTCGTTGTGGCAGCTCAGCGTGGTCGGTCAAGGAAGAGAGGCAGATCGACCGCTTCACTGGATCCTACTCCTGATCCTACTGATGTGGACGAGGAGGAGAACGAGGGGAATTTTCATCCTGACCTTGTCTTGGAGATGACGAACGCGGAGCTGGACGATGCCGGAATCCAAGCAATTGACTATGTAAGTAGTTTCAACAACATTTTCTTGTTTTGCATCCGGCCCTTGCTTTAAAAAAAATTATTCTTCATTTTTTGCAGGGGTCTCGTGTTGGCCAGGAGACCTTCAAAAGATTGGCCGCGGCTTCTGCCTGTGTGGAGAAGTTAAGAAAGGATTACTGACCTTGAAAAGGAATATTCTCAACGTAGACAGCTCAAGGAACAACTGCAGGCCGTTATTTAAGAGAACAAAGCTCTCAATGAGCGGCTCCAAAGTCAAGGAGTTGAACTGCAGGGCTTGGGGACCAAGTGTAAAGAACTCATACAAACTATGGATGACCAGCACAAGGAAGAGAAATCCGTGCTGGAGGAAGCTATTACTCAGCTCCGATGGGAAAAGAATATCATGGCAGCTTAGCTCAACACATCCCATGTGCGTATCGTCAAGGATTACAAGGCATCTTCAAGCTTTTCTTGGGTCTTGAACCTCCCGTTGGCACCCGCGGTGTGCGGGAATTATACATTGGATGTGGATGAAGCTCGGGCTCAATTTCCTAATAGGGATATTGGTCATCTCCTGAACAGAGCCATGTATAAGTCGGGCATGGTCAAGGTCTATAACGACCGGCTGAAAGAGTTTCAGGAAGGTGAAGAGATTGTGGCCAAGAATGAAGCTCATGGTGCTCCCCGTCAAGCGTCTGAGCCAGTTCCTTCTTCTTCAGTTCCTCATATTCTTTCTACTGCAATAGAAGAACATCAGAATCCAACTCCTGATACTTAGAGTTGCTTTTTAGACTTCTGCTTCCGTTTTTTGTTGTTAAAGACCATCAAACATGTTTGATTATGAAACATGCATATTTTGCTAAGCTTTGTTAAGCTTTTTGTTGCCTTAGCCTACTTTGGGCGCTTACGCTTATCTGAAATACTTTAGGGTGTACCTATGGTATAGTGGGATATTCTGACCCCTAGTATGTCATACTTGAACTTTTAGTTATTGGATGGCATACTTGTTTGTTTGTCTTCTATTTTCCTTGCAATTGAGTATAGTTTCGCATACTTAATGAGTTTATACTCAATTAGCCCGACTTGCGGATCTTAGTTAGTTCATCATGTGAACTGTAATAGTTTGCCCCTTGCAAACTTTATTGAATTGGACTGAGTCCGACTTGTGGATCTCAGTTAGTTCGTCCTGCGAACTTTAATAGTTTTTCCTTTGCAAACTTAATTGAATTGGGATGAGTCTGACCTGCGAATTGTAGTTGGTTTGTCCTGCGAACTTTAATAGTTTGTCCTTTGCAAACTTAATTGAATTGGGCTGAGTCCGACCTGCGGATCTCAAGTGGTTCGTCCTGAAAACTTTAATAGCTTGTCCATTGCAATATTTATTGAATTGGGCCGAGTCCGACCTGCTGATCTCAATTAGTTAATCCTGCAAACTTTAATAGTTTGTCATTTGTGAACTTAATTAAATTGGGCTGAGTCCGACCTGCGGATCTCAGTTGGTTCATCCTGCGAACTTTAATAGTTTTTCATTTGCAAACATAATTGAATTGGGTTGAGTCCAACCTGCGGCTCTCAATTGGTTCGTCATGCGAACATTAATAGTTTTTCCTTTGCAAACATTATTGAATTCACTTTTCCTGCAAACTCAAATATAACAATGCACTAGAAGGATATTGTGATGGAAATATCAAGAATATGGCACTCAATGAGTGCGATCATAATATAGCAGAGTAAAAGAAACTCTTTATACTTGCAAAATTCATCTCAAATTAAAATTATAATAAATCAAAGTCATTGAGAACTTGTCATATGCCACGTGATTTCACTTTTTGTTGAATCCTTTAGATCTGCACTACGTCCTTCCTTTTCACAATGGCAGCATAGCAGCTCATAGCCTCTTCCACATCTCCTTTGATCTAGACCGAGCCTCCTGTAGTGCGGAACTTTAAACTGAGATGAGCTGAAGAAATTACAGCTCGGAGCTCAATCTGTGATGGTCTTCCCATGATAATGTTGTATGTTGATGGAGCTTTAATCTCTTCATAATTCATCACGATAGTCTTCCCTCTAGGTTCCCGTCCGAATGTTGTGAAAAGACTTATCATCCTCATGGGATGAACTGGAGGTCCACAAAATCCGAACAATGGTGCCGAAACGGGTGTGTGCTTTGAGTCCTTTAACTTCACGGACTGGAAAACTTAATAACATAAGACGTCGACGGCACTTCCTGTATCAATACAAATCGTCTTCACTTTGTTTTTGTCTACTATGGCCTCAATGACCAATCCTTCATTGTTGGTTATCATAGCTAAGGGGTCCCTTGGACCGTAAATCACTTCTCCTCATATCTTCTGACCTCTGCTTCACTCTGTGGAATTTACGGATTGGTCATTCTCTTTGGATGTCTCCCCCAATACCTGACTAGGACCACCTACCATGGTGTTAATAGTATTAATGGGACGATTATCAAACTGTCGATCTTGGTTTGCTGACAGATCTTTTCGTCTTGGAGGCTCATCCTGTGTACCCTGATCTTGATTATAGTTACGATGTCTGAAATCCCTACATCCTCAGGGTTCGGAGTTTTGAGATCGATCGACTACCTCATTCAGCCTTCCTTCCATAATAGCCACATTGATGTCTCTTATCAAGTCCCTACAGCTCTCGGAATTACGCCCGACGTCCTTATGGTAAGCACAGTACTTATTATGGTCCTTTCTTTCTGGAGGACCTCTCTTTGACGGTGGGGTTCTGGCCAAACATTTCATTTCCATGAATGCGAGGACCTGCTCGCGTGGCTTATTGAGAGGGATATAATCCCTTTCTTGTAGAGCTCATTCTTTTCCTAGCCGATCTGTGACTGGTGCTTTCATTCGGTCCCCGACAGGCTTGCTCTTTCTGTTAGTTCGGTTGCCTTCAATCCAATTCTTTATTTAACATGTTGGCCTCCTCCCATTGGCAGTGCCTGTACGCCATATCCATGCACTCCTCCATGGATTTAGGGAGTTTGCCGTTCAGTTTTGCATGCAATCGCCCCTCTCATAGCCCTGCTACGAAGGATGAGATTAGAAGGTGATCGTCTTCATCCTTTACCTGTACCGACTCCTCATTAAACCTATTAATGTATTGGAGAACATATTCCTCTCTCTTTTGTTTAATTGTGAGGAGGTGCGTTGCATTCCGTTGGAAAGGTTTTGCTGTGATGAAGGCATTGATGAACATCCTTCCTAACGTTTGGGAATTAGAGATTGACCCGGGTGGTAGCTTTTTGAACCATTCGCGTGCCCTTCCTGTGAGTAGCGTTGGGAAGGCCTTGCACTTCATTTCCTTAAGAGCACTATACAAGCTCAACTAGGTCATGTACTAGAAGAGATCATCCGAAGGATCCTTGGAACCATCATACGAGTCTATTTTCGGGACCTTAAGTCGGGGATATTCATCAAATTGGGTGGTGAAAGGAGAAGCAAACATGAAATCTTCCCATAATAGCCTCAAATTCCTCCTTTAGAGCTCTGGGATCAATAGGTTTTTCCCAGGTTTGAGGTGGAAGAATGGTCATCATGCTTCCTTTTCTTAGTACTCCATATGGTATGAGTCTTCTCTTGCGCCTCTTCCTCCTATAAATCCTGCACTTCAGCCAGGAGGATAGATTGCCGTGTTTCTGGATCCATGGCCATTAACTGATCTACCACTGCCTGTAGTACCATATCAAAGTGGCTTTGTCATCTTGTTGGGATTGATCTTCAACATTAGCGTTTGTGGCGTCTTCACCACCGTTATTCTGGCCCACTTGGGTGTTTTACACCGGCTTTTAGGTCCGTGTCTTTGGTGGCATGATGATAATCAGATCTTGAACAACTGTCGATAGAAGGCCCGCCTTCTAGCGCCAATTTGACAATGCGGGATACCATTAAAGTGATAATCCGGGCAAAATTAATCTAAGGAAAATATTCAAGATCCGAAAGCTTATAGAAAATATGAAATGAGGGGTTTTTGTGAGTGATTTAGACTGACCCTAAGAATGTTCTTCCAAGTTTCCTACGTATCCCGAGATTGTTCAGGAATCAAGGATGCCATACTACTAAGGAACGTTTATAGAGGGAACACTTATGCACTTGGATATGATTGGTCGTGTCCTTCAAGGACTCTCGCTTGTAACTGCTAGGGGCGTGATTTACGCCTCTATCCCGTGATTTTAGGGATCTCTTTGACTATACCCGATAAATTGAATTAGAGTCAAAGTATGGGAAGATTCCTCCCTTAAATATCTGATGCTATAAAGCACGTGCGTAATATCAGGTGTAACGTCCGACCTGTGGTAAGCTCCATGGTATTCTATGCTCTGAACTGCGTATCCTGACTTCTTTGCACCCTGACCGACCTACGGTGGGCTGGGAGAATGGTCAAGCAGATTAGACCAATCTCCTACCAGAGGTAGAAGTCTGTCGTGATTATTAAGTAGATCTCCTGGCCCTTAACCACATAACTTAATTTATTACTAATCTATCTGGGTGATGACACTTGGGCGAGGCTGAACCGACCTCCATCATTTCATTTTTTAAAGGCTCGCGTGCCACATTCCACAATTCTTGTTATTGTTTTGGGATTTTTGATATACCGTGGTGATTTTCTGTGTTGATAATACGAGATTGCAATAGTTCTTTTGGTTGACAAATTAAGCTTTTTGTATAAGGGACTACGACACTAGCATTGGGCTGCTACGGCGATACAGTTTGGGTCTAGTGATGAAACTATTTTTTTGGATGTATTTTCAGTGATGCCAGGATTCTGATTGTAACGTGTCAGGCCTTTGTTTCTTACTAAATGCTCGACATTCGGAAATACGCGTCGCAACTAATCCATAGAAATAATGATGTTTTGTAATGACATAATGGCAACATAAATCAATTAGGCATATGACAAAATGACAATACTGGATTGAGTAGTGATACATCCTCTACACAATCTACCACTTCATGATACACTACGCATTTTATTACCATAAATTATGATGGACCCATATCAATCAATGAGTTGTACACCTATGACGATGCAGGAATTCTTCGGGTAATAAATCCGGGGCTCTTCTCCTGATGAAAACCTGCAAAAGTTTTGAAACAGTAAAAACAATAAAAAGAAAGGGGTGTTTTGGTGGTGGTCTAGACTGCACTTGAGAAAATGTATCTCAAACTGCTGATGTATCCAATGTGTGTATTGGAATCAAGTCTTTGTAGTTCCTTGGGGATTGTTTATATAGAGGGGGCTTGTGCCCTAGAGTGTAACGTGTCCATGGTGGACTCTAATTTCGTTTTCCCTAAGGTATAGATAATGATAATTTGATCTCCTTGATTTTAGGAGATAATGATGGGCATATTTGAATGCCTGGATTAGAGCCTTTATGATTAAGGATTCTTTTATATCTGAATCTTATACGTGCGTAAGAGTTTTAGTACGAGAGGGACTTATGCTGACCCGTGAGGTCGGGCATGAGTAGGGTGACCTTGTGCATCAGCCGACCTGCAGAGGTCGGAAGAGTAACCGAGCTTGCATAGTTCGGATCCGGGATGTTATATACCTCAGGCTGGACTTTCTCTATCCTCATTTATCGTTGGATTATTATGGGGATGACACGTGGTGAGGTGCTAATCTGACCTCCGTCATAATCCCCCAGATCCAACCGAGACTGTTGAGGTCGGCTCGGATCTGCTTAGGTTGCACCTTGGCTCGGTCATCTAGACGTAGATTTTTTGAATATAGAATGCCAGGTGGCAAGGCTGTTTTTGACGCAGTTACAGCTATCTCGAGAATCGGGGCTTCGTTGCCCAGTAACTTTAATTACGGGGGTTTTTGAGGTGAGTGGGGGTTTATAACCCTATCATATCAATCATTTCATTATATCGTTCACCATAAAAATATAAGACTATGATTCAACAGCTGATTGCTATTCCTCTACTTCCAATCTTCAATATGTCTTTGCAAGTAAGTTGCTTCTTTGCAATTTATCTTGTGTTGTAGCTTCCCTTTTCATTATCTTTAGAAATTAGTAAAACAAATTTCACCGGTACCCTAGAACTAGAGATGGCCATTGCTGATGGTAAGGACGTTAGATCCATTATCCGTCAGAAAGACTTGGATGAACTCTGCGAGCTTTATAGGATTAGCAGAGAAAGGTATTCTCCGATGTTACTGCTGGATATACAAAAACCCGAATCTGGATCTGATCCATAATTGGATCGTCAGATCTGATTCACAGCACCGATCGAGACGCTCGATCATGCACAACGGAAGCTACGAATTAAATTTACATGCGATTTTACCGCGATTTTAATTCACATACTTAATTAACAAACTACGAGAAGGTTTCATGATTTACCCAATAGAAGAGGAATAGGCAATCAAAGAAAGGGAGAAGTCGCAGTCTTCCGGATTGTATATCCAAGCAACGACTGGCGGACGTCGATCCTCGTAGTAGAGCCTCCTCGAATATGCTGAAGGAAAAACCCTAGTTTTTCAATTCCTTCTCCTAATAGCTAGAACAAGAAACTAAAATTTTCTTTTCTTTTAATGAAGGTGGCGCAAATTGTAATGTACAATTGTGTTGTGAGGAACTCTCTTTATATAGGAAATTAACTACTCAAGAGAGAGTTATCTTTTTCACATTGCAATTACCTATTTTCATAAGGAAAAGATATTTTCCATAAAATAAGAGATAATTCCCATAAACTCAATCTCATATCTCTTTCTCATTAATTATCTAACAAATAAATAATTAATTAATTACACATGTGAGATAATCTAGGAAAGTTTATTTTCCTAGTTTCTTCACAATAAGAGGCGCCACTTTAGGCATTATTGTTAATAGAAAATGTCTTTTATATTTAACTTATTATTTACCAAATAAATAATATTGCATATTCATTGAATAGTCCAACTATTTAATTTATTCTCGAGGTTCCACAAAACGGGAAAACACTCACGTGTTAAAAGCCAACCTGGGGACCAGGGACCTATAACCAGTAGCTACAATAAATTGAATAAAATATTCATCGAACATAATATTTCTACTCAACATATTAATTTCAGAATTACGCCACCATAAATCCGAAACTGCTCTCTATCGATTATAGATATAATTTATTCTCAAAGCGTTGAGTCGATAAGTGTCCATTGATATAGCCATTACATACACACTAACCCTCCATAGACTATCCGTAACAACGTGGGATTATTTATGTAAACCTTCTTCAGTAAATCTTATCCTTATTTACCATTAACCCACTAGTGATCAATTAATTCATAACCAATACGAACTCGGCTGATCAATCAGTTTCTAGGATTATCAAATAAGGGTACTGTCTTTCTACTTTCCGCATGAAGGAATGGATTCCATATCAGTGAGACACACATTTCTTACTCATTCTAGAATAGTGCCAATGGGAAAGTGATTCAGACCGCACCTCTTAGCGATCCTTAATGAACCCATCAAACCCTATCTTGAAACAAGTAGGAGTATGCAATCACTTCAAGATAAAGGTTAATCCGTATATAATCATCTTGTGATTTAATAAGATTTGTCAATCACGGAATTATATGAGAAATGAAAATTAAATCTGTCCAGTCCTATATGACTACATCACATATAAAGGCCCCATTTACATAACCAATATCGATGAGACAGTCACACCATAAAGTGTTCTGGGCGCATTAATGGTAGTTTTCTCAATAGACCCCATACTTGGATTAAGTTCAACATGGGCTAACAATTCAAGTGTATCACCATAAACTCAATCATCATGTGTGACTCACACTAAGTTATATGGCTACACATGCTACCGCTTGGGGTTTTCAGCAGTGTATAATATATAAGCACAAAGCAAATAATAAGATGAAATAAATCTGTCATTTATTAATTATAAAAACAGTTACAGAAATTGTCTTTTGGGTGCTACATCCAACAATCTCTCACTTGCCCATATGGACAAGAAACAATTGTCTTTCACGTAGTAAATCCAACAATCTCTCACTTTCCCGTAAAGACAAGCAGGAATTGTTTTTAGAGCACACCACACCCTTATTCTTTCTATCCACAACATTCTCTCACTTTCTCAAAAGAAGATGAGATATATCCCCCAATTTTATACCCGCCAAGCGCTTATCAGTGACATTAGATGACACACGACTTGGTAAACTGATTAGCTAGGTTGTCGGATCGAGGCGATCTTTTAGGACCGAAACGTTGCCTCTCTGCATGGTCTGTCTGATCAGGTGGTACTCTCACTCAATATGATTTTGACCTCTTGTGACTGCGAAAATCATTTGCATAAGCCACTTCTCAAATGTTTTCACTGTAAAATGGTATCGGCTCATCAAGACCTAGAATCACTTCCCGGACCAATAAAGAACTTCTCAAACCACACTACCTTTTTAGCTGCTCTAAAAGCTACTATATATTCGACTAATAGAGTAAAATTGGCAGTGTTGGGTTGCTCCAGACTATAGCTCCATGCACCACTATAAGAAAGCACTCGGCCAAGATCAATTAACGATCATCCTTAATCTGACTGTAAGTCAGAATCAGTGTAGTCAACAATACTCAGCATGCACCTGAATATGCTAGCATATAATTCCTCGTTCTCTAAAAGTACTTGAGGAAGCACTATAATTCTATCAAAACTAGAATCCAAGATTCGTCTTTAATTGACTTTTAATGTTGCATAGGAATATGAATTCTTATCTTAACCAATAAGATGAATGGGATACTGCCAACAACTTGTTCTCATGAATTCGACCAAATCGATTTCTAAGAATATAGTCCACATCTCTAATTTAGAGAATCTTGGCTCGATAGTTTCTGACTTCAGGTAACACACTCATGTTGCGTCCAACTGTTGCAGTGTCACCTTTCATCAACACTAACATCTACTACTTTACCAATATTGATTCTCTGGTCTACAAAAGACTCATCAATATTTTGGTCAAGCCCACATATTTCAATCATGTGGCTTTTAATGAGCTAGAGGTTTGCTTTAATCCACCAATGGATATGAGCATAGGCAGGCAATCTGTCATTGGCTTTAAACAAATACCCTTATGTTCCGATTGAATTGAAGCTCCGTTGTACGGATAGAATGTTTCATGGCATCACCCCTGGTAATCTTTCTGCTTTCCATGGAGTCAAGTGAGGCTGAATGGTGAGAAAGTTTCAGGGCATCACCCAAGTTTAACTCTCTACTTTTCAGGGAATTACCCCTAGACCACCTAGCTTTGCTCTGAAAGATAAAATTTATCATTCATTCGACTATTTTTCATGTAGATCCAATTGCTCCCACTAGGCTTGAGACACTCAGGTGGTTCTACAAGATTGTGAACAGAACTCGAGTACCAAAACTGTATTTACATGTTTACGGCTTTAAACCAACCTTCTTTTATCCGAATCATATACAGTCCTCCCAAAAGACCATAGGTTATCAATCACCCTCAGTAGACTGTAAAGTCTGCATAATCACAGCGAGTCAATGGATAAACCATACTCCCAGTGCATTTGGGTGGATTGTCATTCTGATCTGGTTCATATTTATCAGCATAACTCCCAACAACCAATGTTGGATATGGCCTGATTAAATCAGAGAGAAACTCCTTGAGTAACATTACTTCAAGGTCCAAGGTTTTTATATATACATTCTCCTGGAAAGGCTGTGATAGTACAACCGTCATCATCCGATCTTAAGAATCATATAACCAACCTTCACTCATTGCATTACGACATTTCACGAACAGTCACCATCTGAACGCGTTTGCAAAATCTCCAGTCCTACCTTCAAGCATAAATGCTAATTGCCTCTAGGTAGACTTCTTGGTATTAAAGAATAATGTATACCGTTATTTTGGAACCAATATGTTAATCGAGTTAAGCAGTGTATTGTAGCATATCAATAACTATATAAGGCAATCCATGGTTCATCTTTTCAGTGAAATTGTTTCACTCGGAGGTAGACTGAGCATCAGAGCCAAAAAACTTTGCTTTAGCCTATATCTGAGCATGGAATACTCGCCTCTCTGGTAATATTAGAGATTTCTCAAGATATTCAGATAAACTAATCGGCGTGTTGAGTAGTCATTAGACAAAATGTCTATTACTCAAAACCTCACACTAGCTTGTATCCTTCATAAGACCCCGAAGGTCAATATAAACAAGCTATGATACTTCTTTAGCTCTATTACCCTTTCGTAATTGAAAGGTCACTTAGTCAATTTTCTATTGAGGTAGTGTTCTTAGACTAGAGATAGGAATCACCTTAGCCAGTCTTAAGATAATTTCTTTAGGATATATGCACTAATCAATAGATGCTAAAGAATCGTTTATCTAAATATGGAAACAATTTGTCTTAATAGTTTATAATGTGTACATTATACCTTTTCAGCATTATTTAGTAGTTCTAACTTTATCAGAAAAAATTCCGAGTATCAGAATTGTACTACAAATGTCATATTCACTTTCCTTAAGGCAACAATATTATCGATGTGAAAATGAATCCATTTGTTCCAACGAATCTGAAAACAGAATTTAAACTTATGTGATATACAAGGATTAAAATCTGAAATTTCTTTCCTTATATCACTCCCACTATCTCAGCTTAAATAACTGCCCGTTTTCTACTCTTTAATCATGAATGACATGCTACATTGTTCATGCAAAAAGAATTTATCTTAAGGATTCATAGGTGGGTAATCCTAAATCACTTTCCTTATCCTATGCTTTCTTTTATTAATAATTCAGTTTAGCCTTCAATTTATTTACTGTAGATGACTTACACTTGTAGAAATTTACCATCCCATTCTCTGCATTCAAAGGAAATGGCCGTGAACTAGCAGTTCATTTGAGTAGCCACTACTCGTGAACTGTGGGATGTCTTAGTAAGATTGATACCAAATCATTCTCGTCATCTTTGAACTAATTTTGTTTGTCTCTTATTCAACACGAGTGACAGCAGTGACATGCTTATCAATGTCACTTAAGTTCGTAGGCTCAAGAGGAACATCCTATTCTGAAAAATTAATTTGCATTCTCGATTATTGAGTTCGACGTTCTTGTTACTTTTCCACTTTTACGAAGTCATCATCAGTCAATTTATCATGTTTAGCAGTTTAGATACATTGAGATGATACATAGTTGAAAAATTAAATTATGATAGAAATATAAATCAAATCATACACCACAACATATAATGATTTTAGGAATTATATACGTGATGTCATGCATGCAGTTTATCTTACCATTCCAAGGATTTAATCTCACACCTCAGTGCCGCCGTAGGGTAGGTCAAAGAGGTGACGATTAAATTGAGACAATCTCTCTCAACAATTAAACCATTTAAGAATCGAACATCTCTTATTTAATTGTTGATTACCTTCCTTTTCCAGCCAAGATATTTTGAAAAATATCCTTGTGAGTGTGACCTAGTGTTTTAGATTTTTAAGTACGCCCCGAGGATGCCTCCGTATGGAAGGTTAGTGACCCGACGAGTACTCAAAATCTTATCTTTTCGGAGACCAAGCCTTGAATTTTGATAGCGGTGAAGCCCATCCGTAAGGGGCCAAAATCAAAGCGGCACGAGGCATCACCATTCTCTCATATGCTTGTGTAAACAGTAGAGGCCGTGGGGTCGGTTGTCACCTTCCCCGCTCCTACTCGTTATTTTGAAAAATAGGTAGTATTATTAGGATTTTAGAATTTCTTCACAATCCGGAAAACCATTAAATCATGAATATTTAAATTAATCATTCCTTTAGTCATCAGTTCCACATACCATCTAACTAGTGTCACTATATTCATGATTTTCCAATTTTACGAATTTATTAATATTCCCTGTGTAGAGGCTACACAATTAAAATTCACCAAGAATTGTATAATCCTAATACATGAGGACTTATTACAATAATTCAAAAAACAATAAATCATGAAATTTAAAGCTTCCACTAGTTTATCGGTTCCAAATACCGTCTAACTAGTGACACTATATTCATGATTTTCCAATTTATCGATTATTTAGAAAATCACTTTTGTAGACACTACACAACTAAAATTCACCAACGAATTTTATAGCCCTGATTTTGTCATGATAAAAATTTAGGATATCAGAATTTTCCAATAATCGAAAACAATAAATCATGAAAAGCAATCACAAACTTATCGGTTCTGAATACCGTCTAGTTAGTGTCCTATCTTTTCACGATTTTCTGAATTTTTGATCATCAATATCCCATTTATGTAGCCACTACATAATTAAATCCACAAAGAATTTAAGATCCCAAAATCAAATTTACTGAGTAAATTTTAATTTTTTTATGTGAATTTTAAATCCCGATAAAATTCCGTTTCCTTTAATTAATTTAATTTATTATTAATCTTGATTAATTATCATTTTCATACATGTCCAATTAATGTCAAAATTAATTTTCTACATGTATGCATATGCAAGGAGTGGAATTCATGAATATGATGCATGACATGGTTATATCACATAAATAATCACGTAAGAAAATAAATGCGAGAAAGTAAACCACTGAGATGGACCGTTGGTACCTCCGTATCTAATCTATAATATAGAGAGAAAAAAGGTCCTAAACCCAATTGAATGGATTTATTAATTTCTAATTGAAGGAAAAAACAGAATCAGCAACAATTTGTATCAGCCGAGCAGAATCTTGAACACATTGCCTTGTAGCCGAGTTGGTTCAGCGTCTTCACATTGAGTTGAAGGTTGCAGTTTTGTTCCCTGCTTGCTGCCAACATTCAGTTTTTTTATATACGAAAAATTTCTGCTAAAAATTAATAAAATAAATTACAAGGTGGTGCTCTACTACAACAAATCTAACGGGTAAACAATACCAACCCCAATCCATCTCGTCAGCCAAGCACATTCAACCACACATATATATAATAAACATATAAAAGATGCATTTTTATTCAATTCCACTCCTTATTAATTAATTATGCAATCAAGATCGCAAAATCGCTTCAACCTATCTATGATACAACATTCTGGATATAGAAACACGAATCCAGATCCGATACATAATTGGGTCGTCAGATCTGATTCACAACACTGATCGAGACGCTCGATCATGCATAGCGAAAGCTACGAATTAAATTCGCATGCGATTTTACAGTTATTTTAATTCAAATATTTTATTAACATAACTAAGAGAAGGTTTGAAGATTTACCCAATAGAAGAGGAATAGGCAATCGACGAATAGGAGAAGCCGCAGTCTTCCGGATTGTATCTCCAAGTGACGACTAGTGGACGTCGATCCTCATAGTAGAGCCTCCTCGAATATGCTAAAGGAAAAACCCTAGTTTTTCCTCCTCCTAATGGCTAGAACAAGAAACTAAAATTTTCTTTTCTTTTAGTGAAGGTGGCGCAAATTGTAATGTACAATTGTGTTGGGAGAAAATCTCTTTATATAGGAAATTAACTAGTCAAGAGAGAGTTATACTTTTCACATTGCAATTACCTATTTCCATATGGAAAAGATATTTCCCATAAAATAAGATATAATTCCCATAAAATTAATCTCTTATCTCTTTCTCATTAATTATCTAACAAATAAATAATTAATTAATTACACATGTGAGATAATCTAGGAAAGTTTATTTTCCTAATTTCTTCCTAATAAGAGTCGCCACTTTAGCCATTATTGTTAATAGAAAATGCCTTTTATATTTTACATATTATTTACCAAATAAATAATATTGCTTATTCATTAAATAGGCCAACTATTTATTTTATTCTCGAGGTTCCACAAAACGAGAAAATACTCGCGTGTAAGGAGCCAATGGGACCAGGGACCTATAACCAGTAGCTACAATAAATTGAATAAAATATTCATCGAACATAATATTTCTACTCAACTTATTAATTTCAGAATTATGCCACCATAAATCCGAAACTGAACTCTATCGACTGTAGATATAATTTATTCTCAAAGCGTCGAGTCGATAAGTGTCCATTGATATAACCATTACATACAGACTAACCCTCCACAGACTATCCGTAACGAAGCGGGATTATTTCCGTAAACATTCTTCATTACATCTTATCCTTATTTACCATTAACCCACTAGTGATCAATTAGTTCATAACCAATACGAACTCGTCCAATCGATCAGTTTCTAGGATTAACAAATAAGGGGATTGTCTTTCTACTTCCCGCAGGAAGGAATGGATTCCATATATGTGAGACACAAACTTCTCACTCATATGGAATAGTGTCAACGTGAAAGTGTTTCGGACCGCGCCTTTTAGCGATCCTTAACGAACACATCAAACCCTATCTTTAAACAAGTAGGAGTATGCAATCACTTCAGGATTAAGGTTAATCCATCTATGATCATCTTGTGATTTAATAAGATTTCTTAATCATGGAATTATATAAGAAATGCAGATTAAATTGGTCTAGTCCTATATGACTACATCATATATAAATGCCCCACTTAGATAACCAATATCGACGGTCCGGATAAGACGGTCACACCATAAAGTGTTCTGTGTGCATTAATGGTTGTTTAATCATTAGACCACATACTCTGATTAAGTTAACCAAGGACTAACAATTTAAGTGTATCACCGTAAACTTAATCCTCATGTGTGACACACACTAAGTTATATGGCTACGTATGATACGACTTGGGGTTTTCAGCAGTGTATAATATATAAGCACAAAGCAAATAATAAGATGAAATAAAATCTGTCATTTATTAATTACAAAAACAATTACAGAAATTGTATTTCGGGCACTACATCCAACAGTTACCCTCAGAGCCACACCTGTTTGCCCCTAACCTACCGGAGGTATTTTGTACCGTTCATGGTGAATTTACTTATTTTTTTGATCGACGTCTAATTGATGGAATTACGCACGAAGTCTAAATTTATAGTCACGACTTAGTCTTCATAAATTGAGTTTGAAACCTCAGTTCTTCAATCTTCAATAACTGAGTTTGAACCCTCAGTTCTTCTATCTTCTAGATAAGCCAACTGATCGAGTTTGTGTCCCTCATCGAACTTACCTTCTTCAGTTCATTCATAACTGAGTCTGATCCCTCAGTTACGGTTGAAGTACTCTTGGTCAAGTACAGTTGGGAGCTCAGTTCAATAAGTCAGTTTCTCATTTTCTCAGTTCTGACCCTAGAACTATTACAGTGCTTGTCTGATTAAATTATACAACTATCAGACTCAATTAAATCCTATACAATGATTTCTAGACATCTTTTTACTTTGCACTATAACAGTTAGTTATGACACTTCATCAATGAGGTCTAAAAACAATAACATAATAAGTGATGAATCATCATCAAAACATAAATTTTATTTCCAACAGTATTGTTTTTCCTGGAGGATGGGTCATTCTGCTGATGTCCCCATCATCCCCAAAGGTAAAGACTCTTTCAAGAGATGGAAGGAGCAGTTCTTCTTTGTCCGTAGCTGGTGGAACATGGAACAGATGAACAAAGATGAACTTCCCGAGTTGGAAGACAAGCTGGTGGAAAAGATCCACAATTCTGGATACTCTGTCGAGTGGCAGGACCTATATTACGAGCAGATTATGGCAACTTGGTTAGAGGATGCAGGGCATAGCCCCTACAAGGAGTTTGATGAGGCTGAGTGGAAGTCCTGTAGAGTCTTTTCTTTGCACTTTTGTTGTTATATTTATGCTTTCTTGTTTGACTAATATGGTGTTCACGCATACAGTGGCTGACTTTGCTGACCTGCTGGAAAGAGCCGAGGGTGAAGTTGTGGTTCATCAACCTAAGCCAATCCATTCTTCCGGGAACGTGGTGGAAGAGGAGCCTTCGGCGGATGCTGCCGTGGAATGCACCTCCTCTTTTGTCCCTCATCAGGGGCAAGCAAATGTGGATCCTTCAAAGAAGTCAAAAGATAGGGACCTGTCCCTTAGGAAGAAAGGGTGGTCTAGGCCGGCCGCGACCCCATAAGAGAGCAGGCCTACAAAGATGGGAAAATCGAGGGCTCCTGAAGGAGCTCATGACAAATCTGGTCCTCAAAGGGTAGCTGCTTCTGAATAGCAGCATATCACCAGGTATGTCCATAAGGAGCTGGCTGATATGGGTTTTAGATCCATGGACTTTGTAAGTAATCTTACTTCTTGTTTTAGTGCTAAGTTTTTTGAGGGCCTTATTAACCTTTTCTGCTTAATTGTGAATGGAACCTTGGTCGGTTAGGAGGTTTTACAAAGATTGAGCAAAGCCTCTATAGATTCAGCCGATCAAAAGGAAAAGATTGCAGAGTTGTGGCAAACATGGGAGGAGCTTAGGGCGGCTGCCGAGCTCAAGGATACGATGATGAAGACACACCAAGCCCAACTCTTGGCCCAAGAGGCCGAGCTGAAGTCTTTAGCGGACGAGCTTGCTGAGGGAAAGAGGTGAAATGAGTAGGCTATAGTAGAACACTAGGCGAAGGTGTCCGAGTTGAATGCTACTGTTCCAGTTTGATGCGCGAAGCTATCCTAGAGTGCAAAGCCTTGAGGGACTTTGAACATGATTTGAAGGTGCTGCTCATTCCTGTCTTTTACCATGGTTATACCCAAGGAGTGGACAAGGCAATGATCCAGTTTCCTACCCTTGTTGTGGATGATCTTCCTAAGAAGGTTTACTACAAACCAGGGATGAGCAGGGCTTACAATGAATGGGTGAAGGACTTCAAGGCTGTGGTGGACATTGTGTCCAAGTACTAACTATTGCCGCATCCAGTTCGACTCCTCTTCCTGAACAAAAGAATCCGACCCCAGATTCCTAGATCAGTAGGGTTTACGTACTTTTCTTTTTTTGATTTTTCAGCTGTACTGTGAATTATTATTTGATAATGACGAGAATTCTTTTGTTAATGTATTTGTTTTTAAGTAATTTTTGTTCACTTTGTTGTTGATGGAGTATGTTGCCTCCGGTATGCCCTTCTTTAACCAATGGTTTGGGATGGCATACTTGTGTTTTTGTGTGTTTGTTGCACTCATAAGGCCGAGCCCGGTATCCGAGGCTCGGACATTGGGCTGTCATAGGTCAGATGTCAAATATAATCGAGTTGGGTCTATTTGGTTATCATTTTTTAATTTCATGGCGATCTGGGCCAGGTCGGACTGATTTATATCGTGCTTGGGATGAGCAGGGTCAGATGTGACTGACTTCTCGTTTTGAATAAATGGCGAGTAAGGCCAGGTCGGACTAACTTTTCACATTAATGTTTTGGACGAGTAGGGTCAGATGTGATTGACTTCTCATTTTTAAGAAGTCACGAGCAGAGCCAGGTTGGACTGACTTCTCATATTAATGTTTTGGACGAGCAGGGTCAGATGTGACTGACTTCTCGTGTTTAAGTAACGGTGAGCTGGGCTTGGTCGGACTGACTTCTCACGTTGACGCTTCGAACGAGCAAGATCAGATTTGACTGACTTCTCATTTTTAAGAAGTGGCGAGCAGGGCCAGGTCGGACTGACTTCTCGCATTAATGTTTTGGACGAGCAGGGTCAGATGTGTCTGACTTCTTGTGTTTAAGTAACGGCGAGTTGGGCTAGGTCGGACTGACTTCTCGCGTTGACGCTTCGGACAAGCAGGGTCAGATTTGACAGGCTTCTCATTTTTAAGAAGTGGCGAGCAGGGCCAGGTCGGACTGAGTTCTTTCATTAATGTTTTGGATATACGAATTGGGGAGGTTGGTTATTTTTGTCCATATGCACTTATGTTCGTTTTTAATGATATGGAAAGACAAGCATGTTATTAAAAAATAATATACTAGGCGCTCCTCAACTCGGCGTATACCATTCCCTCTCGTGGCCTTGCCACAAAAGATGAAATTCGGATGTCGTCATCTGCGTCGGATGATGATACTGCAGTTAATTCGTCGGGTAATAAATCCGGGGCTCTTCTCCTGATGACAACCTGCAAAAGCTTCAAAAACAGTAAAAACGATAAAAGAGGGGGGTGTTTTTGTGGTGGTTTAGACTGCACTTGAGAAACCGTATCTCGAGCTGCCTACGTAACTAATGTGCATATTGGAATCAAGTCTTCGCAGTTACTTAGGGATTGTTTATATAGAGGGGGCTTGTGCTCTAGCGTGTAGCGTGTCCATGGTGGACTCTAATTTCATGTTCCTAAGGAATGGATAATGATGATTTGATCTCCTTGATTTTAAGAGATAATGATGGGCATATTCGAATGCTAGGATTAGAACCTTTATGATTAAGGATTCTTTCCGTATTAATCTGATTATTATGCGTGCGTAAGAGTTTTAGTATGAGAGGGACTTATGCTGACCCGTGAGGTCGGGCATGAGTAGGCTGACCTTGTGCATCAGCCGGCCGGCAGAGGTCGGGAGAGTAACCGAGTTTGCATGGCTCGGATCCGGGAGGTTATATACCTCAGGCTGGACTTTCTCTATCCTCATTTATCGTTGGATTATTTTTGGGATGACACGTGGTGAGGTGCTGATCCGACCTCCGTCAACCTAAATCTAGGACAAAAATTCTTGTTCAATTTTAATTGAACGTCTATTATTTTGAAACAAACAACGCTCGGTCTTTTTCATGGCACAATATTGTCTTGTCATTTTGCAAACTTTGGATTCAAAGTAACATGGAATATTTGGACAAATTGGACTTTTGACCAATTCGATCTGTTTTCCAATATTGTTGGTGTATAAATTTATCACAATTCAATAAACAAAATTACAACTTCTTTGATCTTTAAACATATTTTCCAATTGCAAAAAGGAGGAAATATGGCTAAGCTTTCCAATAACGTTGTTCTAATTGCGCTCATTGCTTCCGGTTTGTCGCCGACCTCTACACATTCATTTATTCTTGAATTGTTATTATAATTACCCGAATCTTTCCTCACACCTGTTTTCCATAAACTAACAGCTGGGGTTTTCCACATGCATCTGTTTCTATGGATTTCATTAGTCCAACGAAATTTTAACATAAACAATATGCGGTACTCTCATCAATGGTTTTTGTTTTTGTTTTGTTTGTTGAGAAAAAAAGCATTTTAAATCACAAAATTGAAAGTGTGTTGAGTCACTTGTTGTGGTAATTTCATTGTATAAGTAGCATTTTCATTTAGGAAAAATTTAGCAGATAAAAGGTTTAAACATGTTACTTATTCTTATCGATGGCTTTAATATTTTTAGTATTTTTGCTTTTCAGTGATGTTCTATGATAAAATCCCTTTGTCTCATCATTTGTTTTTCAGTGATGTCCTCTGAAGCACGGCTGTATATGTCAGACAAGGGCTTGCTTTCAACAAATGATGAGACAAAGGGATTTTATCATAGAACAATCCCAGAAGGCGAATGTCCTCAACCCGACTGTTACTCAGCTCCCTGCTCGGAGCCTTGCTTTTGTGATTTGGGGAGTACAGGACTTTGCAAATTGCGTCCGGTACCGGTTACCGATACCCTTCCAAAAAGTGAAGACGAAGCCCAAGCCTGAGTGGGTGCCGATGTCGAACGAAGAATAACGTACAAGAAATGGAATTCTTGTAATGGGTTAAGGCCAATTTGAACGGAATACGAGTATACGGTCTGTGGTTTCTTTTTCCCGTCAAATGTTTTGCATAATAAAACAAACACCAAATATGCAGATTTAATTACCGCTGTTAAAAGACTTGAGATTTTGTCTAGGTTCTTTTCTGACGTGCTGTTACGCTATTTCTTGTGAAATTTCAGACCACTTTTTCCATGATTCTTCCGACAAACGGAAATTAAACATAAAACGAGCCTACAACCGAAAACGAGACGTACGGCATGCATTCAATGAGGAAGAATTCCGGAATACGTCAACCTCTTTGACAATAATTTAAAAGTAATCCCAAATAAGAAATAACATTCACATTCAAACTTCCAGCCTACGGCCCCTCTAACATATGCGTTGCTTATTGGGAAAAAATGAAACAAAGAATAAAGTGATAGAATTATGTGGATTGGAAAATATATTATTATTCACACTTGAAATTGTATGGTTTACATTGTTTATATAGAGTACATTAGAACCTTCTGGAGCTATCCTATCTAGATACAAAAATACAAAATATTTACAAAAGTTTATCTTTACGTAATATATCTATTTATCAACAATTACAATATTTACCATTTATCTAATTGTCAACTATTACCACCCCTCAAGTTGGTCGAGGGACGATGCCTAACTTGGTACGTTTTTGTTGAAACATTGATCGTGGTAGAGACTTAGTGAGACAGTCTGCAAGTTGATCGTTAGCATTCACATGTGTAATGCGTAGCCAACCCCTTTGAACCTGATCACGAATAAAATGGTAGTCGATGGCGACATGATTCATACGAGAGTGAAAAACTGGATTTGCACAGAATTAAGTGGTGCCAAGATTGTCGCAATAAATAACCGGAGGCTGAGAGATAAGAAAACCAAGATCATGAAGAAGAAAAGTGACCCAATTTAGTTCAGCTGTTGTAGAGGCAACTGAACGGTATTCTGCTTTAGTGGAGGAACAAGTAATGGTGGATTGTTTCTTTGAGCTCCAGGAGATGGCATTTCGTCCAAGGTAAAGAACATACACACTGGTAGAAGGGTAGTCATCTCTATTACCACCCCAATCGTCATCAGAAAAGGCAAGAAGGACTTGTGGTGATCGGCTATCCAACTGAAGACCATAATCAAGAGTGCCTGCCAAATAACTAAGAATACGCTTTACATGAGCCCAATGAATATAAATTGGATAGTGCATAAACTGAGATAGTTTGTTGACCACGAAGACTAAATCCGGATGAGTGAAATTAAAATATTGAAGACTGCCAAGCACCATACGATAATGAGAAGGATCAGTGAGTGGAGTGCCAGAGTGAACAGTCAAGATCGAAATATCTGCAGGCAAGGGAGTGGCAACGGCATTGGCCTGATGCATATTAAGCTTGGTGAGTAATTCCGTGGCATAACGTTTTTGAGACAAGATGCAACCTGTAGAATTCTAAATAACCTCAATCCCAAAAAAAAAATTGAAAGAGTACCAAGATCCTTGAGGGCAGAGAGATCACCTAGGAGCTTAATAAACCGTTCAAGAGTATCAGAATCATTCCCTACAATAATTAGATCATCCACATATACAAAAACATAGATAATAATACCACTAGAATTAAACATAAATAAGGATGTGTCCGCCTGCGTATTCCGGAAATGACATGAGAGAAGAAAACATTTGAGTTCATCATACCATGCCCATGGAGCTTGTTTTAAGCCATAGATAGCTTTGTGTAGCTTGCAGACATGGGTGGGGATGTCAGAACTAACAAAACCAGCAGGCTGAGTTAGATAGAGATCTTCCTGAAGGGTACTCTGCAGAAAAGCCTTATTTATATCAAGCGGTTTAACCACTGGCCTAAACGTCTCATAGTAATCAACACCCGGCCGTTGGGAGAAACCATTAGCAACCAGGCGAGCCTTGTAGCGATCAATGGAACCATCTGCATTACGTTTTAACCGAAATATCCACTTTGAACCATTGACATTATAAGAAGGATCGCGAGGGACCAATTCCCAGGTATCATTACGCACCACAGTGTCCTATTCCTCTTGCATTGCAGTTCTCCAATGGGGATGTTTAAGGGCTTGGGAGACCATGGTAGGTTCAGTTCGAGAATGAGAGGGAAGTTGGGTGTGAAGATTGAGTTTCTGGATGGGCTTATAGATATTTGAGTTCGGGTTCATATAGGATGAGTTGGTGCAGGGGGAGGTCGTGGAGATGACGGAGAGGAAGGTGGGCAGGGAGGTGGGGATGGGTCTGGAATATGGTGGGGTATGGGTGGAGGGGAAGCTATGCTAGGCAGGGGAGTAGGAATCCATTCCGAAAGAGGGGAAGAAGATAGAGATAAGGGGGAAGTGGGAGTAGCAAAGGGGAAAAACATAGAGACGAGAGGCTGATGTGTCGTAACAGTAGTAGGCCTGTTGATTCAACGCATAACCAAGGAACACATAGGGTTTTGAGCGAGGGTAATGTTTGTGATCAGTGTAGGGACGCAACCAGGGATAACATAGGCACCCAAGGACTCGTAATTTTTGGTAATTTGGAGGCTCATAGAAGATGCATTCATAAGGAGATTTCATATTAAGGATAGGAGTGGGCATGAAATTAATAAGATAGACTACAGTGGAAAAACCCTAGGGCCTGTAGGTAAGAGGGAGAGAGGCATGAGAGGGAAGGGCAAGGCCTGTTTCAACTATGTGTAAGTGTCGTCGTTCAGAAATGCCATTGTGTTCAGGAGTGTGGGGAGGTGTAGTGAAGAATGAGATGCCATTAATGGCCAAGTAATAACGAAGAGAGATATATTCACCACCATTATCAGTATATATGGTTTTAATGGGTTGATTAAAATATTTTTCAACTATTGAGCGAAAGCGAGTAAAAGTGGGGGCAACACGGATTTTCGAGAATATGGATAAAACCAAATATACCGTGTATAATGATCAACGAAAATAACATAATATTTAAAACCATCAAAAGAAAGTACAGAAGAAGTCCAAACATCACTAAAAACAATTTCCGAGGGATGGGAAGAGGATAACGTCGAAGAGCCAAATGACATTTTGTGACTTTTATTTTCCAAACACGAATAACAATGCATGAACAAAGAAGAAATAGAATCCAAAGAAAAAGTACTAAAAATAGACTGTAAAATAGAACTAGCAGGGTGGCCAAAACGATTATGCCACACTTGGGATGTGGCTTTATTCGACGCAAACGCAAGCAGTGGTGGTGAAGGCCATTCGTATAGTCCATTTTAACCGAACCACGATGCAGGATAAGATTCGTCTGAAGATCCTTCACAAGAAATTCAGATGGTAAGAACTCAATTGATAAGTTATTAGATTTGCACAATTGGGTAATTGAAATTAAGTTACGGGACATAGTGGGAACACATAGAACATTATGTAAATTAACAGACTTAGATAAAGTGATAGGAGAGAAGTTGAAGTAGTATGAGTGATTGGAAGCCCTGTACCATCAACAATCATAATATCATCACCATTATACGGGTGATGCAGAGCCAAGTTTTGAAGATCGGTGGTGATGTGGTAGGTTTCACCGCTGTCGAGGAGCCATGGTGTGATTTCACCGGAAGGATGAGCTGAACTAGTGGCGGTGAGATGACCCTGGGGCCTGTAGAGGCGAGGAGCTGGTGGGTTTAATTGTTTGACCTGTTAGGCGAAGCAAAATCGAGCCGTGTGCCCCTCTTCCCTGCACAGCTGACAGCGGTCAAGATAGGGCCTGGAAGTGTTGTCGATCGGGGAAGATGGCCTTAGATTGGAAGATGGAGGAGGGCCTGCTTGCGTCTGAAAAAGGGGCTGAGAGGGTTGTTCCGTGGCTGGGCCGCTCCATTAAGGGTAACTCGGGCGGGGTAATAAACCAGCTGGAGGACGATATGCCGGAAACGCAGTGGCCGGACCAAACGGCACCGGAGATGCAGCAGCGGAGGGAGATTTAATCGAGTAGGTAAGCAATTTTTCATGTAATTCTTGAAATGAAATTGCTGAATCACTGTCTTGAATCGCACGGTTTAATTCCCTGTATTCGACACCAAGGCTTGCAAGAATCGAATGAGTTAAATCGTCGGCGTCCATGGGTGCTCCTAAGAGGGCTAATTTATCCTTCTTTCCTTTAATTTCCTACAGATATTCAGAAATCGAGTGAGAGCCCTTGCGCATAGATCGTAAATTTTGTTTGATTAATTTGATTCGGCCGCGAGATGGCTTGGCGTAGGCATCGTGAAGCAAAGTCCAGTCCTGATTGGATGTTTGGGAACCCCGAATAAATTGCAAAAAAGTGGGTGATAGGGATGCAACAATGAGATTGAGAATTAGATTGTCTTGGCGTGTCCAGAGAGCGTGTTTGGGTTGGGAGAAGAAGTACCTGCAGTTTGAACAGTTTCGGGTGGAGCGACGGTGGTTCCGTCGAGATGGCCGACGAGTCCATGTCCAAGAAGAAGGGTCTCGATATGCATACTCCAGACATAATAATTGGTGGGGGTTAGTTTTAGAGGTGCTTGTGTGGCAGGGTTGAATCTTGGGAAGGAGACGCTGATGAACAAGAACGGAAGGATGAAGTGCTGAAAGCTAGAAAAGAGAATAGGGATAGAGGAAAAATGAAAAAAAATATTATTGGAGAATAATAATGCTAGAGAAATACGAGTGCTCCGATACCATGATAGAATTCTGTGGAGAGGAAAATATATTATTATTCACACTTGAAACTGTATCGTGTACATTGTTTATATAGAGTACATCAGAAACTTCTGGAGCTATCCTATCTAGATACAAAAATAAAAAATATTTACAAAGGTTTATCTACACATAATATATCTATTTATCAACAATTAAAATATTTACTATTTATCTAATTGTCAACTATTATAAAGGTGAGCTCCGATCAAGAAACCCGGTAGTGAGTATTAGAAGGGCATCAAGTTAATTAAGGAAGGCATCAAGTTATCTCCGGTTTCATCCTTAATCTCTATTCAACGTCCCATTCCTCCCACTACATTAAACCACAACCTTAACTTCTACTACCTCCGGTGCAAAATAAATATTATGTAGATGTACTGATTTGTCTCATAATAGTATAGTCATTCTACATTGTTGAAATTAGATAGTCACTACAAAAAAAAAATTGTGACATATCTTTGATGACAAAGAGGAGTTTTGTCACAAAAGGGTTGCTTCTAGCTAGTGACAAAAGCTTTGTTTCTCACAAACCTATATTAATTAGTGACTAAAAGAAGATGTTGTCACAAATGGTATATTGTTGGTATAGTGTTTTTGCAGTCTTATGGTTTCTTAATCTGGTGTGTTTCAATATATAAGATCCGCCTATAACTCATATTTCTAGTATAATATACTCTTGTGTTAACCTGCAATCACATTAAGGCTGTGTTTTGTCTGTGCTAGAAAGGTTTCTCAGGTTTGTGTAATCCACAAATCTTTCAGGGAGTCAGTGGTTCCATTGTGATCGGTTTGATAAGCCAAGTCACTGTCTACCTTGGGAGATCGGTCTAAGCTCCTCCTCCAGCCCCCACAGGACGGCCATGGTCAGGCGAAGATGAGCTGCTCAGTTCGTCCACTTTGGTTCAGGGGTGGCGTGCGTGGACACTCCGTCTGACTCCATTTGTTATTCCATACGAGGATAATTATATATGGACATAATCCTTATTCATAAAGACTCTAATCTTGGCATTAAATATGTCTATAATTATCTCTGATTTTAGGGATTAAGTCGTGTATATCATTAGGGAATAATTATTAATTATAATACTTGCTCAAGAAGTAATAGGGGCGAGATATCGCCTATATAAATAACCCTAAGGACCTACGGATGACTTGATTCCAATTTGACTATTGGATACGTAGGCAACTCTCAGAAATATTTTTGAGAGCTCAGTCCAGACAAATAAAACAACTCGTCCCTCTTTTACCCTATGTTTTTTTATCATTATCACATAGGAGATTGACCCATATTAATTAACAGACGGTTTCCAGCATCGTCAATTGGCACTAGAAGGAGGGCCTTCTACTGATAATCGATCTAACAAACCAGAACCCCTACAGACGTTATGGCACCACCAAAGAACACTGCTAAGAAAAACGTAGATCCGACTCAATGGGGAGGAACTTCAACCACACAGGGAGAGACACTATAGTTCAACCGATCCGACAGGCCAGTACGTGGATGGATCCAATTGTGTTGTATCTTAGAGACAACGTCTTGCCCCAAGACAAGGTTCAGTCTAGGAAAATGAAGCTCTTAGTGTTAGGTACTCGTTGTTCCAAGAAGTACTTTATCGCTGTTTGTATATTGCCCCATCGCTAAGATGTGTAACTGAAGAAGAAGGGAATTACCTGCTCCGAGAAATACACTTGGGCATTTGTGGAAATCATCCTGGAGCTCGGACCCTTGCAAGGAAATGCAGGATGTTCGGTTATTATTGGCCAACAATGTTTGTAGATGCCAGGGAGTTGGTGGAAAAGTGCAGATCATGGCAGGTGCATGATAACTTGTCACATCGGCCATCCCAAGACATGGTTCCTATGGTGTCCCCCTGGCCGTTTGACCAGTGGGGGGTAGATCAAGTTGGACCACTCCCAAGAACCCCAGGCAATGTCATATTCCTCATCGTAGCAATCGATTATTTCACCAAGTGGGTTGAGGCCGAACCGCTGGCTACAATAACATGGAAACAAATACAGAAATTCTTGTGAAAGAACATAGTATGCAGATATGGAATACCAAAAACTTTTGTTTCAGACAATGGGACTCAGTTTGAATACAGGGTCGTCAGAGAATGGTGCAATGGTTTACAAATCACTCAACACTTCACTTCAGCCGGCTATCCCCAAACTAATGGGAAGGTAGAACAGACCAACCGGCAGATCAAGACAGAGCTGAAGAAACGCCTAGAGGAAGAAAAAGAAAGTTGGACCGAGCACTTGCCCAACATATTATGGGCGTACAGAACAACCCCCAACTCGTCCACTGGAGAAACCCCTTTCAGCCTGGCATACGGTTGCGAATCAGTGATTCCGGCCGAGATCGGCCTATCATCTCCATGGACATCGCTCTACACCAAAAATCAGCAGTTAGTTGAGCTCAGGCACACCAAGGACGACCTGGAAGAGGCTCGTAATATAGCCTTCATAAGAATGACCAAGTATAAACAACGAATTTCTAAGTATTATAATTCCCGAGTTAAACACTCATACTTTAAAGAAGGAGATCTGGTGCTCAGAAAGAACAAGGTGAGCAAACAACTGCCCCAGGGGAAACTTGATCTGAACTGGGAAGGACCATACAAAGTGGTCAAGGTGCGTGGGAAAGGAGCCTATCAACTGGCTGATGCAAATGGCAGAACTGTGTCCCGCAGCTGGAATGCCTCTAACTTGAGGAAATTTTAGTCTAGGACAGGTTCCAGACTATTTTATACATTGATAATTTTGATTTCTCAATAAGGTGTATTCAAGCATCAAATATTAAATAAATGTTTTATTGCTTATGTGCATTGTCATTATGTTGCTTGATCATAACAAAACCGTAGGTCGGTCTTAGGAAAAAGTTTGCTAAGGGCAAATTAAAATAAGTCTCTGGCAGGATGACTCTAACATCTTGATCCGCAGTCGTCGGACTCGATAGAAGAAGCCGAAGCGCAGTTGGTCTCAGGAAAAAGTTTGCTAAGGGCAAATTAAAATAAGTCTGCATGACAGACCCAACAAACTGATCCGCAGGTCGGACTTAGTAGAAGAACTGAACCACAGGTCGGTCTCAGGAAAAAGTTTGCTAAGGGCAATTTAAAATAAGTCTGCAGGACAGATCCAACAAACTGATCCGCAGGTCGGACTCAGTAAAAGAACTGAACCGCAGGCCGGTCACAGGAAAAAGTTTGCTAAGGGCAAATCAAAATAAGTCTGCAGGACAGACCCAACAAACTGATCCGTATGTCGGACTCACCGTAGGTCGGTCTCAGGAAAAAGTTTGCTAAAGGAAAATTAAAATAAGTCTGCAGGACAGACCCAACAAACTGATCCACAGGTCGGACTCAGTAGAAGAACTAAAACGCAGGTCGACTTAGAAAAGTTTGCCAAGGGAAAATTAAAATAAGTCTGCAGGACAGACTCAACGAGCTGAAAAAAAAAAAGGAAAAAATCTAGATGGTCAGATCATGAATAATGATACTTTGAAAGTTTGAAATAAAATTTCCAAGTCTGCTGGACAGACGATCAACGCTTACACTAAAGTACATCATTCGAAAAGTAGAGCTTCGTAAATGGCGTACTTCAGGGGGGTAAAGGACCCTAAGCTAGTCTTAAAAGAAAAGCAAAGGCAAAACCAAAAGCCAAAGTAATGGCAAAGAAGGGCTGAACACCAAAAAAGAAAATATTACAGAACAAGTGCCAAAAAGGCACAAATTGTCAAGAACAAAAAATAACAAAAGTTGGAAGATATTGCAACGTTTCAACAAAATAATAAAGCCCTGATTCACGCAAAGGCATAGTTCCTAAGGATTTGCAGCTGTTTCTTGTTGCTGATCGGTAGGGTGCTAGAGCGTTGAGCTGAAGATGTGCTGGTCTGACGAGTCACAGGTCGACGGCCATATTTCTATGCTAAGTTCTCACCAGCTTGAAATTCTCTAAGCCTGGCCTGGTACAGCTCATTGCCGCCTGGCTTGCAAAGCCTGCCGTGTTGAAGATCTGAGATGACTAACTCAGGACACTGCTCTTTGGCTTGGTTAACACCTAGGGTATACCCATGGCTTAGAATAGAGTCAAGTAAAACCTTCAGGGCCCCGGTTAAGTGATCTGAGCTCTTATACTAATGAATAGCCTGAGCGATTCGCTCTGGCATGGCAGCTTCCAACACCTCGTGATCAGCTCGAAGTTTGGCCAGTACCTCCTCGCGATCAGCACTAGAAGCTCGTAGCTCATTCAGCTCAGCCTGCTGGGCATGCATGACCTTCTCCATATCAGCGATCTGGGCAACTTTGGACAAGGACTCCTCCTTGTGTTTGTTGCGGCTGGGGGACAGGTCAGAAATCTATTTCTCCAAGGAAGCCTTTTGGGTGAAGAAATCGTTGAGGCGATGAAGAACCTCCTTCCCAGCTCTAACAATCTGTAAACAACAGAGACAAGACGAACAGGGTCAGTACAGTTCAAATATAGCGAGCAGAAAACGGAATGAGGCAAAACTTACAATAGATGCCAGATCCTTATCTGGCAGCTCAGCTAGGAACTCGGCCGAAGAACCCGATGTTCCCTCAGAAGCCTCCTGACCAGCTCTGGGCCTATTTCGTCAAGAGCGAGAGCGCTGTCTAGCCTGATCACCCGTGTCAGAAACGTCAAGGATGACCGGGCTATCTTCCCTCTGTTCGGCATGCCGTGTGCCGGAGTCTAGGTCGCCCTGTTGAAGATCCTCAGTAAGAGAAACCTCAGGGTTAACCTCTGGATTAGCCAGTTCAGGCTCTGGCTCAGCTTCACCCTTTGGAGCCTCCAAGTTCTGCTGGGGCTCATCCTGTACAGGCACATCTTCTTCCGCGAGCGCCTGATCGAAGATATCAGCAACATCGGCCACTGAAAGAATAGAGAAAGCGTTCTAACAAATCCAAAGGGAACAATAAAATCAAACCAATGCACAAGAAAAAGAAGATCCTATGATGGTTATACTCCTCCCGAGTTAGCCTCAGATAGGGCTCAGGACCGGAATCAGATAAGCGAGCAGCCTCTATTAGTTCGTCAAGCCTTTGCTCAAAGTCAAGGAGAACTTTGGAATCGGCGATATCATTCAGCAAGCGTTCACCCACGGTGGTGGGACACACGTCAGAAGGAAGCTGGAAATAATTCCAGTTGCTCAATTCAGGGTGTCCGTCATTACATATGAAGAAAAAGTGGTTCTTCCATTCGTGGATAGAAGATTCCTGTGGAATGCATGAGGACCCCCCTCCGGTGGTCTGTGCGGCATGGAAAATAGTACCACCCGCTGTGGTTCCTGATCTTCTTATGATGGTAAAAAGTCCTAAAAAGATCCATATTAAACTGTGTCCATCAACCGGAAGAAGATCGCAGATCCAATAATTGCCCTAACACCGTTAGAGGCAATCTGGACAGACCCCAGTTGATAATGTCTAAGTACGGCCAAAAAGGCCGGACAGAAAGGGACCCTAAGACCACAAACAAATTGCTCCCTATATACAGTGCAATACCCCTCTTGGGGCTGATGAGCATATTGATGGGCACCCCCAGGCAGTTGAGGAGCATATTGGTCCATATCTATACCATATCGGTTACATATTTGCAAGATACCGTCTTGGGTTAGTTTGTACCTAATACCAAAGCAACTTATGGCCGTCCTAGCAGTCATATGGGCTCTAAGACACTGGCGTAAGGAGGTAAAACCAAAGGATGAATGGTATCGGGATGGGTTAGGAGCCTGATCGGCAATGACCTCCTCAAAATTATTGCGGGCATCAACTGTGTTTAAAGCAGGAATGTCTATTGGACCCCCAAATTGGATAAACGGTTGGTCAACTTCGTTTTCCGATGTAGATTGGACTCGAACTCCCTATCAATAGAGCTTCTCAAAGCAATACTAGCCCTCATAAACTGGGAAAAGCATAAGAGAAGAAGAAATGAAGAAGAACGGCGCAAGAAAAGTTAGGTGCTTACTTGGAAATGCAGAGGAGCTTGAGGAAAATCTTCGAATTAATAGCAAATACGAAAAGAGAGAAAGTCTGATATGAAGGGACGGGTTGATAACCCACTCCAGACGTGACGACGTCAGTTATGAAAATGAGTGAAACGCCTCGTGTCCCGCAATAATAATGATGGCCTATTAAATAGGCTACCAGCTGGCAATTAAGTATTTTGAAACGCGTGATCGTGTAGAAGCCGGCCGAACCGCCAAAGTAGCGCAGATCTGACCCACTTGTAAAGCAGTGTCAGACCTGGCGGGCTTATGATGATACCCGACCTGAGTTACGCCATGTGTCACCTTTAGAGGTGCTTAATAAATGATCAATCCTTAAACTTAGGGCTTCAAGGGCCAAAGGCCCCAATGACCGAACAGAGGGCAGATCGTCTACCATGGTAGATCAGTCTAAGCTCCTCCTCCAGCCACCGCAGGTCGGCCAAGGTCTGGCGAAGAGGAGCTTCCCGATTCGCCCACGCCGATTGGGTGGCGTGGGGCGCTCCGTCTGACTCATTTGTTATTCCATTAGAGGAGAATTATATATGGACAAAATCCTCATTCATAAAGACTCAAATCATGGCATTAAATATGTCCATAATTATCTCTGATTTTAGGGATTAAGTCGTCTATATCCTTAGGGAATAATAATTAATTATAATACTTGCTCAACAAGTAATAGGGGCGAGATATCACCTATATAAATAACCCTAAGGAACTACGTATGACTTGATTCCAATTTGACTATTGGATACCTAGGAAACTCTTAGAAATATTTCGAGAGCTCAGTCCAGACAAATAAAACAACTCGTCCCTCTTTTGCACAAATTGGGGTTTCTAGGGTTTTCGATCATTATCACATAGAAGACTGACCCATATTAATTAACATACGGTTTCCAGCATCGTCAAAGAGACTACACACTTGGAATCTCTGCACTTTTGGTTTGACTGACAAACCTTGGTGCCGATCCTTTGTGTTTTAAACCCCCCATTAAATCAGTTAAGAAATTCAGTGACTGAACCTCGTGATCAGCACATTGAATATATCTCTGCCCCTTTTCTTGCACTTCTTGTTGAATCCTTGCATATCTGTGAACCTGCTATTTGTGTTGGTGAATCCAAGAGATTCTGCTGACCTGCAATTTGAACCTGCTGTTGTTGAAACCTGTACTGTATTCAGTTTTGAAGTGTGTCCTGCACATCTGAGTGTTTGGACCTCCCTTATGTATCCTCACCGAAAGTACCACGGCCGTTATTTTTTAGAGCTCACGACCTTGTTGTGATCAGCATAGTGTAACGCCCCGCTCCCGAATACCGAGCCCTTATCCGGAAGAGAACGTTCAGCGCGTATAACATTAAATAAATCCAATATTATATGCCACCTCTACGCCGTCAGTATCAAAATTAAAGCAACGAAGCCCAAAAGGCTCGGGTAAAAACTCATAAATGCTACTAGAATAGAATACCAACCGATATATAGTGAATTGTATAGATTACAACGACGATTCTCCAAAGGTTACAACGCATCGATGTTCGAAAGTACAAACTTGACTTACAAAAGTCTTAATGAAGGTACAACAAATTATTAAGGAAATCTACAACACATTCTAGTACAACCTTAATAGAAAAGTAAAAGTAAGCATCATCATAGCACCAACGCCATCAAATCATCATTGAACTCCTCAACGATCTCAAGGTGACTGCTTAGTCTTCTCACACCAAAAGCACACAAAACAACATATGCAATTGAGGTAAGTACAAGTACTTAGCAAGATGAAGAAGGTAATGTATAATTAAGTCTTACAACGAAAGGTTCATTAATTATTATTAAATTATCTTTTTGAGACCGACTCAATTCTAGGGTTCACTTCATGTCCATCAACATGTCGTGACTAAACGTTTCTAACTTATCTTATCTTTGTTACAGCATGTTTGCGAGGGCACTACACTTAGTGAGATATGCACTAAGACAAAAGTTGCAACCCTATAGAGATAAATCTCTAGCGGACCCGAGACAATCATTTCACTTTGACTGGCTAGCTCTGAAGTGCTATCCGGTGAATGGCTATCTCGTTCGTGAGTTTGTCCGGCGGGATGATCACTACTTTAACTGGCTTTGTCTAGAATCCGGCAATGATCAACACCACTTTATCTAGCCAAACCTCACATTGCCGATGTTGTACTATGCCTGTCCAAGCTCTCATGATGTTTAATCTTTTTACTAGTCACATATGTAGTTTATTAAATTGTTAACTAGCCACCTAAGTGTTTTCAAGTAGGCTCCCTCACAACTCAACTCTCTTCCCTGGACCTCTAGACATGGACAAGACCTAGCAATTACACAGACATTGATGAATGCTAATTCATCAAAGCACAAGCCAATCATACTCTTCCGACGGTCCCGAACTTCAACTCCCTTGAAGAGTACATTCGGTGCCGGAACTAAACGCATCAGAAGCTTAATCAGGGCTTGTTCAAGTTCATTTAACGTTATTAGATCCATTAGAACGTTCCTAAACCAAGTATAGTATTAAAACACATATTTTCATGAGAAACTGGGTCAAGAGTGCGCTTGCCCTGGTCAAGCGTGCGCTTGGGTAACTAATAGCATTCTATTTTTCATTCATCAAGCACAGGTGTACGCTTTCCTTGAGCAGGTGTACGCTTGCCTTGAGCAATCGTGCGCTTGTGCTCTCAGTAAACATTTTGTTTTTCATTCAGCCAGCGCAGGAGTGCGCTTGCCCTGGTCAAGCATACTCTTGTGCATTAGAAAAACCTAAAACTTGCAATTTCTGCACTTTACGAATTCTAACCCAAACCAAACATGTTCTTCAACCATATACTCATCAAAATAGCTGAAAAAGTACAACTTTTACACAACTAAACATCACATATACGTCTAACAACCAGTAGACATGATATCTAGCATTTAAAACACCACAAACACTCAACCTTAACCATCATAAACTTAATTAAACATTAGGAAGAGCATCTCACCTGTTAAAAACGATTCCTTGCCACCTTCAAAGCTGCAATGACCCAAAAACACAGATTCTACGAATTACACCAAGAAGATCTACAAGGCTTGATTGAAACCACGATTGGGGCCAAAACCAAACCAAACTCAGCAGCACTTAAACATACCTCAAACATGATCTAAAAGATCCCAATTAATATAAATTAATTGATGATCAAAACCTCTAAACAAAGAACTACGAAACAAAGCCCTAGAACACGAATTCATGATCCTTTTCATGAATTCGCAGCAGAAAATTCGACTCCAACGTACCTGAGAATCAGACACAAATTCTGGTATCAAAACGATCCTCGTCCTCTCACGGTTCCAGCGGTACTTTCGGATTTCAAAACGGATTAACGGTCGCGGAGATATGCCCAAAAGTATCCATTGTTTTCTCCTTCTTTTTCCTCTCGTTTTTTTTTTCTTTTTTTTCACTCAACCGCAGGAAAATTTGGAGAAGTGAAAAAATGAGAAGAGTTTTAGGTTATAAGGGGTATTTATAGGGGTGGTTAAATTTCCGTTTTGCCCTCAATAAAAGTTACACATTTAAAACACCGTAAATACCCTTTAACAATTTTATTGACTCTATTCATTTAATAAAAGCATAACCCATTAAAATTATCGAGACACACATAAAATCATAAAAGGACTTTTATACCCCTTTTCTGAAAAGTCGGGATGTTACATTCTTCCCCCCTTAAAGAAGTTTCGTCCTCGAAACTTGCTAGAACCAACACCACTTTAATCTTAGATACCAACTTGCCCACTTTCTAGTTCACTTTCAAAAACAAACATTATCTCCAATTGATTTGAACCTTAGTACTTTCGTCATCAAGACCACAATGCGTCCATCACAACTAATCTAGTACTTCAGACCCAAGCACCACTCTATCTTATTCACACATTTCAACTACCTTATACTCGACTCTTCTAACCCAACTTCTTAAGCTCCTCCTATAACACTTGTCCCAAAAGTTAAGTCAATCCACTAATTAACAAGTAGTATTCTTCTAGGTTATTTGTCCATTTGTCACCCTTACAGCTGGCTCCGTACTTATATGAGGGTTACTTTGACTTATACATCAGCCTTACCTTCAAGAAACTAGCTATAAACTTAAGGAACCCTAACTCCATCTATAGCACACCCAAACCACAAACATACTTCAATCTTTATTAGTCTTCAAAACGGACACCATATAAACATCTTCTACCAAACTTATAAGGCTTTTGTATAGACAAGAAACAACTTTTGATAGTGAGTTTATCAGCAACCATAATTTTATAGTTCAACAGAAGACTGGAGTTGTAAAAGAATTTTTTTTTTCTTTAAGTAAAACACATACAAGAAACAAATGTTTAAACTTATTCTCACCTTGATTCCAGAAGAAAGGTAAGAATGGTTGTAAAATTTCTTGGGAACTGAAACTACTAAAGAAGATAGCAATAGGAAATCTTGAGACATGTAACTAAAAAAAAATGAAAGATGGTTTGAATTTGGTTCACATGCATATAGTACAAAATTTGTTTAGGTAACCCAAAATGGATTATATGTAAGATTTACCAAGATGAGGCTACTTGTAATAAAATCAATAAAACAAAAGTTCTCTGACTGAGACATTTGTTGCAACCAAAAGATTATTCTATACGACCCATATTGAAAACATTTTCCCTTCTCTTGAAGTAATTAGTATGATTGAATGCAAAAGAATAAATTTTCTTACTTCGCCAATAAAAGTTGAACAAAACAGTCTAGAAGTAGAAGGAGTTTCAAATCTTATTCAAATATGTACATATATCTATTTAAAAAAAAATTGAAGACGAGTATATTCTCTCGAAAGTTTTCAAGATGAAAATCCAAGTAAATTGGAGAAATGTTGCGAAGAGGTCATGAATGATAACGTGGAAAAGAAAGCAAATGGACTCAGAGAATGGATTTTCTATTTCTTCCAACAACCGTTGCAGTTAAATATATATATATTTTTTGAAGGCGGAGAACATCTTCTCCAAAGGTTCAAAGATAAAGGTAAATCGGAGTAGTGCTTCGTGAAGAAATCATAAGTGACGACTGAGTAAAGAAAACACAAGAGTTTCAAATAGTGCATGTTTTCATGTCGTTCAAAGACTAACACAAGAAGGACTATTGTGAAATTGTTAAAAGGTTCGCATCGAAGGTGAAAATGTTCAAAGGGAGGAGGACAACCCTTTGCTTTAAAAAAAAATATCAGAAAGTCATTTCTTCCAGTTCGAAGAAGGAAGGGTTTTAGATAAGACAAAACAACTTAACACTTGTAGCCCTTTGCTAAAAATTCTTTATCAAAACATAACTTTAAAAGACATGAATGGGATGTAAAAGAGGTTCGACTACTCGCTTATTCAAATAAAAAATTTCGTAAGGGAGTAAAAAGATGCAGTACTTTGAAAGTAGTTATTGATAGGACTTTTGAACATATGTATATATATAATTCTCTAAAAGTAGTCTGGAGTTATTAAATGACACTTAGATCAGAAATGGTTGTTCACGTATTCTTACCGGAAGACAAAAAGGATATGTAATTAAAATGGATGTTTTGAGAAAGTTTGATCTTTCAACCGGTTATCGAACTGGTATAAAATTCTAATAAAAGAGTTGAGTCTTTAAACAAAAAGTTTTCTACACTAAAACATCTTGTAGGGGGTGTATTGAAGGTAATCACTAGGATGCAAAGGTGTATTGACCCGAATTTGTTAAACATGATGCAATGAAATGATATGCATCTGTCAGTTCAAAATAGTTCGAAGGATGAGAAAATCATTTCCTTAAATCGAAAATTTGACTTTATGAAAACATCTTCACAAAAAATACATCAAAGTATGTGCACACTTGGAAAATAAACCTTCGCAATGAAAGAACATTTACCGAGTTTCAAAAAAATTTCAATTGGGTGGTTTAGCTAGAACATGGGTTACAAATAGTGTAAATGGGAAAACATTTGAAATCGGGGTAACCGAGTAGGAAACCAAATGATTATAAAAGAGCACTTCGTCAAAGAAAACGTGGGATTGGATAGTCACCATGTAATTGTTTCTTGTCACACAAGGGTATTAAGTCTACAACACTTAATATCTACCTACTAAACTTCTTATTACGGATAACCACTAAGTTAAAAGTCTTATTCTTCAAAGCCTTCCCAACACCTATAACCCCACACCTAAACTTCCAAGGTGAAAGAATGTTGTCTAGCCTTTCATGAACAAGTACTTAAATGGTTTTAGAAGTTTAGGTACATACCTCAACCATGAAATGATTGACTTGCACAGAACAAACCAAACTGATTTTGAACATGGCGTATAAAGAAAAGTTGTAGATATACAAGTTTTACAAATGCTACTCAAAATTCAAAAATTTTGGAAAGGCATAAGTTGATTAAAATAATTATTTTCGCCGATCATTTCTTTGCTAGCTGTCAAAAATTTTCAGAAATTTATAATCTGCATTGTGTTGCAGATTGTGCTCAAACCAGAAAGAATTTGCACTTGACTCCAAAACAAAAATTGCAGATCAGAAAGTTTTCTACAACATATCAAAAATTCAAGTCATTTGGGGGTTCTTAGATTATTCAAAACAGATTCATAAGTATGAGTACCGCTGCAGAATTTTCTGAACAGGGTATTTCCCCTAAGCAATTTATGAACAATCCATATTGAAAACTAAGTTGATGTCAAAAGAGAAATTGTAGAAAAGGCAATTTTCTAAATGGCTGAAAATTTACAGAATTTTTTTTAAACATCAGAAATGATATTAAAGACATATAGAAACGTGAACAAAATCGTTTACTCGCCTTGCATCACACCAAATTATAAAATCAAAGAAATGATTAAATCAAAATGTCGCAATAAGAAACTTTAAATCCTCCAAGGAAGGAGTAAAGCGAGAAAAGTCCGAAAGTTCCAAAAGAAGATAGGGATTCTATTAAGGATCTGAGAAAGAACAAACATGAGGGCATCACATAAAAGATGTGGGCTTAGAACTCAACCTAACCTTCGCCTAAGAAGACTCTTCACTTGGTCCTAGTGCAACTTGACCATAGTCTAAGAATTCTTAGATTTACGAGGATTTACTACCAAGATTAAGGAAGGTCGGAAAGATTCTAAGAGATCTAAGATACCTTATCTTAAGAACTGAAACTTAGGTTAGCAAGGAAACTTCTACGGATTCCTGCCACTCTGAAAGACCAAGAAGGAATCAGAACGGTTCTAAGAGGTCTAAAGAGATCTCATCTTAGGAAAGGAAGCCTAGAAAATCAAGGAACGCGCTTCTCTCGATACCAATCAGACGCCGCTCCCGGATACCGAGCCCTTATCCGGAAGAGAACGTTCGGCGCGTATAACATTAAATAAATCCAATATTATACGCCAGCCTCTACGTCGTCGTATCAAAATTAAAGCAACAGAAGCCCAAAAGGCTCGGGTAAAAACTCATAAATGCTACTAGAATAGAATACCAACCGACTATATCTGATTTGTATAGATTACAACGACGATTCTCCAAAGGTTACAACGTACGATGTTCAGAAAGTACAGACTTGACTTACAAAAGTCTTAACAGAAGGTACAACAAATTATTAAAGAAATCTACAACACATTCTAGTACAACCTTAATAGAAAAATAAAAGTAAGCATCATCATAGCACCAACGCCATCAAATCATCATCGAACTCCTCAACGATCTCAAGGCTGACCTGTTCGTCTTCTCACCCCAAAAGCACACAAAACAACATATGCAATTGAGGTAAGTACAAGTACTTAGCAAGATGAAGAAGGTAATGTATAATTAAGTCTTACAACGAAAGGTTCATTAATTATTATTAAATTATCTTTATGAGACCGACTCAATTCTAGGGTTCACTTCATGTCCATCAACATGTCGTGACTAAACGTTTCTAACTTATCTTATCTTTGTTACAGCATGTTTGCGAGGGCACTACACTTAGTGAGATATGCACTAAGACAAAAGTTGCAACCCTATAGAGATAAATCTCTAGCGGACCGAGACAATCATTTCACTTTGGTGGCTAGCTCAAGTGCTATCCGGTGAATGGCTATCTCGTTCGTGAGTTTGTCCGGCGGGATGATCACTACTTTAACTGGCTTTGTCTAGAATCCGGCAATGATCAACACCACTTTATCTGGCCAAACCTCACATTGCCGATGTTGTACTATGCCTGTCCATGCTCTCATGATGTTTAATCTTTTTACTAGTCACATATGTAGTTTATTAAATTGTTAACTAGCCACCTAAGTGTTTTCAAGTAGGCTCCCTCACAACTCAACTCTCTTCCCTGGACCTCTAGACACGGACAAGACCTAGCAATTATACACGAGACATTGATGAATGCTAATTCATCAAAGCACAAGCCAATCATACTCTTCCGACGGTCCCGAACTTCAACTCCTTGAAGAGTACATTCGGTGCCGGAACTAAACGCATCGAAGCTTAATCAGGGCTTAGTTCAAGTTCATTTAACGTTATTAGATCCATTAGAACGTTCTAAACCAAGTATAGTATTAAAACACATATTTTCATGAGAAAGCGGGTCAAGAGAGCGCTGTTCCCTGGTCAAGCGCGCGCGCTTGGGTAACTAATAGCATTCTATTTTTCATTCAGCAAGCACAGGTGTACGCTTTCCTTGAGCAGGCGTACTCTTGCCTTGAGCAGGTGTACGCTTGCCTTGAGCAAGCGTGCGCTTGTGCTCTCAGTAAACATTTTGTTTTTCATTCAGCCAGCGCAGGAGTGCGCTTGCCCTGGTCAAGCATACTCTTGTGCATTAGAAAAACCTAAAACTTGCAATTTCTGCACTTTACGATTTCTAACCCAAACCAAACATGTTCTTCAACCATATACTCATCAAAATAGCTGAAAAAGTACAACTTTTACACAACTAAACATCACATATACGTCTAACAACCAGTAGACATGATATCTAGCATTTAAAACACCACAAACACTCAACCTTAAACATCATAAACTTAATTAAACATTAGGAAGAGCATCTCACCTGTTAAAAACGATTCCTTGCCTCCTTCAAAGCACAGCAGCCCCAAAACACAGATTCTACGAATTACACCAAGAAGATCTACAAGGCTTGATTGAAACCACGATTGGGGCCAAAACCAAACCAAACTCAAGAAGACTTAAACGGACCTCAAACAAGATCTAAAAGATCCCAATTAACATAAATTAATTGATGATCAAAACCTCTAAACAAAGAACTACTGAAACAAAGCCTAGAACACGAATTCATGATCCTTTTCATGAATTCGCAGCAGAAAATTCGACTCCAACATACCTGAGAATCAGACCCAAATTCTGGTATCAAACGATCCTCGTCCTCTCACGGTTCCAGTGGTACTTTCGGATTTCAAAGCGGATTAACGGTCGCGGAGATATGTCCAAAAGTATCCATTGTTTTCTCCTTCTTTTTCCTTTTTTTTTTTTTTTTTTTTTCACTCAGCCTTGAGGAAAATTTGGAGATGTGAAAAAATGAGAAGAGTTTTAGGTTATAAGAGGTATTTATAGGGGTGGTTAAATTTCCGTTTTGCCCTCAATAAAAGTTACACATTTAAAATACCGTAAATACCCTTTAACAATTTTATTGACTCTATTCATTTAATAAAAGCATAACCCATTAAAATTATCGAGACACACATAAAATCGTAAAAGGACTTTTATACCCCTTTTCTGAAAAGTCGGGATGTTACACATAGTGTTCTGTTCCTGTTAATCAAATCAGAGAACGGTCTTGATAGAATAACAATCTCTTAACACTTCTGATTGGTTAATCTAGGGCCAGCACGATACATTGATTGTACCTTGTCTTTTCTTTGTGATCAGAACTAAGTTGTATCCTTTAGTTTGAAAAATCTGTAATACCTAAAGTTTAGCATTTCTAGTAATCTGTAACTGTTCAGAATACTGGTGTTGTAATTTTTATTTGTAATCCTGAACCTACAATCTGTAATAAGCTATAGCTCTGACTTTCAGTTTTGGCCTTATAATTTGTCTCTGATTAGATCTTGTGTTATTAATATATATATATATATATATATATATATATATATATACAAAATCTGTTCATGCATTTTTTTTCAGAATCTGTCTAAAAGTTTTAGGCATTTTGTTTTCTATGTAATTTATGTCTGTACTATTGATGAATCGTTGGCTTAGTTTGTGCCTTTAAGTGTTGTATCCCAATCTGTTGCATTTGATTTTCTTGCACATCTTGCAATCAGCACTGAAATTTTGAAAACCTTGTAATAGAGCATAGTCAGTGATAGTTTTAGTTAGCTCTATTTAGAGCTGCTAATCAGGTTGGAATCAGGCATGCAGTACACTTGTAATAATCAAAATTGAGGACTACTCTCTAACATTATTATTTGACTTGCATTGCTACTGATTGATCAGCTATTTGATATAGCTCTAAGTTCTCTGTGTATACTTTTGAATATCTTTTGTTACCTGTAACAAGCTGATTACACATCTATCTAGTGAATTTTTGTTGGACATTATCTATTTGGAGCTCTGTAATTGAACTTGAACATTTTCCTTTTTATATCGTGTTGTTTGATAACAGTTTATTCTTAAATTTGTTTTGAATCTCTTTTGTATTTGTTAGAATTTTTATAGTAAGTTGAATGGAGAAGGCAAGGATTGATGAGTGTGAGATGGAAAAAGGATTGATAAGTTGGGCGGATTGATAAGTTGGGCAGATTGAAGAAAGGAATTTGATTGTATTGATTGCTTGATTGCTTGATTCAAGCACATGGGGGTAGTGCTATATATATAGTCTCCATATGATGGCTCAAGCACCTTATGGAGTTTTGTAGACATTTCTTAATTTTTAATAATCACTACTAGAATCTACATGTATCTAGTAGAGCGTAGCAATATTTTTTTCTAGACTCTTAAATACAACTAGTAGCTTCTATTCTAGAAATGCGTAGCACCATTCAACAATCCTCCTTGGTACACATTTCAGTGACACCAATCTTTTCTCGCAATAGCTCGAACTTGTCTCTTGGTAGTGCTTTTGTGACTATGTTGGCTAACTTTTCTTCAGTCCCGCAATGCATGACCTATATTTCATTATTGGCTACAGCTTCTCTGATGAAGTGGTACTTGATTTTCATGTGTTTAGTCTTGTTGTGAAATACTGGGTTTTTCGCCATTGAAAATTACCGGATTGCTGTCATAGTAGATCAATGTTGCTTCATCTTGAGGCTGTCACATGTCGTCATGTATACATTTAAGCCATATAGTTTGGCATGTTGTCAATGTTGCTGCTACATATTATGCTTCTGCTTTTGACAGTGCTATGGTGTCTTGCTTTTTTGTTTCCCAAGAGAATATTGCCAGATGTGCTTTTATTATCTGATGATCCTGCCCAATCGCTATCAGTGTACCCAATCAATTTTATGTCTGGACTGGATCGATACCAAATTCCATAATCCTTTGTGCCTTGCATGTATCTTAGAACTCTTTTAGCTGCACAAAAGTGAACTTGGCTTGGCCATTGCATAAACCTTGAGAGATAATTTGGTGCAAACATAATGTCGGGTCTTGTAGTTGTTAGGTAGAGTAAACTTCCAATGAGACGCAAATTGACCGTACAATCAGCTCTTGGCGTGCCATCTTCGCTCTTGAGTGGTTTGTTGTCAAGTGGAGTTGCAACACTCTTGCACCCTTTCATCTTGAACTTTTCAAGAACACTATTTGTATATTTATTCTAGGAAATGAAAATCCCATTTTCTTTTTGGTTTACCTGGATTCCGAGGATGTAGTCCATTAATCCTAAGTCTGTTACTTCAAACTTCTTCATCATGTCTTGTTTGAAACTCTTTATCATATCCTCATTATTTCCTGTAAAGATGAGATCATAAACGTATAAGGAAACAATGAGTGTGTCATTTGTATCTCGCATCTTAATGTAAAGTGTAGGCTCACTTTTGGTCCTCCTGTAACCTTGCACAGTGAAGTAATTATCAATTCTTCTATACCAAGCCCGTGGGGCTTGCTTGAGCCCATATAAAGCTTTCTTTAACTTTAGTATTTTGTCTTCGTCTCTATTCATGATAAATCCTTGAGGCTGATCCACATAAATTTCTTCCTCAAGGTATCCATTGAAAAAAATGCTAATTTAACATCCATGATGAAGTTTATAGAATTATTAACTGAAAGTAAAATGCAGAATTATCAATGATGAACTAAAAGTTACAAGTTAAGTTTACAATGCTGCTGATCATGGAGTATTTATAGATTCTTACACCTCATTGATCAGTTAGAAGTAAGTTACATACGGTTACAACAAACTTATTCTACAATACACTATATTATACATAGCAGCCTGTTGTGTCTTCACCGCATCGGTGAATTTTTGTGTCTTGTCAAGAGATTTTTGAGGTCATTGCTTTGTGCATTGTCGATGAGGTTACCCTCGGCAATCCCTTGGCTTATATCTTTATAACGCCCCTAAGTTGAGAGTGGTACATAAACAGGTTTGACTCGGCATTCCCTTCAGCTACTTGAATTCTGAAAGATCATTTAAATTCTTAATTTGTCTAGTAGATAAGAGAAAATAGGAGCATCCAAGGCCTTGGCGAGGATGTCAGCTACTTGTTCTTTTGTGTTGACTAGAAGAAGTTTGACAAGTCCTGATTTGACTTTGTCTCTCACAACATGGCAGTCGATTTCAAAATGTTTTGCTCTTTCATGAAAGACTGGGTTATGAGCAATGTGCATTGCACTGGAATTGTCACCGAATAACAGAACATGCAACTGAACCGGAACCTACAAGTCCTGTATTATATAAATCAGCCACTGGATTTCAAAAAATGCATTTGCCATAGCCCTGTACTCAGCCTCTGATGAGCTTCTAGCTATAGTTGTTTGTTTCATGGCCTTCCAAGAGATTGGAGCATCTCCTAGAAACATAATATAACCTGATACTAATCTTCTTGTTTCAGGACAACCAGCCCAATCACTGTCTATAAATCCTGTAAGTGCAAGATTGTTGTCTGCTGGGAATAAGATTCCTTGACAAGGATTAGTCTTCAAATACATCAGCAGCCTATAAGCTGCCTTCATATGATTTTCAGTAGGAGTGTCTAGAAATTTACACTACTATTGAATTGCCAAGGCAATATCTTGTCTGGTGAAGGTAAGATAGATAAGTTTTCCCACTAAGGATCTGTAAGCAGTATTATCCTCCAAATGGAGTGAATCACAATGCTGTAAATTTTGCTTAGACTCGTAGGCGTCTTAGCAGGTTTTGCTTCCAAAATTTCATATTCTTCTAGGAGATTAAGGTGTATATTCTTTGAGAAATTGATATGCCTACAGGTGTCCTAGCAGCTTCAATGCCTAGGAAATATCTCAATTTTACAAGAAACTTAATAGTGAATTGCTGGTGTAGGGCATCCTTGACCTGCCGAATTAACTTCTCATTAGGGCTTGCTGCTATGATGTCATCTACATAGACTAGCAAAGCAATAAAAGTCTGTCATGGCCCTCTTGTGAATAAACTGTTTTCATTTTTGGATTGAATGAATCCTTGAGCCTCCAAAGATCCCGTCAACTTACAACTCCATTGTCTACTGGCTTGCTTGAGGCTATACAATGAATTAGTAAGTCAACATACATGATTTGGTTTGGTTGCTGCACAACCTAGGGGTAATTGCATGTATACTTCTTCATGAAAATCTCTATGTAGAAAAGCAGTGTTGACATCCATATGATGTAGATGCCAACTATTGGCTGCTACTGCTGCAAGTAAGGCTCTAACTGTAGTGGTCTTGACACCGGGTGAGAAAGTTTCTTGATAATCAATCACATATGTTTGAGTATAACATTTTTCTACTAGTCTAGCTTTATATCTTTCTACTAAACCTTCAGGGTTGTATTTGTTTCTGTACACCTATTTGCACCCAATGGGTTTTTTTGCCTGGGTGCAGATCATCTATTTCCATGTATAAGTCTTTTGTAGAGCTTCAATCTATTTTTGCATTGCTTCCTTCCATTCATCATGCTTGATAGTTTGATTGTAAGTCTTAGGCTCTTTAACAACATCAATAGCATTAATGAATCATGCATTGTCTGCTGATAGGTTGTCCATGTTCATGACCTCACTCAGCAGGTGTGGGGTCTGCGGAACAGTGTGAGCACCTCCTTCATAAAATGTTGGTGATTTCCTTGTTCTTGTGGACCTTCTAAATTGTGTGGGTTCATGTGCCTGGTTAACTGGTGCATGCTTTTCATTAGATGCCTCAGCTGCAGCTGATCTTGTGTCTGGCTGGTCTGCTGAGTCATTCATTAGATAATCAAAACTGTCCATTATGGGTAAAGGAACAGGCATGTCAGCAAGATGTCTAGCCCTTCTTAATACCTGTTGAAATAGAGGAAAATAAGTTTCATGGAATTGTGTATTTCTAGCAACGAATACGTCATTTTTGGTAATATATAAAAGAATAGCACCCTTGGACGTATTTGAATTCCCAAGATAGACACAAGTCATACATCTTGCATCAAACTTTGTACTATACTTCTGAAGTGTGCCGGAGAAAACTGAGCAACCAAAAACCTTAAACACAGAATAGTTTGGTTTAGTTCCATAAAGCACCTCATGTGGAGTGCTTTCTTTCACCAGTGGTGTAGGTGTAGTGTTAATTAGTTTTACAGCATGTAAAAGACAGAAACCCCAATATTCAATGGGTAAATTACTCTGGAACCTCAGTCCTGATCGCGTGTAAGTCACTAACGTCTATATTACTAGCAAGAATACTAGGTACATCGTAGTATAGTAATTGCGAGTCAAGGTTGATCCCGCAGAGACAATGCAACTTTATCTATTAACGATTCTTACTTAATTAATAAGCAACATATAGGTGGTCATTGACCAACAATGAACAAAAAAGAAACTTGGTATTTCTTCCCCTCTTCTTACCGATCTATTAACTTGGATTAGTTAATCGTTACGCTTACTTCCCCAAAAAATTTCCATAAATTAATCGAGCGAGCTTTTGATTTAATTATTCAGCTACAAGTGCAACTCCTAACACTATCTACTCCGACAATGGTAGTAGACAATCTATACGCAAGCTACCCTCCTTAATTGGCCCGTAATACCCATACGCATAAAGAACTAGAATTGCCGATATCGAGCGCTAACTCATACTGTTAACCCGCCTAGACATCTGTCGACATTGATCAGCACGTTCCTAGGGTCCATTCAAGACTATGACCAAACTAACACTTCACTATTCGTATTTCATGCTAGTTTTACGATTACAATAAGCAGATTGGCCAGATCTAACCTACTGTTAATGAAACATGTCGATCAACGTAGCTATAGCGAATCCTAGTTTTAGGTTTTCTAAATATTGCCTCGGTAGACCGGTATAGACCGCCGGTTTAACGGGGTCAGCTTTTCCAATCCCTGGATCTACGTTGCTCAATTATGATTAATCTAAGTAAGTCACGGGGTTTTTAAACAAGCAGATTAACTAAAACACATAAATACAAACATATCTACCATATTGAAGACAAAAAGGAATGATCAAAACTTCATACCTTCAACAATGGATATCTAGCTCGATCTACTCAAGCTAAAGATTATGGAGAAAGAGAGAAAACCAGAAATAATTCCTAAAACGCTTGGAATAACATTATTTCATCAAATTGTATATAAAAGATTGAATATATTATTTGTAACTTAGAACTTATAAAAACTTATCCAATAATCTGTTGATGTGGCTTTATATTGATACAGTGACCGACTTATGAATCCTAGAAACCCTAACCGACCTAGTAGAGGCGGCAGAATCAATTTCGTGTACAATAAGTCCTCGGTTTACCGGCCCTAGCCCTCGGTAAACCGGGCCGACATTTCCTCTTTTTATTCAGCAGATCCCTTCTTGGACTTCTGTCACTTGGTCCAGCATGCTCCTTTTGGTCACGATCCATTCTCCAATGCTCCAAATTCGGTACATCCTATAAAACATACAAAACGAGACAAAACAGTACCACATCTTCGGGAAAATAACATAGATACAGAATTACGATCCTGGAAACATACACATAGCATTTAACACATATTCCACATAATAACGAGCCTAACTATCCTCTCTTGAGCAGAATTTGGGGTGAATAAAGACGTAATTATTGGTACCATTTAGGGCGTTATCAATTACCCCCACTTAGCTTTTGATCGTCCCGAGCAAAAAGGTGAAAAGAAACGGCACTCTGATCAGTATACAGGTTAATTAAAAACAACTATAACTCAAAAAGTCAAGATCAAGATCATGCCACTCATATCCCTCAGTAATGCATTAAACACTATTCCCGTCATGAGCCAATGTGTGTGTGCAATAACTTTCACAACCACTTAGTATTGTAGACAATCTCACATTACGACAACCCATAGTCGAACTAACCAGTCTCGAACATGTTATTTAATTAAATTAGCTGGCAAGGCTGATCTAGAACCGAGTAGGTATTACTCTTAGGCTCGTGTTTATCGGTCTATGCAAAAGTCGTGCGTCTTACGCTCCATCGACTCAAATTTTGCCAGAGAGAATATAGATGTATATAATTCAATGCACTTGTCTTTCTTGGCGGGTGGACTCTCATTGATATATATATTCTCACGGTCTCACTCTTGATAAACTAACGAATCCAAAATTCCTTTGCCTTTATAAGCATTGGTGAAACATAATTCGGGATAAAGCCAGGGTCAACTCTAGTCAAAGCAATATGATATCGACTACACACCAAGGAAAGTGATTTATGCGTGCTTATAATGGTGGCTCATAACAGAATATGCGCTTAATACGCCACTACTTCAGAAGTTCGCACTTACCTTTACTTATGCAAAATGAAACAAAGATAAAGTCAATTAACTCGAAAAGATCAAAGATATCATATTTTTTAAAAAATCTGTCAAAATTAGTCAAAGTCTAAATGGTGAATCGTGCATCAAAGAGAATCAAGATAATTACACAATTCACAGAATATAATGCTAAGAAGCTAAGTGTCGTTCCTAACCCCCCCCCCCCCCCACTTAAACGAAACATTGTCCCCAATGTGTAAGGCGTAAAATGAAAAATGAAAAGGAAATTAGGTTCGGTTAAGGGTTTAACCAAAGAAGAATTGGATCATCTTGTAAATCATTGGGCTCATGTAAGTAATCCTTAAAGAATCTGCGATTAGTATCCCAAACAAACCAAGAAGAATAGTGGTGACAAGAAATCGGTTAATAAAATTGTGGCAATAAAAGATAAAAGAAATAACTCTAAACAATTTAAGCTAACAAAATCATTATATTATAAATATTCTGCTACATCAACTAAATAGGAAAAAAAATGGAAAATAACAACAACAAAAAGAAATAAAGACTAGTCCTCATCAGAATAACCCTCCCAGTCATCTCTAGGCGCAAAACCGGGAGGTGGTCCAGAACTTGAGGCAGCAGCAGTAGAAGAGGATGCTCTATAACATGGGGTAGTCCTAGGTGGTGGGGTAGCAGGAGGAACACCTAGAAAGTCAATAATCCTACCCATCTTGTGATGTAGACTCACAATCTCTCACGAGTGCTCCTCTAACAAGGCTCTTTGAGTCTGAGGTGCTCCATAGACCAGAGTACGCTCTCTCTCTGCGCTCTGTCCAACCCGTCTTTGCCTTCTAGAAACTGACTGTGAACTAATCATCGGCTCAGGGTCTTCCCACTCATCAGTAACCAGAACTTTGACCTCGTCTTCCAAAGCAAACATTTCAATCATCGGTCCATATGGAAACTGCTCACGCTCAGATGTGGCGGCATGCTCGTGAATGCGGCTGTGCATCAGGAGACCGATGTTGACTGGAGATCCCTGCTCCAAGTAGAACATCAACTACGTGCACTTCGGAGTGACAGACACCGTATGCTTGGTCGGGAGAATTCGAGCACAAATGAATCTATTGACCACCTTCATATCCCAAGATAACTCGTTCTCTAGGAAGTTGGTGGGGGCTCCCGCAGGATTGTGCTTCCATTGTACCCCCAAAGAATTATGCTATCATATCTCCTCTATATATCTTCAATATTGCTGGGGGATGTGTACTCGTCTGGGCCCGCCGGTGGATTGCGAACCCCAAAATGAGCACAGATCGGCTCAATAGAAAAATCAATCTTAACACCATGGACCATCGCAAATGTGACTCCGGGGTTATGTGAAAGATAAACATAACATTCTCTTACCACTGTGGCGTTGAACCGTGTCAGTGGCTCAGCCATATCCAAAATGTCTTGTTCTTGAAAGGCTCGTGGCAAGATCGAACCGTAATCGTCCAACTCTACGCCCCGCTCTCGAGCAACTGGTCTTCCATTCCAATGCCCTCGGAACGATTCGTAGATTGCTAATGAATGAAATTGCTCAACCCCATCTATCAAGGGGTTAGCATCTCCATGATAACCATTGGGACGAAGGATAGATCAGCTATGCTTAGCACCCATTCTGGATGATAACAGGACTGAAAATGATTCTGGAAAAATGACCCTCGGTAAACCGGTAGAGGGGCTCGATTTACTGGCCTGATTTTTTTTGTTTTTCTTTCTAGGACAGTGCTCTATTGAAGAAAGAAGAAGAACAACAGTGATGGAGAAAATGGTATGGTTGTTGTTTTGGTTGTTGAAATGGAAGAAAATAGGTTTGGTTTTGGTGGAGATGTGGTGGTGATGATGGCCGAAATTTGTGAAGGAAGAAGAAATGGAATAAGTTTTGTGATTGAAAGAGAAGATAGTAGATGAGAATGATGATAATGGTGGTAGAAGAGTTGGTTTAAATAGGAAAAATGATCGAAGGTGGATGGACTTGGTGGGATAGTGGGTATAGGAGTAATTAGGGCGAGGGATTTGAGGGGTTGATTGATGGGATTGAGGTGGAATTATTGTGGAGTGTGGGAAAGGATGAAAGGTTTGAAAATAGGGGAAAAAAAATGGACGGTTTCTGCTTACTGGCAGTATTTGATACAATGTGTGTCCTCCATGTGTCTCTAAAAATTTAGCTTTTTAATCTGATATTCAAAAAACCAAAAATCATGACTCGGTGAACCGGAGGTAACCCTCGGTTTACCGGAGCTTCATTTCCCCAGATTCCTCTGTAATCCTTTATTGCACTCTTTACTCAACCTCTCTGCTCAATTCTGACCTTAAATTGACTAGTCTCTTACTCCTTTTGTTGCTATTTCCGACTCAATCCTAACCTACTTCACTAGAATCCACAACGAGTAAAAAAACCTTCCCAACAACCATCAGTTTCAAGCCTAAGGGTGTGGTTGGATGAAAAAAAGCTCATCCCTTCATCCAGCTACTTTTATTCATTCCTAATCTACCTAAGGGTTCAAGGGAATACTTTTGAGTATATAGTCGCCAGCTCGAATTTCTTTAGATCTTCGATCATTCAGGTGTTGGAGCGTTAATTCGCCAAACTTTTGCTACAGAGGCTTGTATCTTCATAAAACCTTTTTGAGCTCTCTTCCTAGCACGCCTCTCTCTCTTAGCTTGCGTACTAGGTATACCTCTGTGTCGAGATTTGACCGTGATGCCCAAGGGTTCCATATTTCCCACTTTAGGCTCAAATCGTTAACTACACAATACAGAAGGACTAGCTTCTGTGAGCGTCTGGTTGTGGTCCTTCTCATCTCTATCTCTCTAAGCATTAATCTCATGAATTCATGCTCAACGGTTTCTACTACAACCTCTCGATGCTCACGCCCTTCCTTCTATCTCCATAATTTCCACCTTTCCTGAATCATCCGTCATCTTACAACTTTCTGGCCTATTATCTAGGGCATCTAAGATTTTGAAAGATACTGCATCATTATTCAACCTAAAAGTGATCTCCCCACTATCAAAATCCATGACTGCTCTGCTTGTCGCTAAGAAAGGTCTTACTAACAAAACTGGGGCACTTGGGTCCTCTGGTATGTCTATAACCGTGAAATCAATTGGAAAAGTGAACACTCCTGCCTTAATCATGCACTTCCTATGTAGACCCACAGGCATATCTCTAGTCCTATCATCAAAGGTCATGGTTCAAGTTTGATTCATAATGACCGGATGCTTAATCTTTTTGCAGAGGGAAAGAGGTAGAATGTTGCAACTCGAGCCGGAGTCGTAGAGACCTAATCCTACTGATATACCATTGACAGAGATTGGGAGTCGGAAAGTGCCATGGTCCCCTAACATCACCACGGTGTCTGAGTCTGGGTAATCCTCAGGCTCAGAGAACATCATGTCGGGATCCACTTCAGGATCATCAGAATCATAATCCGAAGAATATATTTCAAATAGTTTGATAGGGAACTCACCTGGACGATTCATGACATACTCCTTCAAGTTCTCTTCAGGCTCTTGCATGATTGCTTCTTTCTCTATTTCCACCCGCTTCTTATCCGCTTCGTATTGCTCTATGACTGCGGATCCTGGATAATTGGTGTGACGTTCAATATTGTCCGAGGCATATTGCTTGACTTGTAACTCTTCTTCAACTCCAGTTTGATCGAATCTATGAAGTGTCCTGATCTTCTGGCGAAAGAGACTAAATAAAAAAAAGAAAAGGTTAGCAACTTTCTCTTCAGTTGGGTATGATCCCAACTGTTGCGGACTTATTAACTACAATCAACTGGGAATAACACAAAAAACAAAGGCAGATAGAAATTGATTTTTTTGTCTCGGTACACCGGAGGTAACCCTCAGTAAACAGGACCTAAAATTTCTTATTCTGGCTGATTAACAAGTGCAGGTTTGATCCAGAATGTCTCAAGACTCAAAAGAAAATAAAATAAAATAAGAATGACTTATTAATAAGAATTAAAACGTTTAATTTTAAAATTGTCCATTGTCCCTGGCAACGGCGGCAAAAATCTTGATCGCGTGTAAGTCACTCACGTCGATGTTACTAGCAAGAATACAAGGTACATCGTAGTATAGTAAATTCGATCGATCCCACAGAGACAATGCAACTTTAACTATAAAGGATTCTAACCTAATTAAGAAGCAACATATAGGTGGTCATTGACCAACAATGAACATAATGTTAGGTGTAGTGCCCGAAAGACAATTTGTGTAATTGTTTTTAATAATGGATGACATAATTTATCTCATCTTAGTTACTTGCTTTGTGCTTGTAAAGGATACACTGCTGCAAACCCTATGTATATCAGTATGTAACCGCTTAACTCAGTGTATGGATTACACGTGAGGATTGAGCTAGTGGTGATATACTTAAACTGTTAGTCCGTGGTGAATTTAATCAGAGTTTAGGGTCTCTTGATTAAAACACTAATAATGCGCCCAGAACACCTTAGGGTGTGATAGTCTTATCCGGACTGTCGGTAGAGGGTACCTACGTGGGGCATTTATATATGATGGCATTCATATAGGACTGGACCGATTTAATCTGAATTCCTCTGTATAATTCCGTAATCGAGGAATCTTATTAAATCATTAGATGATCATATATGGATCAACCTTAATCGAGGTGATCACGAGTGGTGTCGCTTGTCCCGGGTAGTGTTTGATGTGTTAGTTACGGTTCACTTAAATATGTGTTCCAAGCCACTTCTCATTGGCACTATCTCCAGATGAGTGAGTAGTTCTGATTTTCACAGACATGGAATCCATTCCTTCCTGTGGGAAGTAGAGAGACAACCCCCCTTATTTGTTAGCCCTAAGAAAGTGATCGATCCCGGGAGTTCATATTAGACTAATTGATCACTAGTCAGATATGTGAACTAATTGATCATCAGGGGGTTAATGGTAAATAAGGGTAAGATATTACGAAAGTCGGGTTCACGGAGACTTCCCACCTCGAGAATGGACGATCTATGGAGGATTAATCCGTATGTAGTGATTATATCAATGGACGCTTATTCACTCTATGGGTTGAGTATAAGTATACATCTATAATCGGTAGAGTTCTGTTTCGGGTTTATGGTGGCGTAATCCCGGAATTAATAATTAACGTACTTATTCGGTTCGTTGAATAATTAATTATTGGAGCACGTTATAGGTCCATGGTCCCCGATGTGGCTTACGTGTAATTCGGACTAATAATCTTGTTATTTTGGCCTCAGTGATAATTAATTGGCTGGGTTAATTAATTGATATGCATGGATATTATTTAGTTGGGCTAAATAATATAATACACATAAAAGACATTTTTTGTGGGCTTAGTAACCCTATGTGTGTGGCGCCTAAATGAAGGTTATTTAATTAGAGAGAAATTAGTATTCTTGGATAATTATTTGACATGTGATTTATCATTTATTTGTTAAATGATAATTCATGGAATATTAGATAATAATGTGATTTATCCTAATTTGTTTGGGATAATCATTTTATTTATCTTTTATTTGGAATAGAGGATTAATGTAATAATTATCTCTTAATTATTAAATCCTTGGAGGACAAGGATTACTCTCCTATATAAAGAGAGTTCTCCCAAGCCTTAGGCATTGGAAATATCGACCAACACACACAAAAAGAAAGAAAAATTAGTTTTCTTGTCTAGGGTTTTAGAAGAAGAAAAACTCTAAGTTTTTCTTGGTCTTGCATATCAAGGAGATTCGTTTATCAAGAAGGGTGTCCACCAACCGCCGTTTGGAGAACACATCGGAAGATCTTGATCTTAACCCCCTTGTAGTAGTTTAAGTCCTTTAATTATGTATTGTGATATATAAGTCGTGATTCATCCGCTGCACGTAGATCTAACTCGCTTAGATCTAAGAACCTGCATCCTTCACATAAAATAAACTTGGTATTTCTCCCCCTCTTCTCACCGATCTACTAAGTTGGATTTGTCAATCGTTATGTTTACTTCCCCACATAATTTTCTTAAATTAATCGAGCGAGCTTGTAATTTAATTATTCAGCTACGGGTGCAACTCTTAACCCTATCAACTCTGACAATGGTAGTGGCAATCTATACGCAAGCTACCCTCCTTAATTGGTCCGTAATAGCTCATACGCATAAAAAACTAGAATTACCGATATCGAGAGCTAACTCATACCGCTAACCTGCCTAGACAACTGTCGAAATTGATCAGCATGTTCCTAGGTTCCATTTAAAACTATGTCCAAACTAACACTTTACTATTCGTATTTAATGCTAGTTTTATGATTACAATAAGCAGATTGGCCAGAACTAACCTACTGTTAATTAAACCTGTCGATCAACGTAGCTATAGTGAATCCCAGTTTTAGGTTTTCTAAATATTGCCTCGGTAAACCGGTATAGACTGCAGGTTTACCGGGGTAAGCTTTCCTATCCCTGGATCTACATTGCTCAATTACAATTAATCTAAGTAAATCATGGGGTCTTTAAATTTGCAGATTAACTAAAACACATAAATATGAACAGATCTACCATATTGAAGACAAGAACGTTCAAAGCTTCATACGTTCAACAATGGAGATCTAACTCGATTTACTCAAGCTAGAGATGATGGAGAAAGGGATAAAACCATAAATAACTCCTCAAACGCTTGGAATAACATTATTTCATCAAATTGTATATAAAAGATTGAATATATTATTTGTAACTTAGAACTTATGAAAACTTATCCAATAATCTGTTAATGCGGCATTATATAGATACAGTGACCGACTTATGACTCCTACAAACCCTAACCGACCTAGTGGAGGTGGCGTAATCAATTTCATGTCCTACAAGTCCTTAGTGTACCGGCCCTAGCCTTCGGTAAACCGGGCCGACTTTACCTCTTTTTCTTTAGCGCATCTCTTCTTGGACTTCTATCACTTGGCCCAGCATGATCCTTTTGGTTCTGATCCATTCTCCAATGCTTCCAATTTGGTACATCCTATAAAACATACAAAACGAGACAAAACAGTACCAAATCTTCGGGAAAATAACATAGATGCAGAATTAAGATCCTGGAAACATACACATACCATGTAACACCTATTCCACATAATAACGAGCCTATCTATCCTCTCTAGAGCAGAATTTGGGGTGAATATAGGCATACTTATTGGTACCATTTAGGGCGTTATCAACTACCCCCCACTTAGCTTTTGATCGTCCCGAGCAAAAAGGCAAAAAGAAACGGCACTCTGATCAGTATACAGGTTAATTAAAAACAACTATGCCTCACAAAGTCAAGATCAAGATCATGCCACTCATGTCCATCAGTAATGCATAAAACACTATTCCTATCATGAGCGAATGTGTGTGTGCAATAACTTTCACAACCGCTTAGTAATGCAGACAATCTCACATTACGTCAACCCGTAGTCGAACTAAACAGTCTTGAACATGTTATTTAATTAAATTAGGTGGCAAGGCGGATCAAGAACCGAGTAGGTATTGCTCTTAGGCTCACGTTTATCGGTCTATGCAAAAGTCATGCGTCTTACGCTCCATCGACTCAAATTTTGCCAGAGAGAATATAGATGTATATATTTCAATGCACTTGTCTTTCTTGGCGGGTGGACACTTATTGATGTAGACTCTCAATCTCGCACGAGTATATATAATCCTTTCCATCTTGCGATGTAGACTCTCAATCTCGCACGAGTGCTCCTCTAACAAGGATATCTGAGTCTGAGTGTAACACCCCGGTTTCCAACCCCGTCGGCCGCTGGTGTTGGTCACCGTAATGTCACTTCACGACACACAGTCGCGGCAGTAATATCCAACATCCCACAACAGAAGGAACATAAACATCCACCATTCATTATTAAAGAGGTTAAAGTAATTACAATCTCTTAAAAGAAATGTGAAAACGTGCGGAAGATCCAAAATTTCAAGGTTTTAAAAAAAAATCCAAATAAAATGCAAGCGTGTAACTGTGGCTACGTGGCTCTCAAATCCCCGCAACCTCCCAGCAACAAGCTATCACCCAAACCGGAATACCTGCTAAGAATCTGCTCCCCATAAATGGATCATAGCAGGATCAACCAGAAGTAGAAACGTCAACTAAAAGTCGAGTAAGGATAAATCTAGTATATGAAAAAAGAAAGTTAACTAACAAGTTGAATTAAGACTTTCAAACCATACGTGAAGACCAACATCATGAAAAATGCCACCAATCCAAAAAGGATACAACCAAACTATAAATGATTCAACCCATACATAGAAGATACAGAACACCACACTCCATCTATACCTAAAGGTCCCGAATGTGCACATCCCTCAAAAGGGTAAACCCTAAAGAGGAGGATCCTAAAGGTCTGCCAATGGTACCATCGTTAAAATGGACCATCACGTACTGGGGTGCAAGGAAACCTTCCCGGGTTCCCAGCTTCGGGTGTTACCCTATCCAGCCCGACCATACCAATGTCTGCAACTCCCCAAATACATTAAGGTCATTGAAGTCGTAAGGAAACCTTCCCGGGTTCCCGGCTTTGGGTGCTACCCTATCCGGCCCAACCACTATGGGTCTACAAACTTCAATGCCTAAAAATCCAAATCCCACAGTGATGTCAGTATCCCTGCTCATCAAAAATGACTTCCAAAACTTGTTCATAAGGTTGGACAACGACTACCAAGGAAAGGAAGACAAAACAAACTGGACGCCCGTTTGGAAGGCTGGACGCCAGTCCAAAACTGTACTGGACGCCCGTCCAAAAACTCAGACGTTCGTCCAACAAAAACTCTTACATCCTGAATCAAATTTAACAACTCGGACGGCCGTCCAGATAATCCAGACGCCCGTCCAGATAAAACTGTTACATCCTGAATCGATTTTAGCACCTCAGACGTTCGTCCAGGTACCCCAGACGCCCGTCTGAGATGTGCCCCAAAGCAGACGCCCGTCTGAGATGTGCCCCAAAGCAGACGCCCGTCCACAAAGTTAGGACGCTCGTCCACCCTGGGTTTCAACAAGAACCCTAGCGATTTCGACATGGTTTTCCATTTGACTCTTCGTCAAAAAAATCTGCAAATAGCAGCAATTTATCACATAAAGCCTCATATAGCAGCACCATAACATTTATAACTTGTAACCCAAACCCAAACACATTTTACAGACATTTAATACTCCAAAGCATGACCAAGCACGTAAACGCTTTTGACGAAATATTTACAGCAATTTGTTTTCTGCTTCCAAGCACAACCACAAAGGCCTATACATTCTAAAAACACAGCAAACAGCCCCAACTTGTACTTAAAATCCTGATCAACAATGCTACACAACCCAAACACACTTACACCACCCTATACATTACTAAAAGTCCCATCTTTCGAACCAAACGAAAACGTAACTTAGAAATATCTTTACCGGAATTGCTACGTTTTTGAAAGCCCTTGCTAAGTTAGAAACGTTCCTCAATGAAGCTCGAATCTATATCTATAGATAGAAGGAAAGATACTAAAATTACAACACAATTCCAATGAATAAAAAGGCAAACCAGAACGGCATCATCCCCCCCACACGCATGTATGGGTCGGCCATGGCCTTTGGCCGGCCGATCGTCATGCTCGAATTGTAGGGAACAAGAAGACGACCCTTACCGATGACAACGACGACGGAAACAATCCTTAACACGAAGGAGAGATTTCTCTCCTTCTCTTCACAAGGAGGATGGCGGCTAGGGGGAGAAAGAAGGGGTTCACGTGTTTTTTTGGGGAAATAAGGAAGGAAAAAGGAAATAAAAATCCTTTTAATTGACAAGGTAGGGATTTTGGAGAATTCTTTTCTTTTCATTTAATTAAGAAAATTAATGAATTATAAAATTCCTTTTTAATTATTAATTAATCCTTCCATTTAATTACTAATCAAATATCTCCCAAAATGACCGAATCCTTTACCGATTAATTAGAAAGTCAAAAATTTCGGGATGTTACATCCTCCCCTCCTTAAGACAAAACTTCGTCCTCGAAGTTCGGGTTCGTACCGGGCGTTATTCCACCCCCCCCCTTAAAACACCCTTTGCCCCCGAAGATAAGCAAAAGGGTTTTACGTACAAGGCTTGAAGATGGCATACGTTAAGGGAACAAATGCGGGTACTTCTGTCGCATAGCATCCTCCGCTTCCCATGTCGCCTCCTCGGTGGCATGGTTAGACCATAAAACCTTGATGTTAAGGCCATATTTATATGATTATTAAGGGTTTATTTCATTATTATTTTCCCCACATTTGCGTAATTTATATAAGAATTAAGGGTTTAAGTGTAATTATTTAATAAAGATGATTTTAAGAGGGTTGTATGCAAAATTGATGATTTTAAGTGTTTAATTTAATGGAATTATTATTATTTGGATTTTATTACATTTTTGCGTTGTTTATTTATCATGTAGGAGTTAATTTTTGTGCATATAATGAGGATAAATGAAGCTCATGTCGAATTATAAGAGATAGAGTTGGAATTGGCTTGACGAAATTGGATAAAGATGAAGAGATCCGATCCTCAGCAGTTCAAACGGGCGTCTACTGATCTTGAACGAGCGTCCAGAAGTGAACTGGCGTCCATGCAGCGTCCAGAATCGTATTTTACATTCAGAGAGTTCAGACGGAGGATGAACGAGCGTTTACTCAGCGTCCAGGCATTCTGGACGGGCGTCCGGATATTCAGACGAGCGTCCGTTGCCGACTTAGTCATAACCGACCCAAAACTCTATATATAGCAGCAGCCTCTTAACCCTAATTGATACCACATAATTGAGATCACAACTTTACACCAAAAAGCTGCGGCCACAAGCCTTTTTACGCAGAGATGAACTTTTCCAACCCAACAATCATCTTCAACATGATTGTTGGCTAGAAACCTTGCAGTGAGTCGACGGAGGAAGCTCATCAACAACAAAACCAACTAGAGGAGTTCGATGCTTGATGTTTAGTGAGTTTAATTCATATTTTTTCATTACTTTGGATCTGTTTTGTATTGTTTAAGTTTTATTGAATTAAGATTTGATGAAACGATCTAGGTTTATTTTATGCTTGAATGATTATATGAAAGTATATTATTTGAGTTCTATTTTGTTCAAAGTAATGCAATTATTCATGTTATAAGAGATTAAGCATGTTTAGTTGAGTAAAAAGTTTGGAAACAATCTTGTGATTGAGTTTTGATTGCATGTTTAGTTTGTTTGAAAAGATGAACGAAACCCTAGAATTTGGTTATAGAAATTCAATTGAATTCGTGACTAAATCACTACTAAAAACTATGTCTTTTTAATCACCATCTAGTTGGGATTGTTGGTTGATGGGTGGAATCTAGTCGCCTCGCTGTGTTTTCCTTTAATTGTTTTAATCAAACCGTTTAGATTAAGTTTAGTGTAAGTTCTAGTTTTATAAACCCTAGTTTCCTGCTGTTTTCCTGCACTTTTCTGCTTCAGTTCGTAGTCGGACGCTCGTCCGCAATAGCAGACGCTCGTCCAGTAGATTTAGTTTCCAGACGTTCGTTCATTAAAGTGAACGCTCGTCCGTCTTTCTGTTTTCTTATTCTCTGCTTGTTTTTATTCTTGTCCTAGTTTTAATTCTTAGGTTTAGGTTTTAGTTAGTTTCAGCCTTAGTTTAGTAGTTTAGTTTATAATCGTGACATAATCGATATAGGTTTATATTTGAATTCGATAAACGTTCCATTCCCTTAGGACGACCCGATAACATCCTTTACTACAGATCCTTATACTTGGGGTGTTTCGGTATTATAAATTTAAAACGTGTTTTTACCGAACACTTGACTATGCAAACTTCACGTCCCCTTGTTTTTCGTACCTTGGTATCTAATATCTGTACCGGTACCTCCTCGTAAGTCAAGGATTGATCTAGTTCAACAACCTCCGGTTCGATCACGTGAGAAGGATCACTCACGTACTTGCGCAATTGAGATACATGAAACACATTATGCACCTTTTCCAACGCCGGTGGCAAAGCTAGTCGATATGCCACTTCACCTATGCGGTCCAAGATCTCATGTGGCCCCATGTACTTGGGACTCAACTTCCCTTTCTTGCCAAAACGCATCACTCCTCTGGTTGGTGATACTCGTAGCAATACCTTATCGCCCACGGCGAACTCAATATCCCGGCGATGTAAGTCTGCATAACTCTTCTGCCTATCCTGGGCAGCCTTCATCTTTTCTCGGATTATCTCGCACTCGCTTAATCGTATCTTCGATCATCTGCGGTCCCAAAATCGCCGCCTCGGACGAATCGTCCCAACAAACTGCACTCTTGCACTTCCTACCATAAAGTGCCTCAAAAGGTGCCATCTTAATATGGCATGATATTTGTTGTTGTATGAACACTCAATAAGATCGAGCTTTTCCTCCCAAGAGCCTTTGAATTCTAATACACATGCCCTCAGCATGTCTTCCAAAGTTTGTATGGTCCTCTCCGTCTGACCATCGGTAGCAGGGTGAAAAGTTGTACTCATTCGCAGCTCCGTCCCTCAGGCTGTCTGTAGCTCCTGCCAAAACCGAGATATGAATCTCGCAACTCTATCTGACACAATGCTGCTGGGTATACCATGTTGTCTCACAATATTTCTCCGGTATGCCATAGCCAATTCTGTCTTACTCCAAGTGTCTTTCATCGGAATGAAATGCGCCGTTTTTGTCAGTCTATCCACAACGACCCAAATCATATTATTCCCTTTAGGACTCCTCGGTAGTCCGCATACAAAATCCATGGAGATAGAATCCCACTTCCAAAGCGGCACATCCAGTGGCTGCAAAGATACCCTGTGTGGCGTCGATGTTCAATCTTGACCTTCCGACAAGTCAAGCACTTTGACACAAATTTACATTACCCGGCGTTTCATATTGGGCCACCAAAAGGTTTTCTTGAGATCTTTATATAGTTTGTCTCCTCCCGGATGAACAGAATAAGGCGTACTATGAGCTTCACTCAAGATCCGCCTCTTGAGTTCTTCGTCGGCTGGTACACACCACCGACCCTTAAACCGGATAGTACCATCCTCATGTAACGTAAAATCAGCTGCACTATATGTACCAATCTTTGCCTTCTTTGCCTCGATTACCTTGTCACCCACTTGTCTCACTCGGATCTCAGCGTATAATTCGGGTTGCAAAACAAAGTTGCTTTTATCTCCGCCTTTCTGGATGACACAAATATCCATACGGTCCAACTCTTCTCGCAATCTGATCCGAGCTACTTCTTCGCACAAGGAATGAATCGATTTCCGACTCAAAGCGTCTGCCACTACATTGGCCTTCCCTTCGTGGTATTGGATTTCCATGTCATAATCTTTAATTAACTCCAACCAACGCCTCTGACGCATATTGAGCTCCTTCTGTGTAAATATGTACTTCAGACTCTTGTGATCTGAGAATACCTTGAATGTTATCCCATACAGGTAGTGTCGCCATATCTTCAATGCGAAGACCACAGCTGCCAACTCTAAGTCGTGCTTCGGGTAGTTACTCTCATACGGCTTAAGCTGCCTTGATGCATACGCGATCACTCGCCTCCATTGCATCAGCACACAACCCAGCCCATTCTTCGATGCATCAGTATAAACCTCGATGTCCTCATTCCCGTCTGGTAATGCTAGCACCGGAGCTGTAGTCAACCGTTCCTTAAGTAGTTGGAACGCCCTCTCGCAATTGTCATCCCACTTAAACCGGTTCTCTTTCTGCATCAATGCAGTCATCGGCCTCGCAATCTTGGAAAAGTCTTTTACAAATCTTCGGTAATATCCAGCCAAACCCAAGAAGCTTCAAATTTCTGCAACATTCTTAGGTGTTGGCCATCTCGCCACTTCCTCTATCTTGCTCGGGTCAACGGATACACCATCTTTCGAGACGACATGCCCCAAGAATGCCACTCGTTCCAACCAGAATTCACATTTAGACAGTTTCACATACAGTTGTTTTTCCCGTAAAATCTGCAGTACGAGCCTCAGGTGTTCGGCATGTTCTTCCTTAGTCTTAGAGTAGACCGTTGTCAATAAAGACTACAACAAACTGGTCCAAGTAGGGTCTGAATACCCGGTTCATCAAATCCATGAAAACTGCTGGTGCGTTGGTCAATCCGAAAGGCATGACCGTGAATTCATAATGTCCGTGCACAGTGCACGAAATGCGGTCTTTGGGATATCCGCATACCGCTACCCTAAAGTGGTGATACCCGATCGCAAATCAATCTTCGAGAAAATACACGCTTCGTAGTTGATCGAACAAGTCATCGATCCTCGTAACGGATACTTGTTCTTCATCGTGACGTTGTTCGACTCCGGTAATCAATACACAACCGCATACTACCATCCTTCTTCTTCACAAACAACACCGGTGCTCCCCACGGTGACACACTCGGTCGGATGTACCCATTATCGAGCAGTTCTTCCAATTGTACCTTCAGTTCCGCTAATTCTTTAGGTGCCATACGATAAGGTGCTTTCGATATCGGTGCGGTCCCGGGCATCAACTCACTCGCAAACTCTACCTCCTCCGGGGTGGCATACAGTATCTCATCCGGGAATACATCCTCAAAATCACGGACTACATCAATGTCCGTTAGTTTAGGATCCCATGTGCTTACATCATGTACGTGACACATAAACAACGGGTACCCTTTCTTGACGAGAGATCTCAACGTCACCACCGAAATGATCTTCACGTTAGGTTTATCCACAAATCCCTTGTAAGATACTCGCACCCCTTTAGGGCCTCTCAAAGTCACCTTCTTCTGCTCACAGTCAATTTTGGCTTTATACCGGTTCAACCAATACATACCCAAAATAACGTCGAAGTTCTCAAGGGGGAACTCGATCAAGTCAACCGACAAGTTGACTCCCATAATCACTAACGGAACGTCTCTATACAACTTAGAGCATGGCACTAACTCTCCCGACGGTTGCATAAACTCACTGTCAATCACCTGAATGTAGCTAGACCCAACCTCAAAACATGTGAACCCGCTATAAAGGAACATGATGCACCCGAATCAAAAAGTACGTAGGATAAAAATGAGTTAACCGAGAAAATTACCCGTGACTACGTGGTTGCTCGATCGGCCTCCTCTACGCCCAAAGGCGAATAATTTCCCGATCCCGATTTACTCGGCTCCACCCGGTGTGCTAGCCGACCACGATGGTCGGGTTCTATTTCCACCGGTGGCCGTAGGTGTACCCCGCATCGGCTCGTGCGGGTACTACTCTGCTTCTTTGGTTACCCGTACTCATGTTTTCCGTGTTACCCTTGGAGCTCCACCCATGTTGCTTCCCGTAACCGATGCCGACCGCGCGGTGTTGGAGCCATAAAACACTCAAACCGTCTATGTCCAAACTTCCCGCAATTGTGACACTGAACTTGTGCACCTGAACAATCGGTACCAGGATGATTTCTCTGGCACCGCTTGCAATGATAACTTCGTGGCCGACTAAACCCACGAGAGTTACCTCTCTCATTCGACCACCACTGCGCCCCTGGTAAGGTGGGAATTTCGAAAAGGAGGATGGTCGTCTTGGTGGGTTCCTGAATTGCTCGCTTTGCTTTGCGCTCGATTGTCTTCAGAGACACTCTTCCTCTTGTTAGTAGCATGTGCCGCTTTAACCTCTCTCCGAATCCTCTCAATGTTGCATGCTACTTCACATATCTCTTTTAGGCTCGTGAAGCCCCTACTAGCCCCCATACGATCCGGGATCGCCAAATCTAAGTATTGTTCAAACTTCACCATCTTGGCCTCTTCGGTCGGCACTAGCTCAGGTGCATAAACCGCCAAGTCAACAAACTTCCCGTAGTACTCTTGAACAGTCATATCCCCCTGTCGGAGATTATCAAACTCAACTCGCAGCTCTTTCCTCTTAGATTCAGGAAAGAATTAACGCCTCAGCTCTTGCTTAAACTCGGCCTAGCTCAGTGGTACCACCACGGGTTACCCATGCTCACCTTCAGACTGAGCCAACCGATCTTTGTTCACACCCCACCACAGATCAACCCTGCCAACCAGGTAGAAAGCCGATTGATCGACCTTCAGTTCCTCTGGACAGCCCAGAGTGGCAAAAATCTTTTCGAACTCCCTAATCCACCGTTCGAGCCCCTTAGGGTCTCCCTTACCATCATACTGGCTAGGTCTCTGCTGACTCATGGCCCTAGTCATGCCGGTAGTTGACCACGAGAACGATCTCTCTGTCGACTTGTTGACCGCCTGAATCAGGTCTTGATTCATCTTAACCAACTGATCAATCAGCTGGTCCCTCTCATTTCCATTCCAAGGAGGCATAGCTAAAACTACAAAAAGTAAACAATCATGTTTTCCATTATCACCTATATCATGCCACAGAATATTTCACATATACTAACACTTACTGCCCAAAATTAATTGCAACACACAGCCACATTTCCACATACATCAGAACTTACCATACCTTCCCTACATAGAACTCAATACCTACCCCACACATCCTCACTGTGCTTATTTTAGTGAATTTATTCTTAAGGTTCATTTTAGGTGGTGGTCCTAGAGTCGAACGTCTCTGATACCACTTTGTAACACCCCGGTTTCCAACCCCGTCGGCCGCCGGTGTTGGTCACCGTAATGTCACTTCACGACACACAGTCGCGGTAGTAATATCCAACATCCCACAACAGTAGGAACATAAACATCCACCATTCATTATTAAAGAGGTTAAAGTAGTTACAATCTCTTAAAAGAAATATGAAAACGTGCGGAAGATCCAAAATTTCAAGGTTTAAAAAAAAAATCCAAATAAAATGCAAGCGTGTGACTGTGGCTACGTGGCTCTCAAATCCCCGCAACCTCCCAGCAACAAGCTATCACCCAAACCGGAATACCTGCTAAGAATATGCTCCCCATAAATGGATCATAGCAGGATCAACCAGAAGTAGAAACGTCAACTAAAAGTCGAGAAAGGATAAATCTAGTATATGAAAAACGAAAGTTAACAAACAAGTTGAATTAAGACTTTCAAACCATACGTCAAGACCAACATCATGAAAAATGCCACCAATCCAAAAAGGATACAACCAAACTATAAATGATTCAACCCATACATAGAAGATACAGAACACCACACTCCATCTATACCTAAAGGTCCCGAATGTGCACATCCCTCAAAAGGGTAAACCCTAAAGAGAAGGATCCTAAAGGTCTGCCAATGGTACCATCGTTAAAATGGACCATCACGTACTGGGGTGCAAGGAAACCTTCCCGGGTTCCCGGCTTCGGGTGTTACCCTATCCGGCCCGACCATACCAATGTCTGCAACTCCCCAAATACGTTAAGGTCATTGAAGTCGTAAGGAAACCTTCCCGGGTTCCCGGCTTTGGGTGCTACCCTATCCGGCCCAACCACTATGGGTCTACAAACTTCAATGCCTAAAAATCCAAATCCCACAGTGATGTCAGTATCCCTGCTCATCAAACATGACTTCCAAAACTTGTTCATAAGGTTGGACAACGACTAACAAGGAAAGGAAGACAAAACAAACTGGACGCCCGTTTGGAAGGCTGGACGCTAGTCCAAAACTCTACTGGACGCCCGTCCAAATACTCAGACGCTCATCCACCAAAAACTGCTACATCCTGAATCAAATTTAACAACTCGGACGCCCGTCCAGATAAAACTGTTACATCCTAAATCGATTTTAGCACCTCAGACGTTCGTCCAGGTACCCCAGACGCCCGTCTGAGATGTGCCCCAAAGCAGACGCCCGTCCACAAAGTTAGGACGCTCGTCCACCCTGGGTTTCAACAAGAACCCTAGCGATTTCGACATGGTTTTCCCTTCGACTCTTCGTCAAAAAAATCTGCAAATAGCAGCACCATAACATTTATAACTTGTAACCCAAACCCAAACACATTTTACGGACATTTAATACTCCAAAGCATGACCAACCACGTAAACGCTTTTGACAAAAGATTTATAGCAATTTGTTTTCTGCTTCCAAGCACAACCACAAAGGACTATATATTCTAAAAACACAGCAAACAGCCCCAACTTGTAATTAAAATCCTGATCAACAATGCTACACAACCCAAACACACTTACACCACCCTATACATTACTAAAAGTCCCATCTTTCGAACCAAACGAAAACGTAACTTAGAAATATCCTTACCGGAATTGCTGCGTTTTTGAAAGCCCTTGCTAAGTTAGAAACGTTCCTCAACAAAGCTCGAATCTATATCTATAGATAGAAGGAAAGATACTAAAATTACAACACAATTCCAATGAATAAAAAGGCAAACCGAAACGACATCATCCCCCCCCACACGCATGTATGGGTCGGCCATGGCCTTTGGCCGGCCGATCGTCATGCTCGAATTGTAGGAAACAAGAAGACGACCCTTACCGATGACAACGACGACGGCAACAATCCTTAACACGAAGGAGAGATTTCTCTCCTTCTCTTCACAAGGAGGACGGCGGCTAGGGGGAGAAAGGAGGGTTTCACGTGTTTTTGGGGAAATAAGGAAGGAAAAAGGAAATAAAAATCCTTTTAATTGCCAAGGTAGGGATTTTGGAGAATTCTTTTCTTTTCTTTTAATTAAGAAAATTAAAGAATTATAAAATTCCTTTTTAATTATTAATTAATCCTTCCATTTAATTACTAATCAAATATCTCCCAAAATGACCGAATCCTTTACCGATTAATTAGAAAATAAAAAATTTCGGGATGTTACACTGAGGTTTTCCGTGGAGCGGAGTACACTCTCTCTCTGCTCTATGTCCAACCCGTCTTTGCCCTTTAGAAATTGATTGTGAACTTATCATCGGTTCAGGGTCTTACCAGTCATCACTAACCAGAACATTGACCTCGTCTTCCAAAGCAAACATGTCAATCATTGGTCCATATGGAAACTCCTCGCGCTAAGATATGGCGGCAATCTCGTGAATGCTGGTGTACATCAGGAGACTTATGTTTACTGGAGATCCCTGCTCCAGGTAGAACATCAACTCTACCCTCTTCAGTGTGACAGACACAGTATGCTTGGTCGGTAGAATTCGAGCACAAATGAATCTATTGACCACCTTCCTATCGCAGGATGACTCGTTCTCTAGGAAGATGGTGAGGGCTCCTGTAGGATTTCCCTTCCATTGCACCCCAAAGAATTCAGCTATCATAACCATCCTCTCTATATCTTCAATATTGCTCGATGATGTGTACTCGTCTGGGCCCACCGGTGGATTGCGAACCCCATAATTAGCATTGATCCGCTCAATAGAAAAAATCAATCTTAACCCCACGGACCATCACAAATGTGACTCCGGGGTTATACGAAAGATAAGAAAAAAAAATCTCTTACCACCGTGGTGTTGAACCATGTCGGTGGCTCAGCCATATCCAAAATGTCTTGTTCTTGTAAGGCTCAAGGCAAGATCGAACCGCAATCATCCAACTCTATGCCCCGTTCCTGAGCAACTGGTCTTCGGTTCCAACACCCTCAGAACGATTCATAGATTTCTAATGAATGAAATTGCTCAACCCCGTCCATCAAGGGGTTAGCATTTCCGTGATAACCACTGGGACGAAGGACAGATCGGCTACGCTTAGGACCCATTCTGGATGATAACAGGACTGAAGATGATGCTGATTCTAGAAAAACTACCCTCAGTAAACTTGCAGTTGTGCTCAATTTACAGGCCTGATTTTTTTTCTTTCTTGGACAGTGCTCTGTTGAAGAAAGAAGAATAACTGCAGTACTTCACCTTGCAGAAATACTGCAAATCAACAACAGTGATGGAGAAAATGGTATGGTTCGTGTTTTGGTTGTTGAAATGGAAGAAAATAGGTTTGGTTTTTGTGGAGATGTGGTGGTGATGATGGCCGAAATTTGTGAAGGAAGAAGAAATGGAAGAAATTTGGTGATTGAAGGAGAAGATAGTATATGAGAATGATGATAATGGTAGTAGAAGAGGAGGTTCAAATAGGAAAAAAGACGGAGGGTGGAAGGATTTGGTGGGATAGTGCGTATAGGAGTAATTTGGGTGAAAGATTTGAGGGAGTGATTGATGGGATTGAGCTGGAGTTCTTGTTGAGTGTGAGAAAGGATGAAAGGTTTGAAAATAGGGGAAAATGGGACGGTTTCTGCTGACTGGTAGTATCTGATACAACGCGTATCCTCCACGTGTCTCTAAGAATTTAGCTTTTTAACTGACATTGAAAAGACTGAAAATCTTGACTCGGTAAACCAAAGGTAACCCTCTGTTTACCGGGGCTTCTTTTCCCCAGATTCCTCTGTACTCCTTTATTGCACTCTTTACTCAACCTCTCTGCTCAATTTTGACCTCAAATTCACTAGTATGTTACTCCTTTTGTTGCTGTTTCAGACTCAATCCTAACCTACTTCACTAGAATCTACAACGAAAAAAAAAATCCTTCCCAACAACAATCGGTTTCAAGCCTAAGGGTGCAGAAGGATGAAAAAAAGCTCATCCATTCATCTGGCTACTTTTATTCATTCCTAATCTACATAAGGGTTCATGGGAATAGTTATGAATTTATATTCTCTAGCTCGACTTTCTTCAGATCTTCCATCATTCAGGTGTTGGAGCTTTAACTCGCCAAACTTTTGCTTCAGAGCTTCTATCTTCACAGAACCTTTTTGAGCTCTCTTCCTAGCATGCCTCTCTCTCTCTTAGCTTGCGTACTAGGTCTGCCTCGGCGTCGAGATTTGACCGTGATGCCCAAGGATTTCACATTTCCTACTTTAGGCTCAAATCATTCACTACGCAATACGGAAGGACTAGCTTCCATGAGCGTCTTGTTGTGGTGCTTCTCTTCTCTTTCTCTATAAGCATTAATCTCATGCATTCATGCTCAACAGTTTCTATTACAACCTCTCGATGCTTATGCCCTTCCTTCTCTATCTCCGTAATTTCCACCTTTCATGAATCATGCGTCATCTTGCAACTTTCCGGCCTATTATCTAGGGGCTCTAAGATTTTGAAAGATACTGCATCATTATTCAACCTCAAAGTGATCTCCCCACTATCAAAATCCATCAATGATCTGCTTGTCAGTAAGAAAGGTCTTCCTAACAAAACTGGGGCACTTGGGTTCTCTGGTACGTCTATAACCGTGAAATCAATTCGAAAAGTGAACCCTCCTGCCTAAATCATGCACTTCCTAAGCAGACCGGCAGACATATCTCCAGTCCTTAACAAAGGTCATGGTTCGAGTTTGATTCATAATGAACGGAAGCATAATCTTTTGGCAGAGGGAAAAATGTAGAATGTTGCAACTCGAGCCAGAGTCACAGAGACCTAATCCTACTGATATACCATTGACAGAGATTGACAGTCGGAACGTGCCAGGGTCTCATAACTTCACCACGGTGTCTAAGTCTGGGTAATCCTCAGGCTCAGAGAACATCATGTCGGGATACTCTTTAGGATCATCAGAATCATAATCCGAAGAATATATTTCAATTAGCTCGATAGGGAACTCACATGGACGATACGTGATATACTCCTTTCAAGTTCTCTTCAGGCTCCTGCTTGATTGTTTCTTTCTCTTTTTCTGCCCACTTCTTATCCGCTTTGTATTGCTCTCTGATTGCGGATCTAGGATACATGGAAATTGGTGTGACGTTCAATATTGTAAGAGGCATATTGCTGACTTGTTGCTCTTCTTCAGCTCTGGTTTGATCGAATCTCTGAAGTGTCATGATCAACCGATCAAAGAGACTAAATAAAACAAAGAAAAGGTTAGCAACATCCGCTTCAGTTGGTTATGATCCCAACTATTACGGACCTACTAACTAAAATCAATTGAGAATAACACTGAAATAACAAAGGCTGTCAGAAATTGATTTTTTTGGGTCTCCGTAAACCGGACCTAAAATTTCTTATTATGACAAATTAACAGGTGCAGTTTTGATCCAGAACGACTCAAGACTCTAAAGAAAATAAAATAAAATAAGAACGACTTCTTAATCAGAATCAAAATGTTTATCTTTAAAATTGGCCATTGTCCCCGGAAATGGCACCAAAAATCTGGATCCTGTGTAAGTCACTAACGTCGATATTCCTAGCAAGAATACTTGGTACATCATACTATAGTAAATGAGAGTCAAGGTCAATCCCACAGAGACAATGCAACTTTAACTATAGACGATTCTAACCTAATTAAGAAGAAACATATAGGTGGTCATTGGCCAACATGAACATAAAAGAAACTTGGTATTTCTCCCCCTCTTCTCACCAATCTGCTAACTTGGATTAGTTAATCATTACGTATACTTCCCCACATAATTTCCTTAAATTAATCGAGCGAGATTTTGATTTAATTATTCAGCTACGGGTGCAACTCCTAACCCTATCTACTCTGACATTGGTAGTACACAATCTATAAGCAAGCTACCCTCCTTAATTGGTCTGTAATAGCCCATACGCATAAAGAACTAGAATTGCCAATATCGAGCGCTAACTCATGCTGCTAACCCGCCTAGACAGTTGTGGACATTGATTAGCACGTTCCTAGGGTCCATTCAAGACTATGTCCAAACAACCAGTTCACTATTCGTATTTTAAGCTAGTTTTATGATTACAATAAGCAGATTGGCCAGAACTAACCTACTATTAATTAAACTTTTCGATCCACATAGCTGTAGTGAATCCCAGTTTTAGGTTTTCTAAATATTGCCTCGGTAAACCGGTATAGACCGCCGGTTTACCCGGGTAAGATTTCCTATCACTTGATCTACATTGCTTAATTAAGATAAATCTAAGTACATCATGGGGCCTTTAAACATGAAGATTAACTAAAACACATAAATACGAACATATCTACCATATTGAAGACAAAATGGAACGTTCAAAGCTTCATAACTTCAACAATGGAGATCTAGCTCGATCTACTCAAGCTAGAGATGATGTAGAAAGGGAGAAAACCAGAAATAACTCCTCAAACACTTGGAATAACTTTATTTCATCGAATTGTATATAAAATATTTAATATATTATTTGTAACTTAGAACTTATGAAAACTTATCCAATAATCTGTTAATGCGGCCTTATATAGATATAGTGACTGACTTATGACTCCTAGAAAACCTTACCGACCTAGTAGAGGCGGCAGAATCAATTTCGTGTCCTCGGTTTACCGGCCCAAGCCATCGGTAAACCGGGCCAACTTTTCCTCTTTTTCTTCAGCAGATCCCTTCTTGGACTTCTATCACATGGGCCAACATGCTGCTTTTGGTCCAGATCCATTCTCCAATGCTCCATATTCGGCACATCCTACAAAACATACAAAATGAGACAAAATAGTACCAAATCTTCGGGAAAATAACATAGCTGTAGAATTACGATCCTAGAAACATACACATAGTATTAAACACATATTCCAATATAATAAAGAGCCTATCTATCCTGTCTTGAGCAGAATTTGGGGTGAATAAAGGCGTAATTATTGGTACCATTTAGGGCGTTATCATGTCCCCTGGCAACATTCAGTAGATGTTGATGTTTCCTTTCAACACCTTATGTCAGCACACCTGAAAAAATATTACATTTAAAACCAAGAATGCAAAACACATCATGTAGGACCCGCTGAAGCTTTACCCTTACTTGTCCTATATTTGTGACAGAAACATTATTTCCATTAAACAATCTCATTTTTATACCTGATGAAGGTTTGGGATTTCTTAACAAATCTAATGATTCTACAATGTGATATGTGGCACCAGAGTCCAAGATCTATTGTATAGATTCTACTAAATTTATATCACATGTCCCTGTAGCAGGTGAGTAGTGCGTCACAATCTCAGCAGGCTGGCAAATGGCAAACCCCGCATGTCAGGAGGATCGAACTCAGTGAGCCATCAACTTGTCAATTTCTTGTCTGCAAGAAGATTTGGAAACCCGGTCTGTGAGACTGTTTTGGGCTTTGATCTCTTCTTACATTGATTGTTCTTCATCTACCAAATTAGCCATTTTTGACTTGAAACCAGGAGGATAGCCGTGTTTCTTGTAACATGTTTCCTCAGTATGGCCATTAAATCCACAAAAACTACATTGCATCTTTTTGGGATTTTTAGGTCTAGGATTTGCAGCAGATCTAGAGTTAGGTCTGCTGACAATATGATTTTGCCCCTGTCCATTTTTCTGAGACAATAGAACCATAGAATCTTGATTCTTGGCCCTGTTGGCTACATGCATCTTTTGTCTTTCAATCTTAATGGCCATTTCTAAACCATCATGGATTTCCGGAAACGGCACCATCAGCATTGCCTATGAAACCAATGGCTCATACTTATCCATTAAACCTTTAAGAAATTTCATGACATGTTCAGCCTCCATATGATTCATTAGTGTGCTAATTGCATTTGAGTGACATTGAGGATCACAAGAACAAACTAATACAGGCTTAATAGTCTTAATTTCTTCCCATAGAACCATCAATTTTGTGAAATATTGATTGACAGAATAACTGTCTTACTTCATCAGATGCATCTCTTCAAGAAGATCTGAATGTCTTAAGGCATCAACATTATATAATCTAGCTGCAAGATTGTTCCAAAATGCATTTTCACTCTTGAAGTACATCAAACTCTAGGCAATGGTGTTCTCTGCAGAATTCAAGATCAATGATATCACCATTGTATCACATTGTCTCCATTCATGGAAATCTACTGAATCTTCTTCTGGCCTTTTGATTATGCCGTCTATAAAGCCAATTATTTTCTTGGTGATTAACACCATCTCCATAGACATTTTCTATGGATTATAGTTCTTACCATTCATCAATGGTGGAACAATAACTAAAGATGGATTCTCATTAGTATGAACATAAAATGGACTGAAAGAACTTATTTCTTGTTTCTTAGCTTCCATGGCTATCAAGAACTCAATAATTGATCACAAATCAACAATGAAAGTGATATTACAGAAAAACCGATCAAGAAATGATCAAAAAACTCAGGAAAATAATGACATTTTACTCTCAAGAAACTGAAATCTCAAAAAAAGATGAAGAATACTCTCAAAATTCTTCAAATATTGGAGAGAAAACGTAGTAAAGCATACATAAATTCTCAAATTTCTGCTCTGATACCCTGATGAAGTTTATAGAATTATAAACTGAAAGTAAAATTCGGAATTATCATTGACGAAAGGAAAGTCACAAGTTAGGTTTACAATGCAGCTGATCATGGGGTATTTATAGCTTCATACACCTCATTGATCAATTAGAAGTTACAAACTTATTCGACAATACACTACATTATACTTAGCAGGCTGCTATGTCTTCACAAATCAGTCAATTTGTTGTATCTTCAAGCCAGTTGCCGAGGGTGCTTGTGTATTGTCGATGGTTGCACTCGGCATTTCCTTGACCTCTGATCTCAGTAACAATCAGGTGATGGATTTTCCATCCTTTATTTGCAGAGAGGGTAACTAATGCACGTATCGTATCTAATAGTGCAATAGGAGCAAATGTCTTGTTGTAATTGTAAAATGTAATTGTTGGTGCCTTGAAAAGGCTTTGGTGAAGTTTAAAGGGGGGGTGAATAAACTTAACACTTAAAACTTTTGGAGTTAACAAACTCAAGAACTTGAAGAAATTTTACACGATAGCTCAAGAGTCTGCGATGCTCGATAGTCTCTTGACTATTGATATTACGGAATTTTTTTGCAACGGAATTTATTCAAGTTAAGCCTTATTACTTGTTGTTAAAATATGATACCAATTATTAGATACTAAGTAGTGTATTTGTGTGATTCAGTTCCTAGTTCAGTAGGTTGATGTGTTAAATGTACTAAATGCACAAAGTAAGTAGGAAATTTTTATAGTGGTTCCAATCCTTTAATCCACTCTTCTCCTGTGATGTTGGAGGTAATTCACTAGAGATTCTTGAGGTAGCAGTTACAAAAATCCCTAAGTTGCTTGTCCTTCACCAATAACTATGGCTTCACTGGCCCGAACACTTGGAGCAGTAGGATTCTTTGCTCCAAAGTCTTCCACTGGTCCTTGAAGGGTAGGATTGCCTCTTCACCAGCTCCACCACAAACAACAGTCCTTGACACCCAAAGATGCTTCTCTGTCTTCAATAGATTTCTTATAAAAGAATGTTTGAATCAAGTAAGTGATTCAGCTTTCAGCAGCTTGATCAGGATGATATGATTAGCAGCTTGAGGTCTTCAAGTGTGTAAACTTGATGTAGCTTGAAAGCATATTACACTTGAACAATTTTACTGGATCAGTAGCTTTATGCTCAGTAGGGTCAGCAGGGTGTTTGATCGATTTAAATCTGATGGCTCATGATAGATCCTTAATTTTCCTCAATGTTCAGCACTTGTATCTGAGTTTGGAGTCCTCTATTTATAGGTAGTAATCCTTGTGACTTATGTTTGAAATTCAAACATAGCCGTTTCAGATTTGTCCCATTTGACTTGCTTTACATCACATTGTTCATAGTAATCGATAATTGTCGAATGCTTTTGATTTGTTCTGATCTATCCACCCTTTGACTTCTATCCATTGGATAATCCTCTGTTTCTTCCCAACGTCCATTTAATCTTAACAATTGATTTTTTTGATAAAATCAGAGGTTTTTTGTTGTCCTTTTCTTTGTAATCATCCAATATAACCTTTGAATAATCCGAGATATACATCAGTAGGTTCCTATGAATGTAAGTCTGCTGAAATATGTATCATACAGCTGCTCCAAGGTTGTTGTGTTTATAAAAACACTTCAGTTGACTTCTCTTATATCTAAATTTTTATTGTGAAGTTAGAATACACCATTTTGAATATAACTAAGTTCCAATCACCACTTAACTTGTGGAACTTAGACCTTGTACACAAGGTATATGTAATCAATTTTGGTCATCACAGACTTCCCTAAATTTTGATTCCATATCCTTGACTTTAAATACTAAGTTTGATCCTTTAGTGTTCAATAACTGAGTTTTAGCCCTCAGCCTTCAATCTTCAGTAGGTTCCTAAACTAGTCTACTGACCTATGTACCCTACTGATCTAGACGGGTCTGCTGATGTAAGTCAGCTGAACTTTTACAGTGCTTGTTTGATCAAACCTATACAAGATCAAACTCTAATAATCATATACATTTGATCTAGACATCTTTTTGACTTTGCTCTATAATAGCTAGTCTGGCACTTATCACTAAAACATAAAATAAGTCCAACAATTTCCCCCTTTTTGGTGATGATTCCAATACCCTCCTTACAGCAAAGCAAAAATATTAAAAACAAAAACAGAGCAAATATATTCATTTCTCATTATAACCATTTGTTCAAAAGTATCACAAGCTAGATTCTGCAAAAATAAAATGTCTGCGTAGGTATGCTGATCTATTGTCTTCTTTCTCTTTCTTCTCTTTCCTTCTTATGCAGCTCAGAATATGCTCTTATCTCTCTAACCATTTATCTCATCCATTCATTTTCAATAAGAGAGAAATCAATGTGAGGATTCACTTATTTCCACCATTTCCATGCCTTAGGTAGAGTAAGGTTGATCTGATGTAATCTAAAGCCTAAACGCATGTATACTTCTTTGAATTCGTTCTGTGATTCCTTTGCTGATGTGGTAGGAAGACTTCTTCCACCTCTACCACCTCTTCCACCTCTATGTGCAGATCTTAAGGCTTTAACCCTTGCTTCCCAAAACTTAAGTCCCAGAAAAGAATTTAGTCCCACATGGAAATCCTTGTCATGGTAAGGTCTTCTCTTGTTGTTGTAAAGCTTCTTATATTCTCTGAGAAGATCATCAGTAAGTGGAAGTCTGCCAGGTGTAGGTTCTCTAAAAGCATTGGTGTCAGCTTCCCATCTCTTCCTAGCAAAATTCCTAGAAGCCTCTTTTGCTACTGCTGTTTGGCTCTCTTCCCTCTTATTGACATCATCAACAAAATGGGACAGCAGGCCATGAACACTTTCCTGTGTGATTACTAGATTGTTTAGTTGACCCTCCATAATTTTAGTTCTTGTCTCAACTGCAGTAATCCTTTCTTGCATAGTCTGGTCCAGTAGATTGATCCTCTCAGTAAACTTAGGATCCAATCCAGCAGATTGAAGTGTTCCAGCGGGCTCATCCACAGTAGGATTAGGTGCCTCAGCAAGCTTGTCAAGTTTCTGTTGAATAGATTCAAATTGGTCTTTCAGAAACTTGTCCTTCAGTGTGTTTCCTTGTCTGATCCCCTTTACATCTAGAGCAAGGTCAGCAAGAGCATACTGAGTGGAAGTACTATTGGAAGCAACAGTTTGAGTACTTCTTCCCCTATTCTCCACTGAATTCATCAAGTCTTCATACCTCTGCTCTTGCTTGTCAAGTTGAGTTCTTAATCTTGTAATGTTACTCCTGACAGCCCTCAACTCATCCACAATTTGTGCTGGTACCCCACCAGCCATATGTCCAGCAGCTTCATCAGCAGGCTCTTCAACATTATAATGTGCCCTCTGTCTACTGACAACCATGGCCCAGCTCATATCCCTTCCAGCAGGATAAGGTCCTTGGAATTCCTCTAGAATTGGATCTTGGGTAGGTTCATCAAAAATAGGTACAAATGCCTGTTGAGGTTCAGCATCTATAGGTTCTTCCTCAGGCACTTAAAATTCTTCATCACTGTAATCATAGCCCAGCAGCTGTTCATCCTCATCAACAACAATAGTCTGCTGACTACCTTTATCCATAGTGATTTTTCCTCCAGCAGGCTCTACTACAGCAGCCTGTTCTTGAACAACAGCAGGGGTTTCCTCCAAACCCATTTCTAGTTCCAACCTGTGTCCAGGTGCTGTCTGATCCTCAGCAACCTCTACCACCAGTTCCAACCTTTGTCCAGGTGATGTCTGATCCTTAGCAGCCTGTACCTCCTCAACAATCAATGGTGATCCTTCAAATCCCATCACCATATCCAATCTCTGTGCTACCACTGTTTGTTCCTCAGTGATCAGCACTCTCTGTACAAGAATTGCAGGGAATTCAGCCATATTATCTCTTTGAAATTCCTTAACATCAGCAATCCTTCGTAGAAAATTGGTAGTATTGGATAGAGTGTCCTAAGTATCAATCCATGTTTGATATTGAGCAGAATTCTCAGAACTGACATCAGGCTCACAATGATCAGTAACCCTTTCTTCTTCCAAATCTTCATTCTGCTGATCAACAGTAAGTGCATCAGATTCTTCAACAAAGACAATATCTATCTCACCAACCACCCTTTTTGCACCAATATGTATTCCTTCATTGATTTGTGCCTCCAGATCATCCATGGTGAGATCTTCCAGATCCCCATCCATTTGACCGATCTGCGGCCTTGGCGAGACCTACGAGATCGAGTGGTATTGTATACTTGGTTCATTTAATAATGCAGTCCTACTGACTCCTCCTAGACAAGAGGGATGGTCATCACCAGAATCAGATGATGAAGAGTCATCACTGTCTGATTCATTTCTAGGGTCTCTGAACTTGATACCCTCTACCTTCTTTTGCTGATCAAAGAGATCCATCAGTCTTGCTTCCAGCAAAGAGGTATCAACAAGATCAAACAAACTTTCCACTCCTAACTTCTCAAAAGCCCATTCCTCAAAGTCTGTCATTGGTTCTGCAGCTGGCTTTTGTCTTTTATAGAACCCAAACTTCCATTGAAAGTAGTTTGCAACCAGTAGGAGTTTAGGATCAACATATCCTTCTTTCTTCTTTTATTACTTCCTTTCAAATGGCATGGTTGGCTTTCTAGGAGCTGTGTGTCCACTCTACTGAACTCCAAAGGTCCCAACAAGCAGAGTTAGAGTTTCTTCGACAAATGCCTCTAGGTCAGTAGGTTGCTCAGATTGTATGTTTGTTCCTACTACCTCCATCTGTTCCACACTTTGTTTCCCCTGACTTACATGCTCATCAGTAGGGTCAGCAACAACTTGCTCTTCCTCCTGACTTCTTGCAGAACTTGTAGGGTCTTGTACCAAAGTTTCAACTTCCACAGCAGGTGTAGACTCAGTAGTCTGCTGTGGTTCTTCAACAAGTTGCTCAACAACAACATGTGCAGCTTCAGTAGGCTCAACAGCCTTTATAGGGAAGGATTCAACAACCTATTCACCAGGCTCAGGTTCAGCAGTCTGATGTGATTCTCCAGTAGGTTGCTCAACAACAACCTCTACTATCTCAGTAGGCTTGATAGTTGTTAGGGGCTCAGCTTCAATAGCCTCTTCTTCCTCTTCTTCACTCTGAGCCTCCAGAATCCTTAACAGTTTTTCTTTGCCATGTTTCTTTTTCTTGGCAATTTCTTTCATTATTTTGGAAAGTTGCTTTGATTCAGCTTCAACAGCTTTCCTCTTCTTTGTAATTTCAGCAATATCAATAATTTCCACTTCAACTGGACCCTCAGTTGAATCAGCAGTCTCTGCTGTTTGCTTCCTTGTCTTTCTAGGCTTTAACATCTCTGTGATCTTTCTTGTATCAGTAGCCTTTCTCTTCTCAACTACCTTTTTAGGTGCAGCAGACTTAGCAGCTTGCTTAACCTGCTCACCACCAGCATCATCATCTCTTCTATCATCACTCTCAGTGGCTTCATCATCCATATCTTCATCATCATCCAAACCAGGAATAGGAGTAGCAACTTCTGGCTTGTATCTGGATTTGTTAATCTATTCAGATGAAATATCAGGTATCTGAAAATGATTCAACAAGGTCTGAATCAGTAGACCTAGGGGATTGGTTTTGCACTTCCTTATACCATCTCTATCTTCAGTAAACACCTTCTTCATGTAGTGTATAAAGAATCCAGCCCAATAAAACTTCATACTTCTGCAGATGATGATCAGCAGGTCTATTTTAGGTCCAGACAGTGTATCTAGACTCCCAATGAATCCAAAAATGGTTTTGGCAATTAATTTGCTCAGCAGGTTATACTCATATCCAATATGCTTCACATTAATGCTTAGAGATGAAGATATCTTCTCATTTGTTTTATTGCATCCACAAACTTCATCCTTGGAAGATTCATTGCTTCTAGATTTGTAGGAGCATTATTTCCAGGCCCAAAATGAAAAACCTCTCTCAGCAGGTCTGAAGAGATTTCAATCTCTCTACAATTAACCGTTGTAGTGAAGGCCTCTCTACCTTCATGCATAACAATATTCTTCCAGAATTCCAATACATTGACCTATGAAATTCTCTCCAGTATTCTATTGATAACATTCTCCAATCCAGCAATTCGTCTGATTCTTCGTCCTATGTTAATGGCTAGTTCAGTAGAGTGACAGTCATTAACATAACCTCTTACACTTTGACTGGTGCCAATATGAACAGCATCCTTGTTGGCCATTATAGATGAGAAAGATGAAGAAGAAAACTTTCAAATTTGTGTTTACACAAGATGTTTGTAGAGAAATCGCAATTTGAGAGTTGTATGTATCCTCTGTGTATATGTGTGTATATAAGGCAGAGAGTAGTGGTTGGAAACTGTCAGATCGTGTACTGTAGCATTAACCACGATTAAATATGAGTAAATGAGATCATGACACGTGGCCCATAACTCATCCATAAAGATTTGTAACCGCTCGATCGTGTAACCGCAGTTATAAAGATAAGATAAATATCCCGCAATTTTTCTTTTTGACTTTAGTAAAGTTTGACTGTAACATATCCTTCAGCAGCATTGTTATCATTAGATTTGGTTCAGCAGTCTGCTGACATAATGTCTCAGCAGCCAGCTGATAAGGTTACTCTGCTGATCTTCAATTTTCCTTGTATTGTCCAACTGAAAATACAAGATGAAATTTAATACCAATGACTTATCTGTCAAGTGAGCTCACCCAACATGACAAAGACCAATCCCCTTGGCAACTTCATTTGCTCAATTTTCCAAACATAAGTACATGGAATTGTTGATACCAATGACTAATCTGCTAAGTGAGCTCACCCAACATAGCAAAGACTAATCCCCTTGTTGAATTCCAGTACATTGCTTATCATAAGTGTATCAGTCAACTTTTATAATTCCAAGTTATGTCCTTAACTTAGAAAATCTTTCACTATGCAATGGTTTAGTGAAAATATCAGCAAGTTGATCTTCAGTAGGGATATACAGAACCACCACATCTTTCTTTTCAAAATGATGTCTCACATCAATATGCTTGGTTCTTGAGTGCAAAACATGATTTTCTGTGATTGCAATTGCACTTGTGTTGTCACACATTATAGGAATTTCACTTTCCTCAATCCCATAATCCCTTAACTATTGTCTTAACCATAGTATTTGTGTGCCTGTGACTTCCAAAGACAATATATTCGAAATTTTCAAAGAAGTGAAAGTTGATATTGAATTCTGTTTCTTGCTAAACCAGGAAACCAGTCTATTTCACATTAACTGACAGGTTCCTGTGGTGCTTTTTCTATCAATTTTGCATCTAGCATAATCAAAATCTGAGTAGGATATAACCTTGATGGTTACATCTTTTGAATACCAAATTCCTACATCCAAAGTCTCTTTTAGATATTTGAGAACTCTTTTAACTGCAGCTAAATGACTTTCCTTAGGTTTTGATTGAAACCTTGCACAAACACCTACAACAAAGGATATATCAGGTCTGCTGGCAGTGAGGTACAGCAGACTGCCTCTTCCTTCTGTATAAGGTATGATCAACATCTTTGCCTTCTTTGTCTTCATCCAATCTAATGTTAGTACTCATAGGAGTTGATACTTTGGTGTTGTTTTCCATACCAAACTTCTTCAGCAGCTCTTTGGTGTACTTGGTTTGATGAATGAAGATTCCATCTTTCATTTGTTTGACTTGTAAACCAAAAAAGTAGTTCATTTCTCCTATCATGCTCATTTGGAATTTACTTTTCATCAGATTTGCAAACTTCTCACAAAGCACTTCATTTTCAGAACCAAATATTATGTCATCAACATAAATCTGTACCAGTAGGGTGCTGTCTCCTTCACTGATTCTGAAAAGAGTCTTGTCAATGGTATCTTTGATAAAACCATTGTCCACCCAGAATTGAGATAGGGTCTCATACCGTTCTTTTGGTGCTTGTTTCAAACCATAAAGTGATTTATTGAGTCTATACACTTTATCATCTTGATCTTTAACTTCAAAACCAGGAGGTTGCAGAACATAGAACTCCTCTTCTATAATGCCATTCAAAAATTCACTTTTGACATCCATCTGATATACCTTGAAGTTCTTATAAGCAGCATATGCCAAGAATAACATGATAGCTTCTAATCTTGCAACAGGGGCATATGTTTCATCAAAATCTATTCCTTCTGCTTGAGAATAGGCTTTTGCTACTAGTCTGGCCTTATTCCTTACAATGGTACCAGATTCTTCCAATTTGTTTCTATATACCCATTTTGTTCCAATAATGTTTGCATGATTAGGCCTTTCCAGTAGTGTCCAAACTTGATTTCTTTCAAATTCATTCAATTCTTCTTGCATAGCAATTATCCATTCTGGATTCGAAATTGCTTCTTCAACAATTTTAGGTTCCATTTGAGATTGAAAACATGTAAACATAGCTTCTAATTGTCTTCTAGTCCCCACACCTTGCTGTATGTGGCCAATAACTTGTTCAACAGGGTGATCCCTTAACCATTATGGATTTTGGTTAGATTGATTCTCAGGAACATCATCTCCAGTAGGGTCTGCTGTTTCTTCAACAGGGGGCTCAGCAGATCCTTGAACTGCTTCAGTTGTTGCATTAGTATTGTTACCAGCAGGGGTTTCAGCAGGGGCAGAGTCAGAAACCTTTAAGTCATTAAATCTTTCCAAAACATCAACACATTCTGGATCAGTGGCTTGTTGATTCTCAGAAGGTTCTGAACCTTCATCTTCCATTCCAGTGAACTTAGGTTCATCAAACACACCATCTATTGTTTCTTCATGTTTCAGTGTCCTTTTATTCAGTACCCTGAATGCCTTGCTGACAGAAGAGTATCCCAGGAAGATTCCTTCATCAGATTTTGGTTGGAAGGCCTTCAATTGCTCCTTATGATTTAAAATAAAACATTTACTTCCAAATGGATGGAAGTAAGATATATTAGGTTTTCTTCCATTCCAAATCTCATAAGGTGTCTTCAGCAGCTTCTTGTTCACTGAGGTTCTATTTTGTGTATAGCATGCTATATTAACTGCTTCAGCCTAATATCTTTCAGGCAATAATGCTTCACAAATCATATTTCTTCCTGCATCTTTTAAAGTTCTGTTTCTTCTCTCAACAACCCCATTTTTCTGAGGTGTACCAGCAGCAGCAAGTTGATGTTGTACACTATTCTATTCACAATATTCTCTTATAACTTTATTGAGAAATTCAGTACCCTTATCTGATCTGATCTTCACTACTGTTACACTTTTCTCATTTTGCAATCTCTTCAAAAGTTCAGGCATCTTTTGAAGTGTTTCACTTTTCTTGTTCATGAATACTACCCAAGTGTATCTTGAATAATCATCCACAACCACTAAAGTGTACTTCTTTCCTGTTACAGTTGTTCGTGTTACTGGTCCATAAAGATCCATGTGCATCAGCTCCAAAACTCTTTTTGTTGACTACATTGTCTTTGATTTGAAGCTTGATTTTGTTTGTTTACCTTGCTGATAGGCATCACATATAGCATCCTTTTTGAATGCGATCTCAGGTAAACCAATCACCATTTTCTTCTTCACCAACTGATTGATATCATCAATGTTTAGATGATTCAACTTCTTATGCCATAACCAATTAACTTATGACTTGGTATGCACAATCAGGCAGGTTTCTGGAATAGCAGTAGACCAATCCACAACATACATGTTTTGTTGCCTTCTTCCAGCCAACACAACTTGATCACCTCTTTCACTGATGACAATACAGGTGCCCTTGTCAAAAGTGACCTTGTTAATCCATTTCTGATTGTTAATCCATTTCTCACAAGTGTGCCATATCCTCTTGTGTATCCTGGTGTGTTCTAGTTGCCAAAATTCACTCTTGGACCATCCTTTGCCACAAAGTTTGATAGACAGTGCTTATTCTTTGTCATATGTCTGGAACATCCACTGTCAAAGTACTAGACACCCTACAAAACAAAGTTAATGCATTTTAGGTACCCAAAACTATTTGGGTCCATAGTGGTCAGTGGCAAGCATGACCCTTGGCAAATTTCCATAAGGTCTTCTTTGAAAGGTATCATACTTTGGTTCATACATGTATTATACACATCCATAAGGTCTAACAATTGGTTGTGTAGGATTCACATATGCTTTCTGGCCTTTTGGAATATAATGATGTTTAAAGTGATTTCTTTTGTTAGAAACACTAGCATAACCATAAGTTTGTTGTCTGTTAGGAACAGCCCTGTACTATGGAGTCTGCTGAGGTCCTTACTGAGGTCTTGTATAAGTCCTCTACGAAGTCCTCTACTGATTCTATTGCTTAGGTTTTAGCCTAGCAGCATGGTTATACCTGTTGTTTCTAGCAGTAGGTGTAGGAATATTCCAATCCTCATCAGTAGGGAACAATCTACCTTTCCCCCCTGAGATAAGTATCCCTAGAATGATTGACCTTATTAGGCTTAGGATTCTTATCCTTTGAATATTTCTAATTTTTATTCTTTTGTGGTCCAGCAGACTTGGTAGCCGGTCTGCTATTAGTAGGTCTAGAAGGTACAACAGCCCTACCGTTAGATTTGTTCTTTTTGTTAGGTGCTGTTGACCTTTTTGAATTCTGATTTTGCTTCCTTGAAGCTTTCTCAGTAGGCTTTACTGTCTCATCAACCTTTTTGGAAGTTGGATCATGTGCAGGCACAAACTTATGACCAATTCTGGTGCTAGGTTCAGTGACCTTACTGGATCCCATCTTATTAGATTGTTGAGTTCCAAATCCAAGCCTTGTTCTATCACCATAATGCTTTCCAGATTTGAATGTAGTGGAGGAACAAGTTTGTTCAGCAGATTCAACAACTACTGAATGTTCAGTAAGCTTATGTTGATCCTGTCCAACTTCTTTTTCCTTACCCTTGAGAATTCTTAATTCAGCATTTAACCTTTCAACTTCTGTTTGAAGAGCTTCTTTTCAGCCTTCACAATCTCATAGCCAGATTGTATTATCCTTAGTTGATTAAGGATGGCATCCAAAGTTTCTTCATTGTCAGAATTTTTAGGACTTGAACCATAAGTTGATTCACAATTACTTCCAGTAGGAGTGTTAATAGATACAGAATTGTATACCTCCTCTGTTTCATCCATATTTAACATTAAAGCATAATCTTCCATATCAGCAACAAGTGCAGTATCATCAGATTCATTTCCCTTTTCTGATTCTACTTCATATCCTGATTCATGTTCAGCAACCATAGCTTTCTTGCCTGATCTTCTTTGTTGGCTTTTGCTCTTCAGTAGGTCTGGACAATCAGGTCTAAAATGTCCAGGCTTCTTGCAATTGAAGCAAAGATAATCAGGTTCCTTTTTTCTATTTTAATTCAGGACAGTCAGGTTTGAAGTGTCCTGGTTTCTTGCAATGATAGCACAAGTAATCATTATCTTTCTTTGATTCTTCCTTTTTCTTTTCACTGAATTTCTTTGTGAAATTCCTTGGAGAACCCTTTCCAGTTTTCATCATTCTGATTTTCTTGCTCAGTAGGGAAATTTGCTCTTGTATCTCATCCAGTATATCATCTTGAGCTGCTGATGTTTCTTCTGGATGTGTAGCAGCCAATACAGTGGTCTTTGGTTCTTCTTTTTCAGTCTTAGGTACAAGTTTCTTACTGAATTCATATGCCTTGAGGTCTGAAAATAATTTGAAGGTGTCTTCTTCAAGAAAAATCCTCATTTCTTCTATGGCAGCCACCTTCATCTTCCAAACTTCTTTTGTAGGTAATGCTTCCTTGATTTTTGAATTGATTTCTTCCTGTGAGTACTTCACATTCAGTAGAGTGTGTTCATCCATGATTGCATTGAATCTTGAATCCATTTGTTCAATGGTTTCATTTGGTTTCATTTTGAACTCCTGGAACTTCTTCTTTGCCACACTGATCTTGTTCTTCTTGATTGCATCAGTTCCTTCACAGATTAACTGTAACTTGTCCCAAAGTTCTTTTGCAGTCTTGAAATCTTTCACCTTCATGTACATATTGCTATCCAAGGTTTTGTATATGATATCAATAGCAATATTATTGAGGTTTTCTCTTTTTCTATCTTCAGCATTCCATTCTCTTTTTGGCTTTGGAATGTACTGTGTCTCATTCCCCACTGTTACTGACATGGTAATCTCCATTGGTCCATCTAAAAGGACATCCATCATCTCATCATGTGATGCAGCTAAATAAGCCTGCATACGACGTTTATACTCATCAAAACGATCTAAAAAACACATCAACATTTTTCTAGCATACTGGTTGTTATCCATGATGCAAAGCTTTGAAAATCAGAAACTTGAAAAAGTTTTCAAAGTATTTTCACAAGCACAACATGTAGGATTACTTCAGAACAGAAGCATTGCTCTGATACCAATTGTTGGTCCCTTGAAAAGGCTTTGGTTAAGTTTAGAGGGCGGTGAATAAACTTAACACTTAAAACTTTTGGAGTTAACAAACTCAGCAACTTCAGCAGTCTGGTGATGCTCAGTAGTCTGCTGACTATTGATATTACTGAATTTGTTGCAGCGGAATTTATTCAAGTTAAGCCTCATACTTGTTGTTAAAAGATGATACCAAGTATTAGATACTCAGTAGTGTATGTGTGCGATTCAGTTGCTAGTTCAGTAGGTTGATGTGTTAAATGTACTAAATGCAGAATATAAACGCAGAAAGTAAGTAGGAAATTTTTATAGTGGTTCCAGGTGGTGTAATCCTGTAGTCCACTCTTCTCCTATGATGTTGGAGGTAATTAACTAGAGATTCTTGAGGTAGCAGTTACAAAAATCCATAAGTTGCTTGTCCTTCACCAATAACTATAGCTTCACAAACTGAACACTTAGAACAGGTAGGATTGCTGCTCCAAAGTCTTCCACTGGTCCTTGAAGGGTAGCATTGCCTCTTCACCAGCTCCACCACAAACAACAGTCCTTTACACCCAAAGATGCTTCTCTGTCTTTAGTAGATTTCTTATAAAAGAAAGTTTGAATCAAGTAAGTGATTCAGCTTTCAACAGCTTGATCAGGATGATATGATCAGCAGCTTGAGGTCTTCAAGTGTGTAAACTTGATGTAGCTTGAAAGCAGATTACACTTGAAGAATTTTACTGGATCAGTAGCTTTATGCTCAGTAGGGTCAGCAGGGTGTTTGATCGATTTAAATCTGATAGCTCAAGATAGATCCTTAATTTTCCTCAATGTTCATCACATGTATCTGAGTTTGGAGTCCTCTATTTATATGTAGGAATCCTTGTGACTTATGTTTGAAATTCAAACATAGTTGTTTCAGATTTGTCCAATTTGACTTGCTTTCTTTCACTGTTCATAGTACTGACACTGTCATAATGCTTTTTGACAGTTTACAGTCTGTCCACCCTTTGACTTGTATCCATTGGATAATCCTCTGTTTCTTCCCAACGTCCCTTTAATCTTAACCATTGATTTGTTTGATAAAATCGGAGGTTGTTTGTTGTCCCTTTCTTTGTAATCTTTCAATGTAACCTTTGAATAATCCGAGATATACATCATTGAGTTCTGTTAATGTAAGTCTCTTTGAAATATGTATCGATCCAATCTGCTCCAAGGTTGCTGTGTTTATAAAAACACTTCAGCTGACTTCTCTTATATCTAAAAGTTTATTGTGAAGTTAGATTACACCATTTTGAATATACCTAAGTTCCAATCACCACTTAACTTGTGGAACTTAGACCTTATACACAAGGTATATGTAATCAGTTTAGGTCATCACAGACTTCCTTAAATTCTGATTCCATATCCTTGACTTTAAATACTAAGTTTGATCCATTAGCCTTCAATAACTGAGTTTGAGCCCTCAGCCTTCAGTCTTCAGCAGGTTCCTAAACTAATCTACTGACCTATGTACCCTACTGATGTAAGTCAGCTGACCTTTTACAGTGCTTGTTTGATCAAACCTATACAAAATCAAACTCTAATAAGCTTATACATTTGATCTAGACATCTTTTTGCCTTTGCTCTATAACAGCTAGTCTGGCACTCATCACTAAAACTTAAAATAAGTCCAACTGTAATATCGCCGGATGGATCAAAGATCCACCCGATTACGCAGCGGAAAGTACAAGATCTAGATCTAGTCAACCAAAATACATGTATAAAATAGATCTAAACTACGAGGTGGTTTAGATTGCTTACCTGTTTATTGTGAATAAACGTCTATAACAATATTCAATCCAAGATAGTTGAGAAGCCAAAGTCTTCCAACGTGTATCTTTAAGCACCACCAAGTGGATGGTGTTTCAAGCCGCCGGACCTCCTCGATATGCTACCGGAATAATCTTGAGGATTATCCCAACTCAAACCCCTAGTGTTGAAGCCAAAAATTCTAAGCTTCAAACACTCATCTAAGTCGCATGTTATGTGTTTCATTGAGGCTTGGGAGAACTCTCTTTATATCGGAGAGTAATCCTTGTCCTCCAAGGATTTAATAATTAAGTGATACTTATTAGATTAATCCTTATACCAAATAAAAGATAAATAAAATAATTATCCCAAACAAATTAGGATAAATAATGTCATTATCTAATATTCATGATTTATCAATTAACAAATAAAAGATAAATCACACACTAAATAATTATCCAAGAAAACTAATTCCTTAATAATTAATTAATAATAAAATGCGCCACCCTTAATTAAATAAAAGGTCCACACGTATTTTTTGACACATTGGGCCGAGTCCACGAAAAATTTCATTTCCGTGTATTTAATTATCTAGTCCAACTAAACAATTAATCCACATATCAATTAAATAGTCCAATACAACTATTTAATTACAATTGAGGTGAAACGACGAGAAATCGTATATGCTATATTATGAGCCACGTCGGGGACCATGGACCCATATTCAGCAGCTACAATAAATTAAATAATATTATCTGTCAGACCGAACAATAATATTCAATCTATTAATTCCGGGATTACACCACCATAAACCCGAAACTGAACTCTGCCGAATATAGATAACTTATACTCAACTATGAGTTGTAAGGTGTCCACTGATATAATCATTACATACGGATAAATCCTCTATAGACTGTTCGTTTCGATCGGGATATCTCCGTAGACCTTATCGAAAAATCTTATCCTTATTTACCATTAACCCACTAGTGACCAATTAGTTCATAACTAATATAATATGAACTGAGCTCATCGATCAGTTTCTAGGATTAACAAATAAGGGAACTGTCTGTCTACTTCCCAGGGGAAGGAATGGATTCCATATCTGTGATAGCACAGACTACTCACTCATCCTAGAATAGAGCCAACGAGATGTGTTGGACCACATACTACGAAGTGATCCTTACTAACACGTCAAACTCTACCCTAGTCTAAGCAATCTTCTGTGATCACCTCAGGATTGAGATTAATCCATATATGATCATCTTGTGATTCGATAAGACTTCTCGATTACGGAATTATATCGAGAACTCAAATCAAATCGGTCCAGCCCTATATGATTATCATCATATATAAATGCCCCACTATGTACCCTATTACCGACAGTCCGGATAAGACTGTCACACCGTAAAGTGTTATGGGCGCATTATTAGCATATTAATCATGAGCCCCATACTCAGATTAATCAACGCTACGGACTAAGTTATTTTTAAGTACATCTCACTAACTCAATCCTCTTGTGTATAGCCATACACTGAGTTATGTGATTACATAAACGCGGTACTTAGGGTTTTCAGTAGTGTCTTAATTATAAGCATACGTGCATATAATGAGTTGAATCATTAATTCTGTCCTAAAACAATTAGATAATTGTCTTTCGGGCACTACACCTAGCAGTAATCCACTCCAAACTTTTGAGAGTAGCCTTTGGCTATGAGTCTTGCATTGTGTTTTTGAATGGAGCCATCGGGATTAAGCTTTGTTTTATATACCCACTTAACACCGATGACCTCTTTGTTTGGAGATGGACTTACTAGCTCCCACGTTTCATTCATGTTTATCTTCTTAATTTCTTCTTCTATTGCATTTCTCCAAACTTCTTCTTTGGAAGCTTCTTCATAACTTCCTGGTTCTATCATGGTGACATTGCATCTCTCAAAAATCTCAGTCAAGGATTTTGTTTTCCATGGTGGTGTCTCTGGAGAAGAACCTTCATCTTATGATGTTTCTTCAATGATAGCGGGAGCTGGTCGTTCTAGTTGACGGCGGTCTTCTTCGTTGGTTCGTAGAAGTGGTGCCATATTAATAGTTTTCCCTTCAACTTCATCTGTTGCTACTTGACAGGCATAAAAGAGATTGTCTTCATCATCCTTTTCTTCAGAAAAGTTTGCTTGATGATTCCTTTTTAATCGTCATACCTTCTCAACATGACTAAATTTCTTGTAATTTTTGCATTGTGGTTTTTCCTTTAGACCAACAATCCTTTTCTAAATGGATCTTCCACTTGGATATACTGCAAGGAGAAAATGTTTTGTTTTGAGGCTCTATATTTTTAGAACTTTCATTTGTTCTTTGATCATTTTGTTTAGATTTCAGTGACGGTGTTTTGAACTTGGATAGTAAAGCATTTTCACTTGTGCCTTCATGAAGCCTTTCCAATCAATGTTCATGAGCTTTCAATGATCCCATTAATTTTTAAGCAGTCAATTTTTCAAAATCTTTTGACTGCTCAATAGCTGTAATGATTGGATCAGAATTTTACGTACATGTAATTATTATATTTTCCACAATTTTCTTCTCTGGGACGTTTTCTCCATTCGCCTAATGAATCTACTAGTATAGTAGTCTTTAGCATTCTCTGACTCTTTCATTTTTGAATTCTTGAAATTTCTCCTCAATGAATGAAGTTTTGAGACTCGTACCTTTTCATTCCCATGAAACTCCTCCTGCAACTTATCCATCACTTTTTTAGCTGTCTTGGCACTCATGATTCTCAAAATTAATTCTTCAGTCAGGCTTAACTGAAGAGCTAATAATGCTTGGGCATCTTTTTGTTGATTCTCCTTGAGCTCTTTCTTTAGTGCGGTAGAGAAATTTGAGATGTCGTTGGGGATGATAAATCCCTTACTTACGATATCCCATAAATCTTGAGCACAAATGTTGGTTCTCATTTTAATGAACCAGTAGTAAAAATTTTCACTCTGAGAAATTGGAACCAGAATGGATGAGCGGAGTGTAGTCTTCCATGATGTGGGTTTTGCCTAATTGTTGTTGTATCGAAACCGAGATCTGATAACACTTGTTTGAATTTTTGTACTAAGTATAATGGAGAAGGCTAGGATTGCCCTCGGTAAGATTGGAAATGATTTATAGGTTGGGTAGATTGGAGAAAGGAATTCGATTGTATTGATTGTTTGATTCAAGTACATGGTGTAGTGCTATGTATATAATCTCCATATGATGACTCAAGCACCTTATGGAGTTTTCTAGATATTTCCTAATTTCTTATAATCACTAGTAGAACCTACATGTATCTAGTAGCTTCCATTCTAGTAGAGTGCAGCAATATTTTTTCTAGACTCTTACATACAACTAGAAGCTTCTATTCTAGAAATGTGTAGCACCATTCAACGGTATTCATTGTATGTAACTGCTCAATCTGTTCCCATCACATAAAACAGTTGCATCATTTAAAACATACATTTAACAATGTAAAACACTAAAAATAAAAAGAAGGGTATAAAAGTAAAACTGGAATTTTATTTTGAAAGAGATATAATTAATGAAATTAATTATATATAATTAAAGGATTTAATTATGGCTATTTAAGGAAAATAATACCATAATTTCTCATTTTTCACAACACGTTAAGCTTTTCTGAAAAACTGAGAAGATGCCGAGGCTTTTGCGAAAGAAAAAGGAGGAACGTAATCTTCCATAATCGAGGTTGATCGATTGAGCATTTGTGCAGACGATAGTAGAAGATTTTGATCACCACGAGAAGAGGATCGTTTCTATGCAAATAGTTTGATAAACGGTAAGCTTTCGATTCTAACCCTAGTTTAGAATTCATGAGTTCATGTGGTTTGAACCTACCATTTCAGTGTTTTGATAGTTGGCTAATCGTAACTCGTAATTATATATCATAGGATATTCATAGATGCCTTTGGAGTTGAGAATTCAAGGCGTTATATTGGATTTTTCTTTCAATTTCTTTTTCATAAGATCAAGGTAAAGGGGTGTTCTTAAACGGGTTTATTGTTGTTGTTAAGATGAAATACTTGCCGGTTTTGAGGTTGGAATAAGGTTGAATTCGATTGGAGTAAGTTACGGGGTCAAAATGGGCTAAATCCGAAGTCCATGCCGCCAGTGCAATCACACTAAGGTTTGGTGCAAGCGCACTGACAGCCCAGAGACTTCGATTTTGGTTCTGTTCGACCGGTGCAAGCACATAGAGTGATAGTGCAAGCACACTGCACCTTGTTTTCCTTTTTTCTCTTCATTTTGAATGTTTTAGTGGTTTGTGTTCCTTTGAGGGCATTTCATGTTATTTTAGAATGTCTATCATCGACTTCTGGTAGCCTTGGCTCAGCACCAAAATTGAGACCCTCGGGGAGAAGGTGGGAGCACCAGAAGGCGTTGTTGAGGCCTTGTTCGACATTGACTTAGTAGTCAATGATTCTTTCACAATATGCTAGGTAGAGTAACTAGTTGTCTAGGACTAGAAGTCCTTAGAAATCCTTCTACGGGAATGAATTAGGTGGTTAGAACTTAACTCGTAAGTACATATGTTGTTTTCGGAAAGCTAAAACGTCAATATCACTGGTAATGCACAAATCTAAATCGAAGCATGGGATTCTTACAGCCCGCTTGAAGCTATATGTCAAGGGCCAATGTGTAACTCCTACATGGAGACCTAAGACCATACCCTCTTGAGATGTGCTTAATATGTCTCAGTGCATTCTCACCATGCACAGTGTCCTTTGGTATTGGTGTAAAAAACTTACATGTGTCAGATATGCTATGTGATATAGTAGAGGGTGAGTGTGATCTCAATGGAACCTATGTGGTAGAGTTTGCAGAATTGAATTGTTCTGTGTGATATATTTTATATATATTCTATGTAACCGTTTCTTCTATCCTTTACTAAGTACGTAAGTACTTACCCCTTCTTTTTTATTTTTCCCCACCCGGAGAAGGTGGTTGTCAGGATGACGATGAGTACGGATACAATGACTGTATTGACGGAGCTAAGGTTTAAGCTCAAGATGATGGACAATTTTGTATGCTTTTTACTATTTTGTTTTCAGAGATAGATGATAGCACCTTTCTCTATTTCATTTGGGATGTAATAAGTAAAACAACATTTATTTCGTTGTTTGATCTGTTCAGTTTTCTTAGACATAGATTTTGGGACTTGGTGATTCTTTTGATTGTCGATTGAATTTATTCCACTTTTACTTTGATTAATTGTTACGAGGCTTGTGTATATTTTACTTTTGATGATTTAAAAAGTTAATATGTTGGGCATTCTTTACGGATAAGTAATTGGTATCCGGAACGGGGCATCACTGTTGGTATCAGGGCGAAAGTTCCTATCTTAAGTCTAAGTTCGTAGTTTAAGATGAATTTTTATAAGTTTCTATAGAAACTTAGCTGATCCTTTTTTTGGCAGATGGGTAAGAAGGTTACGAGGAGCACTAGTACATCGACTAAAGGGCAGACAAGTTAGGCTGTTACTGTTACGGGCAGACAAGTTAGGGTGTTGTTGTTACAGGAGAACTAGAGACGAGTCAGGGGTTGAATCAAGTAGGCATAGAATCATTGGAGGCTAGTGATGGTGAAGACATATCGAGAGAAACTTTAGGGGAGGAGACCCTTTTGGTTAACACTACTACTTTAGAAGGTACAATTCGGTGCCTTCATCAGCAGTTACTACTACCACCATCACCATTGGTGAGATCACCGTATCTTACCACCTCCCCCTTCCATGTCCCTAAATGCATCTACTATCATGTCCACACACCCGTCGTCCCACATGTCACACCCCATGTTTTATCAAAGCCTAAGTTACACCCCACAACCGTCCGTTGTCTTCAAAGGCGACGACAGGTTCTCTAAAAGCATTGGCGTCAGTTCAAATGCAGAGTTCGTGGATGAGTTCTTCCCAACAGCACAGAAGTCGGCAAAGGTGTGAGAGTTTTACAACCTTCATTTGAAGGGTTTGACTATCTTCGAGTACCAGAGGCGATTTCACGAAATTACAAAATACGTGCCTACAACCATGGCCACTGAACCAGACAGAGTGTTGCGGTTCATACAAGGTTTATCTAAGGGTATCATGGACCATCTAGTGGGAAACATGCCGAAGAAAACGAAGAAGATGTTGAACATGTGTTTGGATATTGACGAGCACAAGGTGAAATTGTTAGAGAAATTAGAGAAGTGACCCTTCAACACTTGTCAGGGACAGAGACAAGGACTGTCCCAAAGACCTAGGAGAGCTGCACCAGTTTCGGGCAGGGCACCACAGCCCAAATGTCCTAAGTGTAACATGTTGCATTCAGGAGAGTGTCGTCTGGGAACGGGAGCTTGTTTCCTTCGTGGAAACACCACACACTTGGCCAAGGGTTGTCCATAGAGAAGGGACAATCAGAGTTCAGCACTGACAACGCCTAGACCCCAGGCGGGGAAGGGTAAAGCAAGTGGTTTGTGCAAAGTGTTTTCGATCGATGCAGCTGTTTATGACACTGAGGACTATTTACGACTAATTTTGTGGTTTATATCGAGTTTTTCCGTAGCAATATATAATAATTTTTGACATAATCGATACAATAACTTTACTTAATCCGATAGACGTTCGATTCCCTTAGGACGACCCGGTAACACCTTTACTACGAGCCTTGCACTTGGGGTGTTCCGGTAATTATAAATTTAAAACGAGTTTTTACCGAACAAGGACAGAGTCGTGGCAAGTACCTTAAGTGTTTTTTTTTTTGAGTTTATTTTACTTTCTTGAGATATACCATTGTTGTTTGAAATACTTGTTTACATACTTGCTAGGTACAATACTTGTAGGAGGTTTACCTGTGTCGGCTTTATTTGACACCGGCGCATTAAGCACATTTGTGTCAGTAAAAGTAGCCGAGCAACATAGGATGCCTTTTGTGAAGTTAAAGAAACCCCTTTCAATAATGAAACCTTTAGGAAAAACATCTAAGGTTGACAAGATGATTCCCCGTTGTAAGATTCAAGTCAAAAAATACAAATGTGAGTTAGACTTGGTAGTTTTGGACTTTTCAGGATTTGATATAATCTTGGGTATAGACAGGTTGTTAGATAACCATGTGCACTTAGATTACAAAGACAAGAAAGTGAACATTAAAGCATCGTGGAAGACCCCTATGACCTATCAAGGTAATGTTAAGTATTCTAAGGTATGCCGTTATCCCATCATTTAGGTCCTTAGAGCAGCTAAGGCTGTAGAAGAAGGATGTGATGTGTTGTTTTTCTTTGCAATATAGAAGGCTTAGTAGATCCCAGAACTGAAAGATATTCCAATAGTAAAGGAATATCTAGATGTGATTACCAAAGAGTTACCGGGAGATATGCCGGACATGGTGATTGACTTCACTGTAGACTTAGTTCCTGGAGCAAAACTAGTAGCTAAGGTACCGTACAGGATGGCCCCAGCTGAGTTAGTAGTGTTGAAGGAGTAGTTGGCAGATATGTTAAAGAAGAAGACAATCAGGCCTAGTACATCACCTAAGGGAGCTCCAGTTTTGTTCGTCAAGAAGAAGGATGGTAGTATGAGGATGTGCATAGACTACAGTGAGTTGAATAAGTTGACCATCAAGAATAAGTATCCACTCCCGAGGATAGACGATTTGTTTAACAAACTTCAGGGGAAGAAAGTCTTTTCTAATGAGAAGGATATTCTAAAGATGGTGTTCAACACTAGGTATGGGCACTACAAGTTCATAGTCATGCCATTTGGTCTCACGAATGCACCCTCAACATTTGTAGACATGTGCAAAGGATTTTTATGCTGTATCTAAACAAGTTTGTGATAGTGTTCATTGATGATACTTTGATCTACTCAAGGGATGAGTATGAACACGAGGACCACTTGAGGATAGCACTGTAGATGCTTTGAGAAAACAGAATGTACGGGAAGCTTAGTAAATACGAGTTTTGGTTGGACAAAGAGATCGCTGTAAGTCACTAACGTCGATATTACTAGCAATAATACTAGGTACACCATAGTATAGTAAATGCGAGTCAAGGTCGATCCCACATAGACAATGCAACTTTAATTATAAACGATTCTATCCTAGTTAAGAAGCGACATAGATGGTCTTTGACCCACAATAAACGTGAAAGAAACATGGTATTTCTCCCCTTCTTCTCACCAATCTACTAGCTGGGATTAGTTAATATTTATGTTTACTTCCCCATATAATTTCCTCAAATTAATCGAGCGAGCTTTTAATTTAATTTTAAGCTATGGGTGCAACACCTAACCCAATCTACTGCGACCATGATAGTAGACATCTATACGCAAGCTACCCTCCTTAATTGGTCCGTAATAGCCCATACGCATAAAGAACTAGAATTGCCGATATCGAGTGCTAACTCATACCGCTAACCCGCCTAGACAGCTTTCGACACTGATCAGCACATTCCTAGGGTCCATCAAGACTTTGTCCAAATTAACACTTCACTATTCGTATTTCATGCTAGTTTTTTGATTACATTAAGTAGTTTGGCAACCTACTGTTAATTAAACCTATCGATCAATATAGCTGTAGAGAATCCTCGAGATTAAGCTTCCTAAATATTGCCTCGGTAAATCGGTATAGACCACCGATTTACCGGGGTCAGCTTTTCTTAATTCCGGATCTACATTGCTCAATTACGATTAATCTAAGTAAATCATGGGGTCGCTAAGCATGCAGATTAACTAAAACATATAAATACGAACAGAACTTCCATTTTGAAGGCAAAAAGGAACGTTCAAAGCTTTATACCTTCAACAATGGAGATCTAGCTCGATCCATTCAAGCTAGAGATGGTGGAGAATGGAAGAAAACCAGAAATAACTCCTCAAAAGCCTGGAATAACTTTATTTCATCAAATTGTATAATGTATATAATATATAATGGAATATAATTGAGTGCTTATGCAATAATCTGCTAATGCGGCTTTATATAAATACAATAGCCGACTTATGACTCATAGAAACCCTAACTGACCAAGTAGATGCGGCATAATCAATTTTGTGTTCCTCAAGGCCCTCGGTTTACCGGCCCTAGCCCTCGGTAAACCAGGCTGACTTTTCCACTATTTCTTTAGCAGACTTATTCTTGGACATCAATTACTCGGCCTACATTCTCCTTTTGATGGGGATCTATTCTCTAATGCTCCAGATCTGTTCTCCAATACAAAACGAGATAAACAGTTCCAAATCTTCAGGAAAATAACACAGATGCATAATTACGATCCTGGGAATACACACATAGAATTTAACACATATTCCACATAATAATGAGCCTAACTATCATCTCTTTAGTAGAATTTGGGGTGAAAATAGGTATAATTTATTGTACTTTTTAGGGCGTTATCAACTACCCCCCACATAGCTTTTGATCGTCCCGAGCAAAAAGGTGCAAAAGAAAACAACATCCTGATCAATATACAAGTTAATTAAAAACAACTATACTTCACAAAGTCATGATCAAGAATATGCCACTCATATCCATCAGTAACGCATTAAACACTATTAACATCATGAGCAAATGTGTGTGTGCAATAACTTTTATAACCGCTTAGTAATGCAGACAATCTCACATTACGTCAACCCGTAATCGATCAAACTAGTCTCGAACATGTTATTTATTATCAAAATAGCTGGCAAGGTGAAGATCGAGAATCAAGTATGTATTACTCTTAGGCTCGCGTTTGTCGGTCCATGCAAAAGTTGTTCGTTATAAGATGAAGTTTGTAGAATTACGAACAAAAAAATTAAAATGCGGAATTATTATTGATCATGTAAAAGTTACAATGTGGCTAATCATGGGGTATTTATAACAACACACACCTCATGAATCTGTTAGAAGTAAGTTACAAACGGTTATAGAAGATTACAACTTGATAACCATTTTCTATATTATACACTCTATCAAACTGATCAGCGGGCACCTGAGTCTTCGTACTGTCAGCATGCTGCTGGTCTTCATGCTGTCAACAGGCTGTTGATGTCTTGAATTTATCAGTAGAGTGCACTCAGCATTCCCATCAGCTTTTATATTGTAACACCCCCTCAAGCTGTGAGTGGTGCATGAACAGCTTGCACTCAGCATTCCTATCAGCTACATGAAGTCTGAAAGATCTTTGAAACTCCTAATTTATCTAGTAGATAAGAGAAAATAGGTGCATCTGAGGCTTTGGTGAGAATGTCAGCTATTTGTTCTTTGGTGTTGACCGGAAGAAGTTTGATGAGTCCTGATTTGACTTTGTCTCTCACAACATGACAGTCAATTTCAATGTGTTTGGTTCTTTCATGGAAGATAGGATTGTGAGCAATGTGCATTGATCTAGCATTGTCAAAAAATAACACAATAGATAACTGAACTGGAATTTGTAAGTCCTATAGTATATAGATAAGCCATTGGATTTCCCAAACTGCATTTGCCATGGCCCTGTACTCAGCCTCAAAGGAGCTTCTAGCAATTTTTGTTTGTTTCTTTGCCTTCCAGGAGATTGGGGCATCTCCTAGGAACATCATATAACCTTATACTGATCTTCTGGTTTCAAGACAACCAGCCCAATCACTATCTGTAAAACCTTTAAGTACAAGATTATTTTCTGCTGGAAAGAAGATTCCTTGGCTAAGATTGGTCTTCAAGTACCTTAGCAGTCTATAAGCTGCCTTCATATGATTTTCAGTGAAAGTGTCTAGAAACTGACTTTGTTGTTGTACTACAAAGGCAATATCTGGTCTGGTAAAAGTGAGGTAAATCAATTTACCAGTAGGATCTGTATGCAGTTTTATATACTAAAAGTGATGAATCACCATGTTGCAAAGTCAGCTTGGACTCCATATGTTTTTTAGCAAGTTTTATTCCAAAAACTCATATTCACCTAGAAGGTTAAGTGTGTACTTTTTTTGTGAAATGGATATACCTTTGGGACATCTGGCAGCCTCAATGCCTAGAAAATATCTCAATTTTCCAAGATCTTTGATGGTGAACTGCTGATGTAAAGCATTCTTAACTTGATGAATCAACTCTTCACTAGGACTGGCAAGTATGATGTCATCTACATATACTAGTAAGGCAATAAATGATTGTCCTGACCCTTTTGTGAATAGATTGTGGTCATGTTTTGATTGAATGAATCCTTGAGACTCCATTGATTCAGTCAAATTGAAATTCCATTGTCTGCTGGCTTGTTTGATGCCATATAGTGATTTGGTAAGTTTGCAAACTTTGTGTGGTTTAGTTGCTGCACAGCCTGGTGGTAACTGCATGTATACTTCTTTGTGTAGATCTCCATGTTGAAAGGCAGTATTGACATCCATTTTATGTAAATGCCAGTTGTTGGTCGCTGCTGCTGCAAGAAAGGTTCTGACTGTTGTGATCTTGACAACAGGGGAAAAAGGTTTCTTGATAATCAATCCCATATGTCTGAGTATAGCCTTTGGCAACAAATCTTTCTTTGTATCTCTCTATGTTGGTCCCAAAGAAGGGTGAAACTATAGTCAGATGGGGGGGGGGGTGAATGACTATAGTGGAGTTTCAAAAACTTTTCTCTTATTTAAAAGCTTTTGGGCAGCGGATAAGTCCCTTCTTACTACGTTGTTTTCAAATCAGTGTAGACAGTCACAGATATAAGTTATGATGTAGGCTAAATAAATAAATGCTGTAAAGTAAATTGCAGAAATTAAATTGACACAAGGCTTATAGTGGTTCAGGGTGGTGTAATCCCTTAATCCACTCTTCTCCTGTGATGATTGGAGGAATTCACTATTGTTTTCACAGATACAATAGTATGATTGTCCTTGGCTTCCCAAGCTTCACAATCTACAAGACTATCACTCCTGATCGCAATGCGGCTTGATGATTGATCTTCCTTTTCTTTGCTCCTTGAGATCAAAATCCTTCAAGCGGCTATCACAGAATCAACTCCTTCTCAGATTGCCTCTGATTCAGTTGCTTCAGTTTGATGTGAATGTGATTCACACACTTGCTTGAGCAATCACGATTTACGAGTATGACTTTGTAGTTCTGATACTTGAGTTGATCACTAGATATATCTTTGTAAGTTCAGAGAGAAGGCTTTTCAAATTGACAGAGTTTCTGCTTTTTAATCGTTGTTTTCTTTTTCTATCAATGCCTTCTATTTATAGCCTTGAATAACCTTGGTTTTTGAAATTCCGTCCGTTGGATATATTAATGAGGGAATAATCCTTGATTTTATTCTTGATTCCCCCTTAATTGTATTCTCCTTGATTTCAAAGTGATCGGATTCTTTCTTCAAGCGTATAGCGAAAATCATCCTTGATAGATCCTTTAATGATTGTGCAATTAATGCATGATCTCTTTGAATCTTCAACGTATATTAAATCTCGATCTTGTAAGTGTCTCTTCACCGTTTGTAGAACGGTCGAGTGAGCCTTACGATTTAACCGTTAGTTCTTTCTTCATTTGTTTTGTTTTCTCTTTGCGAAAGTCGGTGTACTCAGCCGATTCACTGTTTTCTTCTTTGTTCTAGTTTTTGAAGAGTCTTTGTACTTCACTGATCCTTGATTTGGGTGAGACCAGTGTACACCATATTTGAATATTGAGTTTCATCACTTAAAACATAGCTTAGACTTATCCAAGGTCATCTGGACTTCCTTGGTTATAAGTCGACCATAATGTCTTCATATCTTCTCTGCTGGTGCTTGGCTGGCTTTCCTTTGCCGAACATCTGTTTTTGCTTTGCCGTCCTACCAACTAGTACAGTACTTGTCTGGCTTAACTTATACAACTTGTCAGACCCTAAGTAAAGACTTATACAGAGAATTCTAACTTATTTCGGGCTTGCTATAACAGTTTAGTATGGCCATCATCAAAACATAACAAAATGTTCCTAACAATTTCCCCCTTTTGATGATGCCAAAACCCTCATAAGCCTCGATCGTAAGTAATCAAAATTTTCATAATACACAACAGATTAAAAACTCAACAATTTTATTCATCCATCATATGGAAATAAGATATTGCATCTTTTTATTTAAACTGACAAAGGCAAATGATAAGATAAATTGAATTAAGCAACAGGTAACTGGTTTACTTCTTCATTTCTTGGACTGATGCCCCCTTGCCTTTGTTGTCCTCGCTTTTGTCTTTGCCCTTTCTCTTTCCACTGGAGCTTTACGGCTTTGAGTTACTTTCCCCGCTGTGGCGACATCAAACGTGCCTCAAGGTCTGCAATTGCTGCATCAGACTCAGGGAGAGGGCCATACTTTCTCTCCAGTATTTTGGTGTTGGCCTCACCAACTTTGAGGAGAAAGTCCAGTTGCTTGCCAGAATGCTCCATGATCTCATCCAGATGCTGAATTTTGGATGTGTGAGCATTGAGGGTGTCCACCAATGGCTTAAGATTGTTGTCAACCGTCTCAGCATGGAATTCAAGATTGGTTTGGACATGGTGAGGGATGAGGTGTTGTAAGTTGCAAATTAAGTTCCCTTGTCTCTCCATGACCTCATCTTGGATTTTGATATGGCTGATGAGGGCCTCAATCTTGTGATTGAAGGAGGTTGCTTCACTCCTGAAGGCATTCTTCAGGTTTTGCCTGCTGTAGTATTGTCTTTCTATGTCCACAATGAGGGGTTGAATGTCCAGATTGAAAACTCTTTCTGGATCAATTTCTTCTGGTGCCACATGGGCTTCCTCTTCATCCTCATTACTTTCATTCTCAACATCTTCACCTTGCTTCTCCTCATTTTCTACTTCAACTTCTTGCTCTTCCTTTTCCTCTTCTTCCTTTGCATTTTGTGCTTCTTCTTTTTCTTCCATCTGCTCTTGTTCTGCCTCATTAGACACAGGGTCATTTAGAGGTTGTTGTTGAGTGTGGACTGCTTCATCTACCACTGTTCCCCCTTGTGCAATTGTGGGGGAGTTGACAAGTTCGGCTGAGTGAGCTTTATCAGCTGGCTCACTTGGCTGGTTGTCAACTTTGCCTATGCTTTTGAAAAGCACTTCTTGGAGAGTCAGTTCATCATCAGAAATCCCCAAATCTTCTTGATTTGTTTCAGGATGTCCTCCTTCTGAGTGGTCATCCTCTGACTCATCCCCTTCATCTTGTATCTCTCCCTCATCAGATGAAGTGAGTTTGAATCCTTCTTCACCTTCCTCCAGGTAGGTGACTTCCTCTTGCTGCGTTTCTTCTTCTGTCTGCGTCATCACCGATTGTCACAGCTCATTCAAATTCTTTGGTGTCGAGGCATATTGGTCTCCTCTTGTGCCTTTTGAGATCTGGTTCTTCATCCCACTCCTGATCTACTGCCTTTAGGCTGCTTTTTTTTGCTCCCAGCTATGGGTTTGGGTTTTAAGGAAGCCTTGATGTAAGTAAACATCGTCTTTGATTTGTGTGGAGGCGCAAATTTGTGGGTTGTACTTTCAAGCGATTGAAGCAGATGTTGAAGAGGAACCCATATGATTTCCTCTCCCAGAAATCACCCTTTTTCTGCAAACCCTTGCCTGGTGCAGTGATAGATAGATCGATTTTCTTTTGAATCTGATCCTTCATTCGATTGAACACAAATGTTGCCCAGTCAAATTTGATGCGATTGTAGATTATGGCCATCAGGATAATTCGTACCTCAGTCAGGTTTTCCATTGACCATTTTCTGCCTTCAATATTTTTGGTGATAACCGGTGCAAACTCAGCAAACGGAAGTTTGAGCGTTGATCTAGGTAGATTGTATGTTTTGTTGGTTTTCTTTGGACTTTTGGCTATCTCAGTCCAGAACTTTGCAATGTCAGAGGGTGAAACTATAGTCGGAGGGGGGTGAATGACTATAGTGGAGTTTCAAAAACTTTTCTCTTATTTAAAAGCTTTTGGGCAATGGATAAGTCCCTTCTTACTACGTTGTTTTCAAATCGGTGTAGCGATCCACGGATGTAAGTTATGATATAGTCTAAATAAATAAATGCTGTAAAGTAAATTGCAGAAATTAAATTGACACAAGGCTTATAGTGGTTCAGGGTGGTGTAATCCCTTAATCCACTCTTATCCTGTGATGATTGGAGGAATTCACTATTGTTTTCACAGATACAATAGTATGATTGTCCTTGGCTTCCCAAGCTTCACAATCTACAAGACTATCACTCCTTGACGGCAACAGCTTCAGTGATTCAGTCTTCCTTTTGCTGCTCCTTGAGATCAAAATCCTTCAACAGCTATCACAGATTCAACTCCTTCTCAGATTGCCTCTGATTCAGTTGCTTCAGTTTGATGCGAATGTGATTCACACACTTGCTTGATCAATCTCAGTTCTAGGTATGACTTTGTAGTTCTGATACTTGAGTTGATCACTAGATATATCTTTGTAAGTTCAGAGAGAAGGCTTTTCAAATTGTGAGTTTCGCTTTTTAATTGTTGTTTTCTTTTCTCGCCGGTGCCTTCTATTTATAGCCTTGAATAACCTTGGTTTTGAAATTCCGTCCATTGGCTATATTAATGAGGAATAATCCTTGATTTTATTCTTGATTCCCCCTTAATTGTATTCTCCTTGATTTCAGTGATCGGATTCTTTCTTCAAAAGTATAGCAGAAAATCCGTCCTTGATTGATCCTTTAATGATTGTGCATTTAATGCATGATCTGCTGAATCTTCAACGTATATTAAATCTGATCTTGTAAGTGTCTCTTCACCGTTTGTAGAACGGTCGAGTGAGCCTTCTGACTTAGCCGTTAGTTCTTTCTTCACTGTTTTGTTTTCTCTTTGCCGAAAGTCAGTGTACTCAGCCGATTCACTGTTTTATTCTTTGTTCTAGTTTTTGAAGAGTCTTTGTACTTCACTGATCCTTGATTTGGGTGAGACCAGTGTACACCATATTTGAATATTGAGTTTCATCACTTAAAACATAGCTTAGACTTATCCAAGGACATCACAGACTTCCTTGGTTATAAGTCAGACCATAATGTCTTCATATCTTCTCTGCTGGTGCTTGGCAGGCTTTCTTTTGCCGAACATCTCTTTTTGCTTTGCCGTCCTACCAACTAGTACAGTACTTGTCTGACTTAACTTATACAACTTGTCGGACCTAAGTAAAGACTTATGAGAGAATTCTAACTTATTTCGGGCTTGCTATAACAGCTAGTATGGCCATCATCAAAACATAACAAAATGTTCCTAACACTCTACTGATCCATCAGGATTATAATTGATTATGTATACCCATTTACACCCTATGGGTTTCTTGACTGGGTGCGGATCAACTATCTCTTTTGTGTGAGTCTTTTGTAAAGCTTCAATTCCTTTATTCATTGCCTCCTTTCATTCATCATGCTTGATAGCTTTATTGTAGGTCTTATGCTCTTTATCAACATCAATAGTATACGGAGAGATTATCCAGCCTCATTACTTCACTCAGTAGATGTGGGGTCTGCTCAACATTATGAGAACACTCTTGATAAAAGGTGGGTGATTTCCGTGTTCTTGTGGACCTTCTTAGTTGTGTGGGTTCAGGTGCCTGATGTACTTGTGCATGCCTTTCATTCGATTGATCAAGCACAGCCTTGATCCGCTTTCGTTGGTTGGCCTTCCGACTCATTCAAGAGAGTCATCAAAGCATCCATCATCTGGCTAAAGGAACATGCATGTCATCAAGATATCTGGGCTTTCCTAAGACCTATTGAAAAAGAGGAAAGTAAGTTTCCTGGAATTGAGTATTTCTAGCAACAAAGATGTCTATGTTGGTAATATCTAAGAGAATAGCACCCTTTGAGGTGGTTGAATTCCCAAGATAGACACAAGTCCGGCATCTTGACTCAAATTTGGTCCTATACTGCTGAAGTGTGCCTGAAAAAAACTAAGCAACCAAAAACTTTAAACACTTAATAGTCTGGTTTGGTGCTGTAAAGAATTTCATGTGGAGAGCTTTCTTTCAGCAGTGGTGTAGGCGTGGCATTGATCAATTTTACAGAATGTAAAAGACAAAATCCCCATTATTCAATTGGTATAATACTCTGGAACGTCAAACCTCTTGCAATATTCAGTAGATGCTGATGTTTTCTTTCAACAATACTATTTTGCTCAGGTGTACTGACATAGAATGTCTGATGTATGATAACCTACTGAGCATAAAATTCTGTAAGTTGAAATTCTGCACCAATGTTAGATCTAACCACTTTAATAATTTTATGAAACTGAGTAGAAGCATATTTGACAAAAGATTTAACAAGGTCAAAAGTTTCAGATTTATGCCTCATAAGAAAAACCCAAGTAAACCTAGAAAAATAATCTACAACAGTAAGAAAATATTGTTGTCCATTCACAGTATGCTGTCTTAAAAGGCCCCAAATATCGATGTGAACAAGATCAAAAATAGTGTTTACAGTTGTGGAACTTAAAGGAAAATGATTTTTCTTCAATTTTGCCGTAGGACAGACACAACAAAGATCATAATTACAAAATTGGACATCAGCAGACAGTGAACTGATGAGTTGCAGTCTCTTATCAGGCAAGTGTCCAAGTCTGTAGTGCCATAAAAGTGCATCATCTAATCTATCAGATAAGGTGTGATTCTTTACAACATTGGTAACAGAATGTCTTATTGGTTGATCCATGACATAAAGTCTTCTCTTAACTCAGCTGAACCAATCATGTTCTTGTGTTGGATCGATATAGCGCAAACACACTCTAGAGAGGGGGGGGGGGTGAATAGAGCGTCGGTGAATTTAAAAATCTTTTTCGTGAATTTAAAAATCTTTTTCAGGGTGAATAGAGTGTCGGTGAACTAATAATCTAAGCGCGGAAGATACTTAAATTACTATTCGCTTGTGGATATAAAACCTTAATGATCAAATGTGATTGTAAAATGTGTGATCGACCAATTATCAAATAACCAAACTGCAAGTTATTTTTAAATTAATCAAACATATTCAATAAGATAATGTCAAACAGATTAGGCCAAACAAGTTGCACGCCGATTTTAATAGCAACTTAATTTAGTGATGTTTATAAGAAAATTGTCACCAAAGGTTTAAGAGAATCTTTTCGAACCCATACTTTTCTTACGCTTGGTTTATGTTCAGTCTTCTTAGTCCAGGTGAACCGAGTTGACTGGTCACAGTGACGTGGGATTTGATTGTATGTGTTCTGATGCATTCTCAGAATCTGATCTTGCCAAAACAGAAGATTGGCTAGGTAGGGATCAACTTGGGATTGTCTAAATGTGTAGTCAGGTGCTTGGTTTATGCGGGGGTCATGATATGCAGGTGTATAGAAACTGGGTGTAGCATAGTTAGTATGATGATAATGTTTGTGTGGAGCATAACTCCTTGAACCTCTACGATCATACATACATTACTAAAAAAATACCTTTTTGCTACACTTATGTTTGCCACGCTCCAGCAAAAAAGCGCCTCAAAAAGTTACCTTTTTCGTCACTGTTTACGAGTGATGCAAAAGGTACCTTTACTGTATTTTTTGATAAAACAATGACGCGAAAACAACTTTTTTGCGACGCTCATAAAAAGTGACGCTACAGCTTCATTTTTTGCGACGCTTATTTTGTGGCATGGCAAGCTATAGTGTAGCAAAAAGGTATTTTTTTGTAGTGGAATTATATATGCGTGGTTTCGTGAAGAAGAAGAACGTTGTGAAGTGTGTGAACGTGTAGATGAAACGTTCTTTTGTGGTGTGGGTGCTTTAGATGGTGCGGGTGTAGCACGCTCTAAGACAATAGGCCTTGGCTCCAAGACAGACATTGTGGTGGAGGGTTCAGTTGATGTTCTAGGATCCACTTAAGAACTATCAACTTCTTTACCCTGAGACTCATTAATTTTCAAAAATTGCATTTCAAGCTTAGAACAACGCTCTTCAAGTCTTGTATTGACTTGTTTGCCCGAAGTAACTTCTTTTCTAAATGAATCAATTTCAATTTGTAAGTCTTAGTGCTTAAGCTATATTTGACTTAGAGTGTTGATTAGTGAAACGATTTCATCGTTGTATTGTTTCCTAAGTTCACTAATCGTTTCGTTTTTTTAGTTTAAGAGTTATCTTGAGTTGTTCAATTTGTTCATATAACTCATCTACTGAAGACAGTGATACCTCACTCTCATTATCAAATGTGGGTTGAGAGTGACCCATGAAGCATACTTTTGCATGTTCGGATTTTTGTGGAGTTGTATCACAATCAAACTCCGAGCTATCTGACCATATAGCCATGGCTTCGCCATTTTTCATCTTTTTATCTTTTGAGGAGCTTTTGGCATTATTCTTCTCTTTTCGGTTGGGGCATTCTTCAGTAATGTGCCCTTTTTCTCCACAATTGAAGCAATCGGCATTTTCTTTCCAACTGCCACTTCTCATTTGATGCTTCAAAAATTTCATGAACTTTTGAACCATCAAGGCCTCGTCTTCACGATCTATTCATCTTCAAAGGATGATTCTTTAGCTTTCAAGGCTGGAACACTGGTCACAAAGGGTTTGACTTTTTGTGCACTCATACGTTGCTCATAAACCAAGAGTGTTCCTATAAGTTCATCTTTAGAAAGGATCGAGAGATCCTTCGCTTCTTCTATGGCCGTAGCCTTAGCTTCCTATTCAAGAGGGAGGGAACGAAGTATCTTATCGTTCTGATCCTTAATAGAGATAACCTTACCAAGTGCACTTAGTGAGTTGATTATATACGTGAGTCTATTATCCATAGAAGTGATAGATTCATACGGATTAGCCTTAAAAGTGTCATATGCATACATGAGTTGACTTATGCGTGACTTTTTAACCTTACTGGTACCCTCATGTCTTTTAATTAGAGCCTCCCAAATTTCTTTGGCAGTCTCACATACGGTAACAGCTCGGTTTTCGGATGGACTCAATGAGTTGATTAGAATGGCGACGACTTTGGCATTTAAGGACAACCTTTTGAAGTCCTCGGCGTCAAATTCGTCTTCACTCTTTTCAACATTTGAGGTCACACCTCCTTCGGTGATAGACTTCGTCGGAACAAACGGTCCTTTATTAATGATTACCCAGAGTTGGTAATCCGTTTGTTGGACGTGAGTCATCATCGAACGCTTCCATTGAATAAATCCAGAACCGTCAAAGTACGGTGGTCTTATCTAAGATAAGCCCCCCTCAGGTTCGATGAGTTATTTAATGAAGCCATGCAATATGATTATAATGAAAGATTTTTATTTCTTATTTTTATAATGCAAAACAAAATGCAAGAATGCAACTTATTAAAGACGTGTGTGAACGTAGGTGAGTGCAAACACTTGAAGTAGAACTCTTGATCTGTTTTGAATATTAAATCTGCAGAACAATCTTAAGCCAAGATCAAGGAAAAAACACGAAAATGATGATATTAATAATAAAACAGTTAAGCACAGATATAACACAAGAGATCACTAAAATTAACCGAAATTTGATCACTAGGTGACCAAGCTCCGATACCAATTATTGGATCGATATAGCGCAAACACACTCTAGAGGGGGGAGGGGGGGGGGGGGTGAATAGAGTGTCGGTGAATTTAAAACTCTTTTTAAATTATAACACAAGTACTAATAATCTAAGCGTGGAAGATACTTAAATTACTATTCGCTTGTGGATATAAAACCTTAATGATCAAATGTGATTGTAAAATGTGTGATCGACCAATTATCAAATAACCAAACTGCAAGTTATTTTTAAATTAATCAAACAGATTCAATAAGATAATGTCAAACAGATTAGGCCAAACAAGTTGCACGCTGATTTTAATAGCAACTTAATTTAGTGATGTTTATAAGAAAATTGTCACCAAAGGTTCAATTACTATTTTGTCAAAATATGAACTGCACCAAATTCAAACAGACTATCAAACAAACCAAAGGCTTATGTTTACTACAATTATATTAGAACAAAAATCAGGTGCAGAGAAATTACACAGCAGATATCAACAGTATAGAGTCAAAAAAAAATTGGTATATAATAAGACAGAAAAGTCCAAGCACAGATTTAACAGAACATGCCTTACAGAAGAACTATTGCAAAATATATCAAATGAGGTTCAAGTTCAAGTGCACTAGAGATACAGAATGGAGCAGCTTATATAGAGTCTTCAAAGCACTTAATTACAACTGCTATGGATCAGTAAACAAAACAACAACAGAGTAAGCTACAAACTGAACTTTCAGTTGACACTCAGGGGTGATAATCAAATCCAAAAGACTTGATTATCAAGTCTGAATCTCAGAGCTGAAAACAGAGTGTTCAGCAGACCTTACTATTTAAACCAGAGCTGCCTATTACACATAAATCTTCAAGACAACAGCAGGCCTTCAGATATGTATGTATAGCAAATTCCCAGCAGCAGGTTATACTCGGCCTCAATTGTTCACATGATAGATGGCTCAAAAAAACAGAACTTAAAGGATACAAGATCAACCACGATTCAGCAATTATACAGGCAGCAAATGCAAAGGATATGATCAACAGAACACAAATTACACAACAGTCAGAGTCAGTGAATAAATTCACTGATTCCAACAGAAAGTGCAGTCAAGTAGTTTGACCACAAAATGATACTTAGCCACAGACACAAGTCAAGACTGAGTATCTAGGGGTGTAATAAGACAGTAAGAAAGATCAACACTGAAGCAATTCAGGCTTTGTACTAAGGGCTAGATTCACACAAGATTAATTATCACCAAATCAACTTGAACAAAAACCTTTTTGTCCTCACTAGGCTAACTTGTTCAATAGACTCAGTTGTTCAATTAATCTTAGCACTAACCAAACTTAGACAAACACTGAATTCAACCAGTGACCAAAAACACACAAATTCACAAGTAATTCTACTTAGAAATGATGTAAACAGGAAATACACTTACTGATCAATTTGGAGAGTCTACATAGAACTTCACGCATTCAGATGCCATGAATGTCGAACGGTATCACAACCAGTTCTTGACTCAGTAAAGGCTACCACTGATTCAAAGCCAAGCTTATAGTTCCCGTATTCTACTGACTGTAAACTTGCTCTTGAATCACTCAGGGACGACCCACAACTTTCACAACACGAAGAGGAGAAAACTTTTGTTTGAAAATATAGGACTGAAAGTGTGTTTTTCTTGATAATGCAAGTCCGAATATACTATGTATTTATAGCAACAGAGGGGTGAAGAACCCTCAATTTCAGTGAATAGAAATAAATGCAAATCAAGATTCTTTCCATAAAACCATTTTGACATGTGACAAAAAGTGGTAACCTTGATACAAAGTCACAGTCAATTTGACACATTTTTATCATTTTTCCAACCAACCCTCTGTGTCAAAATGGAAGTGCTTAAACCGACTAGAAAGAATCCGAACTACACTGATTTCTTGTTCTAATACTTAGATGGGGTAACTAACCGAATTGACGTAAATTGGACAAAACAATTGTCACAAAGACCTCGGTTTGTCATATAGGTCAATTTAAAAGGAGAACCCAAGTTTGGCTATAGATTTAGGGCCAAAGCTGAGTTATAACCGAAGGGACTAGGCACACCAACCGGACTTCATTGAGCCATTGCTCTTAGTCAAACAAGGGAATCGGGTCAACCAATTTACCATTTCACCGGTTCAATTACATAGGGTCTGACTGAGGAGCCGTGATATGGAGCAGGACTATTAATGATCTAACCGTTCAGAATATTTTCGAAATCATGCTCCAGAGGATTTCCAAGCCACATGATTACCAAAGCTGTGATCTTTAAACATTGATTGTTCGATTTTGGCCACGCCTTTGAAAAGAAGCTGCCAAAACGGCGTACAACGGGCAAAGAATCAGGCAGAGTCAGTTCTAAATCAGAATAATAATTGAAAATGATATCAACACAAGGCTAAGACTTTTACTTCCCTAATATTCAGCGATTCGAGTGTAGAGGTTTGATTTTGCGCACAGGAAATGCCATGCCTTTCATAGAGAGCTGCGAATCCACAGTAATAAATGATTGCCTTCAGAAATTTGATTCAGTTGCAACGAACGCGCTTCTGAAACTTCCTTTCTGATTGGGGGTGACCCGGATCAGTCCACGTGTCATGCAGGTACAAAGCGAACTAGCAGAACAAGACAGAGTTGTACACGATATGGGAACCGCTACGACAAGAAGGAGTATGATGATCGGCTCGAGAGGAGATCCACGACGAGAGAAGCGAATCGATCGAGCGGAGTCCCGACGGAGAGGAAGCAAGTTGGTCGGACTGAGCGGAGTTCCCGACTGAGGAAGCGATTTGACGAGGCGGTGTCCACGACTAGAGAGAAACAGACACTGAGGCATATTTATCTGGAGTAGAGAATGGTAGCGATTTAACGTGATACGTGGGGGCTTATTTAACCTCCCACTAACCCCAGTATCGCGAATAACCGCCTGAACTACGGTTTGACTTGATTCCAAATGTATATTTGGATACTTAGGCAGCTTATTCTCTAAGTTCAGTCCATGACAATAACCATCATCACTCTCTGTATAATCCTAGAACAAGAAAGACCCGATTGTTGACTCGTTTCATTCTAATCTCGATCATTGGCGCTAGAAAGAGGGCCTTTCTTGTTTCTAGCAGGAAAATTGCAGAGTAATCCAACATGCCACCTAAAAAGAATAAACAAGGGAAAGATTTAGCAGGTTCTTCACACGATCCGGAAAATGTGGATCAAAACCAAGAGCGAAACCCAGAAAAGCAACTGCAATATCAACCAAATACTAAGGAAATGGCGAAACAACTCCTAGTGGATGCTTTAAAGACCATGGGAGATGAAGATTTTCAGGTTCTTTTTGAAAGTGTGAGAAAGGGGAAGGAAAATGTAGACGCTTTTGGAGAAGAAAGGCAATTATCATCAGAAAACATGGGTGATCATAAGGAAGCTGCAGAATCCAGTGGTCAAGTTGTTAGGAGCAAAGCTCGTCACGCTGATGAGGCTGCAAGGGCCGAGTTAGATGCAATGTTAGAAGATGAGGAGGATGAGTTCCATCTTGCTTCACCCTTTGCAGAGCATATTGAAGCATACCCCTGTCCCAGAGGGTTCAAGATACCAAAAATCAGTCCCTATGACGGAACCAGAGACCCGTATGATCATATGCATCAGTATATAGCGCATATGCAGTTATACAACGCCCCTAACGAAATGAAATGCAAAGCTTTTCCCGCGCTCCTATCTGGAAGGGCTAGGGACTGGTTCAACAAGTTGCCGTCCAGATCTATCACCAGCTTTACAGTTTTAACAAAGAAGTTTATGAGCATGTTTATTGCTGCAAGACCGTTTCAAAGGAACAGTACTCATTTGCTCACCATTAAGCAAAAATCCGACGAAACGGTTCTACAATTCATAAAGAGGCTTAATGTAGAATCAACCCAGGTGGCTGATGTGGATGACCGATTTCTGGTAGCCTCATTCGTAGCAGGGCTACGAGAGGGGATGCTACACGCTAAGTTAAATGGGAAAAACCCCAAAACTATGGAAGAATGCTTGGCCATCGCTTTTAAGCATTATCAGGGTGAAGAAGCTAATCGTGCCAAGCGCGAGTTGGAAAAAGGGGATCACAGAAAGGGAAAAATAGAAGAGAAATCCGATAAAAAGCGCAAATCAGTTTGGGATAGGGTGCAGGCACCCATAACCGACAGATTGGGAAAAAGAGGCGCTCTGCAGGACAGAGACCTGATTCTGTTGAACAGATCACGAGAACAAGTTCTCGCTATCATGGAATGTAAAGGCATAGCCAGAACTCCATTTCCCATGAAAGGACCCAGAGAAAAGAGAGATCAAACCAAGTTTTGTAAGTTCCACCAAGATGTTGGCCACGATACAGAGTCATGCAGGGAATTAATCAGGGACATAGACGCAGCAGTTATGGAAGGACAACTCGACGTGGTCGTTGACAGATCTCGTAATGAACGGCCCAGGGGGAGTAGAGAGTTTAGGAGAGGACCGCCTCAGAACGAGAGGACTAGAAACAATGAACAAAGAAGGCAGAGACATCCATCCCCAGATCAGGACGGACAAATCGATAACCGTCCAATAAATACTATCAACACAATCATGGGAGGTCCCAGGCGGACAGATCAGGAGAAGGAAGTAAGTATAGCAGGTCAGACAGATCAAGGTCAGAGTTCTTGTAAGCGTCTAAAGGTATCAGGAGAAGTGAGGTATGGACCAGAGGATCCACTACCGCTGGTCATCAATAATGAAGGGCTGGTCATTGAGGCCGTAATCAACAGGAACTGGGTAAAAAGAATCTATGTCGATACAGGAAGTGTTGTTAACATCTTGTATTACAGAGCGTTCCAGGCCATGAAATTGAAAGATTCTAGTTTGACTCCGGTATCCACCCCTCTATTCGGATTTGCAGGCCCGCCGATCCATCCTATGGGCATAGTTGCATTACCTACAAATTATGGTAAATTACCTAAGGGCAGGACCCTCATGGTAAATTACATTGTGGTTAAAGCACCCTCAGCGTACAATGTCATTATGAGGAGACCAGCAATCATCGATCTGCGAGCAGTTATCTCTCCAGCCCACAACAGTATGAAATCTCCGGTCGGTTCTGGATCGGTTGAAATTAAAGGAGATGTGGAAACAGCCAGGAGCTGTTACACATCTGTGGTTGGTGAGAAATAATTGGTTCAACAGGTAACTATTGAAGAGCTGTTGTCGGAAGAAGAGAAGACTTGGGTAACTGCAGATCTAACCGATCGAGGCTGTTCAGATCGGAGAATCGGGGGTAGAATCGGTAGTCAGTATAGGTTCATGGATTCCAGACCCTTATAAAAGGGCGTTAACAGATCTGCTCAAAGAGTACCGAGATGTCTTCGTATGGAAGACAGATGATATGCCAGGTTTATCACCAGAATTAATAGTCCATAGTTTAAATGTGGATCGGAACAGACCCCCAGTCCGTCAAAAGAACAGACATTTTGCACCAGAAAGGATCTCAGTCATTGAACAGGAAGTTGCAAAGTTAAAGCAAGCAGGAATTGTCAAGGAGGTGGTTTACCCAGAATGGTTAGCCAATCCGGTTTTAGTGAAGAAGTCGGATGGATCTTGGAGAATGTGTGTAGATTTTACAGACTTGAACAAGGCTTGCCCTAAGGACAATTATACATCACCCAGAATCGACAGGCTGGTGGATTCGACTGTGGGTTTTGAGATTTTTGTGTTCTTGGACGCATACAAAGGGTATCACCAGATCTTCATGGACCCAAAGTTTGCAGAGAAAACGTCTTACATAACAGAATTTGGCACATATTATTATGTTACCATGCCGTTTGGGCTGAAGAATGCAGGTGCCACCTACCAGCGGGCAGTTAATCGAATTTTCCAAGATCAGATAGGCAAGTCTATTGAGGTTTATGTTGATGACTTACTGATCAAAAGCAGGTCTTTAGATCAGTATTTACAAAATGTCAAAGAAGTATGTGAAGTACTTCGAAATACCAAAATGAAGTTGAATCCTAAGAAATGCACCTTTGGTGTTAGGTCTGGGAAATTTCTGGGTTATATGATTTCTAAGGATAGAATCAGGGCCAATCCAGACAAGTTAGATGCACTAAAGATGATGCCACCACCCACCAATGTCAGAGAAGTACAAAGATTAACTGGAAGGTTAGCGGCTTTAAACAGATTTCTCTCACGATCAGCACAGCATGCACTACCCTTCTTTAAAATTCTGAGGAAAGCTACACCATTACATTGGGGGGCAGATTATCAAGAAGCTTTCGACGAATTGATGAAATACTTGTTAGAATTGCCAACTCTGACATCTCCACAAGAAGGAGAAGTGTTATACCTCTATCTGTCAGTCTGTGATGAGGCCATTAGTGCCGTCTTGGTTAGGCAACAGGATTCACTCCAAAAACCGATTTATTTCACTAGCAAATCCTTACATGGACCAGAAGTGAGGTACTCAGATGTGGAGAAATTGGTACTAGCATTGGTACATGCGTCCAGGAAATTGAGATCTTATTTCCAGAGTCATCCAGTGGTTGTCTTGATCGATCAACCATTAAAGCAAATACTGAGTAGGCCAGACACTTCAGGTCGCTTAGCCAAATGGGTCATCGAATTAGCAGGCTACGATCTAGAATACAGACCACGAACAGCAGTGAAAGCTCAGGCTCTAGCAGATTTTCTGGCAGAAGAGAAGTCCATTTCTATCAATCAACAAGAGAATCCGAAAGAATCAGGTCAGTGGAAGTTATTTGTCGATGGAGCATCTAGAAAAAGTGGGTCAGGAGCAGGGCTCCTCCTCATAAGTCCAAAGGGCGAGGAGTTCCCTTATGCCCTGCATTTTAATTTTCACGCAACCAACAACGAAGCAGAGTACAAGGCACTGATTACCGGTTTGAACTTAGCTCTAAAGATGGGGGTTAAGCAACTCAAAGTTTACAGTGACTCTCAGCTGGTAGTAAACCACATCAGGGGAGATTATGAAGCAAAGGAGGAACCTATGAAGAAGTATTTATCTCTGGCCCAATCATGGATAAACCATTTTCAAGAAGTACAGGTGGAGCAGGTCTCCAGATCACAAAATACCAGAGCAGATGCCCTGTCTAAGTTGGCATCCAATTTCTTATCAGACAAGAAGGTCCTGATCGAGTAGTTAAATCAGCGTAGCTATGAAATACCTGAGATACAACCGGTCACACAAAGGGAAACATGGATGTATTCCATTGTAGCATATTTAAAAGAAGGCCAGTTACCAGAGGACCGAGGTCAAGCTCGCAAAATCCAGCGCTTATCTGATAGGTATGCCTTATTCAATGATATTTTGTATAGGAAATCATTCATATCTCCTTGGTTACGTTGTGTTACTATAGAAGAAGGCAATTACCTGTTGAGAGAAATTCATCTTGGGATCTGTGGAAACCATATGGGATCAAGGGCATTAGCTAGGAAGTGCAGGTTGTTTGGCTATTATTGGCCTAAAATGCAGCAGGATGCAGAGGAATTAGTCTTGGCGTGCAGGTCATGTCAGGTCCATGGTAATCTATCCCATCGACCATCTGAAAATTTGACTCCAGTCATTGCAGCCTGGCCCTTTGATCAATGGGGTGTCGACCTGGTGGGGCCACTTCCAACAGCACCAGGAAATTATAAGTTCTTAGTAGTGGCCGTTGACTATTTCACTAAATGGGTGGAAGCTGAACCATTAACCACTATCACGGCCAAGCAGATCCAAAAATTCTTGTGGAAAAATCTGATTTGCAGGTATGGGATACCAAAGACCATAATTTCAGAGAACGGAACGCAATTCAAAGATAGTGGAGTTTAGGAATGGTGTACAGAGTTGGGCATAGCACAGCATTTCACCTCTGTTGGTCACCCACAAGCTAATGGTCAGGTGGAGCAAACTAACAGACAAATCAAACTTGGCTTGAAGAAGAGGCTAGAACAGGAGGGAAAGCACTGGGTAGAGCACCTCCCAAATATTCTTTGGGCCTACAGGACTACCCTAAATATGTCAACATGTGAAACTCCATTCTCACTGGCCGATGGATGCGAAGCTGTTATCCCAGCAGAAATTGGATTGCCTTCCCCTAGGACAACGCTGCATAATGATCAGGTCCAAGAGGAGGAAATAAGGCACATTAAGGACGAGCTGGAGGAGAAAAGAGATATTGCTTTGATCAGAATGGCTAAGTATAAGCAACAGGTTTCCCAGTATTATAACTCCAAGGTAAAACAATGCTATTTTAAGGTTGGAGATCTAGTGCTGCGTAAAAATGAGGTCAGCAGGCAGGAACCAAGTGGGAATTTTAGTCCTAACTGGAAGGGTCCATACCAAATCATCAAGGTGCATGAAAAAGGAGCATACCAATTGGCTGATAGTAAATGGAAAACCATTCCTAGAAGCTGGAATGCAATTAATTTGAAGAAGTTTTATATTTAAGGCAAGTGATTATCATCTTATTTTGTAAGACTATTATGCACTATGATTTATTTTAAGTCCTTGATTATGTTGAATTGCTGTAATTATGTTTCTATTGTTGAACTCTTAAAAAGAGAAAATTCATTAAGTCTAATAAATCAGACCACTCTAAGACCTCAGGTCAGGTCGCAAACTTTTAGACATCTGGTCAGGTCATAACTCTTAAACAGAGAAATTGCATTAAGTCTGATAAATCAGACCACTCTAAGACCTCAGGTCAGGTGGCAAACTTTCAGACCTCAAGTCAGGTCATAACTCTTAAACAGAGAAACTTCACTAAGTCTGATAAATCAGACCACTCTAAGACCTCAGGTCAGGTCGCAAACTTTCAGACCTCAAGTCAGGTCATAACTCTTAAACAGAGAAATTTCACTAAGTCTGATAAATCAGACCACTCTAAGACCTCTGGTCAGGTCGCAAACTTTTAGACCTCAGGTCAGGTCATAACTCTTAAAAAGAGAAAATTCATTAAGTCTGATAAATCAGACCACTCTAATACCTCAGGTCAGGTCGCAAACTTTTAGACCTCAGGTCAGGTCATAACTCTTAAAAAGAGAAAATTCATTAAGTCGGATAAATCAGACCGATTTAGGACCTCAGGTCAGGTCGTAACTTCCAGACCTCAGGTCAGGTCAATAAATCTTCAAAAGAAAGACACGTTAAGTCTGATAAATCAGACCATTTTTAGACCTCAGATCAGGTCGTTAATTTCTAGACCTCAGATCAGGTCGACAGTTCTTAAAATAAGGAAATTCATTATAGTATGACATATGCTGCATAGCAAATCACACATCATACTGGGGGAACAAAGGCACAACAACTGCAAATACAAGGCACAAAGGCACAAAGGGAAACTTATGTTGCAAAAATTAAAACATGTCATAAAAATTGCAAATAGTGCCAAGGGCACCAAAATTTCAGAAGTTCCAAAAGACAACAAAATTGAAGGGCAACAACAGCAAAACATAATGTTGAAATCAAGACTGAAGTAGAGGATAGGCTAAATGCTTTCACTTTGAACTTGGGGGAACTTGAGACGGAGATGATGAACCAGTCTGAGCAGGTGGTGGCCTGTTGCCATACTTGGAGACCAGGTCCACTCCATCTCTGAACTCCTTGAATCTGGTCTCATAGATTTGAGATCCATCATTTCTATTCCAGCCCGCGTGGGAAAGCTTGGTAGCATCAACATTGAGACCAGCTGTTTTCATGTCCTCAATGGCTGAGGAGTACCCAAACCAGATAATTGGGGCAAATAACATCTTGATGCTGTCGGCTAGCTCATCAGACCTCCTATAATTAGCAAGGGCTTCAGCAATGTGCTCAGGCAACTTACTTTTCAAAGTGTCCCTCTCTTTCTAAAGGTTAGATACCATCTCTTCCAGATTGGCTTTGACTTGAGTAGCCGAAGCGAGTTGGGTCTGGAACTGGTCATTTTTGGCTTTCAGCTCGTCGGATAAAGCCAGCTTCTCAGCGGCAGAAGTATTCAACAAATCCTCATACTTAGCCATCCATTCTGATAAAGAGTTGGCCAAGTCTTCCTCAACCTTACCAGAGCTTCGATCACCTGATGAATTTCTTACCCAGCTTAGCCCCTAACAGAGAAGCGGGATTTAAAATCAAGATATGTATTCCAAAGGAGATGATTATTATCTATGGAGTGAAGTACTTACAAATGTTGACAGATCTTGATTGGACCACTCTCTCCAATCATATCTTTCTCCCTGATGTCGTTCTGAAGTCTCAGTGTCCTTATCAGGTCGATCCTGAGATCTGATACGCTTTGAGGCACGTCTGGACTCATTTGTACTATCTACTAAAGCAGTGCGAGGAACCATCCGATAGTCATTGGTCTCCTCAGAATCACCATAAGCTTGATCAATCTCGTTTGAGGGCTCGATTAGATGACAGTCAACAGGTTCAACAGTCTGGTCTGGCACATTTGGGTTGATAGTAGGGTCGGATGCACCCAGACCTCGGGGGGGCGAAGTTTCATCAGCAACCTGGACGATATCAGTGAAACTTGCCACTGCAAATGCCAATAAAAAATTGAAACATGCCACAGAAGAAAAACATAAATGTTCAAAATAAGAGATCCTACTTAAATTATATCTCTCCTCCGGTAACTCAACATAAGGTTCTGGGCCGGCAGTCTCCAAATGAGCAGCATCGATCAGATTAGAGCTGTAATGTCTTAGACCCAGATATATCAGGATTCGCTAATATCTTTTAACAACTTCTTATTCGCTTTGCTCTCTAGCACATCGCTATTCTTGGTGGAAGTGTTCCATTTGCCCAGATCCCTAATAGTGTTGTGTCTAATGAAGAAAAAGTGCTTCTTCCAATCAGAAAAAGACTGGAATGTTTTCTTAATCAAACGGACACCACTCAAGTTATCATTTCTTCTACAGAAGCAGTACCAGCCAGGGTTCTTCTTTACTTGTTTGCACTGGTAAAAGGTTCTAAAAATTTGTAAAGAGAAAGGGGTCACAAAACACCTACACCAAATCAAAAAAACCAGTAATGGCCCTTATACTATTGGGAACAATCTGACCAAGCCCCAAATCATAATATCGGAGTATTTCCAGGAAAGCTGGAGGAAGAGGGAATCTGAGACCGCACTCAAACTCATTCTTTATAAAGCATGCAAGATCTAACAGGAGGAGCAAAGAAGACTCTTTCCAGATGCAAGTCGGATAGGGGCATAAGTATGCTTATTTATCCCAAACCTATCACAGATGTCTGTGATATCCGAATCCTTTAATGTAGAGTCAATTGAGTGGCAAGCCATCCTTTTCTTGGTCTCGTAGGTCCTCCTCAATGCTCGTATGGGCGCAGATAAACCGGAAATATTATACTCGGTCGGAGGCGATTCGACAAGAGTATGAACGATAGAGGCAATCGGATGAGGGGGGAGAATAGACAAGAGATGATTTTCAACGGGATTGGGTATTTCAGGTTGATTTGGATTCATAAGGAGTAAAAAAGAAAAAATTACTATCGCACAAAGATGAAGGACTTACTTGTTAATCGAAGGAGCAAATCTGCCAAATCAGACGTCTGTAGCTTTAAATAATGATGGGCGCTTACAGAATCTGATAGATTTTAATATCCTTTAACCAAGAGATGGGACGCTTGGACTACGCGTCGTTTGGAGAGACAAAGCGTGTGTAATTATGGTGACGTTTGAGTTAACCGAAACAAGGGTTGATGGGCCATCTGGACGCTACACGTGGAGTATTTTTGAACCTCAGATCTTAATCCACTTCAAAGGCCAGACCTGACAGATTAAGATCTGGGGGGCTACGATTGGGGGTGACCCGGATCAGTCCACGTGTCACGCAGGTACAAAGCGAACTAGCAGAATAGGACAGAGTTGTACACGATATGGGAACCGCTACGACCGGAAGAGATGCGTCGATCAGTCGAGGAGATCACGACTGGAGGAAGCGATCCGATCAGGTAAGGAGTCCCGACGGAGGAAGCAAGTTGATTAGACCAGAGCAGGAGTTCGACGGAGGAAGCGATTTGACGAAGCGGAGTCCCACGACTAGAGAAACCAGACCAGAGGCATATTCATCTGTAGTAGAGAACGGTTGCGATTTAACGTGATACGTGGGGGCTTATTTAACCTCCCACTAACCCCAGTATCGCGAATAACCGCCTGAACTACGGTTGGATTTGATTCCAAATGTATATTTGGATACGTAGGCAGCTTATTCTCTAAGTTCAGTCCATGACAATAACCATCATCACTCTCTGTATAATCCTAGAACAAGAAAGACCCGATTGTTGACTCGTTTCATTCTGATCTCGATCACTTTCCATAGGAGAAATTTGCACGGGGAAGGGAACAAGATTGCAGAGAATCCGAAAAGCACTTACTCTGAAAATGGAAGGTCAGAGAAGTAGTTAATGGGTGGAGGCTTCTAGCAGGAGAAGAAATGGCTGGAACGAAGGAAATGATTTAGGGTAGGATTTTTTTGAAAATAAGATAAAAAGGTCTATGGTTGAAATAATAAAAATAAATAAAAGGGGCCGAGAAATGTATTATGACGAAAAACATACTGGGCCTCAGCCATTAAACGGATCCCAGAGAAAAATTAAATACCATACACAAAATATTGTGTGTTACATTAACAATATGATTTACTATATTATATATGTTGCATTCAATGCCATCATATATAATATATATAGTCGTATTTAAATGTCTTCACAGAATATTTAAGTGTTTGCAATTAATTTATCGAATTGAATACCTGCGAAACACTTGAGCTACATTATTAGTGATAATTACAGATATACAACATGAGACAAAATCACACAATATATTAAATAAAACCTTTAAATCAATGCGATTCCTTTTTGAAAATTAATCAACATATGATATAATACCACAAAATACTCAATATCTTGTTCTCGTCCTGCAAAACAAACTTGTTAGCAGAAAAAAGAGCTGCACCATTTGTATGATTAATAAAAGAAGGTAAAGATAAAAGGTTATACTTAAAACCAAGAATACGAAACACATCATGTAAGACCTGTTGAGTGTTGATCCTCACTTGGCCTATGTGTGTGAGATACATTATTTGCATTAGGTAATCCCATTTTTATACCAGATGAAGGTTTAGGATTACTTAATACATCTAATGATCCTACAATATGATCTGTGGCACAAGAGTCCAAGATCCATTGTATTGATCTTACTAAATTTAGGTCACATGTTCCTGAGGCAGGTGAGTAATGTGTAACAATGTTAGCAGACTGGCCAATAGCAAATCCTGCATGTCTTGGAGGGTCACTCAGCAGAACCATTAACTTGTCAAGTTGTTGTGCAGTAAGATTGGGAAGCCCTGGGCCAGCAGACCTGCTTGGTGCCTGATCTTCTTCTGGTAATTGCTCCTCTTCTACCATATTTGCCCTTTTTGATTTAAAACCAGGGGGAAAACCATGCTTCTTATAATAGGTCTCCTCGGTATGACCATTGAATCCACAAAAGCTACATTGCACCTTTTTGAGATTTTTGGGCCTGGGATTTGCAGCAGAGTTAGGTCTGCTGATAGTCTGATTTTGTCCCTATCCATTCTTTTGTGACAATAGGACCATGGAATCTTGATTCTTGGCCTTGTTAGCCATATATGACTTCTGTCTATCAAACTTGATTGCCATTGCAAAGGAGATCCTTATAATCGGAAGATAAAAGAATTATCTGAAGAGTAGCTAATTGCAAAATATAGTCAACCTGGAGAAAGGAGGGCTACTCTTATAAAGGATCTATGGATGAAGTTAATTTGTCAATGATCATAACAACGTCAAGCTGAAGTACAAAGACAAAACTTATGAAGAATCTCTTGCTACTTCTTATCTGATCAGTATCACAATCAGAGGATGGCATACTATAAGAAGATCAAGAAGATTGATGAGAAGTTGACGATCAGAGACAAAACTGAACAAATGAAAGCTGATGTGGCAGAATTTGAAAATTACGACAAGGATGAATCATCTTTACCAAAGTTAGTTCTGTGGAGAAAATGGAAACTTTCTAGTTAAGTAGACTACAACAAAAAATTTACCAAGGAAGACTCTAAGCTTGAAACAGCTTTTCATCTTTATGATAAAGAGAAGAAATTTGACTTAGTTATAAAAAGAGCACATAAAACAGTTTAGCTCTTATTTCAGTTTTTCACTACAGTGTAACTATTCTAGTTTTTGCAAATTTTAATGAAATCCAGTTTCCAGTTTTACCTGTTTTGAATTGTATTTATCTTTAAGCTTTTCTTTTAAGGATGGTTTTGGCATCATCAAATAGGGGAAATTGTTGGAAATAAAATTTATGTTTTGATGATGATTCGTCGTATTTAATCATTTATTATCTTAACCCCATTGATGAAGTGCAGGAACTAGCTGTTATTGTGAAAGGCTAAAATATGTCTAGAACTGAATGTATAGTTTTTACTAGAGTCTGATATTTGTATAGGTTACATCAAACAAGCACTATAATAGATAGATGTGTCGTAGAACTGAAAACTGGAAATCATTTTGAAAACTGGAACTTATCATTAAACTGAAGAGATACACCATTTCAGAACTGAAAAAGGTAAGTTCGCTGAGGGACAGACTCAGTTGCCTTATCTAGAACACAGAATAACTGAGGGACACAAGCTCAGTTATTGAAGATTGATGAACTGAGGGCTCAGACTCAGTTATGAAAGCCGAGACTGTAATGTTACAATTCAGGCAAGTCTGTGGTGGTCTGAAGTGATTTTATGGATCTTGTATGAATGCCTAAGAGTCATAAGGACAATGAACATTTAGAAGATATATTCTTACGGTGTACTCTGGTTAAGTTAATTATAATCAGATGTAATATTAGAGTACTGATTTTTTAAGATGAGTAAAATCTCAGTTAATGCTCTAAGTCAGTTAAGAAACTGACATCTGGCAAACTCGGCATAAAACTGATCAGGATACTTAGTTTTATAAGTCAGTCATCCAACAAATTGATAGTACAGTCGAACGTTGTAAAGGAATTAATTCTATTGGATGAAATACTTACAAGTCAGAACGGTCACAAAATATAGCCGTTACAAGATAGACGTTGATACAATTCGAATTCAAGCAAGATGAACATTGGTTCTCACACTATAAATAGAGGAATTTTCTCCAAGGATCAAACACCAAGAATTAAAAAGATAACAAGCATTATCGTGGACAAGTCTCGTTCATTCAAATTGCCATCATTATCTGCGTTCCACATCGATCATATCTAGTTTTCTTCATGTGTTCAAGCTACACAGAATTTACTCAGAATCAGACACTTTGAAGAACCACAAACAAGAATCAATTCATTGATTCTTAGCCCAACTTTGATTCTCAATCAAAGGTTAAGACTGTGAAGCAATCCGGTGAAGGATTTGCCAAGGACGGTTGTATCAGCAGTCAGGTAGACAGTGTTTGTGGTGGTAGCTGGTGAAGAGGCATAAGTAACCCTTCAAGGACCAGTGATCAAGAAATTGGAAAGCAGGATAGTGAAACTAGGATTCGTGAAGGGCTAATGTTTAGGACTTTTTGTAACAGCACATGGGAAGAGAGGACTGACAGGATTACTCCACCTGGAACCTCTATAATTCTTGCTCTACTTACTTTACGCATTTACATTTTGTTATTTACTATTACAGCATTTATATTTGTTTATCCGGCATACTGTAATTGATTGTTATCAGCATACACAGTTCACAAACAGACATTCACCGGAATTCAGTTCAGCATACTCAGCTATTTCATATAGAATAACATGATTTAGATAAATGCTAAAACTTATCCGCTGCCTGTTGACTAGGTTTTGTTATAAGTCAGTTTGACTTAAAACTCAGCTTCGTCAGCTTAACTCCACACAAGTTAAAACTGAACCTTAATTCAATTAATCCAGTTTTAGGTGTCAAGTTTATTCACCCCTCCTCCCTCTAAACTTGTGTTAGCCTTTCTAAGGGACCAACAAACTCCTTTTTGTTCAGCTATCTGCTGTGAAACGGTCTTCTTTCCTTCAGTCTTCTCTCCTTTTTGTTCAGCTTCTTTTCCTCGACTGAACCTTTCTAGGTAATATTGTATTACCCAACTGAGTGTTTTCTTCAAATGAAGTCTTCCTAATTTTTGTTTTCCATCAGCTATGGCTTTATTGATGCTTTCAATTTCAGCAATGTGTTGCTGCTTGATTTGATTGAGCACATTACGTGCACAATTGAAGTCAAATTCATCCCAAATGATAATCATTAGATGAATTGCGTCCGCTGATAACCATTTTAACCCTTGACATTTTCCAGTAATGGTTTTTCTTATCCATCTGCTGAGTAGGGCAAATTACCTTTCGAGACTATCCATAGATGAAACTTCTGCTGGTTTACTCTCTAATAGATTCACTAGCCCTTGTATATTTTTGATCTTTTCACAGAGTATTCTAGCAAACAAGGTGTTGTTACTTTCATCTTCAAATTGATTTAATGTAAAGATTTCTCCTTTAGCTATCAAGCAGGCTTCTTGAACTTCCTTTGACGCCATATTGCTGATTTTCTTTTGAGTGTTTAGAGAAGATATATTTTGTCTACGGTGATGTATAGAGAGAGTGGATGGTTATGGATTTGATCCTGATGTTGTGCTGAACACCATATTTGCGGTAACAGTGTTTATCTTGAGGATAAGAGGCATAGTATGAGTGATTTCTCCGGGGAGAGCACGGCGGTGAGTAAGAACAGGGGTGTCAGATAGGTGCTTATGAAGAACAATCGAGTGAGTCGACAAATTGGCAGAGTGTATATGCTTATATTACTTCTTAGATCCCCCTTCTATTACATTGTGATCCCATATTTATAGGCTAAAACTATGTCGGTTTGTTGTTCATCGACAAGACAATTAAGAATACATAATTAAAGATAAATATGCATGCAATACAAGTGTCCTAGCCAGCTGTCAGGATTTGGCCAGCTGGATCGATAAGTATGGCGACCAGAAAACAGCTGGATCGATAAGTATGGCGACCAGAAAACAGCTGGATCGATAAGTATGGCGACCAGCGGACTCATATTTGCCTTGCCTTGAAATCAGTTTGACCTTATGGGTAGAAATCACACGGATAGGATGGGTCCGGCCTACGACTAGCGGACATGTTCCATCTTACTATTAACGGCTAGGACCCGGCTCGTAACTAGCGGGTAGGATATAGCTTGAGACAGCAGATAGAGGAGATAGAGGTCCAATATCTATGTTAATGGGCTATGATAATAGGCCCAATCTAGATGAAAAGGGCCCCATTCCGATTCGGGTATATCTATGGCCCCCTACTCTGTGCCTACCGTGTCCGCCGAGGCGGATAGTAGTATTTGAAGAAGAACTTTAGGAGCCGCACCTTTGTGTTGTCACTCGTGACAGAGGTATGCCGATAACGTTCTATCGGGCTTGAACCAGTGTTGGTGGAAAACACCAATTGTATGCTGTGCATTTGTAGCGGACAGGCTTGGTCGTCGATAATGTTCTATCAGGCTTGAATCAATGTTAGTATCGTGTAGCGAATTACCGATTATATGCTGTGCATTGTAGCGGACAGGCTCATTGCCGACAACGCTCTGTCAGACTTAATTAAGTGATAACGTTTTATCAGAGGTGGTTTGTTGAATAGGCCACAGCGGGCAATAATTAAGTATTTGTAGATAATGCTACTATGAGGTCGTACATTCGGACATGTTGATGGCCGCCAGAAGGGATTTGAACGGTTGGAGGTGATAAACGGATGTATTGGTTCACGAAACGTCACGTCAGTCACGTGTACTGACACAACGGTTGAACTGAACCGTCATTTTCTCTGACTGGCGGAGGAGAATCGGTAACTATTCCAGCCATTATTACATTTGAATTTCAAAATCTCCAAACGTCGTTCCCTCTCAAATTTCCCTCTATAAATAGAGGTATCCCCCTCAACTCTTCCACTTTTCCCCTTTCTTATTTCTGAAAGTATTTCCGGCGATAGCATCAAAGAATTCCGGCGATAGTAAGCAGGCTTGGGCAAGCATTATTTCAGTCGAAGATCAACACTTCACCTCTTCTCTCATCAACCAGGTGTGAATTTACAACTCCTTATTGTTTTTCGATTTGATTATGCCTTTATTTCACCTACTCTTCTTGCTAGAAATCTGAATGCTGTGGTTTTGCCTATACAATTTATTTTGTTTTTCCCATGATGAATGCCATGAGCCCAGTCATCCATGCCCTCTTGTGATTTTTTGCCTCTTTTTCCCAGAAATATCTTTGTATGTGTAGGCTCGGATTGTGATTGTTTGCCAATGCTTGAGTATTTGTGTTTGCATTTGTTTGGGGATTTTTCTGGGTAAATTTAGGGATTTTTCTTGGCTGTGTTGGGGGTTTTTCTTGGCTTGATTTTGCTAAGGAAGATGGAAGGGCGAGGTGTCAGGGTGTGATTGCTCTCACCTCGGCTCGATTTCCATACCCGTGTGATTAACTAATCCACCTTGCCCTTTTTCTTTTCCAGAATGTCTTTAGAGCATACAGAATCATATCAAGAGGCTAGGGCCGCTGCGGGCTATGGCTCAGAGGAGGCGAGCATGGAGGATGCTAGCTCGAGCGACGTCGAAGAAGTGATTGAGAGAAACCAAGAACCCAATGATGTAGAATCCGACCCAGAGGTCACAGTAATCGGTGAGGGCGCTACTGGGGGCGAGGTCGTAGATTATGACCAGATGGTACTGAGCAGCCTTCTCGAGAGGATGGAGAAAGTTATCACCCCCGGGGCCGCTAGCCGTAGTGCAAAAATCAAGAAAACCGTGGAAACCGCTGAGGCATCTAAGAGGCCGAAAAAGTCTCAAAAAGTCATAGTGTCTAAGAGGAAAGCTGCCTTTGTCGAGCCCGCAAAAAAGAAGAGACCGCCAAAGAAGAGGTCCGCTGCCATTGAAAGGGAGCTCGCAGAGCAAAAGCAGGCAGACAGCGATCTCATTACTCGATGGAGGGAGTTTCGAGATCGGGAAGATTATACCTTGGCGCTGGGCGCGTATGATATCTCAGCAGATTATCGCTTCATTAGTATGGGCGCGACCAATATGTCCTGGACTTGCGGTTGGGAACAGCATGATTATTTGTGGTGGCACTACGACCATTTCGTGGCCGGACTCAGACCTCCCTTTGAACCATTTTTTGTTAAGTTCATGGAGGAGCTGCAGGTGATGCCTTGCGACCTCAGTCTGGGAGTAGTCCGTGTGGTTATGTCCTTCATCATAATCAGTCGGTTAAGCAGACGCGAACTGTCGATGCCGGCGCTTTTATATTTTTAATGTTTCTTTTGAAAATGCGGTGCCGGTCAGATCTAGCCGCACAGTCGGTCGAGCAGCTGTAGGCCCCGGCTTTTATTCGACCTTCCCGAAAAAGTGGAGGACTGGGACAAGAGATGCATGAAGGTAGAATCCCGGATAGGATGGCCATTTAAGAAGCTACCGGTAAATTCGGTTAAGACTGACCACTTGGTAAAAATAAAAACCCAATTTGATGACGACGAGTTTATATCCAAACTGAAAGACGACTTGGGATATACCCGCAAAGGTGAAGTACAAGCCCGCACATTCAATTGGAGGTTGTTGTTAGATGTTGGGCAGCCTTATCATAGACAAGCCGGGCTTTCTGGAGCCGACGTTGGAGAACCCTTAGTGGTAGTTGGCCCTTTGCCGACTGACCCAAATTGGTATGGGGAGTGCCATCAGGGCAAGCGCATGCCTTCTCAATGCGTTATCTGTGGCAGCGACCCCTCTATGTGGGCACCGAGTAGGATTTTTACTTGTATTGTTTTTTGATATTTCTTATAACTTGCTTCTTTTCATATTTTTGGGTTGCTAATAAATATTGCATTCCGCTGGCACCATGAACGAGCTTGATCAACGCAGCCAGTTGACCAGAAGAAAGACCACTGGCGAGGTGAAATGAGCCGCTGAGCTAAAGGGGATCAAAACCCCACTTCCAATGGTGGACCTAAAGGCAGGGGCGGCCGGAGCCTCTGGATCTCAGGTTGTGAAATCAACACAACCACCAGCAGGGGATAAAGCCACGGCGAGCAGAACCCTGAAACAGACCACTCTGACGAAACTGCCGGCGGGCGATAAGAAAAATAGAGCCATTGTCGAAGAGATTGACCCAGCGGGAGACGGTAGCGGCGAGCAGAATGTTCCTCCTCCCAAAAATTCCAGAACTGGTGAAAATCCAAACCCTCTGATAAAGGCAAATATGTGGCCGGCGAGACATTCTGTGCGGGCACAAGGACGATGGTGCCTTTTGCTGGAGTCCCTGTTAGACCTGGAGGATTTCCCGCCGCATGGTTGGACAAAGAGTTCATGCGCCAACAGCCTCTCGACATGCCTAAGGCGCTTACAATTTGAAGAGGAATCGCTGATGTGCCCCCTATGAGGCATTTTAGATGGGGTCTCCCCAGCGACGTCCAGTTGGAGATAGGTCACGGGATCGTGAACAGAGTTGTAATGGCGGATCAGACCGATCCTCGTCACACCTTCCTCCAAAATATAGAGGATTTGTGGGGTTTATATGGCGCCACGGTGAGCATGGTAAACATCCTCATGCCTTTTGCTTTATTTTTCTTACTGTTATATTTTTCTCAAGTCAATATTGACCTCGCTGATCTTTTCTTCTTTTAGGTTGGCACCGGCTTGGCGCTGTTCATCAATGACTATAGAAGCACCATATCTGCGAGCACCGATGTCGGAAAAGAGCTGGCCGATACTACGAAAGCTCTCGATGCCGCAAATGAAGTGGGGGCTGGGCTTCATCGTTGTTTGAGCACGGCTGAGGCTGAGAATGAGAAGTTAAGATTGCATCTCTCTGAGGGCCATAAGAAAACAAAACTTTTGGAGAAGGTTAACTCCGAACTCGCAGAGCAGGTTAGGTCAGCAGCTCAAACCATGAAGGAGATGAAGCAGAAAATTACAGAGGCTCAAACTCATTGGAAAACCGAGCAAACAGTGAGCGAGGATTTGAGATAATAGCTGGCGGATCTGACCTCAAGTGTCCAAGGCCAGATTGAGGCTGCAAGCGTGGCTGCTGCTGGAAAAAACTTTCTGATGGGATATGACCAAGGGTTTTATCACATCGCAAGGTGTATCTTAGCCCGCGGTGGCGACGCTCCTGATCTGGATACTTTGCAAGATTGGATTCTCACCCATCCCTTTTCCGATCATCTAAAGGACTTCCATCCGCAAATACCTTTTTCGGATGTTGAGCTTCAACGATATATCCCAATGTATGATCTAGATTGGGAGGTGCCCGCTGTGGTGGAAGTGAACCTAAAGGAGCGTGTGCGTCTGGCTACCGAGGCGAAATCCGCAGCTGATGGAGAAGGTGGGCAGGCTGGAGAAGAGGTCGAGCAACCCGGTGGAGAGACTATCGAGCCTACTGACTCTGAGACAAATGCTGATCAAATGATGCACCATTCCCTCCGTGAGGAGAATGTTCACAATGAAGAAATGCGGCCTGAGAATTCTTAGATTCGTAGTCTCTGCTTTGTAAAACTATTTTGAATTTGTATTTGCTTTGTAAAAACTCTTTTTCCTTTCTGCACTTTGTTTTTGTAATAACAATTCTGAAGTTTGTTTTCTATTCGCTTGATGTATGTTTACTTTTTTGCTCGAATTTATGGTCTAAATTGAGTCCGATCATAATAGCATCCAGCCCCCTTGTTTTAGATAAGATTCCAAGTCGATCTTGAGCGGACTTATCTTCGAGATATGCCCTCCTTGAATCATATTTGAAATAATTGCTCGTCCGAAACATGTTAACTTTTATGTCATCCCATTGAATCTGATCTCCAATAACCTGCTCGCTAACAAACTTGAAATTTCTGGAGGGTGGCCCCCTGTTTGAGATGAGATTCGAAGTCGAGCCCTGAAGATTTTGTTCGCTCGTGATTGCTTTAATTTTTCCCAAATATTGCCCCCATTTTTAACGAAGTCTGAAGTTTGGTCGAGGGTTTAGTTGAAAATTTTTCGAACAACATTCATTCTCTACCTACGTATTGATCATAATAATATGCATTTTTAAAAGAGAAAATGTAAAATCGGGCTTTATTAATTTCGACTCATCCCGCTAGATGAGTGAAGATTACAAGCAAGTAAGAAAGCCTAACTACTCACGTCATAAATGAGAGAATAGCCATAACCCTAACCGATTTATTACATGTAGTACCTTTTAAGGTTGTCCGCATGCCACGGCCTATTGAGCTCATAACCTTGATGATTTCTGAGCACATAAGTTCCTTTTTTGATCTCTCTTGCGACTTGATAAGGGCCTTCCCAATTTGCTGTTAGCTTGCCTTTATCCGGCTCCATACCAGTGGCCTTTCTATTTCGAAGAACGAAGTCCCCGACCTTAAATGAATGATCGCAGATTCGCTTGTCGTGTTGCTGCTTAGCGAGTTGCTTGTAATTCACGAGTCGATAATACGTCGCTAGTATTTTTTCTTCCGCTATATCCAAGTCGATCTGCCTGTTTAATAAATTGTCCGCTGGGTCGTATATGGCGACCCTAATGCTGGGTAGAGCCATTTCGACGGGATTCATGGCCTCTGATCCATAAGTAAGAGTAAAAGGTGTTTCTCCTATGGGTGTTTTGATTGTGGTGTAAAGTGCCCAAAGTATATCGGGTAACTCGTGAACCTACCCTCCTGCTTTTACCTTGTAATCCATGCTTTTCTTGAGCATCTTGATTCTTTGTTATTCCCGGTAACGGAGCCAACTGATGTTGCACTGAACACCAGATTTGCGGTAACAGTGTTTATCTTGAGGATAAGAGGCTTAGTATGAGTGATTTCTCCGGGGAGAGCACGGCGGTGAGTAAGAACAGGGGTGTCGGATAGGTGTTTATGAAGAACAATCGAGTGAGTCGACTAATTGGCAGAGTGTATCTGCTTATATTAGTTCTTAGATCTCCCTTCTATTACATTGTAATCCCATATTTATAGGCTAAAACTATGTCGGTTTACTATTCATCGACAAAACAACTAAGAATACATAATTAAAGATAAATATGAATGCAATACAAGTGTCCTAGCCAGCTGTCATTATTTGGCCAGCTGGATCGATAAGTATGGCGACCAGAAAACAGCTGGATCGATAAGTATGGCGACCAACGGACTCATATTTTCCTTGCCTTGAAATCAGTTTGACCTTATGGGTGGAAATCACACGGATAGGATGGGTACGGCTTACGACTAGCGGACAGGTTCCATCTTACTGTTAGCGGCTAGGACCTGGCTCGTAACTAGCGGGTAGGATGTAGCTTGAGACAGTGGATAGAGGAGATAGAGGCCCAATATCTATGCTAATAGGCTATGATAATAGACCCTATCTAGATGAACAGGGCCCCATTCCGATTCGGGTATATCAGATCCCACGATCTTTTATGAATCATGTAGTACCGTTTGAAATTCCACTGAGTATATCGATATTCGATGCATGTACTATTTGGCTTTTTATAGGTACACACACAACATTTTCTGACAAATTTGGTGGTAATTAAATGCGATGTGACTTTTGACGAATGTATCCTTTTAACCTTTCAATACCCTTGACTAGGTGAAATTGAGTTGAAGTTTCAGTAGTCACTCCTTTGTAGAAGTCAGTTCTATTCCTGTATAGTTACATAGTCAGTTTGAGATTGTTGATGTCAATGACTGATCTGTCAAGTGAGCACACCCAACATGACAAAGATCAATCCCCTTGACGAACCTCAGTTGCATAACTGACTTAATTTACTTTGATAATTCCAAATTCAGTTCTCAATTTAGAAAACCTTTCCAGATCCAGAGGTTTGGTAAAGATATCAGCCAACTGGTCCTCAATTGGTATATAAAGAACTGTAATGTCCTTCTTTTCTACATGATCTCTTATGAAGTTATGTCTTACATCCATGTGTTTTGTCCTTGAATGTAGAGCTGGGTTGTCTATTATTGCTATTAAACTAGTGTTGTCGCACAAAATAGGTATCGACCCTTCTTCAATTCCACAGTCTCTCAATTGTTGTCGAATCCATAAAACTTGTGCACAACAGCTTCCAGCTGCAATGTATTCAGCTTCAGCCGTTGATGTTAAAATTGAGTTTTGCTTTTTTCTAAACCACGACACAAGTCTATTTCCAAGTAACTGGCATGTGTCTGAAGTGCTTTTTCGGTCGATTTTGCATCCAGCATAATCTGAGTCTGAGTAAGAAATCAGTTTGAATTCTTCTTCTCTTGAATACAATATCCCTACTCCAAGTGTGTCTTTAAGATACTTCATGGTTCATTTGACAACTATCATGTGACTCTCTTTAGGTTTAGTCAGGAATCTTGCACAGACACCTACTGCAAAAGATAAATCAGGTCTACTTGCTGTCAGATAGAGTAGACTTCCAATCATTCATCTATAGAGTGTTTGATCCACATCTTTTCCATCTTTGTCTTCATCCAATCTTACATTACTTCCAATATGTGTTGCTATTCCTGCACTGTTTTCCATTCCAAATTTCTTGATAAGTTCTCTTATGTACTTCGTTTGGTGAATAAAGATTCCATAGTCCATTTGCTTGACTTGTAATCCAAAAAAATAATTTAATTCACCCATCATACTCATCTGAAATTTGCTCTTCAATAAACTTGCAAATTTCTCATAGAGTTGTTGATTCTCTAATCCAAAAATGATGTCATCCACATATATTTAAACTAGGAGTGTGCTTTCACCTATCTTCATTCTAAGCAAGGTCTTGTCAATGGTTCCTTTAATAAAGCCATTATCGACTGGAAACTGTGATAGAGTTAATACCAGGCTCTGGGTGCCTGTTTTAGTCCATATAGTGCTTTTCTCAGTCTGAAAACTTTGTCTTTTTGATCCTTGATTTCAAATCCAGGTGGTTGTTTCACATATACTTATTCTTCAAGTACTCCTTTCAATAATGCACTTTTAACATCCATTTCATAAACTTTGAACTTCTTGTGTGCTCCAAATGCAAGAAATAATCTGATTGCCTCCAATCTTGCTGCGGGAGCATATGTTTCATCAAAGTCTATCCCTTCTGCTTGTGAATAACCTTTGGCCACAAGTAGAGCTTTATTTCTAACAATGTTTCCATCTTCATCAAGTTTGTTTCTGAACACCCATTTAGTACCAATTATATTTGCATGATTCGGTATTTCAACTAATTCCCATACTTGATTTCTTTCAAATTCATTGAGTTCTTCTTGAATGGCTAGTATCCATTCTGGATCTTTCAAAGCTTTTTCTATCTCCTTTGGTTTAGCTTGAGATAGAAAGCATGCTATCATTGCATCTAACTGATTTCTTATGAGAACCCCGTGTTGAAAATCAACAATCACATGTTCCTCAGGATGATCTCTCATCCATTGATGAATTGGGGATTGCAATATAGGATCTTGATTTTCTTGAATTGGTTCTTCATGAAATTCAGCTTCTGGGATCTGATTTGCCTGATCTTGATTTTCTTGATCTTGTGATGGATCAGTTTCATTTTGTACTGGTTGTTCAACTGTAGGTTCAATTGTTGGTTACTGAGACTGAACTTGATCTAAATATTCTGATAATCTTAACCTTTCCATATCAATGAAAACTGATTCTGGAGACTTTTGTGACTAAGGTTGAGAAACTGGTTCTGGTTTGTCTTCAATTGTATCACCAGTAAAGTTTGGTTCATCAAAAACAACATGTATTGATTCTTCATGCTTGAGTGTCTTTTTGTTTAATACTCTAAATGCTTTACTAACACTTGAATATCCTAAGAATATTCCTTCATCAGCTTTTGGTTGAATAGTCTTAAGCTAATCTTTTCCATTATTGTATATAGCATTTGCTTCCAATAGCATGAAAGTATGAGACATTTGGTTTCCTTCCATTCTGTTGGAAATAAAATTTATGTTTTGATGATTATTCATCGTATTGACTCAGTAATTATTTTAACCCCATTGATGAAGTGCTGAAACTAGCTGTTATAGTGAAAAGCTGAAAGATGTCTAGAACTGAATGTATAAGTTTTACTAGAGTCTGATATTTGTATAGGTTACATCAGACAGGCACTGTAATATATAGAAGTGTCGTAAAACTGAAAACTGGAAATCATCTAAGAAACCGGAAAGACAAGTCATATAAACTAAAACTGACTAAGACTACACCAAGACAGAACTGAAGAATGTAAGTTCGCTGAGGGAACAGACTCAGTTGGCTTATCTAGAAGACAGAAGAACTGAGGGACACAGACTCATTTACAGAAGATTGAAGGACTGAGGGCTCAGACTCAGTTATGAAAGTCGAGACTGTAAAGTTAGACTTCAGGCAAGTTTTGGTGACCTGAACTGACTTTATGGATCTTTTATGAAGACCTAAGAGTCATAAGGACAATTAACTCCTAGAAGATATTTGCTTATGGTATACTCTGGTTAAGTCAATTATAATCAGATGAAAATCTGGAGTACTGATATTTGAAGAAAAGAAAAATCTCAGTTAATGCTCCAAGTAAGTCAATAAACTGACAACTGGCAAACTCAGTATAAAACTGATAAGGAAACCCAGTTTTATAAGTCAGGCATCCAACAAACTGATAGTACAGTCGAACGTTGTAAAGGAAGCAATTCTATTGGTTGAAATAATGACAAGTCAGAATGGTCACAAAATATACCCGTTACAAGATAGACGTTGATACACTTCAAATTCAAGCAAGATGAACGTTGGACCTTGCACTATAAATAGAGGACTTTGCACCAAGGATCAAAAACCAAAAAATACGAACAAATTAACAAGAATACAAGCATTTTTGTGCAAAAGTCTCGTTCATTCGAATTGCTATCATCTCCGCGCTTACAAGATCAATCAAGAATTTCTTCAAGTGTTCAAACTATACAGAACTTATCTAGAACCAGACACTTTTAAGAACCACAAACAAGAATCAATTTACTGATTCTCAACCCAACTTCTTAATCAAATGTCAAGACTGTGAAGCAATCCGGTGAAGGATTAGCCAATGACAGTTGTATCAGCAGTCGGGTAGACTTTGTTTGTGGTTGTAGCTGGTGAAGAGGCATACGTAACCTTTCAAGGACCAGTGGCTCAAGCACTTGAAGAGCAACAATCCAACCTATTCTTTAATTGTTTAGATAATGAAGCTAGGATTAGCCAAGGACTATTGTTTAGGACTTTTTTCTCACCTCAAGAAGTTCTAGTGGAATTTTCCTCCCACACCACAGGGGAAGAGAGGACTGGCATGATTACACCACTTGGAACCTCTATAACTCTTGTTTCATTTACTTTACGCATTAACATTCTGTTATTTCTTATTAAAGCATTTATTATTGTTTACACAGCATACTGAGAGCTGATTGTTACACAAACTCACAGCTCACAAACTGACATTCACCAAAATTCAGTTTTACACGCTCAACTTTCACTTAGAATAACAAGATCAAGAAAAAGGCTAGAATTATATCTGCTGCAGGTTGACTCAGTTTTGTAATAGTCAGTTTGACTTAGACTCAACTTAGTCAGCTTAACACCACAAAGTTTTAACTGAACCTTAAAAATCTAAAATCCAGATTTTAGGGACAAGTTTATTCACCCCCCCCCACCTCTAAACTTGTGTTAGCCTTTCCAAGGGACCATAAATTGGTATATGTTTGTCCCTTGGAAAGGCTAACACAAGTTTAGAGGGGGGGGTTAATAAACTTGTCACCAAAAACTGGATTTAAAGCAAGTTAAGGTTGGTTAAAAACTTGTGTGAGTTAAGGCGACAAAGTGAGATTAAGTCAAAGCGACTTAAGTCTAAATCGAGTCAACCGGCAAATGATATGATTTTAGCGTTTTCTTGATCTTGTTATTCTATTATGGCGAGTGTTGTGAATGAATTACGATTGAATGTCGGTTGTGATTGTGAGGAGTATAACAATCGGGTATCACAATCTTTGTAAGTAAATCTTTGAATAAATAAATAAATGCGTAAAGTAAATAAGGCGGATATTATAGAGGTTACAGGTGGTGTAATCCTGTACGTCCTCTCTTCCCCTGTGGTGCGGAGGAAAATTCCACTAAAACTTCTTGAGGTGGACTGTTACCAAAAGTCCTGAACAATAGTCCTTGGCTAATCCCTAGCTTCACTATCTAAATAGTTGTAGAACAGGTAGAATTGCTGCTCTTCAAATGCTTGAACCACTGGTCCTTAGAGGCTAGGATTGCCTCTTCACCATCTACCACCACAAACATAGTCTACCCGACTGCTTGTCACAACTGTCCTTGGCGAAACCTTCCTGGTTTGCTTCACAGTCTAAAACCTTTGTTGTAGAATCAAGGTTGGGCTGAGAATCAATTAGTTGATTCTTGTTTGTGGTTCTTCAAAGTGTTGGATTATTGATAAATTCTTTGTAGCTTCAACACTTGAAGAAATACTAGATATGATCTTGTTATAGTTCAGAGATGATAGCAATTCGAATAGAATAGACTGATGCACAAAATTGCTTGTTGATTCTTGTATATGCTATGTTCTACATATTTTGTTGTTGGTGCAAAGTCTTCTATTTATAGTGTGAAGTCCAACGTTCATCTGGCTTCAATTTTCATTGTATCAATGTCTATCTTGCAACGGCTATATTTTCTGACCGTCCTGCTGTGTCAGTATTTCATCCAATGAAATTGTTTTCTTTACAACGTTCGACTGTATGATCAGTTTGTTGGATGGCTGACTTATAAAACTGATTTTCCTTATCAGTTTTATACTGAGTTTTCCATTTGTTAGTTTCCTAACTGACTTGGAGCATTAACTGAGATTTTACTCTTCTTCAAATATCAGTACACCAGTTTTCATCTGATTATAATTGACTTAATCAGAGTACACCATGACTCATTATCATCTAAGAATTCATTGTCCTTATGATCCTTAGGTCTTCATACAAGATCTATAAAGTCAGTTCAGGTCACCACAATCTTGCCTGAAGTCTAACTTTACAGTCTCGACTTGTAATCTTCATAACTGAGTTTGAACCCTCAGTTCCTCATTCTTCAATAACTGAGTTTGAACCCTCAGTTCTTCGATCTCTTAGATAAGCCAACCGATTCTGTAACTCTCAGTGAACTTACCTTCTTCAGTTTCATGTAGGTGTATTTTGAGTCAGTTTGCTTGTCTCGATGATTTCCTGTTTTCTAAATGATTTCCAGTTTTCAGTTTTACGACACACTAACAATTTTAGTGCTTGTCTGATGTAACCTATACAAATATCAGACTCTAGTAAAAGTTATACATTCAGTTCTAGACATCTTTTAGCTTTCCACTATAACAGCTGGCTTCAGCAATTAATCAATGGGGTTAAGATAATATTTTAACAAATAAGATGAATTATCATCAAAACATAAATTTTATTTCCAAAAATTTCCCTCTTTTTGATGATACCAAAAGTCTCCCTAAAAGAAAAGCTTAAAGATCAAAACAATGTAAAATAATGTAAAACTGGAAAACTAGTTTTCATTAGAATGAGCAAAAACTGGATAAGTACATTTTGTTCAAATAACTGTGATTAAAGACTAAGCTTCTTCTTAGCTTTTTGCATGACTGAGTGATATCTTTTTACTTTGTCATACAATCGAAAATCTTCTTCAAGCTTGGAGTCTTCTTTTGAAAAGGTCTTGTTGTAGTCAACTTGACTACTTTCTTTCCATCTTCTCCATTGAATTAGCTTGGGTAAGCTTGAGTCTTTCAAGTAGTAATTTTCAAATTCTACTAGATCGGCTTTCATTTGTTCAGTCTTGTCTTTAATCTTCAGTTGTGCAATTTTTTGCTTTGAGTAAATATCAGATAGAAAGTAGTTCAAGGATTCCTCAAATGTTCTGTCCTTGTACTTGGCTTTAATAGGATTGTAATCTTTGATAAAGCTGTGTCCACAGATCCTTTGTAAGAGTAACTCTTACGTCTCCAGGTTGATTGTATTTTTCAATAAGTTGATCATCAGTTAACTCTTTCTTCAAAAATTTAGGATCTGATCTGTATCTTTGTAATTCTTCTTCAAGTCGCTTCATTTCTCCAAGTAATTTCAGCTTTTCTTCTTCATCTTCCCTTTTTGGCATCATATAACTGATCTACCAGGGCATGGGTTGCTTTTTGATCTTCGAAATCATCATTTGAGAAGCAAGTACTTCCTAATTTGAGTTTCTAACCCGTATATATGCTGATTTATATGCCAATGAGCCTGAGCATGAGTTTCTCTATCTACTACGGTTGAATCTTCGAGTTGTTGTTTGAGTAACACAATCTCTGAAGCAGAATTTGAACTTGATTTGTGAATCATCTCTAGTCTTGCATGAACTGAAACATCAGTTCTAGTTCTATAATCAAGATATCTAGAGATGTTTGATAAAAGGCCATTCTGTGTATCTCTCTGAATGAGTACAATTTTCAAGTTTTCATGAACTCTGGCCAATTCAGCTTTAGATAGAAAATCAGAGAGATCATATGTAGCTTCTATTTGATCCTTATCCTGAGTATTATCAGCAATAACCATCAGTTGTCTGATTTCATCAGCTGCTTGCTGATTGTCAGTTGTCTGATTTCCAACTGGCAATCCTTCTTGCTGTGGTACAGTTTGCGTTGCTAGAGGTTGAGATTGAGTGACTGTTTGCAAAACTGTAGTATCATCAGCTTCTTTTCTTGACTTATCATGGTCATCATCATCCTTTTTCTTTGAACTGTCTTTAGATGATGTGCCTGATTCTCTTCTTTTTGCTAGTTCGGTAAATCTTTTGAAACAGTTGTCAAGAAATTCTGTAATAGGAAACAGAGAGTAAAGATCTCTAACTTCCTATTTCTCTAAGAGTAATTTTTCTTCAGTCTGTAAACTGACATCTCGATAATCTTCAGGTTGAAGTTTCATTTTCATCAGCTTAATGATTTTGTCGACAGCAAAGTGCTTTGATTTACGAACCGATTCTTTGTTGTATCTGAGAAGTATGGTCAGTAGTGACATTCTCTTGAGTAACTTCAGTTGTTAAATGATGTTGTTGTTCCCCCTCAGTTGGTGCTTTCTCACTTGTGATTTCAGGGAACAAATATCTTACAACTGATCTTCCTTCTGTGGATTCAGCTTTTCGCTTAGTCCCTTTGTGTTCAGCTTCCTGCTGAGACATAGTTGTCTGACTTGCTTCAAGTTGGGAAGTTGTTTCTGCGATTTCCTTCGATGTTGTAGTTTGCCTTGCTTGCTTCCCTTCCTTAATTCTTTCTAAATAAAACTGAATGATTCCACTAAGAGTCTTCTTCAGTCGGAATCTCCCATCAGTTACTTGTCCTTCAGCTTGAGCTCTTTTCACACTTTCTAATTCAGCTAAGTGTTGCTTCTTGAACTGATTGACTATATAACCTGCCCAATTAAATTCTATATTGTCCCAGATTATGTTCATCAGCAAAAAAATTTCTTCCGAAAGTATATTAATCCTTTTGGATTTTCCAATGACGTGTTTCTTTGAGCCATCTCCGAGATTTCCAAATTCCGGCTTGATTTTGTCGACATGAATACCAGGTTCGATTGGTTCTGCAGACGAAGAAATCATTGCGAGAAAAGCTTCTTTCTTCAATGGTAGAGTGGCTAACTCTGTTGAAGTTGCTATTGTATTTGCGAAGCCAAAGAGTGACCTCATGACTCTTTCATTGAGAACAATGCGATCTCCACGAACTGTAGTTATCAAGGAGTCTCTGACTAATCGCATATTTTGCCAAAATTGCAAAATGCCTTCCACATCTCTTTTTCTTTGAAACTAACCGAGGATGTTGTTCAATCCTGGTTGTTTTTCGATTTTATCTCGTACACAGCTGGCTAACAAGGTGTTTTGACACATACCTTCATACATTTCAAGTGTTAGTTCATCCAGCTCTGTGATCAATCGTTTGTCTTTCGAATCATCCGAAGTGGCCATATTTGAGTGTGAACACAAAGATTTGATTTTTGAAAGAGAGGGTTGAAAAGAGTCTATTTTGCTTTCTGAAAATAATTTTGAATTTTGATAGAGAATAGTGTGAACGGAGGTTGAATAAATTGGTAGGATATTCTGGCGGTTGAGTGGTACAACTTTTCAAATTCCATGATGGGTTTGATAACCCCGTCGTATCTTTATTCGACAATCGTGGGGTGTACACACGAAATTCTGATGAAAAGAGCTGTGGTAATTTAATGCGATATAACCGTTGTTGATTCTATCTTATCAACCTTTGACTAAATTTGACTGGAATGAAAACTGATGTTGAGGTCAGTTTTAGAGATAATTCAGTTCCATCAAATTATTCGGCTTTTGTCAAATTCTTGATTTGTCGATTTGAGATTGTTGATGTCAATGACTAATCATTAAGTGAGCGCACCCAACATAACAAAAGATTAATCCCTTGACGAATCTCGGCTTAAGCGACTTAAGCGACTTTAATTATTCCCAACTCGGTTCTTAATTTGGCAAATCTTACTTTGTCCAATGGCTTTTGTAAAGATATCTCATGGCCCGATCTTGATGAGAGTACATAAAGAACTGTTGTATCCTTCTTCTCTGCATGATCTCTTATGAAGTGGTGACGGACATCAATGTGCTTTGTCCTTGAGTGTAAAACTGGATTATCAGTAATTGCAATTGCACTTGTGTTATCACACATTATGGGAATTGTTCCTTCTTCTATCCCATAGTCTCTTAATTGCTGTCTGATCAATAAAACTTGAGCACAACAACTTCCAGCTGCTATATATTTAGCTTCAGCTGTTGAAGTTGAGATTGAGTTTTGCTTCTTGCTAAACAATGACACAAGTCTATTTCCCAATAAGCGGCATGTGCTGATGTGCTTTTTTTCATCCACTTTGCATCCAAAGATAGTCGAATCGAATAAGAAATCAGCTTGAATTCTCCTTCTTTTGAATACCAAATTCCAACTCCATCTGTCTCTTTTATATATTTCAAAGTTCTTTTCACAACTGTGAGATGACTCTCCTTTGGTCTTGACTGAAATCTTGCACATACACCGACAGTAAAAGATATGTCTGGCCTACTTGCTGTAAGATAGAGTAAGCTTCCAATCATCCTTCTATAGAGTGTTTGATCAACATCTTTACCTTCTTTGTCTTCATCTAATCTGATGTTGGTCCCCATTGGTGTAGAAATTCCAGTAGATTTCTCCATACCAAACTTTTTGATAGGTTCTCTTGTATATTTGGTTTGGTGAATGAAAATTCCATCAGCTAATTGTTTAACTTGCAATCCTAGGAAATAATTTAATTCTCCCATCATACTCATCTGAAATTTGCTTTTCATCAAACTTGCAAATTTCTCACATAACTTTTCATTTTCTGATCCAAAAATGATATCATCAACATAAATTGAATAAGTAGAGTATCTTCTCCATTCTTCATCCTGAATAAGGTATTGTCGATTGTTCCTTTGATAAATCCATTATCCACTAGAAACTGAGATAGAGTTTCGTACCAAGCTCTTGGTGCTTGTTTAAGTCCATAAAGAGCTTTCCTTAGTCTGAAAACTTTATCTGCTTGATCTTTGATTTCAAATCCGGGTGGTTGTTGAACATATACTTCTTCTTCAAGAATTCCATTTTGAAATGCACTTTTAATATCCATCTGATAAACTTTGAATTTCTTGTGAGCTGTATAAGCAAGAAATAGTTTGATTGCTTCTAGTCTTGCAACTGGTGTATAATTTTCATCAAAGTCTATGCCTTCTGCTTGAGAGTATCCTTTGGCTACAAGTCTGGCTTTGTTTCTGATGATGTTTCCATCTACATCAAGTTTATTTCTGAAAACCCACTTGGTTCCAATGATATTGACATGAACTGGTTTATCTACCAATTCCCATACTTGATTTCTCTCAAATTCATTGAGTTCTTCTTGCATAGCTAATATCCAATCTGGATCTTTCAAGGCTTCTTCAATTTCTTTAAGTTCTGATTGAGATAGAAAGCATGAAATCATTGCATCTAGTTGATGTCTTGTTCGAACTCCAGCTTGAGTATCACCAACAACTTGTTCTTCTGGGTGATCTCTCATCCATTGATGTGTGTGAGTTTGTATCAACTGATTTTCATTTTTTTCAACTGATTCTTCAAGACCTGGTTCTTGAACTTGTTCAACTGAATCTGAATGAAGTTGTTCAAGTTGTTGAGCAATTGGAAATTGAGGCTGATCATGATCTGAACACTCTGAAATTTGTAGTCTTCCAATGTCAATCTGGCCGGTTCAGGCGTGGATTGTAATCGAGACTCGAGAAACCGGTTTCAGTCGGTCTTCGGTTGTTTCACCAGTGGAAGTTTGGTTCATCAAATACTACATGTATTGATTCTTCATGCTTGAGTGTCCTTTTATTTAGTACTCTAAAAGCTTCTTTGACACTTGAATATCCTAGGAAAATTCCTTCATCGACTTTGGGTTGAAAACGTGAAGTTGATCTTTTCCATTATTGTGTATGAAACATTTTCTTCCAAAAGCATGAAAGTATGAAACATTTGGTTTTCTTCCATTCCAAATTTCATTAGGAGTCTTCTCATGTCTCTTGTTCATGAGAGCTCTGTTCTGAGTGTAACAAGCTATGTTAACTGCTTCTGCCCAATATTTTTCAGGTAGTTTAGCTTCACAGATCATAGTCCTCCCAGCTTCTTTGAGTGTTCTGTCTCTTCTTTCAGCTACACCATTTTGTTGTGGTGTTCCTGTGGCAGAAAGTTGGTGTAAGACACCATTTTCTTCACAATATCAATAATCACACTGTTGAGGAATTCAGTTCCTTTATCAGATCTTATCTTCATAACTGAAACTCCTTTCTGATTCTGAAGTCTCTTGAGAAGTTTTGTGAGCTTTTGCTTGGTTTCACTTTTCTTGGTTAGAAAGATTACCCAAGTATATCTTGAAAAATCATCTACTACCACCAATGTATATTTCTTTCCACTTGATACTAATTGGTGTAATAGGTCCAAATAAGTCCATGTGTAGCAATTCTAGATGTCGATAGTTGAATGCTGAGACTTGGTCTTGAAACTTGCTTTTGTTTGTTTTCCTTGTTGACATGCATCACATAAGCTGTCCTTCTTATATGATATCGCTGGTAGTCCAATGACTAGATTTCTGATTAGGTATGCACGAGCAAACAAGTTTCAGCAACGGCCGTTGTCCAATCTACCACATACATGTTTTCCTTTCTTCTTCCGGCTAGGACAACTTGATAAGTTAATTCGCTGATGACAACGCAGAATTATTTATCAAAAGTAATTTTGTATCCCATATCACAAAATTGTTGTGCTGAGTAGATTGTAGTGTAGTCCTTCTACATAAGATACATTCTTGATTGTAAGTCCATTTTCGATTAAGGTGCCAAAACCTCGGTGTAACCAGTTTATCATACTTCCAAAATTGACTTTTGGTCCATCCTTTGCAATAAAATTACTGAGACAGTCTTTGCTCTTTGTCATGTGTCTAGAGCAACCACTGTAAAAGTACCATATATCCTGCAATGAAAATTATAAGTTTTTAGGTACCCAACTTAGTTTGGGTCCATGGGGGTCAGTTGCCAGTACAACTCTGGGAATATATCCTTTTGGGATTCTTCGGATATTGTTGCACTTGTTTTCATATACGTAAGCCACACTCCCATAGTATCTATGTTCGGACTGTGTCTTATTTATATGATTTCTCAGATCTTCTGACTGAAATTTGTTTACATGTTGATTTCTGTTATTAAAGCTAGAGTGATAACCATCATTCCTTCTGTACTGAGGTCTGGATTGACCTTTGTTCTGTGACATATGCTGAGAACTGAGATTAGTCCTCTACTGAGTTTTGGACTGAAACTCGTGATAAGTTTTCGGTCTGGAATGATTGTCATTATCAGTTTTATTAACAAATTCAGTAAAATTCCAATCATCATCAGTGGGATATAATCTTCCTTTCCCCCTAAATGTGTGAATCTTTGAAAGATTGACATTCTTGGATTTATTTTGATTGTAATTTTTCTGGTTCCTGACTTCATTGGTTTTTGTGGATCTGGCAATTGATTTGCCGTTTCGGTTTCCATTGGATACAGCTGATCTACCATTTGATTTACCTTTGTTGGTAGATGCAGTTGTCTTCATAGAAAATTGATTTATCCTGTGTGATACTGGCTTTACTGGTTCAGCAATTTTCTCAGTTTGTTGAAGTTGCTCAGCTACAAACTTAATACCAGTTTTGGTACTAGGCCCAACAGCTTTGCTAGTTCCATTATTTGAAGATTGTTGTGTATCAAATCCTAAACCAGTTTTGTCTCCATATGGTTTTCGTGATTTGAATCCAGGAATTGAACTTGATTGAGCAAACGATTCGATTCTTTCGCCGATGTCTGATGGTCGATGTCGAATCTTTTCTTTATCGATTTTAGTCGATTTCAACATTTTGATTCGGACTTCAATCTTTCAACTTCAAGAATTAGACTTTCTTTCGGCTTTGATTGATTCATAACCACTTGTATGGTTACTAGCCGATTCATCAATTCGTCAAGAGTTTCTTCTAATTCTAGATTTTTGGATTGAGTCGTGAATGAAGAACATGCAATTATCATGGAAATCTGAGCTGAAGAGTATTTAGAGTTTGATTCACATACCTCATTTGGATCTTCCATGTGTACCATTAAAGCTGTGTCATATGATACTCTTTCAGTACCAGTTTCAAAATCTGATTCATCTCCGGCAAGGAGTGCTCTTCTACCAACTCTTCTTGGTGGAGTTTTCTTGATCAGTTCTGGACATTCAGCTTTATAATGTCTTGGTTTCTTGCAGTTGAAACAGAGGTATTCATTATCTTTTTTTTTCTCAGGAGTCCTTTTGATGAACTTTTGAGTGACTGGGTGTCCGCTTTTCATTCTTCGAATTCTTCGAATTCTATTCATCATTAGTGCCATTTGTTCTTCCATTTCATCCAATTCATGAAGATTGTTAGATGAGTTTTCTTGAATCTAATTTGATGTTGCTGCAAGTGCTGTGGTCTTTGGTTCTTCCAGAGCTTTGATTATTGCAGCTGTGGTTGTGAAATCTTCACTGAATTCATAAGCTTTCAGATCTGAAAAGATCTTGAATGAATCTTCTACATCAAGTCTCTTGGATTCTTCCATAGCAGTGACCTTCATCTTCCAGCACATTGGTAAAGCCTTCTAGATTCTTGTGTTGATGACTTTCTTTGAGTATTTTCAATCTTGAGTAGATCTAGTTCATCCATGATAGCACTGAATTTTGTCTCTATTTTGTCAATGGTTTCTCCAGGTTTCATCTTGATATTCTCAAACTTTTGTTTTGCAACAGAAATTTTATTTTCCTTGATTGAATCTGTTCCTTCACAAACTAACTGAAGTTTGTCCCACATTTCTTTGGCAGTTGTGCATTCTTTCACCATAAAGTACATGTTGTTGTCAAGAGTTCTGAGGATAAAGTCCATGGCAACATTGTTGAGATTGTTTCGCTTGCGATCATCACTAGTCCACTCGGATTTGGGTTTTGCAACTCAAACTTGCTCTCCACCAACAGTTTTCATATGAGTGATTTGAATTGGTCCATCAGTGAGTACGTCCATCATTCATCATGAGTAGCTGCTAGAAATGCCTGCATACGACGTTTGTATTCGTCAAATATGTCCATGTTGCACATAAGCATTTGTCTTGCATATTGATTGTTATTTATTGTGAGTGAGTGAAGACTGACAGTAGATTAACTGGAAAACTGAGCTTTCAAATAAGAACAACTAGAGGAGATAAAGAGCAAATGATATCTTGTTAAAGAAACACTCCTCTGATACCAATTGTTTGTCCCTTGGAAAGGCTAACACAAGTTTAGAGAGGGGGTGAATAAACTTGTCACCAAAAACTAGATTTAAAGCAAATTAAGGTTCAGTTAAAAACTTGTGTGGAGTTAAGCTAACAAAGCTGAGATTAAGTCAAACTGACTTAAGCTGAAACTGAGTCAACCGGCAGCGGATATGATTTTAGCCTTTTTCTTGATCTTGTTATTCTATTATGAAAACTGAGTGTTGTGAACTGAATTCTGATTGAATGTCAGTTGTGATTGTGAGGAGTATAACAATCAGGTATCACAATGTTGTAAGTAAATGCTGAATAAATAAATAAATGCGTAAAGTAAATAAGGAGGATATTAAAGAGGTTCCAGGTGGTGTAATCATGTACGTCCTCTCTTCCCCTGTGGTGCGGAGGAAAATTCCACTAGAACTTCTTGAGGTGAACTGTTACAAAAAGTCCTAAACAATAGTCCTTGGCTAATCCCTAGCTTCACTATCTAAACAGTTGTAGAACAGGTAGAATTGCTGCTCTTCAAATGCTTGAACCACTGGTCCTTAGAGGGTAGGATTTACTCTTCACCAGCTACAACCACAAACACAGTCTACCCGACTACTTGTCACAACTGTCCTTGGCGAAACCTTCCCGGTTTGCTTCACAGTCTAAAACCTTTGTTGTAGAATCAAGGTTGGGCTGAGAATCAATAAGTTGATTCTTGTTTGTGGTTCTTCAAAGTGTTGGATTCTTGATAAATTCTTTGTAGCTTGAACACTTGAAGAAATACTAGATATGATCTTGTTATAGTTCGTAGATGATAGCAATTCGAATAGAATAGTCGATGCACAAAATTGCTTGTTGATTCTTGTATATGCTACATTCTATATATTTTGTTGTTGGTGCAAAGTCTTCTATTTATTGTGTGAAGTCCAACATTCATCTGGCTTCAATTTGAATTGTATCAACGTCTATCTTGCAACGGCTACATTTTCTGACCGTTCTGTTGTGTCAGTATTTCATCCAATGAAATTGCTTTCTTTACAACGTTCGACTGTACGATCAGTTTGTTGGATGGCTGACTTATAAAACTGAGTTTCCTTATCAATTTTATACTGAGTTTTCCATTTTTCAGTTTCCTAACTGAGTTGGGGCATTAACTGAGATTTTACTCTTCTTCAAATATCAGTACTCCAGTTTTCATCTGATTATAATTGACTTAATCAGAGTACACCATGACTCATTATCATTTAAGAATTCATTGTCCTTATGATCCTTAGGTCTTCATACAAGATCTATAAAGTCAGTTCAGGTCACCACAATCTTGCCTGAAGTCTAACTTTACAGTCTCGATTTGTTATCTTCATAACTTAGTTTGAACCCTCAGTTCTTCAATCTTCAATAACTGAGTTTGAACCCACAGTTCTTTGATCTCTTAGATAAGCCAACCGAGTCTGTAACTCTCAGCGAACTTACCTTCTTCAGTTTCATGTAGGTGTATTCTGAGTCAGTTTGCTTGTCTCGATGATTTCGAGTTTTCTAAATGATTTCCGGTTTCGCTTTTACGACACACTAACAATTACGATTGCTTATGCGATGTAACCTATACAAATATCAGACTCTAGTAAAACTTATACATTCAGTTCTAGACATCTTTTAGCTTTCCACTATAACAGCTGGCTTCAGCACTTCATCAATAGGGTTAAGATAATATTTTAATAAATAAGATGAATTAGCATCAAAACATAAATTATATTTCCAACAGTATCAAAGAAGTGTTCCTTTAACAAGCAATTGTTAAAAACTGATTTGCTATATATCTCCTCTAGTTGTTCTCATAAGAAAGCTCAGTTTCCAGTTTTTATATAATCAGTTTTCACTCACTCACAATGGATAGCAATCAATATGCAAGACAAATGCTGATGTGTAACATGGATAGGTTTGATGAATACAAACGTCGTATGCACACTTTTTTAGCTGCTAACCATAATGAGATGATGGACGTGCTCGCTGATGGACCAATCCAGATCACACATATGCAAACTGTTGGTGAAAATCAAGTTCGAGTTCCAAAGCCCATGGCTGAATGGACCAGTGATGATCGCAAACGAAACAATCTCAACAATGTTGCTATGGACTTTATCCTCAGAACTCTTGACAACATGTATCTGAAGGTCAAAGATTGCACAACTGCTAAGGAAATGTGGGAGAAACTTCAGTTAGTCAGCAAAGGTACTGACTCAATTAAGGAAAACGAAATCTCAGTTGCAAAGCAGAAGTTTGAAAATTTCAAAATGAAATCTGGATGGACCATTGACCAAATGGAGACAGGATTCAGTGCTATCATGGATGAATTAGACCTACTCAATATTGAATATACATAGAAAGAAATCAACACAAGAATCTTGAAGGCCTTGCCAATGTGTTGGAAGATGAAGGTCACTGAAATGGAAGAATCTTGAAGACTTGACATAGAAGATTTCTTTAAGATCTTCTCAGAATTAAAAGCTTTTGAATTCAGTGAAGATTTTACAAGCACAGCTGCAATAATCAAAGCTCTAGAAGAACCAAAAACCACAGCACTCGCAGTAGCATCAAATGACTCTCAAGAAACATCCACAAGCAATCTTCAACAGTTGGATGAAATGAAAGAACAAATGGTATTTATGATGAGTAGAATTAGAAGGATGAAGAATGGTCCTCATGTAACTCATAAGTTTATCAAGAAGACTCCTGAAAAGAGAAAAGATGATGAGTATCTTTGTTTCAAATGCAAGAAGCCTGGACATTATAAAGCTGAATGCCCAGATCTGAATGCAAAGAAAACTCAGCAAAGAAGAACTGGCAGAAGAGCATTGTTAGCTGGAGATGAGTCTGACTACGAAGCTGGTACAGAAAGACTATCTGACGACACTGCTTTGATGGCTCATATGGGGGATCAAAATGAGGTATGTGAATCTAACTCCAAATACTCCTCAGCTCAGATTTCCATGCAAAATGCATGTTCTTCAACAGCCGATTCCAATCCAAAGAACTCAGAATTAGAAGAAACTCTTGATGAATTGATGAGTCAGCTTGTCACCATACAGGCTGGTTATGAATCAATCAAAGCTAAGAAAGAAGTTCTTATTCTATAAGTCAAAAGATTGAAAGATGAATTAACACGTTAAAACTAAGCAGAACTGATAAGGGAAAGACTCAGTATCAGCCTACTGCATCAGCAGCAACAACTAAATTAGGAAGCCATATGGAAACAGAACTAGCCTAGGATTTGATACTCAGCAAACTTCAGCAAACTTCAAAAGAGGAACGAGTAAGGAAACTGAACCTAATGCCAAAACCGGTGTTAAGTTCGCAGCTGAACAATGTACTCAAACTAAGAAGCATGCGGAACCAGTAAAACCAGTTCAACGTGAATCAAGTCAGCCTCAGCATCCATGTTCCAAGAAGTTAGATGTAAACAACAACAGGGTCAACCAAAAAGGTAAATTAGCCATCATGAAAATAAAAAAGGTAGATCAATACAGAATCTACTAAAGATGATCAGGCTAAGAACCAGAAAAACATCAGTCAAAGTTAATCCAAGAATATCAATTGTTCAAAGATTCACAAAGTTAGGGGGAAAGCCATATTATTTCCAACTGATGATGACTGGAATCTCTCTGAATCTATTATTAAAACTGATAGAAGCAATCATTTCAGACAGAAAACTTACCACAAGTTTCAGTCTAAAGGTCAGCAGAGGAATCATGTCAGTCCTCAGCAGAGACCTCAGTACCAAGGTCAGCCCAGATCTCACTACAGAAGAAATGATGGTTATTATTCAAGTTTCAATAACAGAAAACATCATGGCAATCAGTTTCAGTCAAAGGATCTGAGAGATCGTATAAATAAGACACAGTCCAATCATATATACTATGGGAGTGTGGCTTACATATATGAAAACAAGTGCAACAATATCCGAAGGATACCTAAAGGATATATTCCCAAGGTTGTACTGACAACTGACCCCCATGGACCCAAACAGAGTTGGGTACCTAAAAATGTTTAACTTATTTTGCAGGATATTTGGTACTTTGACAGTGGATGCTCAAGGCACATGACAAAGAGCAAAGACTATCTTACCAATTTTATTGCCAAAGATGGACCCAAAGTTAATTTTTGAAGCAAAGACAAACCTGGATACACAAAAGGTTATGGTACCTTGATCAGAAATGGACTCACAATCAAAAACGTATCTTATGTAGAAGGATTGCATTACAATCTACTCAGCACCAGTCAATTTTGTGACATGGGATACTGAGTCACGTTTGATAAAGATTTCTGCATTGTCGTCAGCGGAACAACATTTCAAGTCGTTTTAGCTGGAAGAAGAAAAGAGAATATGTATATTGTAGATTGGACTACAGCAGTTGCAGAAACTTATTTACTTGTGCATACTAAATCAGAAGTCAGCTGGTTATGGCACAAGAAACTGAGTCATCTTAATTTCGACGACATCAATACTCTAGTCAAGAAGCAGTTAGTCATTGGATTACATGAGATTACCTACAAAAAGGATAGCTTATGTGATGCTTGTCAGCAAGGGAAGCAAACAAAAGCAAGTTTCAAAACTAAGTCTCAGCATTCTACAAACAGAGTTTTAGAACTGATGCATATGGACTTATTTGGACCTATCACACTGTAGATATGAAAATTTTATGTGATATGATAAATATGTCACATGATACATTTGTCCTAAGTGAAAATTTATTCTATATTATTTCCTATCAAACAAATACTTGGGAAAAATATAAAAATAAATAATTGATTAAAATCTCTTAAGATAAAATATAGAGATTTAATCGATTTATAACAAATGGCTAATGTAAATATACAAAGAAATGTATGTGACACGCTATATTTGTCACGTGTTATATATGCCATTAAATTTAAATTATTTTGTATTGTTTCCTACATTTAATATTAGGAAATAATATATAATTGATTAAATCATAAAGTCCATTAAAATATAATTTAGGATTTTATTGATTTATATTCAATGCACCTCCACCAAAGGCTCTCCTCAAACATTATAAATAGGAGGGGACCTTGGTCATATGAGAAAAGGATAGACACACAAAAGAAGAAGTAAATCTACAACATCAAGAAAGGATACACAATAAGTCAAGAATGGCTAGAGGATCAAAAAAACATCTTCAACGCTCGAAAATCAACAAAAGTCCACAGTTCATCAACAAACAAAGGGCTAAAGTTCTTCAACAGAAAGGGTCGAAGGTAACACAAAATTTCCTTCCAATGTTCATCAAATTTGAAGTCTTCCGCCATATCCGGAGTCTTCAATTCAAATTAAAGACGTTTCCGCCATATCCGGGAAGTCATAAATCATAACCAAATTCAAAGTTTTCCGCTATATCCGGGAAGCTATTAATCATCACAAAAGGAGAATCAAAGGATCATAGAGATTGCCACTTTTCATTTTCATAAATTAATAAAATTCATTTGTTACGATTTTGTGTTTTCTTTGTCGCATTTCAGGGGTTCCCACGAAATCCGTGTTACAAATTCTGGCACACCTGGTGGGACCAATCTCTCATTTCATCTCTCCATAAGAAAAAAAAAGTTCAAGAACAAATGGATCCAAAGATTGATGCCTCGAAAGTCTCAAAGGCGGCTACTCCAAAAGTCGTTGCTTCAAAAGTCGCCAAGGTTGCTGCTTCAAAGGTTGCCAAAGCTGATGTCTCAAAAGTCTCTAAGGCCGTTGCTGAAAAGACTGTTGCTAGTGCTTCATCCCAGGGACAAATTTATGGCCCGGTTACTCGAGGCATGGCGAAAGAACTTGGCATTAGTCTCTTTTCCCCTCATGAAGCTTCTGATGGATTCATGTCGCCAGTGGCTGCGGATGTCATGATGACGAATTCTACCACTCTGGAGGAGCACATTGCTAGCCTCACAAAGGCCATTTAAGCCCTCACATCACACGTTCAGACCCAAGACGTGCAAATCGCCAAGCTGGCCATCAAACTTGATTCTGTGGGAGAAGCAAGTAAATCAAAAGAAGTGGTGCATGACGATGAGGATGAGCATGACGTCACCTCAAAGGAGCAGGAAGCCTTCAAGTCTCTGCACATGGCAAATAACCTGAAAGTTGCTCCAAAAAATTCATTCAAAGATAGGGAAACCACCAAGTCTTTTACCTTGGCAAGTGATTTGAATATTTCCCCTGTTGGAACCATTCCCATCAGCCAACAGCAGGAATTCATCATGGGGACGATAAAGGACAAGGTTGGAGGTTCCATGAAGTCTTCTCAAACGTATGTCAAGCCGTACACCTAAAGGATTGACAATCTAAAGATGCCAGCCGGTTATCAACCGCCAAACATCCAACAGTTCGACGGAAAAGGCAACCCAAAGCAACACATTGCTCATTTCGTGGAAACTTGCAACAATGCCGGAACGTACGGAGATAACTTGATGAAACAATTTGTGCGTTCACTCAAAGGATCGCCTTTCACTGGTACACTGATCTTGCCCCGCTTCTCGGGCGGATTGGGGCACCGGAGCAGGCAATTTTCCTCAATCGCCTACAAAGACTCAGAACCCTCAGCATGGTGGAATTAACTAACTCCCGGCAGTGGAAAGAAGAGAAAGTTGTTGACTACATCAACAGATGGAGAAGTCTGAGCCTTAACTACAAAGACCAGTTGTCTGAAGCCTCTGCCATTGAAATGTGCATTCAAGGCATGAGCTGGGGATTGCAATACATTCTCAAAGGGATTCAGCCTAGATCTTTTGAGGAGTTAGCTACTCGCGCCCATGACATGGAGTTGAGTATTGATGCCAACAGATGTCAGACCCCTGTGCAAGGCCCTAAGAGAATCATAGAAAAGCAAGAAGTAAAGAAAACCGTGAAAACTTCACCCAAAATGGAGAAGAAAGAGTCCAATGCCGCCACTGTATCTCCGGTAAGAATTAACAACCAAAGTTCAAGCAAGTTCGATCCTCAACAGGCAGGAAGGCGACGACCTACCCTGAATGAGAGACAACAAAAGAAGTATCCATTCTTCGATTCGGATGTGCCAGCAATTTTTGATGAGTTGTTCAAAGCCAAGCTCATCGAACTTCCAGAAACAAAGCGCCCAGAAGATTTCGCAAAAGCGCATGAGGGAAACTATTGCAAATATCATCGCTTGTGCGGTCACCCTATTGAGAAGTGTTTCATCTTCAAAGACAGAGTCATGCGTTTGGCCGATGAAGGGAAGATTGTGCTCGAGGAAGAGAAAGCAAGCACGAATCAAATCACTATAGAAGGACCGAGAAATGATGATGAAGAAACCATTCAATTTGGATCTTTTGATCCAATTGGAGTCAAGTCCCTTGAATTTCTACCGATCTTCAAGGAGAACTCCGCAACTTCTCCTAGACTAACAAGGGCTATCGACGAAGAAGAGAAAAACCTTAAGTCCACCGAACAAGACGATGACGGATGGATTCTGGTGACTCACAAGAAGAAGAAAATGATGACGCGCCACTTCGAGTCAACAGAGAAAAGAAAGAATCACCCTAAGTCCTCCATGATGAAGAGAAACAAAAAAGCAAAAAAGGTGAGAAAGCAGCAAAACGAGGTAAGAAATGAAAGAAAGGAAAGAAAGGATAAGAAGAACATCCCTTTGGAAAGCGTTGAATACAAAAGTCCCCGCACTCCCGTCACATTGCTGGAGTATATGCCTAAGAAGTTCTTTGAAGTTGAGGACCTTGAAAAATACTTGGAAGAGGAAGTAGCTTCCTGTTGCGCTATCCATTTGGAAGAAGATGACGATGTAATCGTGCAGGAAAATGCTCTAACGGAATAGGAGGCTCCAATCAGAGCGAAAATTGCATGCACAACTGAGATAACCTTCACAGATGATGACATGCTGGTAGGGTCAGCACCCTATAATCGTCCGTTGTTTGTAAGTACATTCACACGTGGAAGAAGAGTAAATCAAGTGTTGTTGGATGGAGGTTCCGCTGTCAATATTTTACCGCTCCGCACATTGAAAGAGCTTGATGTTTCAATGGATGAACTCGCTGATGGCCACCTTATGATCCAAGGATTTAATCAGGGGGGGCAAAGAGCAATCGGAGTAATACGACTAGAAACTTTAATGGATGACATGTCTTTCAGCGCGCTCTTCCATGTCATCGATGCCAAAACTTCATACAACATGCTGTTGGGGAGGCCGTGGCTACATGAAAATGGAGTCGTCCCCTCAACTCTCCATCAGTGCTGCAAGTATTGGCGCAACGGGGTAGTGGGAAAAGTTGTTGCAGATGAAAATCCTTTTGCTGAAGCAGAAGCACACTTTGCAGATGCCAAATTCTATTTGAAACCGGTTCCTGCAAAAGAAGATGACAATGCTAACTCAAAAGAAAGCAAAGAAAGGTGGGAAAACATGGTAAAAGAAGAAGCGATGTCAGCTAAAGACGTAAGTCGGCATGAAGAGTCAAAACCTCAAGTGCTTCTACGTGTGGCAAAGCATAACAGAGACAATCACCCATCACAAGTGCCAAAAGAATTAAGTGGGTTAACACTCCCACTTCCTAAGGTAGAATGCATGAAGTCGAGTACTCCGTTGCAAGGATTTACGCGTCCTAAAGAGGGTCCAATTGTGGAACATGGAGCCGTTCCAACCGCAAGAAAGGAAGTTTTCGACCCTACTGCCTACAAACTCCTTGCGAAGGTGGCGCATGGATCCCGAAGTCCTACCCAAATAGCTGGGGCAATAAGTGGAGAACTTGGAAAAATATTGAAGGCCTCAGATGGAAGTAGTAGGGCTGTTGGATCTTCACGAACCGGCCTTGGATATGCCTCTTCACCACCTATCCGTATCTCGATAAAAAGAGCAAGCAATAACTATATCGGCATGGAAGATGAAGAATCTTCGACAAATATTATCGAGCCGCCCTCTCAAAGACCTTCAGTGTTCGAGAGATTAGGGCCCAAGAAAGATCGTATCTCAGCATTGGAGAAATTGTCAGTTTCAACGAAGAATGCCATTCGATCCACCCGAGCGAACGGAAGAAATTGGTCCAAGAAGCGTGCAACTATGGAAGGGAGCGTGAAAGTAGACCCTAGAGAAATCAGAAGCACGATTCCATCTCGCATGAGGTGCCACTCTGAATTAATCATACATTGCGGAAATGTTCTAAAAGCAAAAGTACACACTGTGGTGCATACGGGAAGCAATGTCAGATACGACGAAGAAGAAGTAAATCCACCGTTATGGATAGACGAGCCAGAAAAAAGTGTTGGCTCCTCATACATAATCACCGCCAGTGAAGAGGCCTATCCCACCTATCACATTACCCTCGGTAACGATGATGTGGAAGAGGATGCCGAAGAAGTGCCCCTGGAGCTGGAAGAAGGGGTCAAGTCCACTATCGATGAATTGAAAGAAGTCAACCTTGGCACACAATATGAGCCGCGGCCAACCTGCATCAGTGCTCTCCTGTCTTCAAAAGAGGAAAATGTCTACTTCGAACTTTTGCAGGAGTACAAAGATGTCTTCGCATGGACGTACAAAGAGATGACTGGTCTAGACCCAAAAGTAGCCGTACATCAATTATCTGCAAAGAAGGGATCACGTCCTGTTAAGCAAGCTCAAAGGAGATTTAGACCGGACCTTGTGCCTCTTATAAAAGCAGAAGTCAACAAACTCATTGAGGCAGGCTTCATTCGTGAGGTTAGATATCCAACATGGATTTCAAGCATCGTACCCGTGAGGAAGAAAAATGGGCAAATTCGCGTCTGCGTTGATTTTCGAGACTTGAACAATGCATGACCCAAAGATGATTTTCCCTTGCCAATCACAAAGCTGATGGTAGATGCAACCACAGGTCACGAGGTGTTATCTTTCATGGATGGATCTTCGGGGTATGATCAAATCCGTATGGCTCCAGAAGATGAAGAACTCACGGCATTTCGAACACCCAAGGGTATCTATTGCTACAAGGTGATGCCATTTGGATTAAAGAATGCAGGGGCAACTTATCAGCGTGCGATGCAGAAAATATTCGATGACATGCTACACCAACACGTTGAATGCTATGTTGATGACTTGGTCGTCAAGTCGAAGAAGAAAGCCGACCATATAAATGACTTGAGAATAGTCTTTGATAGGCTCCGAAGATTCCAACTAAAGATGAACCCCCTAAATTGCGCATTTGGAGTCAGTTTGGGCAAATTCCTCGGCTTCATCGTCCGTCATCGAAGAATAGAAATCGACCAGTCCAAAGTTGAAGCCATTATGAAAATGCCAGAGCCCCATAATCTGCACGAACTTAGAGGCCTACAAGGGAGACTAGCATACATACGAAGGTTCATATCAAACCTCGCTGGAAGGTGCCAACCTTTTAGCCATCTAATGAAAAAGGGAGTTTCCTTCGAGTGGGACAGCTCCTATAGAAAAGCGTTTGAAAGCATTAAAGCATATCTGATGAATGCTCCTGTCTTGGCAGCCCCTATCAAACATAAACCTCTTATCCTTTATGTCACCGTGCAAGAACAGTCGGTAGGTGCACTGCTAGCCCCGGAGAAAGACAAAGGCAAAGAAAGTGCATTATATTACTTGAGCAGAACAATGACTCCTCATGAGCTGAAATACTCTCCAATTGAGAAGCTCTTCTTGTCGCTCATATTTGCCATCCAGAAGCTAAAACACTACTTTCAAGCTCATACTGTGCATTTGGTGTCAAAGGCAAATCCACTGAAATATGTCATGTCCAAGCCCGTGTTGTCAGATAGATTAGCAAGGTGGTATCTCCAACTTCAACAATTTGAAATTGTTTAAGTGCCTCAAAAAGGCTGTCAAAGGGCAAGTGCTTGTCGACTTCTTGGTCGATCACCCGATCCCAGAGTGGGAGCTCTCGGATGATTTTTCCGATGAGGATGTTATGGTGATTGAAGTACTTCCGCCTTGGAAGATGTATTTTGATGGAGCGGCGAGACGAGACGGTGCTGGCGCTGGAGTCATTTTTATTTCCCCAGAAGGTGAAGTGCTGCCATACTCGTTCAAATGGACGGAATGTTGCTCCAACAATGTTGCTGAATACCAAGCTTTGATCTTAGGGCTTGAGATGGCAATGGATGTAAAGCAATGCAGACTAAACGTCTATGGCGACTCTCAATTGATCATCAACCAGCTCGAAGGCACCTACGATGTAAAAAAGCCAGAGTTAGTCCCATACTGCAATTATGCAAGAAAAATCATTGCTTATCTTGGCGACGTCACAATTGAGCACGTTCCAAGAAATGAAAATAAGCAAGCGGACGCTCTAGCAAACTTGGCTGCGACACTGGCAATCGGCGATGGAAAGATGCAAGTCCCCGTCTGCGAGCAGTGGGTGGTTCCCCCATACTTTGAAGACGACGAGGAAGAAGATGATGATAGTTATGCCGTCTGCGTATATGAAATCGACCAAGAGGATTGGCTTCATCCATTAGTGGAGTACTTGAAACACGGAAGGCTCCCTGACGATCAAAAGAAGAAAGTTGACATAAGGCGACGGGCCCCACGCTTTTTCCTTCACAATGATATCTTGTATCGGCGCTCTTTCGAAGGAGTCTTTCTTCGTTGCCTTGGAGAATATGAAGCTCTTCACCATAGAGGAGGCTCACTCTGGGATTTGTGGCGCCCATCTGTCCGGTCCGAAACTATATTTTCGCATCAAAAGAATGGGATACTACTGGCCGACCATGGTAAAAGATTGCATGGATTACGCTCGGAAATGTGAAGCATGCCAATTCCACTCCAACTTCATACATCAGCCTCCTGAGCCGTTGCATCCAACTGTAGCAGCATGGCCGTTTGACGCTTGGGGAATGAATGTGGTTGGTCCACTGTCGAAATCTTCAGGACAACATCTTTACATCTTGGCTACAACATATTACTTCTCGAAAGGGGCTGAGGCTGTCGCACTAAGGCAGGAAAAGAAAGAGGATGTTGTTTGCTTTATTCGGGTAAACATCATCTATCGCTATGGAGTTCCACGCTACATCATCACGGACAATGGAAAGCCGTTCGTGAATAGCTTGGTTGATAAGTTGTGTGAACAGTTCAACTTCAAGCAGCACAAGTCCTCCATGTACAATGCACCAGCCAATGGACTTGCAGAAGCTTTCAATAAGACGTTTTGCAACTTACTGAAGAAAGTGGTCGCCAGACACAAGAAGGACTGGCATGAACGGATGGGTGAAGCACTATGGGCCTACCGCACCAATTTTCGAATGCCAACTCAAGCCACTCCATATTTGCTTGTGTACGGTGTTGAAGCTGTGCTACCCCTTGAGCGGCAAATTCCTTCGTTGAGGATCACCATCCAAGAGGGCTTAACTGATCAAAAAAATGCCCGCCTTCGCCCTGAAGAGTTGGAAGCTTTGGATGAAAAAAGGCTCCAGGCTCAACAGAATATTGAATGCTACCAAGCACGGTTGTCAAAGGCATTCAACAAAAAGGTTGGCCCAAGGTCATTTCAAGTTGGTGAAACAGTGCTTGCTGTGAGAAGACCCATCATCTTGACACATAAGTCCAAAAACAAGTTCACCTCAAAATGGGATAGCCCCTATGTTGTTCGGGAGGTCTACACTAATGGAGCATACAAGTTGGTGGATAAAGACGGCGTCAAGCTTGGCCCAATCAACAGCAAGTTCCTCAAAAAGTTTTACGTATAACTCAAACAATGCTCCTAAGCACGAGCCTAAACTGCGTTAGTCTTGCATTGAATTACAAAAAAAAAACAAAAAAAAAATGAACTACGTTTGACTTGATCACCTAAAAAGCATTCCCGGGGTACGTAGGTAGTTTAAAAAGTTACTCCAAGTTCAGTCATACCAAAATAAAAATCCATCCAGAAAAATAAAGCAATAATAAGATTTTAATGATACGTATCGGTTGAGTTTCATCATACCCAAAAAAAAAAGGATGTCCATCGTACAAAAAGAGGGAGGGGCCTCATACAAAAAAATAAATAAATTGCAAGGCGTTAAAGGAAAAAAGAAATAATAAAGTTTCTATAGATTCATATCAATTGAAATTTTACATCTCGAAGCAAAAAATAAAAAATAAAAAAATAAAAAAAAAAGAAGAAGATCAAGAAAAATATCAAGAAAAGCCAAGGAAAACAACAACAACAAAAAGGTGGAGGAAATCAACACAACAACAATTAGTGAATAAAATGGAGAGAAAGCATTAAGCACATCCGTTCAACCACCACGGAGAAGATTGAAGAAGCAACAAACAAACCTTTGTTAACGGTGATTTTTACGATTTATACGACTTTATTTCGTAGCAATTTCCTTTGTGTTTTATTACATTTTATAGAAAATTAAGTGTTTAAATGATTTATTGAAAGAATGGGTATGGAAATGATTTAAATGCAAAGTTGAGCCAATTTCGTGATTTTATTGGTAATTATCTATGGTTTTACACTTTGCGTGTTTTTATGGTTTTGTAGGTACGCGAACATGTCATAAAAGGAGATCTAAATGGAAGGAAGAAGATGCAAGTCAAACTTGGAATGGAGAAATGGAGATGGACGAGCGTCTGAGGTCCCGTCCAGCTGGATGGACGTCTGAAGGGATGGACGAGCGTCCAGAGGAGCCACCTGATTCAGAGTATTGAGATTTTTGCTGAACGAGCGTCCAAATTTACATAGGACGGGCGTCTGATCAAGCTCGGCCCAACTCGAAGATTTCAAGCAAGATGGACGGGCGTTCAACCCCTTGGACGGGCGTCCAGTCCGCCGCCTCAGCTAAACCGACTTAAAAACCTATTTATAGACGCGTTTTCTGAACCCTAAAAGATATAATTCGATCCCTGTCCGCCCCAGGCCCCTTTGGGGTTGCCTTTGCTGCATTTTTCTGTTCCCAATAACATCTTTTCATCTACTTCTTAATTATATACCAACGATGAATAGAGGCTAGGCGATTTGAATGAGCTTTGTGAAGCCATCTCTGCAACATCTTGATTTTCTTCTTTGGGATTGTTTGTGAGTTTTAAATAAAGTTTGTATCTTTATTATGTTTAATTTGCTTTTATGCATTTGTATCGATGGATTGTTGCATGTTTGATGTTTAACGTTTGATGAGAATCGTTGTTAGACTTAGATCACCGTAGTAAAGATTAGATTTTTAACCTAAAAATAACTAGAGTTGTTAGGTTAATTTCTAGGTTGCTAGATTGAGAAATCTTACACCTTTGTTATGGAAGCGTTAATCTTTAAGATCGAGAGATGAGAGATTAATAGGCGAATTATCTAAGAAATTAATACCTTTGATAGGTGAACCACAATCTTCATTAAATCTTCACTAAACAATCTAGAGAGGAAGTTGAGGGTTGTGAGATCGGTGAATCATTGCGTGTTCGTTTTCAATTTATTTGTTATCATCTTAGTAATTTTATTATCTTTTTAGAATAGAATTATTTTCATTAGTTTGGCTCGTAACTATCTTTCCTAGCTTTGGATTCTAGATCCTCTGTCCAGTTTATTGTTTTCGTTTTTTTTAGTTCTGTTTTCTTTTATTTTTCGTGACAACTTTAGAGAAATTAAGAACTAGACCAACATCGATTCCCTGTGATTCGACTCCGGTTGTAACTACTATACTACGATCCCTGCACTTGGGGTAAACCGGATTTATTTTTATTACTTGTTTATTTTTCATTAGATAAAATCCGAGACAAGTTTTTGGCGCCGTTGCCGGGGAATTGGTACGGTTGTCTAGTTTTATTAATTTTTCTGTTTTTCTGTTACTAACTTTTCGTAGGTAGTTTACTTTTTCTGTTTCCGTAGCTTTTTCTGTTTCTTTATCTTTTCCAAAACAAAAAAACAAAAAAACAAAAAAAAAAGGCAAGAATTTTTTTTTGTGTTTTCGTGACTAGTACGGTGTCAAGAGTCTTGGAACAAAATTTGATTTTAGCAGGAAAATTTTTGCTTCATTTTCCACGAAATTTGGCGGGAAAATAAATTTTACAGGAAAAATAAATTATGTTTCTGTTTTTTTTGTTTTCCGAACCTGTTTCGAGTCTGTTTTAGTTTAATTTTTATTTAGTGAGTCTAATTAAAAGATTATACTTTAAGGTTTCTAATTGTTTATTATTGTTTCTGTCTTGCAAACAAAAAATAAATAAATAAATAAATATAAATAATAATAAAATTTAAAATTTAAAAAAAAATGTCATCAACTAGGAGTGTGCAAGATCAGATCGTCATGTCGCAACAAAGAGTGGTGACCTTCAAATGTCGCGCAATCCTATGAATCGACCCTGTCGTTTCCTCGTAACTCTCAAGTTACATTGCTCGTGAAGTTGTTGTCAACCTGGCCATATGATTGGCCGCTGTCGATTCTTTCCCCTCAGCGTATCAAGTTATCATCGTCGTAATCGTGGGGCGATGCAGCCCGATCATATGCCGCCTATGTGACAATGTGGGACATACTTCGTTTACATCCCATGGGTGGAATGGCGTTTTCGATGGGCCAGCAATATCGAGGTTTAACAATCGTTCCTGGCCAAAGCAATTTTCGGAATCGGGTTTCAATCAGACTTGGAATTTCAATCAAAACCCGAACTTCAGTCAGAACCCCAATATCAATTCTTCCGATCAAGATCAGTGGTTCAACTAGAATAGTCCCAATCCTATGTTCCAAATTTGGCCTAGCCCATCTTTTCCACAACAATTTCAGAATTCCTATCAGAGCACCTCTCAATCTATTGATCTTGAAGCTAAATTGGAGGAGCAGAACATTACTATCCAACTCCTTTTTGGTAGGCTTGCGGATATTGGGAGACGGATCGGGCAAATGGCTCAAGACCAAGGCATTGACCTAACTCCCACACTCCCCTATGATGGAGAAGATACTTACAATTATGGTGCAAGTTATGATAATCAAGTCCAGTATAGTCCCAACTATGCACCAACATACAATGGTGGGAGTAGTAACTATCCTTGTTCTCCGTTGGGTCAAGAGCGAAGCAATTGGCAACAAGGGACGATTGGTGAGCTGGAGCCTGATATGGATCGGCTTAAGTTACAGAGGTTAGAAACTTCCTTCCTTCCTGCATGGTGTGATGATGAAGACGCTTGTCCTATGATGGATCCGACATCAGAGATGGTTGAAGATGTTGATCACCAAGAAGGTGAAGAAATACACCCAGTGTTGGAGAATATAGAGGACGATGTGCCTAAATTAGAGATAAGTCACCCCGATTAAGTCGCATTTGAGGAGCCGTTGAGGCCAATAAGTGTTGAGGTGATTGTGGACGGGCGAGTGAGCGTAAAGGAAGTGATCTTCCCACTTGATCACTATGTCATGAACTGGGAGGTGGAACCCCCTAATCCCGTTCTTCTTTTATTGGGAAGATACTTCATAAAGGTCCTTCGAGCCATGGTTCCATTAATTTCCTATGAAGGTGAGTTGGATGGCTCGTATGCTGAATATTCGTTGAAGAACCATGCGAGAAGGACGTATCCGTTTGATAATGGATAGTGAGCTAAGTTTGTCTAGCCGAAGACACTAAAGAGAGGCGCTTGTTGGGAGGCAACCCAATATTAAGAAAAGTTTTTGCTATTATTATTTTATTATAGTTTTGTTTGTGTTGAATAAATAACGAAAGATAGTTTTCTTCTCGTTGTAGTAGTTTTGTTTTGTTTTGTTTTGTCTTGGGTTTTGGTGTCGGTTTCTGTGGTTAGGTAACTTGCATTTTCGTCATTTGAAAAATCAATGTGTTTCCTTCCTCCTGCCGATGTTACATTTGTGCACTACTTTTCACATAGATTCGGTTATTATCAATTTTTTTGCATTGCTTATGCTTTGTTCCATGATATTTCCTTGTCTATCATCTTTTGTGCCCCTATCCCCGAGGTACGTTTTGTTTTGTTTTTCAAGTGTGCAGGATATTTTCGATAGCAATTGTGAGCTTTTAAACGATGTCGCTTTTTAGGTGGATGGTCCATACGATCATCGATTTCTTCAAGCGCTTCGATCTCGACTCGCGACCACTTTCGCACTGCCAAATTCGAACTACAATCACTAAGTTTTTCTTATTCGCACAACATGAGGACATGTTGTTATTTAGGTGTGGGGGAGTAAGGGATTGGTTGTTTGTACCTACAAAATGTGCTTAATTTATTATGCTTATTATGCTTACCACAATTCTTCAAAAATTCAAAAATAATTCAAATTTTTTAAAATAAAAAAAAACATCCGTCCTGAGCATGAGTTTATTTTAGCTTACTTACTTGTTATATTCTCATACTTGTGCTCAGTTGACTAGTATTTTAGCATAGACCTTTGATGAATAAGCCTTTACTCGAATTCTTTTCACGTGAGCCTCTTCGATGACGAGCTGAACTTAGGAAACTGTACCCATTTAAACCGATGATGTTTGATTCTGGTTATCAGACCGTTTGCTTAGTGCTAATGTCATGGAAATTGTAATATGTGCGTAGTTGGAATTGAAGTAGGAAGTATCGTGAATATACCGAAGCCTGAATGTGATAAGCGAAACATAACTACTGTGCTTTGGAAAAGTTGTTTTAAAAAAAATGAATTAATTGGGTGTGTCAGAAGCTGGTCGATGATTTGAGTGAGGTAGGGCGTATCTCGAATATCCTATACCACTATGATGACCAAAAACTCACGAAAGTGAGAAGAAGCTGCCTTATGATTTGAGTAAGGTAGGGTATATCACGAATATCCTATTCTGCTATGACGGGCAAGAGCTCATTCTGATGTGTGTTTAAATGTGAAAGATTATTAAATCAGCGTACATAAGGAATTTGGTATGAATAAGTATAAGACTTAGTTATCGCCTACCTTATCCCCAGTATAGGCCAAGGTATATGTTGTAGGGAATATCCTCTGGGTACAACTGAAAAGATTTCGAAAACACTTGTATTACTCTAGTCATGACGTGAGTAGTTTTGTAGGGCGTATGTATAGTCAGGGTAATTCATTATCTGTCTTAAATGGGTATTTGTTGGTTAGCTTGAATTTAATTGTCAAGTGTCGAATCGGTGGAAATTGAAGAACGCTTTGCACACACTACACATTCGAGTAGTTGTTTATTACATTGAATGTATGTTTTTGATGCTACTCGACCAGTTGTGATTTGAAATATGGGATTTTATGTGGTTCAATGCTTGAGTAAGTCTATGTTTTCTTTTGTTTTGCTCGGGACGAGCAAAAGATAAGTGTGGGGGAGTTGTTAACGGTGATTTTTACGATTTATACGACTTTATTTCGTAGCAATTTCCTTTGTGTTTTATTACTTTTTATAGAAAATTAAGTGTTTAAATGATTTATTGAAAGAATGCGTATGGAAATGATTTAAATGCAAAGTTGAGCTAATTTCGTTATTTTATTGTAAATTATCTATGGTTTTACATTTTGCGTGTTTTTATGGTTTTGTAGGTACACGAACATGTCATAAAAGGAGATCTAAATGGACGGAAGAAGATGCAAGTCAAACTTGGAATGGAGAAATGGAGATGGACGAGCGTCTGAGGTCCTGTCCAGCTGGACGGGCGTCTGAAGGGATGGACGAGCGTCCAGAGGAGCGACCTGATTCAGAGTATTGAGATTTTTGCTGAACGAGCGTCCAAATTTACATAGGACGGGCGTCTGATCAAGCTCGGCCCGGCTTGAAGATTTCAAGCAAGATGGACGGGCGTCCAGTCCGCCGCCTCAGCTAAACCGACTTAAAAACCAATTTATGACGCGCGTTTTCGAACCCTAAAAGATATAATTCGATCCTGGCCGCCCAGTCCCTTTGAAGTGCCTTTGCTTTGCATTTTTCTGCTCCCAATAACATCTTTTCATCTACTTCTTATTTATATACCAACGATGAATAGAGGCTAGGCGATTTGAACAAGCTTTGTGAAGCCATCTCTGCAACATCTTGATTTCTTCTTTGGGATTGTTTGTGAGTTTTAAATAAAGTTTGTATCTTTATTATATTTAATTTGCTTTTATGCATTTATATCGATGGATTGTTGCATGTTTGATGTTTAACGTTTGATGAGAATCGTTGTTAGACATAGATCACCGTAGTAAAGATTAGATTTTTAACCTAAAAATAGCGAGAGTTGTTAGGTTAATTTCTAGGTTGCTAGATTGAGAAATCTTACACCATGGTTATGGAAGAGTTAATCTTTAAGATCGAGAGATGAGAGATTAATAGGCGAATTATCTAAGAGATTAGAAATTCATACATTTGATAGGTGAACCACAATCTTCATTAAATCTTCACTAAACAATCTAGAGAGGAAGTTGAGGGTTGTGAGATCGGTGGATCATTGCTTTTTCGTTTTCAATTTATTTGTTATCATCTTAGTAATTTTATTATCTTTTTAGAATAAAATTATTTTCACTAGTTTGGCTCGTAACTATCTTTCCTGGCTTTGGATTCTACATCCTCTGTCCAGTTTATTGTTTTATTTTTCGTGACAACTTTAGAGAAATTAAGAACTAGACCAACCTCGATTCCCTGTGATTCGACTCCGGTTGTAACTACTATACTACGATCCCTGCACTTGGGGTAAACTGGATTTATTTTTATTACTTGTTTATTTTTCAATAGATAAAATCCAAGACAACCTTCAAGATCTCCAACAACATTCGAAGATCATCCGCAAATCGGCGTTCTTCAACAATATTCGAAAATCATCCGCAACATCCGGTGTTCTTCAACGATTCGAAGATCGTCTGCCATATCCAGTGTTCTTCAACCAACACCAGAAGATCATACGCTATATCGGATGTTCTTCAACAAACAAAGGCCATCTTCCCAACAAATAGGAAGAGCACCGCTAAAGTCCGAGATTAAGTCACAGCGACCCTCAGATAAATCAAAGGAGAAGATCAAGGAAGCATGAAAGCATCCAAGTCATCTCCAACTAATGAAGATTATCCGCCATGACCGGAGTTCTTCCACACAACAAAAGCATTCTTCCCATAAATCGGCGGAGTGCCAAAATGTCCGAGAACAAGTCCCCACGACCCTCAGAGAAACACAACCAACAAGCAATAAATGCCGCAAGAAAGGACTCCTCTCTTGAGTTTTTTTTTCTTCGATATAAAGGCGAGCAAACATATCTTCATCTTTTTTGGGACCATTGCCGAGGATTTTCTGCTATGTCACCACTAGGATTTTGAGTATGCTTAGGGCGAGACGCTCCTTTTTTTGCACTGGCAGGTTTTTTTTGTACACCATCGACTTTTTGCACCGATAATCGACCCCGCGGGAAAGGGAAACCTTCGGGTCCTCATGGTAATAGGAGCCAACCAAGCAATGAAGATAGGCCACAAAAAGATGTCGACGGCTCATGGGAAGGGACTTTGCCCTTTGTTGAGCGCCCGAACCGATCAACTCGTCAAATCTAGGGATGACCTCCTCGTACAAATCTCCAGTGACAGGGAGTCCACCAATATGCCATAAATCCACCAAGAAGATGGACATCTCTCCAGCATCAGTGTGAAGTGTGTTCGTCTCCGGACACCACGCCTCACAAAAAGCACGGATAATGCTTGGGCATTTGGAGTAGCTGAAGAGTGATGCACTCAGGGCATCATATAAACCAGTCCTTTTCAAAGTGCTTCTGCTGCGGGAAAGTACGTCCTCGAGCCACTCCCAATATCGCTCCATGAAGCTGAAAACTCCGGTGGTCTTTAACACAGTGCCCCATTGGACCTCACCATCAATGATTCGCCGAAGGGCATAACAGGTACTCCACTTGGCCATGAGACTGCCTCAGCTCCCTGTAGAGTCGTGCCGTCGTGTCATGACCCTGGGTTAAGCCGCCAGAACGAGAGCCACCCATAGGTGGATGAACCGGAAGCTTGAACCCAGTTTGATCAGCGTTTTCGGGACGATGTACAACCACCAAGTATACATAGGAAATAGAGCACCACTTGATTGCCTAGTGTGTATATGTGTGTCGTGCTATCAAATAAATAAAATATAATAAATAGGGAGTAATATTTCCCCAAGGAAATAATCAAAGTGTGCTGCTTTATCTCAATCAATAAAAAAAGAAGAAGTGATGTACGCATTAGATATATACAGCATCATCTTTCCGCTCATCCGGACAAGGGGGGATTTTATCAGTCAAAACAAAAAAAAAAAAAAAAGAAAGAAAGAAAATTGCAGTGTTGCTTTTGATGCTGAGAGAAAAAAAGAAAGGGGAAGGTCTGTAGCCATGTGGTGGGCGAGTTGTTTTAAGGCATACTCAGCCTAATTTAGAGTATCGCAAAACATGATCAACATATGACCAGGAGATCGGAAAATCCCACCTTAAAGAAGAAGAAGGCAATTACTCAATGCTGAGGAAGTGGTCCTTCAAACTTTGCTAGTGTGTTCTCGTAAAATATTTTTTTTGGATGATGATAGCAGAAGATGAGAAGCGATTGTGGTAATGCCAATACATCTGCAATGGATTTATAGGGTGAATTCATGTGTCCAAAGCTTTGATGGGGGCTAAACAAAAGGGAAATTGATTTCAAGGATCATGATTTGGCCACAAAATCTTGGATAATTGGTGCAGTCAAAGGCAAAGGTTGAAGAAGAGAGGCATTTCGGTCTCAAAGAAAAAAAAATAAAAAAATTTAAAAAAAAATTGAACCTGCCGTAAAGCCTTAAAGGGATTGCTAATTCAATGCTAAAACGCTGGGATCTTGTGATGAAAAAAAAAAAAAAAAAAAAAATAGGAGTAATCATCACAATTTTAAGCCATATATTTTTTATAAGTTGTGTCGAGACTCGTCGCTGTGGTAAAAAAATTACTATAACTGCAACAAGTCTCGATGGGGCATTTGTAGATATGAAAATTTTATGTGATATGATAAATATGTCACATGATACATTTGCCCTAAGTGAAAATTTATTCTATATTATTTCCTATCAAACAAATACTTGGGAATAATAAAAAAATAAATAATTGATTAAAATCTCTTAAGATAAAATATAGAGATTTAATCGATTTATAACAAATGGCTAATGTAAATATACAAAGAAATGTATGTGACACGCTATATTTGTCACGTGTTACATATGCCATTAAATTTAAATTATTTTGTATTGTTTCCAACATTTAATATTAGGAAATAATATATAATTGATTAAATCATAAAGTCCATTAAAATATAATTTAGAATTTTATTGATTTATATTCAATGCACCTCCACCAAAAGCTCTCCTCCAACATTATAAAAAGGAGGGGACCTTGGTCATTTGAGAAAAGGATAGACACACAAAAGAAGAAGGAAAGCTACAACATCAAGAAAGGATACACAATAAGTCAAGAAAGGCTAGAGGATCAAAAACATCTTCAACGCTCGAAAATCACAAAAGTCAAAGTTCATCAACAAACAAAAGGCTAAAGTTCAATGTAGAAAGGGTCGAAGGTAACACAAAAGTTCCTTCCAATCTTCATCAAATGCCATATCCGGAGTCTTCAATTCAAATTAAAGACGTTTCCACCATATCCGGGAAGTCATAAATCATAACCAAATTCAAAGTTTTCCGCTATATCCGGGAAGCTATTAATCATCACAAAAGGAGAATCAAAGGATCATAGAGATTGTACCACTTTTCATTTTCATAAATTAATAAAATTCATTTGTTACGATTTTGTGTTTTCTTTGTCGCATTTCAAGGGTTAACGCGAAATCCGCGTTACAAATTCTGGCACGCCCGGTGGGAAACACAAGAGGATAGACACACAAAAGAAGAAGGAAAGCTACAACATCAAGAAAGGATACACAATAAGTCAAGAAAGGCTGGAGGATCAAAAAAACATCTTCAACGCTCGAAAATCAACAAAAGTCCAAAGTTCATCAACAAACAAAGGGCTAAAGTTCTTCAACAGAAAGGGTCGAAGGTAACACAAAAGTTCCTTCCAATCTTCATCAAATTTGAAGTCTTCCGCCATATCCGGAGTCTTCAATTCAAATTAAAGACGTTTCCGCCATATCCGGGAAGTCATAAATCATAACCAAATTCAAAGTTTTCCGCTATATCCGGGAAGCTATTAATCATCACAAAAGGAGAATCAAAGGATCATAGAGATTGTACCACTTTTCATTTTCATAAATTAATAAAATTCATTTGTTACGATTTTGTGTTTTCTTTGTCGCATTTCAGGGGTTAACACGAAATCCACGTTACACACACCAATCAGTAACAGTGGAAAGATGATTATTCTAGATACACCTGGGTTATCTTCTTAACCAAGAAAAGTGAAACCAAGCAAAGGCTTACAGAATTTCTCAAGAGACTCCAAAATCAGAAGAGTGTATCAGTTGTGAAGATAAGGTCAGATAAAGGAACTGAATTCCTCAACAAAGTGATTACTGAATACTATGATGAAAATGGTGTTTTACATCAACTTGCAGCAACAACAACGCCTCAATAGAATGGTGTAGCTAAAAGAAGGAATAGAACACTCAAAGAAGCCGGAAGAACTATTATCTGTGAAGCAAAACCGCCTGAAAGATATTGAGCAGAAGCAGTTAACACAACTTTCTACACACAGAACAGTGCGCATATGAATAAAAGGCATGAGAAGAAACCTTATGAAATTTGGAATGGAAGAAAGCCAAATGTTTCATACTTTCATGCATTTGGAAGCAAGTGTTTCATACACAATAATGGAAAAGATCAACTTCACGTTTTTCAGCCCGAACCTGATGAAGGAATATTTCTGGGATACTAAAGTGTCAGAAAAGCATTTAGAGTACTGAACAAGAGGACACTTAAGCATGAGGAATCAATTCACGTAGTATGTGATGAACCAAATGTTCCTGGAGAAGAAACTGAAAATAGACCAGAACCAGTTTCTCAACCTCAGTTACCAGTTTTACCAGAATCAGTTTATGTTGACATTTGAAGATTAAGAATTTAAGAATCATCAGATCAAGATCAACCTCAGTTTTCAACAACTGAACAACCTACAGTTGAACAACATGATTCTGATCCAGTTCAAGACAATCAACATGAAGAAAATCAAGAACCAGTTCCTGAAGAACCAGTTCAGCAGAATGTAGATCCTTTGATGCAACCCCTAGCATATCAATAGATGAATAATCACCCAAAAGAACAAGTGATTGGTGATACTCAAGCTGGTGTTCGAACAAGACATCAACCAGATGCAATGATTGCATGTTTTCTATCACAGTTTGAACCTAAAGAGATATAAGAAGCTTTGAAAGATCCAGATTGGATTTTAGCTATGCAAGAAGAACTTAATGAGTTTGAAAGAAATCAAGTTTGGGAACTAGTAGATAAACCAGATCATGTAAATATCATTGGCAACAAATGGGTTTACAGAAACAAGCTTGATGAAGATGGAAATATCATCAAAAACAAAGCTAGGCTCGTAGCTAAAGGATATTCACAAGCTGAAGGCATAGATTTTGATGAAACATATGCACCAGTTGCAAGACTAGAAGCAATCAGACTATTTCTTGCCTTTGCAGCTCACAAGAAATTCAAAGTGTACCAAATGGATGTCAAAAGTGCATTTTTGAATGGAATACTTGAAGAAGAAGTCTACGTTCAACAACCTCCTAGATTTTAGATCAATGATCAATCTAATAATGTCTTTAAACTGAGAAAAGCTCTATATGGACTAAAGCAAGCACCAAGAGCTTGGTATGAAACTCTATCTCAGTTTCTAGTGGATAATGGATTTATCAAAGTTGAAGAAAGTACATTACTTGTCTAGATATATGTTGATGACATTATCTTTGGATCAGAGAATGAACAACTCTGTGAAAAATTTGCAAGTTTAATGAAGAGCAAATTTCAGATGAGTATGATAGGAGAACTAAGTTACTTTCTAGGGTTACAAGTGAAACAAATGGACAATGGGATTTTCATTCACCAAACTAAGTATACCAGAAAATTGATCAATAAGTTTGGAATGAAAAAATCAGCTGGCATATCAACACCTATTGGAACTAACATCAGATTTGATGAAGACAAAGAAGGCAAAGATGTGGATCAAACTCTCTACAGAAGAATGATTGGAAGCTTACTCTATCTTACAGCAAGTAGGCCAGATATATCCTTTGCTGTTGGTGTGTGTGCCAGATTTCAAACAAGACCTAAGGAAAGTCATCTCACTGTTGTCAAAAGAACTTTCAAATATCTGAAAGATACATAAGGAGTTAGAATATGGTATTCAAGAGAAGGAGAATTCAATCTGATATCCCATTCAGACTCAGACTATGCAGGTTGCAAAGTGGATAGAAAAAGCACCACAGGCACATGTCAGTTGCTAGGAAATCGACTTGTGTCTTGGTTCAGTAAGAATCATAATTCTTTTTCCACTTCAACAGCTAAAGCTGAGTACGTAGCAGCTGAAAGCTGTTGTGCTCAAGTTTTATGGATCAGACAACAACTGAGAGATTATGGAATAGAAGAGGGAATGATTCCTATAATGTGTGAATGATTCCTATAATGTGTGATAATACAAGTACAATTGCAATAACTAACAACCCAGTTTTGCACTCAAGGACGAAACACATTGATGTGAGACATCACTTTATAAGGGATCATGTGGAAAAGAAGGATATTACAGTTCCCTATGTCCCGACTGAAGAGAAATTTTACCTAGCCTCTGGACAAAGAGAAATTTGCTAAACTGAGTTAGGTATAATCAAAGTCAGCTAAGTCAGTTTAAGCCAAGAGATTTGTCAAGGGGATTGATCTTTGTAATGCTGGGTGCGCTCACTTAACATATCAGTCATTGACATGAACAATTTCAAACTGACTCACTGAAACTGAAGAATTGACGAAACTGAATATTTCATTAACTGACCTCAAGCATCAGTTTACCCAGTCAAAGAAAGTCAAACGGTTGAAAGGATAAAACCGACAACGGTTATACCGTATTTAATTAGCGCCTTTTATGTCAGAACCTGATGCCTGTACACCCCCACTATTGTCAGAACAGTACATGCATCGGTTACACATACCATCATGGAATTTTAAAAGGTGGTACAAAATCTTTACAAAATCGTGCAAGATATACGAACCGTCAGCACACCCCCTTTATATATATCCAATCCTTTTTCATACCTTACCTTACTCTCAAAGAAAAATTCAAACTTTGTCTCTCTCAAAAGCCAATTTTTTTTCTTTCTAAAATCACATCTTTTTCAAAAAATTACTAATGGCAGCCTCAAAGAAATCACAAGAAGAAAGGCTTATTAATGAGTTGGATACTTTATCATTCGAACAATATGAAGAACTTTGAAACAATACAATGTTAGCAAGTCTTATGTGCGAGAAGATCAAGCATCAGCCAGGATTAAGAGATATCCTGGAAGTAAAGTTCAAGGAAGATCTTGATGTAGAAGGAATTTTACAGTTCTGGGAAAACATGAGACTGGTAAGACAATCTCTCATTACAAAAGTTTGGCGAGAAAGGATTATTCTCAATGAAGCAGTCATCAGGATGCTATTTGATTTCAAGGAACCACTTGTGAAATCAATAGACTTGAGTTGTTTACCACTCAAAAGAGATGTTTTTCTCATGCAAATTTCCTTCAAAAAGGAACCAGCAACTGTCTGCACTCATTTCAACGATCTGAAACCAGAATTTTGACTCCTCAACAAATGGCTCAGCAGGCATGTTATTGGAAGATACAAAGGATTTGCAAGTTTATCTGAAGACAACATTTATCTGATGAACATAATCTGGGACGAACTTGAGTTCAATTGGGCAGGTTATATATTTAATCAGATAAAAGAGCAACACTTAGCTGAATTGGAAAGTGTTCGAAAAGCTCAAGCTGAAGGAAGACCACCTGTTGGTAGATTTCGATTGAAGAAAACACTCAGTGGCGTTATTCAACATTACTTGGAAATAATCAAGGAAAGAAATTTAGTAGAACGAACTGGTGGATGTGTAAGAAGAATGGATACATCCACAGGAGATGTTACTCTAGTTCATTCTAGGAAAGAAACCTCCAAGAAATCTCAACCTGAAGTGAAGGAGAAAACTGTGTCTCAGCAAACAGCTGACACAAAGGAGTCAAGGAAAGGCTGACTCAGAGATCGTTAAGTGAGTTGGAAAATGTTTGTTGCCATGCACTTCAAGTCATTCGGCACCAAATGAGAAGGAACAACAACTGACAACTGGATCACTAGACGGGACGTTATAGCAACTGAAATTGTTTCTCGTTTACAACAGACGATTTCAGAGAAACATGTTTCCATTATGCATGCTGAAAAGAAGCAACAACAATTTCAGCAGCAACCAGCTCATCAACCACCTTACAATTTTGAAGGTGAAAGAATCATCAGGCTGATGAAGATGAAACTCAAAACTGAAGATTGTATAGAAGCTACTCTAGCAAGTGATGCAAAGTCATTATTGGAAAAACATGAAATCAAGGATTTATACACTCTATTTCCAATGAATGAGTTTCTCACAAATTATTTCAGAAGTTTCACTGAGATAGCTAAACGAGGAAAATCAGCCACGCCATCAGCTTTATATAATCAAAAGAAGAAGGATGATGAATCGAAGAAAGAAGCTGATAAGGTTCCAGATTTGCAAACTGAAATTCAACCTCAAGTTCATTCTACGCAAACTGCTAATCAGCAATAAGATTTTCCAGTTGGAAACCAACCAACTGAGAACCAGCAAACAGATGGAAAGGATGAGAATCAGCAACTCATGGTAATTGAAGATGATACTCAGCCTAAGATTCAACAAGAAGCAGCAACGGACCCATCTGAATTTTTGACAAAAGATGAAATGAGAAAAGTACAACAAAATCTGAAGATTATGCTCAATCAAAAGGATGCTTACAATGGCCTTTTGTCAAACGTTTCTGGATACTTGGATTATCGAAAGAAGACGGACATCTCAGTCCACACCAAGTTGGATATTATTCACAAATCATCTTCAAGCTCAGCATCAGAAATTCTCAGTCTCAAGAAGAAACTTGAAGATACAACTTTGGAAGACAGAGAAACGCATGCTCAAGCACATTGGTATTTAAATTAGTGCATTTATGTCTTAGAAACTCATCTGAAAGAAGTTCTTGATTCTCAAAAGAGTATCTCAGCCAACCAAAAAGTGAATCATCAATTGGTAAATCAGTCATATGATGCCAAAAAAGGGGGAGCTGAAGAAGAAAAGCTGAGACTACTAAATGAAAAGAAGAAGCTTGAAGAAGAACTGAAGAAATGCAAGTCAGCAGCAGATCCTTATGTTCAAAATATAAAAGAACTAACTGAAGAGCAGCTAATTCAAAAATACAGTCAACCTGGTGAAAGGAGAGCTACTCTTACAAAGGATTTGTGGATGAAGTTTGTCAATGATCACAGCAATATCAAACTTAAGTACAGAGACAAGACTTATGAAGAATCTCTTGTTTACTTCTTATTTGATCAGTATCACAATCAGAGGATTGCACACTATAAGAAAATCAAGAAGATTGAAGAAAAATTGCAAATCAGAGACAAGTCTGAACAAATGAAAGCTGATGTTGCAGAATTTGAAAGCAATTACAAAGATGAAGCAGTTTTACCAAAGCTAGTCTTGTGCAAAAAATGGAAGCGTTCCAGTCAAGTAGATTATCTCAAGACATTCTCCAAGGAAGACACTACGCTAGAAAAAGCTTATCCACTTCATGATAAAGAAAGGAAATATACCTTAGATACACAAAGAGCACAGAACATAGTTTAGCTCTTATTTCAGTTTACTATTAACTGTGTAACTATTCCAGTTTTTGCTTATTCTTAATGAAAACCAGTTTCCAATTTTACATTGTTTTAATTGTTATTTATATTTAAGCTTTTCTTTTAAGGAGGGTTTTGGAATCATCAAATAGGGGGAAATTGTTGGAAATAAAATTTATGTTTTGATGATTATTCATCGTATTCAATCAGTAATTATTTTAACCCCATTGATGAAGTGCTGAAACTAGCTGTTATAGTGAAAAGCTAAAAGATGTCTAGAACTGAATGTATAGGTTTTATTAGAGTGTGATATTTGTATAGGTTACATCAGACAAGCACTGTAATAGATAGACGTGTCGTAAAACTGAAAATTGGAAATCATATAAGAAACTAGAAAGACAAGTCATCTAAACTAAAACTGACTAAGACTACACCAAGACAGAACTGGAGAAGGTAAGTTCGCTGAGGGAATAGACTCAGTTGGCTTATCTAGGAGGGCTCAGACTCAGTTATGAAAATCGAGACTGTAAAGTTAGACTTGACAAGTTTGTGGTGACTTGAACTGACTTTATGGATCTTGTATGAAGACCTAAGAGTCTTAAGGACAATGAACTCTTAGAAGATATTTCCTTTTGGTGTACTCTGGTTAAGTCAATTATAATCAGATGAAAATCTGGAGTACTGATATTTGAAGAAAAGAAAAATCTCAGTTAATGCTCCAAGTAAGTCAAGAAACTGACAACTGACAAACTCAGTATAAAACTGATAAGGAAACCCAGTTTTATAAGTCATTCATCCAACAAACTGATAGTACAGTCGAATGTTGTAAAGGAAGCAATTCTATTGGATGAAATACTGACAAGTCAAAACGGTCACAAAATATACCCGTTACAAGATAGACGTTGATACAATTCGAATTCAAGCAAGATGAACGTTGGACCTTACACTATAAATTGAGTACTTTGAACCAAGGATCAAACACCGAAAACTATGAACTAATTAACAAGATTACAAACATTTTTGTGCAAAAGTCTCGTTCATTCGAATTGCTATCATCTCTGCGCTAACAAGATCAATCAAGAATTTCTTCAAGTGTTCAAACTATACAGAACTTATCTCGTACCAGAAATTTTGAAGAACCACAAATAAGAATCAATTTATTAATTCTCAACCCAACATTGATTCTTAATCAAAGGTCAAGATTGTGAAGTAATACGGTGAAGGAATAACCAAGGACAATTGTATCAGCAGTCGGTAGACTGTGTTTGTGGTGGTAGCTGGTGAAGAGGCATACGTAACCCTTCAAGGACTAGTGGCTCAAGCACTTGAAGAGCAGCAATCCAACCTGCTCTTTAATTGTTTAAATAGTGAAGCTAGGATTAGCCAAGGACTATTGTTTTGGACTTTTTGTAACAGCTCACCTCAAGAAGTTCTAGTGGAATTTTCCTCCTACACCATAGGGGAAGAGAGAACTGACATGATTACACCACCTGGAACCTCTATAACTCTTGTTTCATTTACTTTACGCATTTACATTCCACTAGAACTTCTTGGAGTGAGTGTTACAAAAGTCCAAAACAATAGTCCTTGGCTATTCCAAGCTTCACTATCTAAACAGTCAAAAAACAAGTTGGATTGCTGCTCTTCAAATGCTTGAACCACTGGTCCTTGAAGGGTTACGTATGCCTCTTCACCAGCTACCACCACAAACACAGTCTACCCGATTATACAACTATCCTTGGCAAATCCTTCACCCGATAACCTTTCTATACCAGCTTTGTAGTCAGACTCATCTCCAGTTAACAATGCTCTTCTGCCAGTTCTTCGTTCCTGAGTCTTCTTGGTCAGTTCTAGACATTCAGCTTTGTAGTGTCCAGGCTTCTTACTGTTGAAACAAAGATATTCATCATCTTACCTTTTCTTAGGAGTCTTCTTGATATACTTTTGAGTTACTGGATGACCATTCTTCATCCTTCTGATTTGTCTCATCATAAGGGCCATTTGTTCTTCCATTTCATCCAACTGTTGAAGATTATTTGTGAATGTTTCTTGAATATCATTTGATGTTGCTGCGAGTGTTGTGGTTTTAGGTTCTTCCAGAGCTTTGATTATTTCAATTGTGCTTGTTAAATCTTCGCTGAATTCATAAGCTTTTAGATCTGAGAAGATTTTGAAGGAATCCTCTATGTCAAGTCTTCTAGATTCTTCCATAGCAGTGACCTTCATCTTCCAACACATGGGAAAGGCCTTCAAGATTCTTGGATCGATTACTTTCTTTGTATATTCAATCTTGAGTAAGTCCAGTTCATCCATGATTGCACTGAATCTTGTCTCCATTTGGTCAATGGTCTCTCCGGATTTCATCATGAAATTCTCAAACTTCTGCTTTGCAAATGAGATCTTATTCTCCTTGATGGAGTCAGTACCCTCACAAACTAACTGAAGTTTGTCCCATATTTCCTTAGCAGTTGTGCAATATTTTACCTTCAAGTACATGTTGCTATCAAGAGTTCTGAGGATATAGTCCATATCAACGTTGTTGAGATTGTTTCGCTTGCAATCATTACTGGTCCATTCAGCCTTGGCCTTTGGAACTCGAACTTGATTTTCACTAACAATTAGCATGTTGGTGATTTGGATTGGTCCATCAGTGAGCACGTCCATCATCTCGTCATGAGTAGCTGCTAGAAAAGCATACATGCGGCGTTTGTATTCATCAAATATATCCATGTTGCACTTAAGCATTTGTCTGGCATACTGATTGTTATCCATTGTGAGTGAGTGAAAGCTGATTTTATAAAGACTGAAAACTGAGCTTTCTAATAAGAACAACTACAGGAGAAATATAGCAAATGAGTTTTTAACAAAGACTTGTTAAAGAAACACTGCTCCGATACTAATTGTTGGTATCGGAATAACTGATTACTACTTACTTGCTCTAAGTCAGAACACAAAACCTTGCTCCGATACCAATTGTTGGTCCCTTGGAAAGGATGACTCAAGTTTAAAGGGGGGGTGAATAAAATTGTCCCCAAAACCTAGATTTTAAGCGATTTAGGTTCAGTTAAAACCTGTGTGGAGTTAATCTGACTGAGCTGAGTCTAAGTCAAAACTGACTTATAACAAACTGAGTCCACCGGCAGAGGATATAATTTATAGACTTTTTCTTGATCTTGTTATTCTATGTGAAAGCTGAGTGTGTTAAACTGAATTCTGATGAATGTCCGTTTGTGAGCTGAGAGTCAGTGTAACAATCAGTTCTTCAGTATGATGTATGAACAGAAATAAGTGTTGTAAAAGAATGTAAGTGCGTAAAGTAAATAAAACAAGATTTATAGAGGTTCCAGGTGGTGTAATCATGTCAGCCCTCTCTTCCCCTGTGGTGTAGGAGGAAAATTCCACTAGAACTTTTTGAGGTGAGCAGTTACAAAAAGTCCTAAACAATAGTCCTTGGTTAATCCTAGCTTCACTATCTAAACAGTCAAAGAACAGGTGGGATTGCTGCTCTTCAAATGCTTGAACCACTGGTACTTGAAGGGTTACGTATGCCTCTTCACCAGCTACCACCACAAACACAGTCTACCCGACTGCTGATAGAATTGTCCTTGGAAAATCCTGCACCGGATTGCTTCACAGTTTTAACCTTTGATTAAGAATCAAAGTTGGACTGAGAATCAATAAATTGATTCTAGTTTGTGGTTTTTCAAAGTGTCAGTTTCTAAATAAATTATGTGTAGCTTGAACACTTGTTAGCACAGATATAGACGATAAATCGAATGAACTACACTCATGCACAAAAATGCTTGTAATCTTGTTAATTCTTGGTAAATCTTGGTATTTGATCCTGGGTGCAATGTCCTCTATTTATAGTGTAAGGTCCAGCGTTCATTTCGCTTGAATTTGAATTGTATCAACGTCTATCTTGTAATGGCTATATTTTGTAACCGTTCTGACTTGTCAGTATTTCATCGAATAGAATTGCTTCCTTTACAACGTTCGTTTGGATGAATGACTATGAAACTGAGTATCCTAATCAGTTTCCTGTTGAGTTTGTCAGTTGTCAGTTTCTAGACTGATTTAGAGCATTAACTGAGATTTTACTCTTCTTCAAAAATCAGTACTCTATTTTTCATCTGATTATAATTGACTTAACCAGAGTAAACCTTAAGCATATATCTTCTAAGAGTTCATTGTCCATATCACTCTTACGTCTTCATACAAGATCCATAAAATCAGTTCAGTTCATCACAAACTTGCCCGAAGTCTAACTTTATAGTCTCAACTTAGTCTTCATAAACTGAGTTTGAACCCTCAGTTCTTCAATCTTCAATAACTGAGTTTGAACCCTTAGTTCTTCTATCTCCTAGATAAGTCAACTGAGTCTGTGTCCCTCAGCGAACATACCTTCTTCAGTTCTGAGTGAACGTCAGTTCTTGGTGTAGTCTGAGTCAGTTTTGAATGACTAGTCAATTATCTAAATGTCTTCCAATTATTTAGAAAATTTCTAGTTTTCTAATTGATTTCCACTTTTTAGTCTTACGACTCTCTAACAATTACAATGCTTGTCTGATGTAACCTATAAAATAACAGACTCTAATAAATCCTATACATTCAGTTCTAGACATCTTTTAGCCTTTCACTATAACACCTAGTTTCAGCACTTCATCAATGGGGTGTAAACAAATATGTTCTTGAATAAGATGAATCATCATCAAAACTAAATTTTATTCCCAACAATTTCCCCCTTTTTGATGATGCCAAAACCCTCCTTAAAAGAAAAGCATAAAGATAAAAACAACACAAAACAAAGTAAACTAGAAACTGGATTTCATTAAGATTTTGCAAAAACTTGATTAAGTTAAACATTTTATATAAACTGAGATAAAGTTTAAGCAGCTTTTTGTTTAACTAAGACATACTTCCTTCTTTTGTCATGAAGGCGATATTCTCTTTCAATCTTTGTGTCTTCATTACAGAGGTCTTGAGGTAATCCACTTGGCTTGTTAGCTTCCATTTTCTCCACATAGCTAACTTTGGCAAATGACTTTCAACTTTGTAATAAGTTTCAAACTCATTGACATATGCTTTCATCTATTCAGTTTTTTCACTGATTTTCTGTTTTTCTTCAATCCTTTTGATCTTCTTGTAGTTTGCCAATTTTTTCTTTACTATAAAGATCACACAGAAAGTAGTTGAGTGATTCTTCATAACTCTTGTATCTGTACTTGGCTTTGACATGAGTGTAGTCTTCAAGAAACTTCATCCAAAGATCTTCAGTGAGAGTTGCTCTTCTGTCACCAGGTTGACTGTATTTGAGTATGAGCTGCTCATCAGTTAGTTATTCAACTTGTCTGATGTTGGATTCTGTAGCTGATTTTGCTTTCTTCAGTTCTGTCAACTCAATTTCAAGCTTTAGTTTTTCTTCACATAACTTCAGCGTTTCTTCCTCCACTTCCCCCTTTTTGGCATCATACAACTCATTGATTAGTTGATGTGTTGCCTTCTGATTTGTTGAAATCTCTTTCTAGGAGGTGAGGGCATCTCTAAGTTGAGTTTCTATCACATAAATCCGTTGATTGAGGTGACATTCAGCTTGAGTGTGAGTTTCTCAATCTTCTATAGTTGTAAGTTCAAGTTTTTCTTTCAAACTGAGAAACTCCGAAACTGAAGTTGAAGTGGATTTCTAGATAATGTCCAACTTAGTGTGAGTTGAGACATCAGTTTTCATCCTGTAATCCAGGTAACTAGAAACATGTGATAGAAGACCATATAAATCATCCTTCTGGTTGAGAATAATCTTCAAGCCTTCTGTTGTAAGCTTCTCAGATGGGTCTTCTTCTTCTTCTTCATTTCTTGGAGGAAGCGATGGGCATCTCCAATTAACATTAGTTGTTGATTAACATCATTTCTTGCTCCTACTTCTTTATTGTCAGTTGTCTGAGTTTCAACTGGCGATTCTTCTTCCTTAGTATCAGTTTGTGCTGGTTGTTCAAGCTGTGTGCTTGACTACAAAACTCTACTCTTTTGAACTTCTTTCCGTGAATCATCATCTTATCATCATCTTTCTTCTTTGAAATTTCCTTAGGTATGGATGATGTGGTTGATTCAGTTCTCTTGGCTATCTCTCGAAATCTATTATAGCAGTTGTTGAGAAACTCTTCCATAGGAAATAAGGCGTAGAGACTTGGTATTTCCAGTTTCTCCAACAATAGTTTTTCTTCATTCAGTAGAGTAGCTTCTAGAGAATCTTCTGTCTTAGGCTTCATTTTTATCAATTTAATGATCCTCTTAGCATCAAAGAGATACTCCTTTGGTTGCTGAGATTCCTATTTCTGTTGCTCAATATGCATAACGGAAACTTGTTTCTCAGATATTATTGTAGAAGTTGAGAAACAATTCCAAGAACTAAAGCTTTCAGCTTGCTGCTGTCAGTTGTCAGTGGTTGTTCCTCCTCAGTTGATGCTAACTGACCTAAAGTACCTGGGTACAAACAACGTACATTTCTCCATGTGTCTCAGCTTTCATTTTAATTCCTTTTTGCTGAGCGATTTGCTGGGACACAGTTTGCCAATTTGCTTCAGGTTAGGAAGTTCTTTTTGTTGAACTTGCAACTGCTGCAGCTTTTGTAGTAGTAGCTTGTGCAGTCTTATTCCCACTACTGATTCTTTCCAAATAATATTGAATCACAAAGCTAAGTGATTTCTTCAGTCGAAATCTTCCAACAGTTTGTCTTCCTTCAGCTTGGGCTCTGCTGACACTTGCTACTTCATCCAAGTGTTGCTGCTTGATCTGATTGAAGATATATCCTGCCCCGTTGAACTCAAATCCATCCCAGATGAAATTAATTAGGTAGATACCATTTTCAGTTAACTTACTTAACCCTTTGTGCTGTCCGATGGCATGTCTGTTGATCCATCTGCTGAGAAGACCTAATTCAGTTTTGAGGTTCTGAATGTGTGTATCGACTGCTGCTAGTTTCTTTGAAGCTGAAATTTGTCTAAGAAAAGCACTGCATTGAAGTGGTAAGCTGGCTAGGTCAATAGATTTAACCAGAGGATCTTTGAATCCAAAAAGCTGTCTTATAATATCTTCATTGACAAAAATCTTCTGTCCACGAACTCTAGTGAGCAGAGAGTTCTTCAGCAACTTCATATTCTCCCAAAATTGCAGTAGACCTTCCAAGTCCATTTCTTGACGCAATCTTGCTTCCAAAAGATTTGGTAAACCCGGTAATCTTCCAATCTTTTCAGATATATGACTGGAGAGAAGGGTATTACCACACATTTCTTCAAATTCTTGAAGTGTGAAAGTATCAGGTGCACTGATTAACCGTTCCTCTTGAGTTTTCTTTGAGGCGGCCATTAAAAAAAAATTCTGGGTGATTTAGAGGGTAAAAGATTTGATATTTTTGTTTGGTAAAGAGAAAGTGTGAAAATTTGGAGTATATAAAGAGGTAGGTAGTTGAAGAGATCCACGATCTTCTGATGGATTTTGTACAATCTTTTCAAATTCCATCATGGTTTGCGTAATCGATCTGTACTATATCGATATAATGAGGGTATACATAGTGCAATCAGCGAGAAAAATTGTTGTAATTAAATGCAATGAAAGCTGTTGTCGGTTTTATCCATTCCTCTATTGACTTTGTTTGGTAGGTGGCAAGGCGATTTCGATTTTACAAAAGTTGAGCTCCATCAAATCTTTAACTTAGTTAGTCAGTTTGAGATTGTTGATGTCATTGGATCGATTTGTCAAGTGGCGCACCCAACATGACAAAGATCAATCCCTTGACGAATTCTATGCTTGGGTGACTTAAGCGACTTTGATAATCCCCAATTCGGTTCTCGTTTAGCAAACCTCTCTTTGTCTAGTGGTTTGGTAAAATGTCGCTAATCGATCTTGATAGCAACATAGAGAAGCTGTCACATCCTTTTCTCTACGTGATCTCTTATAAAGTGATGTCTCACGTCAATGTGTTTAAATCCTTGAGTGCAAAAATGGATTGTCGATTATTGCAATAGCACTTTTATTGTCATACATTATAGGAATAATTCCTTCTTCTATCCCATAATCTCTCAATTGTTGTCTGATCCATAAAACTAGAGCACAACAACTTCCAGCTGCTATGTACTCAGCTTCAGCTGTTGAAGTAGAGATTGAGTTTTGCTTCATCCTGAACCACGACACAAGTCTATCACCTAATAACTGACATGTGCCTGAAGTACTTTTTCTATCCACTTTGCATCCTGCATAGCCAGAGTCTGAGTAGGATATCAGTTTGAATTCTCCTTCTCTTGAATACCATATCCCAACTCTTTCTGTATCTTTCAAATACTTCAAGGTTCTTTTTACAACTGTGAGATGGCTCTTTTTATGTCTTGTTTGAAATCTAGCACAAACACCAACTGCAAATGATATGTCTGGTCTACTCGCTGTGAGATAAAGTAGACATCCAATCATTCTTCTGTAGAGAGTTTGATCCACATCCTTGCCATCTTTGTCTTTATCTAATCTGATGTTAGTCCCAATTGGTGTTGAAATGCCAGATGATTTCTCCATTCCAAACTTCTTGATCAATTCTCTTGTATACTTAGTTTGGTGAATGAAAATCCCATTATCCAGCTGTTTAACTTGTAAACAGACAAAATAATTCAGTTCTCCCATCATACTCATTTGGAATTTGCTCTTCATTAAACTTGCAAATTTCTCACAGAGTTTCTCATTTTCAGATCCAAAGATAATATCATCAACATAGATCTGAACAAGGAGAGTACTTTCTTCACCTTTCATCCTGAATAAAGTCTTGTCGATGGTTCCTTTGATAAATCCATTATCTACTATAAACTGAGATAGGGTTTCGTACCAAGCTCTTGGTGCTTTCTTCAGTCCATATAGAGCTTTTCTTAGTCTAAAGACTTTATCAGCTTGATCTTAATTTCAAACCACGGGGTTGTTGAACATGAACTTCTTCATCAAGTATTCCATTCAAAAATGCACTTTTAACGTCCATTTGATATACCTTGAACTTTTATGGGCTGCAAAGGCAAGAAATAGTCTGATTACTTCTAGTCTTGCAACTGGTGCATAAGTTTCATCAAAATCTATGCCTTCAGCTTGAGAATATCCTTTAGCTACAAGTCCGGCTTTGTTTCTGATGATATTCCCATCTTCTTCAAGTTGTTTCTGGAAACCCATTTGGTGCCAATAATGTTTACATGATCTGGTTTTTCTACCAACTCCCATACTTGATTTCTTTCGAACTCATTCAGTTATTCTTGCATAGCTAATATCCAGTCTGGATCTTTCAAAGCTTCTTCTATCTCTTTAGGTTCAGATTGAGATAGGAAACATGCAATCATTGCATCTAGTTGATGTCTTATTCGAACACCAGCTTGAGTATTACCAATCACATGTTCTTCTGGGTGATCTCTCATCCATTGGTGTACTGGAGGTTGAATCAAGGGATCTACATTCTGTTGAACTGGTTCTTCAGGAATTTGTTCTTGATCTTCTTCATCCTGATCATCTTGAACTTGGTCAGAATCATGTTGTTCAATTGTAGGTTGTTCAGTTGTTGGAAACTGAGGTTGATCTTGACCTGATGATTCTGAAATCCTTAATCTTCCAATGTCAACATAAAGCGATTTCGTAAAGCGGTAAATGAGGGTGAAACCGGTTCAGTGCGATTTCGATTTCTTCACCAGGAAAGTTTGGTTCATCAAATACTACGTGTATGGATTCTTTTTGCTTGAGTGTTCTCTTGTTCAGTACTCTGAATTCTTTGCTGACACTTGAATATCCCAAAAATATTCCTTCATCAGCTTTAGGCTGAAAAACATGAAGTTGATCTTTTCCATTATTGTGTATGAAACACTTGCTTCCAAACGTATGAAAGTATGAAACATTTGGTTTTCTTCCATTCCAAATTTCATAAGGTGTCTTCTCATGTCTCTTATTCATGAGAGCTACATTCGTGTGTAGCAAGTTGTGTTAATCGCTATACGCCCAAAATCATTCAGGTGATTTTGCTTCACAGATCATAGTCCTTCCTGCTTCTTGAGTGTTCTATTTCTTCTTTCAGCTACCCCATTATGTTGAGGCGTTGATGTGGCCGAAAGTTGATGTAGAACACCATTTTCTTCACAGTATTCGATAATCACATTGTTGAGGAATTCAGTTCCTTTATCTGATCTTATCTTCATGACTGAAACACTTTTCTGATTTTGAAGTCTCTTGAGAAGTTCTGTAAGCCTTTGCTTGGTTTCACTTTTCTTTGTTAAGAAAATAACCCAAGTGTATCTTGAATAATCATCTACCACCACCAATGTATACTTCTTTCCACTTATACTGATTGGTGTGGTAGGTTCAAATAAGTCCATATGTAGTAGCTCCATGTCTCTTGGTGTTGAATGCTGAGATTTAGTCTTGAAACTAGCTTTTACTTGTTTTCCTTTTTGACAGGCATCACACAAGCTATCCTTCTTGTAGGTAATCTCAGGTAGTCCAATTACCAACTGTTTCTTGACAAGTGTGTTGATGTCATCGAAGTTAAGATGACTCAGTTTCTTGTGCCATAACCAACTACTTCTGGTTTGGTATGCACAAGTAAACAAGTTTCTGCGAATGCTGTAGTCCAATCTACAACATACATATTCTATATTCTTCTTCCAGCTAGAAAAACATGAAATGTTGTTTCGCTGACGACAATGCAGTAATCTTTGTCAAACATGACTCTGTATTCCATATCACAGAATTGACTGGTGATGAGTAGATTGTAATGCAATCCTTCTACATAAGATACGTTCTTGATTGTGAGTCCATTTCTGATCAAAGTACCATAACCCTTGGTATATCCAGGTTTGTCTTTACTTCCAAAATTGACTATTGGTCCATCTTTGCCACTAAAATTACTTAGACAGTCCTTGCTCTTTGTCACGTGTCTTGGGCATCCACGGTCAAAGTACCAAATATCCTGCAAAATAAATTAAACAGTTTTAGATACCCAACTCTGTTTGGGTCCATGGGGATCAGTTGTCAGTACAACCCTGGGAATATATCCATTAGGTATCCTTCGGATATTGTTGCACTTATTTTCATTTATGTAAGCCACAGTCACATAGTATCTATGCTTGGACTATGTCTTATTTATATGATCTCTCAGATCCTTTGGCTGAAACTGATTTCCATGATGCTTTCTATTATTGAGACTTGAATAATAACTATCATTTCTTTTGAACTGAGGTCTGTGCTGACCTTGGTACTGAGGTTTCTGCAAAGGACTGAAATGATTCCTCTGCTGAACTTTAGACTAAAACTTGTGATAAGTTTTCTATCTGAAATTATTGTTTCTTTCAGTTTTAATAGTAGATTCAGAGAAATTTCAGTCATCATCAGTTGGGAATAGTCTGCCTTTCCCCCTGACTTTGTGAATCTTTGAATAATTGATATCCGTGGATTTACTTTGACTGAAGTTTTTCTGGTTCTTAGCCTGATTATCTTTAGTAGATTTAGCAGTTGATCTACCTTTTCAATTTTCATGACGTGCAGCTGTTTTACCTTTTTGATTGACTCTATTGTTTACAGCTGACTTTTTTGAAAATTGATGCTGAGACTGATTTGATTCACGTTGAACTAGTTTCACTGGTTCAGCATGCTTCTCAGTTTGTGGACTTTGTTCAACTTCGAACACCAGTTTTAGTATTAGGTTTAGTAGCTTTACTTGTTCCTCCCTTTGAAGTTTGCGGTGTATCAAATCCTAAGCCAGTTCTATCTCCATATGGCTTTCCTGATTTGAATCCAGTGGCTGAACTAGATTGAGCAAAAGATTCAGTTATTGCTGCTGATGCAGTAGGCTGATACTGATTCTTTCCATATAACAGTTCTGCTTAGTTTAACGTGTTCAACTCATCTTTCAATCTTTTGACCTCTAGAATTAGAGCATATTTCTCATTCTTGATTGATTCATAACTAGCTTGTATGGTGACAAGCTGACTCATCAATTCGTCAAGTGTTTCTTCTAATTCTCAGTTTTTTGGATTGGAATCGGCTGTTGAAGAACATGCATTCTGCATGGAAATTTGAGCTGAGCTGTATTTGGAATTTGATTCACATACCTCATTGGAATCTTCTATGTGACCCACTAATGTTGTGTCGTCAGATAACCTTTCTGTACCAGCTTCGTAGTCAGACTCATCTCCAGCTAACAATGCTCTTCTGCCAGTTCTTCGTTGCTGAGTCTTCTTGGTCAGTTCTGGACATTCAGCGTTGTAGTGACCAGGCTTCTTACAGTTGAAACAAAGATATTCATCAACTTTCCTTTTCTTAGGAGTCTTCTTGATCTACTTTTGAGTTACTGGATGACCATTCTTCATCCTTCTGATTCGACTCATCAAAAGGGCCATTTGTTCTTCAATTTCATCCAAGTGTTGAAGATTGTTTGTGGATGTTTCTTGAGTATCATTTGATGTTGCTGCGAGTGCTGTGGTTTTAGGTTCTTCCAGAGCTTTGATTATTGCAGTTGTGCTTGTAAAATCTTCACTAAATTCATAAGCTTTCAGATCTTAGAAGATTTTAAATGAGTCCTCTATGTCAAGTCTTCTACATTCTTGCATAGCAGTGACCTTCATGTCAAGTCTTCTGCATGCGACGTTTGTATTCATGAAATCTATCCATGTTGCATATAAGCATTTGTCTGGCATACTGATTGTTATCCATTGTGAGTGAATGAAAGCTGATTTTGTAAAGACGGAAAACTGAGCTTTCTAATACGAACAACTAGAAGAGTAATAGAGCAAATGAGTTTTTAACAATGAATTGTGAAAGAAACACTGCTCTGATACTAATTGTTGGTATCGGAATAACTGATTTCCAGTTACTTGCTCTATGTCAGAACATAAAACCTTGCTCTGATACCAGTTGTTGGTCCCTTCGAAAGGCTGACACAAGTTTAGAGGGGGGTGAATAAACGTGTCACCAAAAGCTAGATTTTAAGCAATTTAGGTTCAGTTAAAACTTGTGTGGAGTTAAGCTGACTAAGCTGAGTCTAAGTCAAAACTGACTTATAACAAACTGAGTCAACCGGCAGTGGATATAATTTATAGCCTTTTTCTTGATCTCGTTATTCTATGTGAAAGCTGAGTGTGTTAAACTGAATTCTGATTTATGTCCGTTTGTGAGCTATGAGTCAGTGTAACAATCAGTTCTTCAGTATGCTGTATGTACAGAAATAAATGCTGTAAAAGAATGTAAGTGTGTAAAGTAAATAAAACAAGAGTTATAGAGGTTCTAGGTGGTGTAATCATGTCAGTCCTCTCTTCCCCTGTGGTGTAGGAGGAAAATTCCATTAGAACATCTTGAGGTGAGCAGTTACAAAAAGTCCTAAACAATAGTCCTTGTCTAATCCTAGCTTAACTATCTAAACAGTCAAAGAATACGTTGGATTGCTTCTCTTCAAATGCTTGAACCACTGGTCCGTGAAGGGTCAGCTACCACCACAAACACAGTCTACCCGACTGCTGATAGAATTGTCCTTGGCAAATCCTTCACCGGATTGCTTCACAGTCTGAACCTTTGATTAAGAATCAAAGTTGGGCTGAGAATCAATAAATTCATTCTAGTTTGTGGTTCTTCAAAGTATCAGATTCTGAATAAATTCTGTGTAGCTTGAACACTTGAAGAAATTCTTGTTTGATCTTGTTAGCACAGATATAGACGATAAATCGAATGAACTAGACTCTTGCACAAATATGCTTGTAATCTTGTTAAATCTTGGTAAATCTTGGTATTTGATCCTGGGTGAAAAGTCCTCTACTTATTGCATAAGGTGCAACGTTCATTTCGCTTGAATTTGAATTGTATCAACGTCTATCTTGTAACAGCTATATTTTGTGACCGTTCTGACTTGTCAGTATTTCATCCAATAGAATTGCTTCATTTAGAACGTTCGATTGTACTATCAGTTTGTTCGATGACTGAGTATGAAACTGAGTATCCTGATCCGTTTCATGCTAAGTTCGTCAGTTGTCAATTTCTAGACTGATTTACAGAATTAACTAAGATTTTACTCTTCTTCAAAGATCAGTACTCTATTTTTCATCTAATTATGATTGACGTAACCAGAGTACACCTTAAGCATATATCTTCTAAGAGTTCATTGTCCTTATGACTCTTAGGTCTTCATACAAGATCCATAAAGTCAGTTCAGGTCACCACAAACTTGCTTGCAGGATAACTTTATAGTCTCGACTTAGTCTTCATGAACTGAGTTTGAATCCTCAGTTCTTCAATCTTCAATAAGTAAGTTTGAACCCTCAGTTCTTCTATCTCCTATATAAGTCAACTGAGTATGTGTCCCTCAGCAAACTTACCTTCTTCAGTTCTGAGTGAACGTCTGTTCTTGGTGTAGTCTGAGTCTGTTTTGAATGACTTGTCAGTTATCTAAATGTCTTCAAGTTATTTAGATAATTTCCAGTTTTCTAATGGATTTCCACTTTTCAGTCTTACGACACTCCAACTATTACAATGCTTGTCTGATGTAACCTATAAAAATAGCAGACTTTAATTAATCCTATACATTCAGTTCTAGACATCTTTTAGCCTTTCACTATAACACCTAGTTTCAGCACTTCATCAATGGGGTGTAAACAAATATGTTCTTGAATAAGATGAATCATCATCAAAACTAAATTTTATTCCCAACAAAAACTGACAGCTGAGAACTGGGATTTTTCAGAAGATCAACTAAAGATTGTCAGAACAAGTTCTTGTTAAAGAACACTGCTCCGATACCAATTGTTGGTCCCTTGAAAAGGCTGACACAAGTTTATAGGGGGATGAATAAACTTGTCACCAAAAACATGACTTAAAAACATATTCGGTTCAGTTTTAAACTTGTGTGTAGTTAAGCTAACTGAGCGGAGTATAAGTCAAACTGGCTTATGTTTAAACTGAGTTAACCGGCAGTGGATTACGTTTTAACCTTTTCAGCTGATCTTGTTGTATCTATGAAAAAGCTTGTTATGTTAAACTGAATTTTGATGAATGTCAGTTTGTGTGCTGTGTGAGTATCAGTCAGTTCTGTCAGCTTGAACAAACTTTATGAAATCTATCACAAGTACATAAATATAAATAGCAGAAAGTAAATGTGTGAAATAAATAAGGCAAGAAATTATAGAGGTTTCAGGTGGTGTAATCATGTTGGTCCTCTCTTCCCCTGTGATGTTGGAGGAAAGTTTTACTAGAACTCTTTGAGGTAGATGGGTTACAAAAGTCCTATCTTGTTAGTCCTTGACTAATCCTAGCTTGATTTCTAAGAAACTATAGAACATGTAGAATTGCAGCTCTGCAGCCCGCTTGCACCTGGTCCTTAGAGGGTAGTATTACCTCTTCTCCAGCTCCACCACAACCACATTCTACCTGACTGCAAAAAAACAACAACAGTCCTTCGCAAATCCTAGACCGGATTGCTTCACAGTCTAAACCTTTGATTAAAATCAAATTTGGACACATAATCAAGTAAATGATTCTTGCTTGTGTTTCTTTAGAGTGTTGATTTATTGATAAACTATTTGTAGCTTGAACACTTAGAAGATTTCTTGATAATTCTTGGTGAGCACGATGATGATAGCAGTATACATGAATGCACAAATGAATGATTCTCCAATTCTTGGTGTTGTTTTTGGTGCTTGATCCTTGTTGCAAAGTCCTCTATTCGTAGTGTTAAATCCAACATTCGTCTTGTTTGAATTTTGAATTCTTTTGCTATCAAACGGATATATGTCAGATGTCAGTGACTATTCTGACATGTCAGTACATCATCCAATGAAAGTGCTTGATTTGTAACTTTCAGATTTTCTATCAGTTCTTGGATGCCTTCAGCTTTAAAACTGAGTGTCTGTGATAAGTCAGTTTTAAGCTTCATAAACTGAGTGGGTCGGTTTTCAGTCTTTAACTGATTTAGAGCATTAACTGATTTTTTTTACTCTTCTTTAAAACTTAGTACTCTATTTTTCATCTGATTTTTATTGATTTAATCAGAGTATACCATAACTCTTAAGTTATCTAAGATATCATTGTCCTTATGTATCTTAACAAGATCCATAAAGTCAGTTCAGGCCATCACAGATTTACCTAAATTCTAACTTTACAGTCTTGGCTTTCAGTCTTCAACTTAGTTTGAACCCTCAATTCTTCAGTCTTCAATAACTGAGTCTGTGTCCCTCAGCCTTCTTAACTGAGTTTGTCCCCTTAGCCTTCTACTTCTAGAAAGTCAACTGAGTCTGTGTCCCTCAGAAAACATACCTTCTTCAGTTCTGAGAATATGTCAGTTTTTGGCTCTGAGTAACACTTTTCAGTTTCTATGATTTTAATGTTTGTATAACCTCCAGTTTTGTATATGGTTTCTAGTTTTCAGTTCTACGGCTCTCTATCTATTACAGTGCTTGTACATATCATTTATATACATCTTTTAACTTTTCACTATAACTGCTAGTTTCAACACTTCATCAATGGGGAATAAACAAACAATTAAATAAATTAAGACGAATCATCATCAAAACTAATATTTTATTTCTAACAACATCACTTTATAAGAGATAATGTGGAAAAGAAGGATGTGGTGGTTCTTTACATATCTACTGAAGACCAACTTGCATGCATCTTTACAAAACCTCTGGAAAATGATAGATTTGCTATGTTAAGAACTGAATTTGGCATTATCAAGGTTCTCGACATCTTTGAAAGGTCAGCAAGGCATTGGAATTCACCAAGAGGATTAGTCTTTGCTCTGTTAGGTGTGCTCACTCTGCAGATTAGTCAATGGTATAAAATTTTCCTAATGCTTTTGTTAGATTGATCAAATGAGCAAATGAAGTTGCCAAGGGGATTGATCTTTGCCCTTTTGGGTGAGCTCACTGGGAAGATCAGTCATTGGTATTAAACTTCATTTTGGATTTGAAGTTGGCCATTTATAAGTTAAGAGTCAGTTGAAAGAAAATTTGATGATCAGTAGGGTACTCAATATGTCAACAGACTCTTACCCTGCTGAAGTATATCAGCAGACTCCTTACACTAAGTATGCTCATAACTCAGTCTGCTGATAATGTCAGCTTTTAATGAAAGTCAAAAAATGTACATAAAAGGTTTTAACCTTATCTTTATTATAGTTGTTACAAGGACATAAGCGTTTCATACACATTGTTGGGTTATGTAGTGGGACACCTGGCAAAACCAAATTGGTTGCTACTTGTTCGTGCATTGGGATGATGAAAATGCAAGTGTAAGTGCCTAGAGATAGTATACCCACCCTTGCATATATATCAGAGAATATGCAGAAATATACTCATATATTCTCTCATTTACACTCAAGAGTTTTCTTACACTCTTTGTAAACTTTCGTCTCTTTTATCTCAAAAAAAGTTCTAAAATGTCTCCCGATGATATATTCATCGGAGTTAGTCAAAGTGTTCATAGCTTAGTCAAGAATTGAAATAAAACAGTTTTGGCAAAAGTTATTGGAAGAAGAATCTGACATTACAAGGGTTTGGTGAATGCCTTGAATATCAGACTAAACACCATTTCATACCATAATGCTTGTAATTTATGGGTAAACATGATTATTTATATAGAATAAGAAGAGTTCACAACAACCGTGAATGGTCAGTTGATACATGTTTCCCCAAAAATCGTGATGAAAATTTTTGAATTTGAGGAGGTAGCGGATGAAAATAGATACCTAGATGATATGCATCTTGATAAATTGGATTTTGTGGAAGAAATCAAGACTGATAAAGACGTTGGAGCATCAGTCAAAATTCAGGTCAAGTACATCATTGCTGAGTATGGGCAGCTGAGTAAGAATTTTGCTAACAATATACTTGGTTTATCCGGGAGTTATGACTCATTGTCTAGACCTAAGATTTATCTGATGATAATCATTGCAAGACAACTGTAGTTTGATTGGGCTGGATTCTTTATTCATGATATGAAGAAATTATATCCAAGAAAGAAAAATTTGAAGAAAAGAAGAAAGAAAACAAACAAATTAAGAAGATCGGTAGTGGACTTTTTAGCAATAATAAGCCACTAGGTTTGATGGTTCAATGTATCCTGAATCATATTGGGATTGAAGATGCTGATGCCTATCAATCCAGAAAAATACAAAACGGAAGTAGACTCTATTATTAGTGGTTTAGATGATGAAGTTCAACAGGATGTGGATGCATAGTTGACTGTTGAAAGAAGAACCAAAAGGATGTCTGACTAACAAATTGTTGAATCAAGAAGTTAAATGGGCCAACTTGCTGATGTGAAAATGCAAAGGAAGTCTAGAATATCAGCAGATACTGCTAAGCCTGGTGACACTACAACAACAGCAGACTCTCCTACCCCTGTTGCAACTACAAAATCTGCAGTTGTCAAAGAATTCACTAGACAGTTGAAAGAAGTGGATGAACGTGCTTCAAGGAAAAGTAAAAATGTAAGCAATGGGACCCTTGAAAGTGCACACTTTCCAGAAACAGAAATGCCAAGGAAAAGAATTAAGAAAGTCGTTAAAAAGAGAGGTAAGCATGGAAAAGGGAAAGAGTTGAGAACTTTGGAAGAACAAAAGGCTGCTGATGAACAAGAAGAAGAAGAAGAGCCTACTAAGAAGGCTGCTGATGTTGAACGTATACCGGCTAATGGTGATCAGACTTAGGGGGAAGCTAGTGTTCAACAAATAGAAGTGGTAGATACCAATGTTCATCAGTCAGCTGAACAATCTATTGACCTATTTCACACTATTGAGGAAACTTTATCACATTTGGTAAAAACCTTTGGAGGACTGTCTGAGGTGCCTCAACCTGCTGCAAGGAAGCGTACAATGCCATATGTAAGGAGACCCAGAAAAGAGAAGGTAGATCCAAAATTTAAAAGAATTGAAGATTACTGTCAGTGGAAGTTTGGTTTCTACAAGAAACAAAAATCTGCAGCAGAACCCATGACACGTTTTGACGAATGGGTGCGTGCTTTTGGGGTTGAGAATCTGATGAGACTAATTGATACTTTAGTGTTACAAGAAAGAATTCTTGATCTCGTTGTTGAAGGAAAGACGAAGGGGAAGATTCTGTTTAGTGAGCCATTTGGTGATTCTGATTCATCATCATCATCTGACTCAGATGGTGATCATCCTATACACCCAGGAGAAACAATTGGTGTTCTTATGGAAAGAACAGTAGAACCAGAATAAGACAAGTCAGCTGAGAAAGACAAGGAGCAACCTGTTGATGACCCAAAATTGTCTACTGAGGGTCAACAGGCTGCTGACACTACTGAAGGAGCAGATCATGTCTTTGTCCATAAAAAGATAATCTTAGAAGATAAGGATGTGTTTATATATGTCTTTGTTGTTGGTTCGGAAGCTGAAATTGAGAAGGCAACAATTTCGGAGTGTGATGCTTTAGCTGATTCTGATAAAATAGCAAGAAATGAACAGATAGATGCAGTATCAGAAGAATCTGTTCAATTTCAAGACAGAATCAACACAGATGGTGCATTGACTACTGCAACTGCACATCTAGAGGTAATATCTAAACAAGGAGTTGTTATAGAAGATAAATTGGGAGTGTTCCCTGCCCTTGCTGAAGGCCAAGTTGGTCAATTAGGTGTAGTTGCACCTATTGGACAACCTATTCCAGTAGTTGTAATTCCTGATACACCAATTGAACCTAATTTGGTAACTCCTTTCGTTCATCAAGAATTGCAACAGTAGGCAATTGGGTCTGATATTCCTACACCAATAGAGATCTAAGTTGCACAAGAAGGGTGGTTCAATAAATTTGAGTTACAAACAAGCTGTTGAACAAAGGTCGACCGGAGGATCGTGATCTGAGGATAAGACAATTTTGTTGATCAAAGGTTAGAACTAGGGATGGAGAATGCCTCTACTGGTGAAAAAGAACTTGTTAGAGAAATCCCTGAAGAAGAATATAATGTTGATATTGAAGGGGAAAAACATGTTGATGAACTAAGGTTGGAAGAAGGTAGTCCTGAACTTTTTGAATAGGACAGAAACCTTGCCTTATTAGTGAGAGAGCCAAGACCTGGTGGTGATGATGATGAAAGGTCTACTGAAACTATGACTGGTGTTGCTTCCACCATACCAAGTTATATTTTAGAAGAATTGAGAGCTGCTAGGGAAGTTATCAGTCAGCTGAGGGGTCAACTGAGAACTAGTGAGCAAAGATTTAAAGATCTTGTCAATCTTATAAAGAACAGAGGAAGAACAACTGAGGCGTTTGCTTCAAATATCACTTATCTATAGACCAAATGCGTTGATATACATCATGAAGTAAGTAAGTTGAGCACAAATAGTCTTCATAGAGAAAAGAACATCACTGAGCAAATAACCAAGTTGCATGACACTGTGGATAAACTGAGTACAAGTTCCCAATCCACAATTATTGATCTTAGGTATTTTGAGAGGATGAATCTGATGTAACAAACTTTGTAATCCAGGATTACTTCGGTTGACACAAGAATAGAAATAATCTAGTATCAACTCAAGAAGGAGTATTCACCTTGCTGAACCGTTTTATTGATGATGTCAATAAGGGGAAAGAATGTAGGACAACATAAGAAAAAGAAGCAGCTAGGTTTTATCACCAGAGGAAATATGAAGTTGAGATGAATGCTCTAAGAGGCCCTGCACCTGGTAGAGTTCTATTAACTGATGATCTACTAAAAGAGTTTACCGGTGCTTATAATGCAATAATAAGACCCTACATTGAAATGACATTTTTAGAAGTCTTAAACTCATTTATGGGACTGAAACTTTGAGAAGTAAAGGTCATATCAATGAGATCTACAAGAGGTGGAAGAGGACAGATTGCTGAACAAAGATTGAGAGGGTTGTCAGCAAAAGACTCCTTAAATGAATTCAAGGATCTCTATATGCAAGGAGCCTTTCAATTTCAAGGAATAAGAATGACCATTGCTGAAGCCTGGATGTGGTGGAAGATGCTACACACCTGGATTGATTTCTCACTGATTGAAAATCAGTGGATGGATGACATTCATAGAGATATCAGCAGAAAAGAGAACAAGAAAGACACTAATTTAGCAGACTACATTAGACTTCATTTATCTTGCTGAAATTAGTTGTAATAATTTTGAACATGTTTTAAACATCAATGATATATCAATGAAATTTGTTTTGTTTTGATCTTTTTGCTTTGTTGTAAGGAAGGTATTGGAATCATCACTAAAAAGGGGAAATTTGATAGAAATATTTTAGTTTTAATGATGGGTGCTAGACTATTTGTTATAGGGCAAAGGCAAAATGATGTCTAGAATGAATGTATATGTTTATTAGACTGATCACATATACCTTGTATAGAAGCTCTAAGTTCCCAAAAGGACATGTGATGAATGGGACTTAGTTATGGTTAAAATGGTGCACTCAAACATCATAATTAAAACATACATTAAAAGCAGTCAGCTGATGTGTTCATCCAAAAACACAGCAGACTAGATATCAGTTGACCCAAAGTATATCTCAGCAGACTTATGAACCAACAATCAGTTGAGTATACTTAAAAGAATTTAATCTGATCCAAAGATTATTCTGGATGTTTGAATTGATAAGGATGGATTAAAAGCATTGGATTATTCGGTCAATCAATGGTGAAGATTAAAAAGATGTTGCAAGGAATTTAGAGCCGATTTAATTGAAGAAAAACCATTGGATGACAGACATACTATTAGAAGGACACTGACAGTGTCAGAATGTACAGCAGAAGGAATTCCAGGGAATAATCAGAAAATCCAACAACGGTTTGATTCAAATTTCAAATTCAAACGTTGGATTTTCACCAATAAATAGAAGACCCCTGGAACCCGAATTACTACCATACTTATAAGAAATCAAGAGCATTACACCTTGTTGAACTGAGCATAATCTTGATCCATAAATTCTTCATGTGTTCCTGCATACAATTATCGTCCAGTATACACCATTGAAGACCTTAAGATACTGATCTTTCCATCCTGATCAAAAGCTTGTCAAAGCTGAATCACTTTCTTGATTCAAACATTTCTTTTTCAAAGCAACCTGAAGACAAAGAAGCACTGCTGAGGTGTCAAGGACTGTTGTTTTGTGGTGGAGTTGGTGAAGAGGCAATCCTACCATTCAAGGACCAGTGGAATGCTTAGGAGCATCAATTTTACATGTTTCTTAGTGTTCTGTTTGTGAAGCCATAGTAATTGGTCAAGGAAAAACAATTTAGGGACTTTTGTAACTGCAACCTCAAAGGCTCGAGTGAGATTCCTCTAGCATCATAGGAGAATAGTGGACTGACAGGATTACACCACCTGGAACCAATATAAATCTTGCTCTACTTTATTTACTGCATTTACTTCATGTATTTTTATTTACAGCATAACAATAACATCTATCTAGTGAAGCAATACTGATTTCACACGCAATACTACTGATTATCTAATACTTAGTATCATAATTTTAACAAGAAAGCACCAGACTCAGCAAACTAGAAGTCAGCTGATCAGTTTAAACTCCAAAAAGGTTTACGTGTTAAGTTTATTCACTCCCCCAAAAAAAACTTAACCAATGTCTTTTTAAGGGACCAACAATTCTTTCTGTTTTATTATTGATAGCTATAAATCTTGGGGTTTTGCTCTTTGCTTTCGAGAAAATATCATGAATCAGATCATAGATTCATGGATTAAGTAAACTTTAGAGGCTTCGTTTTTCCTCTTTATTATCGGAAACAATTGTGTTTTAGCTTTGAAAGATCATGCGGCATTGAGAAGAAATGGCGGTCTTGAGCCTCTATTTCATTAGCCAAACAGTGATTTCCGAAATTGGGTGTATAAGCAGTTCGTCTTCCGTTTCTGTCCTTTACACAAAATGGGACTATCATTCTTCCTCACAATCTGACTGTCGTTCTTCACCTCAATCTTTCACACCATAATCCATTTGATAGCAATTAGTAGTGGACAGAATCTTCACAGGTCCAGGTTTTTTATTTTTGTTTTTCTAAGTGCAATTTTAAGATTGAGAATGTTGGTTTTGATTTGTGCTCAAGAAGTGTTTGTGTTTAGCTTCTTCTTTTCATTGTTTATATTTCTTCAGGGTTTCTAGGTCATCAGTGTTCTCTCTCCCTCATGCTTAAGTGTAATTCTTTTTCCGTATGTTACTTTTGGTCTTTTCTTCAATAGTATAAACTATGGTTATTTAGTTTCTCCCTAGCATTTTAAGTGGTTCAATGTGCACAAAATTATCTTTATCAGGCCCTATTTTCTTTCTTTCCCTAAATTTTTTAACTTAAAATATATCTTAATACGATCCTTGATTATGCCTAATAATGAGCCCGTGTTATCTTGTTTTTCATTTGATATGTGTGAGCAAGTTGTTGCCATGTGTCTTAGTTCTGCCTAACTGAACAATTTGTCCCGAATCTGGATGCTATATGCTTATGTGTTAAGAATCAGTCTTGCTGATTTTGATAACTCTTATGAGAAACTTGTTATTCATTGCTACCGAGTCTTGCATACATGATCAGTTCTAATATCTGAGTTGCCAATCTGCTACATAGTTTGAGTTGATGTTGTTGTATGGTCGGCACTTTCTTATAATTTGTCCAGCTTTGTCTTTGCAATTTGTCTGAAAGATAACCTTGGCAACTTCATTTATCTTACACCAATCCCTTTGAGGTATGTATTAAAAACGACATGATATCTGGATGTTTTATTTGAAAGTAGGAAGGCTTTATTCATTACTTATTAAGTCATCTGCACCAAAGTTATTATGCTCACCTTTTTGGTTTGTATCTTAATGCATGGGTTGAAGAACTACAGATACGATGAGAAGCAGAAATGAAGAGATAATTGGAGAAAGTTGATGACTCAATTGGGTTAACACTTGACTCCCAAATCATTTGGGTTCAGATGTTTTGATTGAATTTTAATGACTATTATTATTCAGTGCCCATGTTCAAACGTCTTAAAAGATGATAAGAGAAATTTCAACCAAGCTGATAGCATGTATAGGCAGACATAATCATTTGCATTTATTCTAAAGATCATATTGGTATATAGCCTCAGCTATTGCAGTTGCATATATTGACATTTCGTCAAGATTAATCATATCGGGTCAAGGTAGCAGCTCTATGTATATGTTTTATTTTAGTTACTTATGTCTTCTTTTCTTGGTTTGTTCTTGGTTTGTTGGAATTCTTCTGTTGAACCCTCATTGCTCTGTTTAATGCTTAATTGCCATAGAAATTGGAAAGCCATACTTGATTGCTGGTTTTTCCTCATATAGTTGACAACACATGGCTTGTTATGATATTGATCCACTTTTCTTCTTTTAACTTTTCACCTCTTTGGATTGACTTGAAATTTTATTCTCATTGAGTGGTGTTTTTTTTTGGATGACTTGCTATTCTGTGTGTTGGAGTCTTGCCTCAATCATCTTTTAATTTGTTCTTCATATGATGCATTGAAGATTTTGCTTGTGTCTTCACCTTTGCAGAATTTAACAGAACGTGAAGGCTTGAATTTGCAAGCCACATCTGTCAGTGACAAGGTATGTGTATCCTTGATGTTACCTTGAATATTTGCGTTTTCTTACATTTACATTGAAGTTACCGTAATGTTGGATATTTTAACCATACGGACTCATACTTTGTCATAAAGTCTCCCTCTCTGTTAGACTGTGTTAACGGTGATTTTTATGGTTTTTATCGCTTTATTCCGTAATAATATCCTTCGTATTTTATTAATTTTTACAGAAAATTAACTGGTTAAATGAAATATTGAAAGAATGGTTGTGGAAATGATTTAATTGCAAAATCAAGTTGTTTACGTGGTTTTTATCTATTTATGTACGATTTTACACTTTGCCCGTGTTTATCATCTTGTAATATGCTTGCATGCAATGGAAGGAGCTTAAAAGATGTCTACTTGAAGATTTAATGGAAGGGAAAAGAGATGCAAGTTGAAGTTCAAGTGAAGCTTTGAAGTCAAGCCTGGACGAGTGTTCATTACCCCGTCCAATGGACTGGCGTCTAAGCAAGTGGACGAGCGTCCAGAAGAAGAAGTTGGATTCAGGATTTTGAGGATTTTGATGAACGAGCGTCCAATTTTGCATAGAATGTGCGTCTGCTCCAGCTCGGCCCGACTCGAAGATTTGACACAAGCTGGACGGGCGTTCACCCCTTTTGGACGGGCGTCCGCCGGCCGACTTAGTAGCACCGACCTATTTTTCTATAAATAGGCATGTTATCTAAACCCTAAAGGATTACACAGCCGCTGAAAACCACAGAGCAGCAGCCGCACCTCACCCTAAAAAAATTGAGTTTCTTTCTTTCAATCTTATTGTGGAGTTTGATGACGATTGAAGGCTAAGCAATTCACAGTAAGACAACAGGATGAAGCCATTACAACATCACCACAGCCAGAGGATTTTCAGTTAACTATATTAGTGAGTTTGAATTTATTTTCTTTATCAATTGAATTGAATTATTTAGATGTATGTTTTGTTGGATTGAAAAATCGATGAAACGATTATTTGTTTTGAATTTGATTAAAATGAAATTCGTATAGAACCCTTCAATTGATACAGTTGGTAATAATCCAAGAAATTAGTTTATTGTTAACTGGGTAGGAGATTCGGAAACGAACTCATGATCATGTTCTTCCATTGTCAATTTTGTTTTCTGTTATTTGGTTTTGCAGAATGTTGAATGGAGAAGTATTCAAAGTATTTGGGTAACCGTCTCTCGGTTGTTAAAGATGAATCTTTGGTACATCAAATTGTAAAAAAGCTTTCATTTGTTTACATGTGTGTTTTCTTAATTATGTTTTGATTAATTGTCTTTTTTGAAATTTCATCTTATGATACTGGATGACCAATAGCTTTTTATTTGTATGTATTTTTCTTATCGAGATAGTTAAGCTATATTGTTTTGTTTAATGAACCTTATGAGGTATCATGTTTATTGTAGTGTAAAATATGATTGGATAATGTCTACAAATGTTGTACAATGCTAGTATTATGATATTATGGTTTGTCAATTGCATCAACATCTGTTTTTTTATTGAACCAATTTTTAGGGCATTTAGAACCGCCCCGTATGCTGTATTTAGGGCGTTTTGAACCGCCCCTTATGTTGTATTTAGGGTTTTTTGAACTGTCTCTTGTACTACTCTGAGGGCGATCCTGAAATGTATTGGACATTTAATTTTGGGACATTTTAGAGCGCCTTTACAAACACCCTATTAGGATATAGCGACGGCAACAGAAAGGGCGTTTGAAACAAACGCCCTAACCCCAGGAACGCCCGAATAGAGGCTTTTTGCAGACGTTTTGAAACGCCCTTAAAGAGAATTTTTCTAGCATTGATACAGACCCGTCCCTTTGGCCAACCAGGCCATGGCTTAGAGCCCACCAAATATCTACTACATCAAGAGCCCACAGAAAAAATAAGCAACCAGTGTTATAGAACTAGAAGGCCATGGTCAGCAGCCTAATAGTACTTTTTTTGTTAAAAAAGAAGCCAATGTTTCCGCATTAGGAAAAGCCTTTTGCATAAAAAAAGTAAAAGCCAAAATTAGTACTCTTGAAAGATATAGAGATAACGGTTTTATGGGAGCAATGACGGAAGCTAAGGCAATTTGATGAGGATGTTATTGAAGAGGTGAATCAGTCAGCTGAAGAATCCGTTCGAGTGAACTTCTTTTGTATGTTGTTGATCAAGCAATTTCTCCAATGAAGAGCGGATTTGAGCAATTTGTAGAATATGAGAAAAAAAATTGGCTTCTTGTTTGAATTGAGAAAATCAAAGTATTCAAGCAATGAATGTTTGATGAAATCTTGTGTTGATCTTGAAGAATTTTTTAGGCATGGAAATGTATCAGATATTGATAGTAAGGACTTATTCATGAAGGTGAAAATCTTGAGAGAAATCATGCTGATAGAAGTGAAGAAGCCAATCGTAGTGCTTAACTATTTAAAAGAAAAGGACTATCCCAATTCATGGATTGCTTTGAGAATTCTGTTGATGATTCCGGTCGCAGTTGCTTCTGAAGAAAGAAGTTTTTCAAAGCTAAAGTTGATTAAGAATTATCTTCGGTCGACAATGTCACAAGGAAAGTTGAATGGCCATGTTGTTGATTGAAAGAACATTGGTTGATGACATGATTACACAAATTTGATTAGTATTTTTGCATCTAAAAATGCTAAATGACAACTGTTTAAATGGTACTTTTGAATTATATTTTGAATTACCACAAAACATTTATCTGATGCAAAAAGTGTTTTTTAAGTAAAATGAAAATTCATATACTAAGTCATATACTTGAAGAATGAGGAATTAAATATATTTTGAATTATCATAAAACATTTCATATAAGGGAGTGGAACACAAAATGGGTTCAAAAGCGTATGCTGCTTCAACATTATTCCCCAAATACAACTCATGACAAACACACATTATCTACGTACGCTGAAGTCCGTTCATAGTGAAAGCCTTCTTATTACAGTCACGCATGCATCCCCTTATTATACAGTTAAAATTACACAATTTTAAAAGTCCAGCAAAAGTTCTTCGGCTTCCACAAGGGACGACAACAAGAAGTTATCAGAATTCCTCACTGAACAATTCGCCCTGATTTCACCTTGAGTCCCCGTCAACACGCTCAGCTGCCCCATCTTTATAATCGAATCCACAAACTGATCGAAAAACATAGACGTGTTAAGGGCAAAGCTTTTAACAATGTCCCTAGTCCGTGGATCGGTGTACAAATCTTGGTCCGATGTAAACAACCCTTGTCGATTCATGAGGTCAACGTAGTATTTATTATCGAATTTGTTGGGACTCCTAATGTCCAACACCGTTGTGTTTGTAGAATTCAGTGTAGGGCAAATGTTCTTCAAGTCGTTGGCGAATGACTTGTTCATATCCTGGTCTTGAGTCGGATAAAGTCTGGGTGTGAAAGAAGTGCAATGGCCTTTACCGATGGTGTGGCCGCCGGAAAGAGTGACCAAGTCGACGGCGTCCAAGTTTAGTTTTTGTAAAGCAGCTAGGAGGATACTTGTATTACTAAACGGGGATGGCAAGCTCGCAAGGGTAGCATTTATTGTAGCAAAGTTGAGCCCATCTCGTCTTCCCAAGGGAATGGAATAATTGGGGCCGCCACTCTACAATTGCAAATTATCAAAATTGTTAAAATATAGTAATCGATACAACTATTTGCGCTAGCTAGCTGGGACCTACAAATTGTTCATCACAATGTCATCTTTCATTGTTTCTGAATTCATATTGATAGTTATTGCGGATTCCCGAAACTCTTCACAATTGGTTGATAGATTTTTATGCTTTTGGAATTCAAAGAGCTAGATTAAACCACCACATGCCATAAATTAAAGTAAATATGTGCTATTTCCGTCTGATAAAAGGTGTACATTTTTGTGGTCTATACAGATTAAGAAAACAATTAATATGTTGATTTTTAAATACTAATTGACATATACACTCTTATCATACAATAAATGCATTATTGGAATATGAAATGAAAATATAAACTTTAAATTTTATGATAGGGGTATGTTTGAAAAAAAATGCATTAATTGATGTATTGGTTTTTTAAATGAACAATTTATATAAAACAATTCTTTTCTTAAAATTGGACAATTTTTATGAGACGTAGATAATATACTACAGATAGTTAATGTCAACTTACAGGTAAGATCAAAGAACAGAAATGACTACGATACATATCATATTAACTGGGGACTAATCCCAAGTCTGGGATTGCGACCAAACTAATCCGTTGACACAAATAGTTCATGGGATAAAGTTGAGTTATTTGGGCCCTGGAGGACTAACAGGGTGAATCGATAGTTTTCGGATACGAGATATTCATCCTAGTCATTATGGGCGTATTTGTCAATTCGACACATCGGAAGGATAGTTTCTGCTCAAAGATATAAATAAAATACAAAATATTGCAAATTTTTTTATGCTACTTATAAAACAAAAATTAGAGTTTCTCTATTTTTTAAGGGAAACATAGGCTTTCCACACACACCCTTTTTGCCTCTAAAAAAGGCTCGAAACGTGATCATTTGATAAGTTATACCCTAATGTTCACCACTAGAACGATACCTTGTTGGCAGTGTTTCTCTATTCAATTATGTTACAATGAGACTTTTAATACTTCTCCCAAGAATAGATATTATGTGAAATAGAAAGAAAAAAAAAACAAAAAAGAGACCGCTAAACTAAAACTGGTAAATTTTGGTTTCTAAATAAATACTCCTCCGTTTTTTACCATATGTCGCATAGAACATTCACACAGATTAAGAAAGTGTTTAATTCGTATGAAAAAATGGTAAATTAACAAAATTATCCGTCACTCCTAATGCATAAAAAATTGTATCAAATTTGGGTTGTTAAAATAACGGATAAATGTGGAAAAAAAATTAAATGATTTATTGGTATTTTACAATGAGATAAATAAAAACAAAACAAATTTTGAGAAATGACAAGTAAAAAAACCGGAGGGAATAATACTTATTAAGGTTTTGAATCGAAGTCGATCAATAAGCTTACCAAAAGTGTTAAGACCTAAAGATCTCAGTATATGTCTGAATTATCGAATTATTAATGAGTTTAGGGACTCTTGTTTTTAATTATCACACAAAATTGACCCTTATTATTTGTGTTTTTTTTTTTTTTTTAAGTTTTAGGACAATTTCGAAATTTCTATCCAAGTTAACGTCAAATTTGACGGAATGTTTGAAATTTTCCTAAAACTGTAAAAAAAAAAAAAAAACACAAACATAATGCCCTAAAATTGTTATTTTAAAAGATAAGGGTCTATTTTGACAAAAAGTTAAAACATGAGGTCCTAAAAATGTCATTTTAAGGGAATTTTGACACTTTTTAGGATCTCATTTTTAACATTTTGTCAAAATTGACCTTCATTTTTTAAAATAACAATTTTAGGACCTTGTGTTCGTGTTTTTTTTTTTTTTTTTTTTTTAGGACAATTTCAAATATTCCATCCAACTTAACATGTTTTGCCGTTAACTTAGATGGAAATTTCAAAATTGTCCTAAAACTGAAAAAAAAATTTATTTCACAAACATTAGATCCTAAAATTGTCATTTTAAAAGATAAGGGTAAATTTTGACACAATGATAAAACATGAGGTCCTAAAACTGTTAAAAGCACTTGAATTATTTAACCGTGCAATTGTGTGAAAAAAGAAAAAAAGAAAAAAAAAGAACAGTCTGGTTAATTTATTTTTTTATTACAATTGAAAAGAAGATACTATAACAATCTACAACCACAATTGTGGACTAACACCCATATATTGTGTGCAAACTTTCCTAAAAATGTAAAAGCTACATTTGGAGGACAATTATTGCATAGAGAAATTTGAGCACGAGGCTCAGCGCCTCGCAGGCCTTCATAATATATGTTTAGTTGAATTTAAAGCCTCATTGGCAACATGTCTGGTTATTTGACTTGAACAAGTGAATAAACAAAAGTTTGTTTAATTTTTTATTTTTTTTTTGTTCTTCTCTATATGAAAATGAATAAAATGTCATTTAATGTAATAAGCATCATATTCATATTTATGTCGTTGGGACCAAGTTCGATAAATGTTGAAATTTAATTCCTCTGTGTGGGGCCCCGCATATTTTAGATATCTGAGTATATATGTGGTTCAGTGGTGGATAATATTATCATCTAATATCCGGTATTGGATGTTCATAAATTTATTTGATGATTATCTGTGCCATTCCTAGAAGAGTTTCCGATCCTACAGTATGTGCAAAAAAGGAACGGGTTGCAGCTTGCAATTTGCAAAACCTCCTTAATACTCTTCCTCCGTCCCATTTCATTAATCAATGTTTCTTATTTGGTGTTTCCCAAAATAAATGTCTATTTTATGTATTTATTGTTAAATTTATTCAAATGCTCTTTCATCTTTACATTATTATTTACAATAAAGGTGTGTGGAGTTAAATTCTTCAACAACTATTTGAAGTGTATAAATGTAAAAATATTTAATCATTTAATTAGATTCAAAATATTAAATACACTTTTTTAATTCGTAGGAATAATAAACAAGAGGTAATAAAATGGGACGGATGGAGTAAGTCATAACACTAAAAAAGAACTTATTTATTCTTATAGAGAAAAAAAAAAGTAATGGACTTTCTAGGGGGCTGTTTTATGGAAATCCCTTGTGATAATTTATAAATCATGGGAGAGTACTACTATCCGATGAAAATATAATTGTTTCAGAGGTCAAGATACATAGGTGTATATATTACGTATGATCGATATACAACAACATTTGATTAATTACGAACACATTATGTAACTCTGTCATCAACTCAAAATTGTAATAAATTGTATTTTCGTTTGGTAATTGATGACATCTAATAAACTCCTTTTGTCCTGTAATATAGGCCTTTTTGATTTTTTAATCTTTTATCATATTATAAGGTTTTATCACATCTCAAAATACAATATTAATTGTAATTTTTCTATTTTCACATTAAACAGTACAATATTATAGGTAATTCTTAAGAAAATAATATTATATTTGAAATCAAAATATTCAAAATTAACTCACTTATAAAGTTTTGTAAAAAAAAAGTCATTATAAATTTAATTAAATTGTGTCTAATTTCTAAAAATCTCTATAACACCGGACGGAGGGAGTATATATTTACTCTTTATTTTAATTTTTTTCTACGACTTAGAATAATCGTTGTTAGAACTTTCAATAGTCATCGTTAGATTATGTGGACGCAATTCATTTAAATTTTCAACGTTAGATATATTATGTGGACGGAATTACTTAGTTCAATTTTCCTCCTGCGCATAGAGGCATAGGTCTATGAAATATATTGCTGAGCACAAAAATAATAAATAAAAAACACATATTTAAATATCAAAATGGTAAAATTAAATATGATTACAAATCAAGTTGTCGTTAAATATGGTGAAACAATATTAATCAATAGTAACCAACCCATTAATAATGGTGTAAAATGTTTTAATTTATTAATTTACTTTCGTAGTTTAGCTCAAAAAAATTTATTGGAACTAGAATACTTAATTTAGAATATATGTTTGAGTAAGGGAGCACCCATTGCACAAATTATTTATTTAAAAACTAAAAATCAATATATTACCTTCATTTTAACAACAAATTACGATCTTCTTCTAAAAAAACAACAAATTACTATCATGATCATATCACCTTCAAAGTCATTGAGCCATGAATATGTTTTGAGAGCTACTTCAAATTAAATACTGATATATTCTAAAAAAGTGAGTTAATTATTTAATTATAAAATGAAATGACTAAAAATTTTATTGATGCATTTAATGTAACCCGCTTTTTATATCTCAATAAGGCTGAAATAAAAAGAAAAAAATTACAATATATATGTCATTGAAAATGATATTACTCCAAAGCAAAAGATTAAAACACTAATAATTTTGTTGGCAATAGTTGATTATTCATAATATATATTCCCAGAAAACAAGGAACACAGATCGATTCCTATCCAAGGAGTCATTTTCATTTTCACATGACTTTATCTCATTTTCTTGTGTCTTTAATTAGGCACAAATTTCTCAACTGTGAGATTAAGTTGAACTAGCGATGCATGCACTGATGCACCAATTCTATTAAATTTAGGAGTGTGATGGGCACCGACACCATCCCCCACTTTGTACACAAAAAAGAATTCCAGGACCACAAATGTATGCATTCGATGGGTGTGGTACACACACTTTCCCGGAGTCTATATTTTCCTTCAATTTAATATACCTAATTTCAATTCCCTCACTCTCTGTATGTATATAATGAAAAAATGCATGCTAGGAGTAGACTGGTAGTAATTAAACACTAAAGAGAAAGAAGTAAATACCAGAAAAACAGAATCGCGTGCAGCTAAAGCTACCAAATCTGCACAGGAAACAACCCCACGGCAGCTTTGATCAACAAGCCTTCGTAGGTCGTTGATGATAACAAATGCCTCAGCTCTTAGACTCAAGTTTGGTGGCGCCGTTTGCTCGCCCGGCCCACTTGCCGATCCGTCAAGGAGCACCGATGCATCACATCCCTGCCCAAAACAATCATCAGAATATGGACTCACTATATATATATATATATATATATATATATATATATATCTTAGATTCAGTGAACGGAAAAATTTGAAGAAATAACATATATAGCATCGTACCCAATACGTACCTGCACGAAGCAATCGTGGAAATGGAGACGAAGCAACCCTGCAGCTTGGTTAATATCATCGTCGAACACTTTCTTAAGTTGTGTTCGGACGATAGATTCTAGGTTTGGGCATGAAGAGTCGTAAAATTTCAATGAAAGTCCATCGACAATTGGAGAACTCTGTGCATAAGAAACATGTGCACAAAAACACAAGAGCAAATGAGCGACAATAACAATTGAAGAGAAACAAGTGATTTTTGATGCCATTGTTTTCAATTGTATCTCTTTAATATGCAAGTTGGCGATGTATATATAACAAGAGAATATGATATTTCTAAGAAGTTACCTTTTTATTTTCTAGAAAACAATAATAAAAATAAAAAATGAAGTTAACTTTTTCGGGAGTTGGTATTGACCAACATGCATGTGAATGGAAAAATGGAAAATCAGGTGTTGTCAGCCCCTCTATTTGTAAAGAAAATTTAGCTTTTTGCCAAATGCGTTTTTATGTATAACGAGAATATTGTGTCGTTAAGAGCTCTCAAACGACAGTAATATTGTCGTTAAACCACCCATTTAGACAATAGAACATTTTTGGCGTAACGAGGGTTATTTAACGACAATATTATTGTCGTTAAATAAGCCTCGTTACGTCAATAACGGGTTAAACGATGTTATTATTGTAGTTCCCTCTATTTCACCCATTTCCACTCACCACAAAAAACTTACCTATGAAAATTCATACACTTTATTCAAAACACAAAAACTGGTTTTAATCTTGCACATCATCTTTGTTCATCAAACAAAAGGATTTGATTCATGAACAAAATTTGACTGGGTAAGTATTTTTGTTTTGCAATAACTTCATATGATGTAATTGTATGTTATTCAGTTTTAGTATGATAGAATGTCAATATGCTTAGAATGCTGATTAATATGCTTGGAACGCTGATTTTATGTCAATATTTGGGTGAGTTGTTAATAGGGTCCTTGTTATTGGCATAAAACTCGTTTTAACGACATTAATATTGGCGTTAAACAGCGTGTTACGCCAATATTATTGTCGTTAAAGAGAGTTTTACGACAATATAATTGTTGTAACGCCCATATTATTGTCGTAACAGCGGTTTAACGCCAATATTATTCATGTAATGCATTGTTTTTTTTAACCCTTTTAAATAATTGCCTTCTATCATATTTAGTATAGTTTATTAATCAGATTGTATTATGTGTAATGTAATATTTAATATAATAATTTTCTTAGCCTTTATTTATAATATAATTGCATTATCTTATTATATGTATATATATGCCCAATATAACTGACGATGTAACTTAACGAATACGACAATTATAAATAACACATAACACATATCACAAAAAAGAATGAATAACGACAATAATATCGACGATTTCCGTTCAGCATTATGGTGAAAGCCTCCACCCGAAAACGAGGTTCTTGTAGATCTAGGTTGTTTTTTATTCTACTCTTTCCTTCTCACCAGATATGGTCTTCCTCATGCCTGCAAGAAATGATATCCTATAGGATAGCTCGTAGAGTATTTGTAGGTTCTCTTATTCATCTCTCTACTCAGCAGCTTGGTAAAGCCTCAGCCGGAAGTGAGGCATCCTGTAGATTATGTATTTTAGTGTTGTTTCGCCGGACTCGTCCGGCATCTCCATCACTCCTCCCGTGGTTTACTAAGATTGTATCACCGTGGCACCTTAGAGTTTTAACAACCAACAATGCAACAAAATCAAACAAATAACCAAGCAAACCAAACCTCACTGTAACTTGGATTATGAATGACTATACTAACTTTTAATCTTACCATTTGAAGTTCTAACCACACATATATATATATATTTATACATATATATATATATATACACACACACACACATATATATATATATCTTATTATATATTTTTAAGGAAATAACCGTCAATTGACCCATTTTGACCAATTGACCCGCTTTTGACCCGCTTCTATAATTTAAAGAGGGGAAAAAAAAAAACTCCAAAGAACCCCACGTTCTTCCTAATCCCATGTTTCTCCTCTCATACTCCCCGAAACTGCTTGACCCCCAAAAAAAACTGCCCATAAACCCTCAACTTCACAATTTCTCCGCCAACAACCTTAGATGCGCATAACCTCCACGTTTTTTCTTCTCACGACCGGTATAGAAGAAGGTTCATTGAAGTGAGACTTTCGATCGGGAGAGAAAAAGTGTATTCTGATCAATCCCCCATACTAATTCTTCCTTTTATTTATGGTCAGAATTCTTTGTCTTTCTTATTATATTTAACATATGTTTTCTGTTGATGTTGTGATTGATTTAATTCACTTTCAGATTTATGTGTTCAAGGATTTTGTGCATTTTTTGGGGCGACACTGAATATCGTAAATTTTTGTAACTTGAATCTGGTGAAAATATCAACTCTATTATTGATTAAATTTTGTATCGAAACACGATCTCCCAATGTTCATGCTGGCATCAACGCTATTGTGTTACCTAACCCATCAAAGATTTCTTATTTTTAGTCAGTCGCGGATGCAAACATCATGACAGAAGTTGGCTTCGTTCTACTTTAATTCTGTTATTGTACCTGCTGCAATGGTCATGCTATAGCTCAGACCGAGAATGAAGGTATTCTAATCTTTCATTGTTCAAATTTTGAACTGTTGCAATGACTTAACAGTGAGAATTATTTTCACATTTTTGTTAGTTTTTCAATAGGATTTAATGACGATGTGCTGATTGTTACTTTCAATGATGTCAATTTCTGTAGTTTTTCTTGGATCAATTTTACAGGAGGAGACATGAAATGATCTCAATTTATGTAACCGCATCAGGCATTTTCTCTTATGGGAATGAAAGTCGACAACCTTTTTGATCACCAACAATAATCTTTAAATAAAAACTGAATGTAAACCTCCCTATGTTTTCCTTTCAATATTTTCTGAACATTCCAATTAACTTCTTCTCCATTTTTTTTATTCGTAATGCAATTAACATGTGAACTGCATTCAGTTTATATGTATACATGCAGGTTTTCATTTGACACAACAACTATTGTTGGCTCTGGATTTAGTATTGGATTATCCTGATAAGGCATGATAGGTATGGCAATTTCATTTTTATTTTAACATGCCTGGTTTGTTTTTTTCATCACTCTTAGTATCCTGTTACTTTCTTCACGGCTAGGGAAGAAATGAGTACAGCTTCATTATGGGAAGATGGTGCTCCAAGAATTTGTCGACCTGACTCAACCATTAGCATCATGTTATTTTGTGCAGGTCAAGAGAAATGACAACGTATATTCACGGACATGCTTCTTAATTTGTAAATACAATTTATCTCTTACTCAAAACATTACTTTTTTTTTCGAACCATAATTACTTTTTCTATAGCATTCATAAACTGATATCAATTCACAACATTACATGTCCTTTTACATGTTATACATTGTGGAAGTCATGAAAATCCTTTGAAGTCTCGGTGGAAGGGTTTTGCCTACTGTTCAATTCCAAATTCTCATAGATTTTATGACATGATTATGCATTCAATCACTGTAGAAGCATGGTGTTGTCCATGGCTTTTATAGATTAGTCAGGACGGTGGTACAGCTTCATGATAATGATGTAGGATGTATTGGAAGTTTTTGCATGTCAAAACCATGTCTTAGTTTCACTTTCATGCATTTTTACCCTTTTACGTTCTTTAGGTAGCCACGCTCAGTATAATTTCATGATTTGCTTGCATTCTATACTTATATTATAAAGTCGTTGACTAACTTATGGTATTCATATTTTAGAATTGCAGCAACTTATTGCATACGATGATCGACACAAAGTTCTTGGCTTTCTTATTTTGGTGAGTCAAACTAACTCACTCATTTCCTTTCTAATGTTGGTTTCAAATGTAGATATAGGTATTCATCTTCTGTTGCTATAATGACAATTGGTTTCTTGAATAATTTTGAAGTTTTGAGTTGGTTCTGAGCTTTTGTAGAACGGACGTGCCTTGATGCAGATTTTGTGGAGAAACGGAGATGGGAATACATGCCTCATTATCAGCCAACATTTGAAATCTAATCTTAACTAAACCTGCTGCAGGATTTTAGTTAAGATTTACTTTCCTCTTATTGTCATTATTGTCCTTACGATGTTTTTCTTCGAATTAGCATTTTTGGGATTGCTTTAAAAGGATTTTGCATGACAAATTCTTTCTTCCTCTTCACTTACATGTGAACACTTTCACATACCCTTTCAGGAAATAGTTTCATATCTCCTCCAAATCTGTCTACATTGCAAGCGCTTCTTCATGTATAGTATTTTAGCTTATCTTTGATGACGTTCCTTATTGTTATAGGCCCATAAGCTGGAATTTCTTTTCTATTTGATCTGCTATGGTGATGCTAGAGTAAATTTTGGACCGGGTAAAACAAAGGTGAGTTGATTTATATTAGCAAAATAGAATGACACCATGTATTGAGTTTATGTTTCTTCCTGACGAGTGATGTGTATTGGAAACAAATTTTTTATTTATACATATATATCAATGCTTTTCTTTGACTATTGCAGTTATTCGACTCTAGAGACCGAAGATGATGTAGGGTTTATCAAGATCGACATCACTGCACCCTTGGTAGCTCACTCTCACACCGACGGCTTTATCACCTATTCTATCATGCTGCTTGATAAGGTAGAGGTTTTTACTTGATATTTTAAATTTATTTTCACTTTTGTTACTTTCCATCTTCCATTCTTTATTTGGCTTTCAAATGCACATGTTCATTCGGAACTATTGGATGGCTTTTACACCACTCAAACAAGTTAGCTTTTGGTCAAAAGGTTGTTAAATTCCTTTTCAAATGCACATGTTCACCTACCACCTTTTCTTTTTCATTTATGCATATTTACATATATAATTTATGAAGGATAATAGGGTATAAGTATTATATAATTATTTTGCTATTCTCTTTGTTAATATTTTTGTTGCTGAAAAATGGTTGCTTTCATGAAATAGGGGCTGTTCGGATTTATCGATATAAGTTGTTCTTTATTACGCTATGTTTATGATCTTTATTGGGCTTTCTTTATGAATATTCACACGGTCTATGTGAAACAATAGATAACCTGTTACAAATAGGAGCAGATGAAATGTTGTTATAAATTGCTATGATGATGCATGCTTTCTATTGTGATAATGTGGTGAATGACATTTTTTATTTGGGCTGCAAGGATTGTGGAGAGGAACAAGTACTATGAATGATAAAGAAATCATATATGAAGCCGCATCTGGGCAAAGTGTCGGGATTTCTAACTACAAATTATTTGTTTTCGCAATTCGAATTGTGGTATCTTTTGTTAAACATTCATATGTTGTCAATGTTTGAAGAATTGTTTGAAATATATATATATCTTCTTGTATTATGTGATGATCATGTTAGTGTGATGATAGAAAGACAATTTTGTAATTGTTTTATTTAATAAATGAATTGAGCGTTATTATTCATATTTATTATTCTCATATTCACCGATGTGACAATAGTATTTACACTTCTGTAAAACCCTAAAGTATATCGTTTATGTAATCACTTAACTCGGTGTATGGTATATACATGGGAGGATTGAGTTAGTGAAGATGTACTTAAAATACAATTAGCCCGTAGTGAAGTTAATCGAGAGTATCGGGTCTCTCTTTAACGTATTATTAATGCGCCTGAACACAATAGGTGTGATTGTCTTATCCGGACTTTCGGTTAAGAGAACCTAATGGGGCATTTATATATGATAGATATATCATATAAATTTGGACCGATTTGATTAGAGTTCACGATATAATTCCGTAATCGAGAAGTCTTATCGAATCAATGGATGATCATATTTATGGATATATCTTAATCTCGAGGTGATCACGATCAAGCTGCTTGAATCAAGTATGAGGTTTGACTTGACGGTTAAGGATTACATCTGAGTGCGTGGTCCGAATTACCCCATCTTGGCATTGTCTTTGGATTGAGTGAGTAGTACGTGTTATCGAGATCACGGAATCCATTCCTTCCATTTATGGAAGTAGATAAGCGATTCCCTTATTTGTTAGCCCTAAGAAAATGATCGATCCGGGAGTTCACATTTGACTAATTAGCTACTAGTCGATTATGTGCACTAATTGATCACTAGGGGGTTAATGGTAAATAAGGATAAGAGGTTCTAAAAAGGGTTAACGGAAATTTCCCGATTTGGAATGAACAGTCTATGGAGGATTAATCCATATGTAATGATTATATCAATGGACGCTTATTATTATTCTCGTGATGAGATAAATATAATCTTATAATCGGAGGAGTGCGATCACGGGATTATGGTGGCATATTCCGTGATTGATTTATCGAATATAATTATTCTATAATTATTTATTTGATTTATCGGAGCCACTGATTATTAAATCCATTAATTAACGACGCTTCCTAATATAAGCATAATTTATTCTCGGACGTCGAATCCTAATAATATTAATTTAGTTCTTGTTGGACTTTATTAAAGCGATATGTGAATTAATTGTTTAGTGATTATTAAATTAGTTGAAATTTAAATAATTAAATATGTGAAAAAGGCATTTTTCATAATCTTCAAGAAAATTAGTGTGTTAGTCGAAATTTATGTTGACTAGGTCAACAATGAGAATTTCGGCCAAAGCATTGTTTTAATAAACAAGAAATTAGTTTTCTTGTGATTAATAAAACAATGTCTTGTGACAAAATATTTATTGGATAAATATTTATGGTAAGAAATAAAGATAAAGATTATTCTAGATTTGTTCTAGAATATTTTGGGATTATCTTTTATTTAATAGGAATATCATAATTGATTTTGTATTAATTATAAAATCTGCAGAACTAAGTTTCTACTCTCCTATATAAAGAGAGTTATCTCCTGCCCAAATAACACACACACATATTTCGACTTCACCTCTTAGAGAGAGAAGAAAATATTTTTTTCGGCCAAGGGTATTAGGGAGAAATCTTGGAGATTTTTCCGGGTAGCATATCGGAAGGGTTCGAGTCGAAATTTCCTTCCACGGGAGTTGCTTGGATCACACGTCACGGAAGATCGTGGTGCTCTTCACATCTTCTTTTCTATTGCGGTTCTCCAACTTGGATTTTGAGATCCAAGAGGTATGTTTCTACAACCCCTTGTAGAATAGATCTAGTTATTTTATTACGTGTATTATATAGATCTAGATCCTTAAATCGCTCCGTTGCGGATGGTATTACTAACGAGTGGTATCGATCGCCAAGGGGATCTATATTTATTCGTATAAAATATTAGATCAGGAGTGGAAAACATGTAGCTTTTATTTTAAATTTTGGCGATGCATGTTTACATATTTTTTTATGTTGTTGCGATTGTTGTGGTTGAAGAGATGGATTGGGGTTGGCAATGTTTATTCGTTAGATCTATTATGTACACTCATATGAGCGATGAAAATTCGTTCATATGAGTATAAGAAATTATGTAATTTATCTTTATTATTGCAAGTTTAATTTCCGGCAAATAGATCTAGTTAGTAGCTGTTTAGTATTTTTTCTTTTCCCGTTGATTGAACCGTTGAAACGAAGATCCCTCCGGTCAGAATCAAGATTAGAAGATGATGATCAACTCCACAAATTTTGGCGTCGATCAGAGTCCGTTTCGATATCCGTTTGATGCTGCGAAGAGGCTGCTGTAACAGAAAAACGCAGGATTCACAGAAACACTATCTGTGACTTCCTCGATTTTCTGGGAGAGTTTGGACCGTTGAAAAGCAAATCCGACCGTTCAGATTGATCAACTTGGAGTTTTGGACGTACCATAAAAATTTTAGGTCGATCGGGATTCATCTCGATTCCCGATATGCCTCAGGAAGTCATTGATGCAGTACAGTCAAAGTCAGATTCAGCAGCAAGTTTGGCGGTTTACTGGAGAAAATTGGTAAGTAAAAGCACCGATCCAACCGTACATATTGAAGTTCAAGGAGTGAAGATAAGATCTGGAAAGTTTCGTCCCGATCCGAGTTCGTTTGTATGCCGATCGTCGAAGAGTTCGAACAGCTGCAGATTTAGTTAGAAAGTCGTAAACCCTAGTTAGGGTTTTGGTTATTTACTTTCTAATAGGTTAGTTTCGAAGTGCAAATGCCGGTCCATCTCGGTGTTTAAATTTTCCGCATTTATTTTTATGTGTTTGATCATAAAATAGATATAAAATCGGAATTGCCATGACATGCATCATATCATAAATCCACTCCATGCATACATGTAGAATTTTAATTTTGGTAATTAAAATAGGCATGTATACAAACTCGCGTAATTAGTTGAAATTTAATTAATACGTGGTAATTAATTAATTTAGTAACTAATTAAAGATCCGAGAGGGCGGGTTATGAAATCGTTAAGCCTTTCGGTGTGTGTTCTCGGTGAACCGCCTTAAAGCCCAAACGAGATCACGTTTTGATTAAGTAGTGTCTACGAGATTGAATGATGGTAAAAGAACAATAAATCTTGGATAAAAAGCGGTTCGCTTATAGGTTGGGTGGTCAATCGAGCTTCGCTCGACCGACTTAACCCTCCTAGTGTGATGTATGCACGGGGTCCGGCAAGACTAAGCCAAACCGAGAGCGGAGGGTGTGATTCCTTCTAATCTCAATAGGGCTCTCTTGACCCGATTTCGTCCGGATTGTCACATATGTTCCAACGAATAGGGACGGGTAGGCTTGCCTACGTTACCGACACCATTCGGAATCCTTGATTTGATGTGCTTTTATGTTAACATCAAAAGGCGTGGTTAGTTAACCCACCACCACTTCCAAAATATTGAGTGGGAGCGGGGAGGCGACACCAACCCCACGGCCTCTACTATAGATACAAGTAAGTGAGAGAAGGGTGGCGCCTCGCGGCGCTTTGATTTCGTCCCCTAAGGATGGTGTTCACCCTATCAACATTCATGGCTTGGTCTCCGAAAGGATAGGATTTCTGGGTACTCGTCGGGTCACTGACCTATCCTAAGACGGCACACTCGGGGCGTACCTAAGAGATCCGATATAGTAGGTCACACTCATCATGGGTATTTTTTTGATAATATCTAGGCTAAAAAAAGGAAGGTAGTCAATGAATAAAGGGATGTTCGATTCTCGTGGGATGTTCGATTCTCACAAGTTATTCATTGATGAGATTGTCTCGATTTAACCGTCATCTCTTTGACCTACCCTAAGGCGGCACTGAGATGCGAGGTTAAAACCTTGGAATGGTAGAGTAGACTTAATTTTAGTTTACAATTCCTAAAATAAATATAGTAGTGTTAAACTTGAATTAATATATGTCATTTTATTTACAGCATTATATCCCTTACTAAATTGCTTAAAATTTATAATTGACTAGTATTGACTTCGTTAAAAAGTGGAAAGTAACTAGGACGTTGAACTAGTTAATCGATAATGCAAATTATTTTTCAAAAGAGATATTTTCTCTTAAGCCTTTTAAAAACCAAAGTGACATATAGGCATGTCACTAGTGTCATTCGTGTCAAGCGGAAGACAAACTTAGTTTGATCAAAGGTGATTTGGACTTTGAAATTCTTCTAGTGAATTTTAGGTGTGTAGTGACTACACACGTAATCGTTCTAATTGAAAAATCGGAAAATCATGAACGCTTTGCTAGTTAGGCGATATTTGGAATCGATGAACTAGTGGGAGTTTTATGATTTGTATTTTTTCGAAACATTAGAACTGTGTAAGTGTTTACACGAGAGATTTTCAAATTGAAAATTTGGAAAATCATAAAATGAAGCATTGCTGGTTAGACGGTATTTGGAACCGATAAACTAGTGGGAGCTTTAATGTTACGATTTGTTGTTTTTCTAGTATATTTGAAAATCCGACAAGTCCGGACAAGTAACACTCGAAATAAACATCCCACGGTTCAAGAGTAGTGTATACTCACACGAACTGCTAGTTCAAAACTGTTTCCATTTACGGAAAGTCAAGAATGGGAGAGTATGTCTAAGAGTGTTAGTCATCTAAAATCGAGTTGATTTTAAGGCTAAACCGAAAATTAATAAGCTGAAAACCATAGGATAAGGATAGTGATTTGGATCACCAACCTATGAATCCTTGGTGATTTTTTCGTAGACTATGTTCTTTGGAAGAACAAGATAGTTATGCATTAACGATTAATAGACTAGACAACGGGCAGTAATTTTAGCTATAAATAGTGGGAGTGATATGAGGAAATGAATCTCGGATTCAATCCTTGGATATCGCGGAAAATTTATTTTCGGTTTAAGATTCGTTGAAACGAATGGATTTACCTTCATTCGATAATTTGTTTGTCGTATAGGAAGTGAATATACCATTTGTAGTACTGAATCCAAGACTCGGACTTTTGTTTGATAAAGTCAAAACCACTTACACAATCTTGAAATAAGTATATAAAACACATCTTAAGAACTATTAAAAGCAATTGGTTTCTATATTTAGATAAACACTTCTTCATATTCCACAGTTAGTGCATAGTCCCTAAAAGACAAGACACAAGGCTGGTTCGGGGTGATTCCTTTCTCCGATCTGGTTAGATTGTCTTAAAGGTTCAATGACTAATTTTCCTTTCAATCGGGAAAGGATAATGGTTATAAAGAAGTAACATAGCTTGTTCATGACGACCTTCGGGGTTTGATGAAAGATACAAGCTAGTAGGGGCTTATGAGTAGTGACTTCTAGTCTGACAACTACTCAAACACTCCGGTAAGTTTATCCAAAATATTCAAAGGTGTCTCGATTTTGTCGGAGATGGAGTATTCTATACTCAGAAATGGGCCATCACATAGTCATAGGGACTGATGCTCGGTCTGCCTCATAGTGAAATGCTTTCACTAAGGAAGAAACCACTGAATTGCCTTTACATAGTTGTAGATGTGCCACAATACACTGCTTAACTCAATAAAGATATTGGAAGTGAAATAACGGTTTACATTGAAGTGTAGAACCGAGAAGTCTACCTAGAATGTGCTCTGGAATTAACGGATAATGAGTGGATTCGGTTCACCCAAATTCCGTCAATATAAGCATTTAGCACATGATGCTTGATGGTTTGATTGGGAATTTCGGCGTACGTTCGGTCGATGACCAATCGTTATATATCTTGTAGCATTGAGAAAAAGGTTCGTTATCGATTCTTGACATCGGGGAAGGGCGGTTATCTTTGTTGCATCCTTTACGATAGAATCCATGAACGATAAAACCTTGAACCTTGAAATACGTTTACTCAAGGTAGTTACTAAGCGATTAAAATCGGACCACATCCAACATCGGTTGTTGGTGATAACACTAAATACTACTAAACTAGATCGAATTTCGATCCATCCGGTAAATATTGGGAGTATGGTTTATCCATTACCCATTCTGATTTCTGCGGACTTTGAAGTGCGAGGATCGATTGATGACCTATGGCTCTTTTGTGAGCGGTATAGGATTACGATAATAGAGGTTGGTTTAATAACCATAACCCCTGTGAATGGAGTTCGGTACTCGGCCTGTTCATGCTCTTATAGAACCACACGAGCGTCTCGAGGGCCGAGTGGGAGTAATTGGATCTACGGAAAAGAGTAGAATGAGTTTGGTATTGCATGATTTCGTTCAAAAGCGAGAAAATAGGGGTGATTCCTGAGACTTTCTTGCCAAACAAGCGGAGTCCGGATTCATTCGGAACAAAAGGGTATTGCCTTATGAACTTATGACATGATGATTTATCAAGGCTTATGTCCTTTTGTGGATAAAAGCAAACCTCTTGGTCATTGGAAGTTATATATTTCTATAATATATGGATTTGACCAGAATATTGATAAGTCTTTTGAAGTCTGGATATCAATTTTTTTAGTACAGTAGGGAATATATACATATATATTAGTGTTTGTGAAGGATAACACTGCACCAGTTGGAATCAACATGGGTGTGTTATCTGAAGTCAGAATCTGACAATGCCACAATTCTCTGTAGAAGAGATTTGGACAACATTCTCTGAGTTTGACTCGGTCGAATTGATGAGAATCGATCCTTTGGTTTCCCATCCATCTTATTGGTTAAGATGATGCATACATGTATGCAACATTCAACGAGGAAGTTCTACCCTATGCCTCGGGAATGACTCTCAAATCTTCGGATAAAGAGAAATGGGATGGATTCTCTTTGTGACAAGAGATGGTCAGGTTGTTGAACGTCAATTTTGATCGAATCTTACATTCGGCGATTAACAAAGCAAGTTTAGCATGTCCTTTAGTATCTTGAGAGAACGAGGAATAATATGCGGGCATATTCAATTGTGAACTTGGATATGTGAGAATACTTTAGTTCGACTTTGTGTCGATTAAGGATGATCGTTAAGTCGATCTCGGTCTCGGTGTTTACTCTTGTGTTGAAGCTATTGCCTGGAAGAATCAAAGAACACCAACTCGACTTAAACTAGTTGGGTGATTAGCGGCTTTTGTAGTAGCTAGAGAGGCGATATAGCTTAAGGATTTCCTTTTCATATCGGGAGTGATTCTAGATTTGGAAAGCCGATACCACATCATTGTGCAAAGCGATGAAGGGGTAGCTTATAAGGATTTCGAAATCACTTGAGTTCAAGAGCATATTGGGAAAGTACCACATGATTAGATGGACCGCGACGTTTCGATTCTACGGATCGTCTCGAGCCGACAACTGACTAATCATTAAGACCCATGACATTTAGATGTAGGTACTCACCGAGTCAACGACCTATCCTACGACGGCATACTCGGAGTGTACTTTGGAATCTGAAATGGTTATGATATGCTTAATGGGTACTAGAATACGGGATGAGTATCCATTGCTTTAGAGCAAGTGGGAGATGTAGTTTGTTGTATTTTAAATAATAGGGTGTGCTCTAAAACAATTAATCACATGCTTTCGTGCAAGTGGGAGATTGTTAGGTGTGATGCCGAAAGACAATTTTGTAATTGTTTTATTTAATAAATGAATTGGCGTTATTATTCATATTTATTATTCTCATATTCACCGATGTGACAATAGTATTTACACTACGTGAAAACCCTAAAGTATATCGTTTATGTAATCACTTAACTCGGTGTATGGTATATACATGGGAGGATTGAGTTAGTGAAGATGTACTTAAAATACAATTAGCCCGTAGTGAAGTTAATCGAGAGTATCGGGTCTCCTTTAACGTGCTATTAATGCGCGCGAGAACACAATAGGTGTGATTGTCTTATCCGGACTTTCGGTTAAGAGAACCTAATGGGGCATTTATATATGATAGATATATCATATAGAAATTTGGACCGATTTGATTAGAGTTCACGATATAATTCCGTAATCGAGAAGTCTTATCGAATCAATGGATGATCATATTTATGGATATATCTTAATCTGAGGTGATCACGATCAATTGCTTGAATCAAGTATGAGGTTTGACTTGGCGGTTAAGGATTACATTGAGTGCGTGGTCCGAATTACCCCATCTTGGCATTGCCTTTGGATTGAGTGAGTAGTCCGTGTTATCACAGATACGGAATCCATTCCTTCCATTTATGGAAGTAGATGAGACGATTCCCTTATTTGTTAGCCCTAAGAAAATGATCGATCCCGGGAGTTCACATTTGACTAATTAGCTACTAGTCGGTTATGTGCACTAATTGATCACTAGGGGTTAATGGTAAATAAGGATAAGAGGTTCTAAAAGGGTTAACGGAAATTTCCCGATTTGGAATGAGCAAATCTATGGAGGATTAATCCATATGTAATGATTATATCAATGGGACGCTTATTATTATTCTCGTGAGGAGATAAATATAATCTTATAATCGGAGGAGTGCGATCACGGGATTATGGTGGCATATTCCTCGTGATTGATTTATCGAATATAATTATTCTATAATTATTTATTTGATTTATCGAGGCACGATTATTAGTCCATGGTCCCGACGTGCCTCTCTAATATAGCATAGCTATTCTCGGACGTCGAATCCTAATAATATTAATTTAGTTCTTGTTGGACTTTATTAAAACGATATGTGAATTAATTGTTTAGTGGACTATTAAATTAGTTGGGCTAAATAATTAAATATGTGAAAAAGACATTTTTCATAATCTTGGCAAAATTAGTGTGTTAGTCGAAATTTATGTTGACTAGGTCAACAATGAGAATTTCGGCCAAAGCATTGTTTTAATAAACAAGAAATTAGTTTTCTTGTGATTAATAAGACATGTGCACAAAATATTTATTGGATAAATATTTATGGTAAGAAATAAAGATAAAGATTATTCTAGATTTGTTCTAGAATATTTTGGGATTATCTTTTATTTAATAGGATTATCATAATTGATTTTGTATTAATTATAAAATCCTTGGGGCTTAAGTTTTACTCTCCTATATAAAGAGAGTTCTCCCAAGCCAAATAACACACACATATTTCGACTTCACCTCTTAGAGAGGAGAAGAAAATATTTTTTTTCGGCCAAGGGGTATTAGGGAGAAATCTTGGAGATTTTTCCGGGTAGCATATCGGAAGGGTTCGAGTCGAGAATTTCCTTCCACCGGGAGTTGCTTGGATCACACGTACGGAAGATCGTGGTGCTCTTCACATCTTCTTTTCTATTGCGGTTCTCCAACTTGGATTTTGAGATCCAAGAGGTATGTTCTACAACCCCCTTGTAGAATAGATCTAGTTATTTTATTACGTGTATTATATAGATCTAGATCCTTAAATCGCTTCCGTTGCGGATGGTATTACTAACAATGACATGTTGCACTATTAAAGCATGTTTGTAGGGAACTAATATGCAGAATATATTACTAATTATTTATTAAGTTTAATTCATGGTCGTTTGAAGGGTATTTAGTTTTAACTGTTTGGACTGGTGATTGGTTTAGGTGAGTTTACGTGAACATGAGGGGTAAGAGGTGGGGTTCGGGGATAAGTGAGGTATGAATGATGATAAATGAGGTATGAATGTGAGTGGTTTTTATAGGGAGATATGAATGGGGATAACTATGGTCTTATTGTTTCTAATTTTAGTACATCAATTGCATTCCTGTGTGTACTATGTAGCAGGAAACATTTTATGTGCCTTCATTTTCAAGATTCGGTTGGCAATGATTTGATCATATGTTCTTACCTCATGTTAGGTTGACGGTGAAAAGATGTACGGAAAAAACAAGAGGAGAAAGCATGGAACTTTCACGAAGACAAGTTTCAATTTTCCTATTTGAAGTACAGCAAAGCATGGGTAACATGTGAAGTTGTTTGGCCGTTGATGGTGTTGCATATGTTACATTTTTCCATTTCGATCTTTCTAAAATTTCATAATCTATCAAAAATAAGTTAAAACTATTTCCAACATAATTTTTTGTGTTTTATTGGTTTTTCAGGTTGTAGGGAAATTTTGTTAATAATATTTCAGATTAGGGTTCACAAAAAGAAAATCAGTCTAAATTGCATTACGTATATAGGCATTTTGTAATATCCCGATTTTTGGATAAAGGGCATTTCGGCCTTTGATAAATCGGAATATTATGTTCTCTTGTTTTAAAGGTTTTATAAAAGAAAAGAGGATAATTAAGGAATTTTAAGTAATTAGGAAAATTGGGATTTATAAAAAGGAAACAAATCCTAATTAACCTAATCACTTTTGTCAAAAAAAAAAAAAAAGAAGGGAGCCGCATATTTTGAGAGGGGGCACGCAAGTTTAGAAAAAAAAAGAGAGAGGAAGAACTTTCGATCCCCAGGCTTAATCCGTTGATCTCTTGGACAGACATCTCAAGGGAAAAAGAATCACCGCGACAAGAGGATCGTTTGGATATCAACCATCCTTAGAGCCGTTAACGTAAGTTCTCATCATCGTTCTTGTTTAGGGTTCGTTTCAGCGTTCAACCTGCGTTTTTCTGTGTTTAAGCATCGTAGTAATCCTGTGGTTCAATCGTTTTAGGCTCGGTGTTAAAAAGGTTTATCTTTTTCAAGTGTGGTTGCTTGGATCGTAGTAGCTCGCAAGAATCGAGGTAACGTGGTTTTCTTACCCTAGCTTATCTGCTGTTTTATATGTAAAAAAATCGAGTTTTTGGGGTGCATGTGCGATGGAAATCGCAGGGATTAAGTTGCAGTGCAGGAAATTCCCAAGTGGACGGGCGTCGAGGATTCGGACGGGCGTCCGGTTCCCTCGCAAAGTGGACGAGCGTCCGATTCCCTTGGACGAGCGTTCAGGTGAAATTTTGATACTGAGATGTGATGGTTTGAAGGTGGGCGGGCGTTTGGTTTTGGGCGGGCGTTCGGCCTCTATGGACGGCGTCCATGTTGAGACGGGCGTCTGCGACAGAGTGGACGAGCGTTTGGGCCTGGTGGTTCTAGTTTTTCATTGTTTTTTTGTCATGTCACCTTGAGTTCAGGCTTTATTGTCTTTGTTCTAATACATAACCTTACGTGACAAAGCTCGAACTAGCTTCAGTGCGTTTAGTTCCGCACCACATGGATTCCCTAAAAGATGAAGTGTGGGACCACCGAAAGCTTGGATTTGCCTTGTGCTTCGATAAGCTAGGGTTTATCGATGTGCGTGTAATTGCTAGGGCTTGTCCGTGTTCAGAGGTCTAAGTACGAGGGTAGGAAGTGTGAGGAGCTTACGAAAACACTTAAGTGGCTAGTTAAACATCTAATCAAACGTATGTGCTAGATTAAAATCTTAAACATCATGCAATGCTTGGTAATGCATAGTACAATATCGCGATGTGTCCTCTGACCAGACAAAGTAGACTGTACCCACGCCGGCCAATCGATTGGCCAGATAAAGCGTCTGGTGCACTCTGCCGGTCATCACACTATCGGGACTCAGATATTCCCGGGGCTACTAGAGCGAGTCTCTAAGTAGGTTGCACCCAGTTGTCCTAGTACATCCTATTACTAGGCGTAGTGCCCTTGTTATTCATGATGTAACAAACTTGAGCTAAGATAGATACCCTTGGAACCTCATGCTATGCAATGAACATAATATGATAGTTAGCTAGGGCTAATAACGGAAATGAATTAATAAAAGACGGTATTGCTTTTATTTCTTTATGAGAGGCATGGTTATGCGATCTTCACACGTTACTAAGTACTTTTGTACTTACCCGTTACGTTATCTTTGTCTTTCCCTTTCCCAAAGAAGATGAAGCAGTAGTTACCACGATGAGTTCTTTGGTGGCGAGGACGTTTGAGTTGGAGTTTGAAGACTTAGATCTTTTAGTTTGGTTCTTTTAAAACAGTTGTTTCAAGTTTTGAATAATGTTGTTCTTCCTTTTGGATTAGTTACCTTTGAGACCCTTTTGGATTGAATTCTGGATGTTTAGATCTTTTATTGGATTTAGTTTTTCTTCACAGCATTGATTACCGTATGTTTCGATCGTTTGGTTTTCCCGAGTTGTTGAGTTGTTTTATCATCCGCGTCGTTTGATTTTTGATGGATGACGTAAGGCTTGCATGTATTATTGAGTTTTTATTTGATAATATATGTGCCGAGCGCTCTTTCCGGATAAGGACTCGGTGTCCGGAAACGGGGCGTTACAGTTGGTATCAGAGAGAAAGGTTTTCCTTGCTGTGTAGGACTTGATTTTTTCTTTAAGATAAGGTTAGAGCTTAGTAACCCCTCTTTCTCTTGGCTACAGGATGGTGCTTACTAGAGGAGGAGCTAGTTCGTATAACGCCGAGGCAGATAATACCCAGACAAGTAACGCAGAGACGGATTTTACTGAGGTTGTGGTTCCGAGAAGGAGGAGAAGTGGACCAGCTACTCAGGTTCCTCCGGTCACTCAAGTGAACAACCCCAGTCATGGTGGAAATCAAGGACCAAGTAATTCTGTTAGAGGTCGAGTGGAACAAGCGGGTCCTTCAAGGTTTAGCACTCGCGTACCGGTTTACATCAGCCCAAGGACCACCACTTGGACCGGATTGGGACTTTCAACCCACCGGCCGATCGGTTCTTGATTATCCACAGTATCCATGTTTCCGTCTACACCGTTGAGTTTCACTCCTCGGCCGGCGATTCGACCTCCACCACCACCTAGATCGAGTTCTTTCGTAGCACCTGGCTACACCCAGCCGCAATAGAGTTATCAGAATGCCCCACCGATCTGGCAGATTTGGGGGTTACGATAGACCAATAGACCGGTATGAGAAGGTGAAGAAGCAGTGGTACCGAGTTTTTCGGTAATGTTGAGCCAAAGCAGCAGCAGACTTGTGGCTTCGTCGTTTTGAAAAGGCATGCGAAACATGAGGGCCCGAGAATCTGAATGGGCTCGGTTGGCGATATCCTTGTTGGCGTGTAATGCGAGAGAGTTGGATGGAGTCTTATGAGCAAGCTAATCCTAGAATCACAGTTAGGCGGTATTCAAGGATTTGTTCTATCAGAATACTTCCTAGAACGGCACAAAATGCAAAGGCCAACGAGTTTCGAGTTTAAAGCAGGGAAGAAATACTACGGTGACACAAGACTCGCGAGAAGTTTCACGAAGTGGCGAGGTTCTACCCGAGATTATGAAGAGTGAAGAAAAGAAGATAGACAAGTTTATGGAAGGGTTGTCACGTGAGGTGGCAAAAGGTATGCTTGGAGATAGACCGACGAGTATGGCAAGCGTCATGGATAGAGCATTGACAATGAAAGGTTTGCCAACAGCCGGCAGATTGTAGTTGGGGACAAGAGGCCATTCGCAAATTTTCAAGGAGGTAGTAGTAGGCGCGCCACAAAGAGAATGTTAAGAAGACAGGGAGTTCAGAACGAGGAGTTCGACAAGTGGAACACCACCGGTTTGTGCTAAGTGTAACAAGGCACATTCAGGAGATTGCATGGCAGGTAGCACGAGTTGTTTCCACTGCGGGGAAGTGGGACATTACTCGAGGGCGTGTCCTAAGAAGATCTCTCAAGGGAATCAGACAGGAGGACGAGGTAACCAAGCAGGCAATCGCCTACAGTATGAACTCGATTCGTGTTTTTGCAAGCGATGCGGAGCGGAGGAGTTAGATGACTTTGTGGTAGCAGTACTTTTCAGTGTTTGTGTTTCTTATAAATATTTAATATGATATAGAGCGCATATGATATTACATATTTGTATGTAAATTGATTCACTTGTTAGGTACCATAATCATAGATAATCTAGCAGTTTCAGCTCTGTTTGATACCGGAGCTTCAGGAACTTTTGTTTCTCCAAGGATAGTTAAGAAGTTAAACCTACCCCTTAAGGAGTTGGAGAGACCTTTGAGTATAACCACCCCGTTGGGCCGAGTTACTAGATGTGCTCAAGTCACACCCTCAGTCGACATTAGAGTTGGGACTTACGATTGCCAAAGATGCTTTGACGGTGTTGGATTTCTCGGACTTTGATGTTATCTAGGCATGGGTGGTTATCTAAGAACCATGTCTATTTGGATTGCAAAGGCAAGAGAGTAATCTTTAAAGTTCCAGGAAAATCAGCTAAGACTTTCCAGGTATCGTATACAAGCCTAGCAAGAAACAAAGATCCGATCATCTCGTGATTAAAGCTTTAAAAGCCTTGAGGCGGGGTTGCCAAGGTTTTGTGGTGTGCTGCGCTAGATAAGGAAAATCTCAAACCCGAGTTAGGAGAGACTCGTGTGGTTAGAGAATTTCACGAAGTCTTCCAGAAGATTTGCCGGGACATATGCCCGATAGGGCCATAGAGTTTGAGATCGAGTTGATCGCGGGAGCTTCACTGAGAGCTAAAGCGCCATCTGAGGATGGCACCGGTGAGTTGAAAGAGTTGAAGATTCGACTTAAGGACATGTTAGAGAAAAACATCATCCAACCAAGTACATCACCGTGGGAGCACCGGTCTTGTTTGTGAAGAAGAAAGATGGGAGTATGCGTTTGTGCATCGACTACGAGAGAGTTAAATAAAGCGGCGATCAAGAATAAATATCCTTTACCAAGGATTGACGATCTGTTCAGCCCGGTTGCAAGGTAAGAAGGTGTTCTCTAAGATTGATCTTAGGTCCGGTTACCATCGTTGAAAATCAAGGTGTCGAGATATACCTAAGATGTGACCTTGATGCGAGGTATGGACATTATGAGTTTTTGGTCATGCCGTTTGGACTCACTAATGCTCCATCAAAGTTCATGGACCTAATGCAAAGAGTTTTCATGCCTTATCTCGACAAGTTTGTGATAGTCTTCATAGACGATATTTTGGTATACTCTAAAGGCGAGAAAGAGCATGAAGAACATCTAAGGATAGTACTACAGACCTTAAAGGAGAACAAAGCTGTATGCCAAGTTTTGAAGTGTGAATTTTGGTTAGACCAAGTCAGTTTTCTTGGACATATAGTTTACGGAGAAGGCATTAAAGTGGATCAAAGCAAAGATAGAGGCGGTTTCTAAGTGGCCTAGACCGACATCAGTAACAGAGATAAGAAGTTTCTTGGGTCTAGCAGGGTATTACCGGAAGTTTGTAAAGGATTTCTCGAAGATAGCTACACCTCTTACGAGACTTACTCAGAAGAACGTCAAGTATGAGTGGGTGGCGATTTAATGTGAGGAAGCTTTTCGGACTTTGAAAGAAAAGTTGACCACGGCTCTGTGTTGGCGTTACGGAGGTTTTTGATAATTATGACGTTTATCTGGATGCATCGGGTCAAGGTTTGGGTTGTGTTTGATGCGATCGGGAAAGGTGATTGCTTATGCATCTAGGCAACTAAAGGTGCATGAGAAGAATTACCTACACACGACTTGGAGTTAGCGGTGAGTGGTGTTTGCTCAAGCTTTGGAGACACTATTTGTATGGTGTCAAGACAAGGATCTTCACGGATCATAAGAGCCTTAAGTTCTTCTTTACTCAGGAGAATCTGAACATGAGACAAAGAAGATGGTTAGAATTTGTGAAAGACTACGACTTGGACATTCAATACCACCCGGGTAAGGCGAATGTCGTAGCTGATGCACTTAGCCGGAGAGCGGTTAATGCTATCACCACCTTACAAGAAGTTGTGGATCAGTTGGATAGAATGCAGATTGAAGTGGTTGAGCAGAAGGATGAAGACCAGTTTATGGCGCCATTGATGGCGAGGTCAAATCTGCTAGATGAAATACGGTTTAAACAAGATAAGGACCCAGTGATGGTTAATTTGAAGCGTGTGGCCCGAGAAAAACCTATAGTGGGCTATCAGTTGGACAAGAGTGGTTATCTTTGGTATGGAGACCGTTTGTGTGTACCAGATGTGGATGGTCTAAGAGAGAAGGTTATGGATGAGGCTCACAAGATTGCTTTTGCGGTTCACCCCGGAGCCACTAAGATGTATAGAGATCTCAAGGAAAAATCTTTGGTGGCCTGGTATGAAGTTAGGGATCGCAGAGTTCGTGGCGAGATGCGATACATGTCAGAGGGTGAAAGCAGAACATAAGAGGCCAGGAGGTTTGCTGAAACCTTTGGAGTTACCGGAATGGAAATGGGAGAATATCACGATGGATTTCATCACCGGTTTGCCTAAGACGAAGGGCGGTCATGACATGATTTGGGTGATTGTGGATAGACTTACCAAATCAGCCCATTTCTTGCCATGTAAGGTAGACATGCCTATAAAGAAGTTCGCTACTATGTACATCGACAATATAGTGAAGCTTCATGGCGTGCCTTTATCTATTGTATCCGACAGGGATAGTAGATTCATCAGTCGCTTTTGGAAAGGTCTGCAGAAAGCTTTTGGAACGAAGACTGATTTGAGCACAGCGTTTCATCCTTAGACGGATGGGCAGTCCGAGAGAACGATTCAGATTCTTGAGGATATGCTTAGAGCTTGTGTTTTGGATGCCGGAGGTTCATGGATAGATTACCTCAACTTAGCGGAGTTTGCTTACAATAACAGTTACCACGCAAGTTTGGGAATGCCACCTTTTGAGGCCTTGTATGGTAGGAAGTGCAGGACTCCACTTTATTGGGATGAAGTAGGAGAGAAACACATCACAGGGCCGGAGATGGTTCAGCAAGCCAAGGAGAAGATCGAGATGATAAGGAAGAATCTGAAAGCCGCACAAGATCGCCAAAAGAGTTGGGCCGATGTTAGAAGGAGACCGCTAGAGTTCGATGTTGGGGACGAGTTTACCTTCTCGGCGTCTCCAATGAAGGGTGTCAAGAGGTTTGGTCGAAAGGAAAGCTAAGTCCAAGATACGTAGGACCTTTTGATATCATCGAAAGAGTTGGAAAGTTGGCTTATACTATACAGTTGCCGGAATCGATGTCTAGAGTCCACAATGTCTTCCACGTATCGATGCTTAAGAAGTGTTTATCAAAAGTGGTTCTGGAATCTGAAATTGATCCAGAGGTGTTACAAGACAACCTATCATACGTGGAAAAGCCGATCAAGATTACGGATAGAAAGGAAAGGATGATCAAGAGGCGAATGATTCCGTTAGTGTTAGTGCAATGGAGCAACCATGCACCGACGGAAGCCACACTGGGAAGTGAAAGAGATATGTTGGGCGAGTTCCCGAGTTCCCCCATCTTCCAGGTATGTTCTAGTTTCAAGACGAAACTCCTCTTAAGGGGAGGAATGTAATATCCCGATTTTTGGATAAAGGCATTTCGGCCTTTGATAAATCGGAATATTATGTTCTCTTGTTTTAAAGGTTTTATAAAAGAAAAGAGGATAATTAAGGAATTTTAAGTAATTAGGAAAATTGGGATTTATAAAAAGGAAACAAATCCTAATTAACCTAATCACTTTTGTCAAAAAAAAAAAAAAGAAGAGAGCGATATTTTGAGAGGGCACGCAAGTTTAGAAAAAAAGAGAGAGGAAGAACTTTCGATCCCCAGGCTTAATCCGTTGATCTCTTGGACAGACATCTCAAGGGAAAAAGAATCACCGCGACAAGAGGATCGTTTGGATATCAACCATCCTTAGAGCCGTTAACGTAAGTTCTCATCATCGTTCTTGTTTAGGAGTTCGTTTTGCGTTCAACTGCGTTTTTCTGTGTTTAAGCATCGTAGTAATCCTGTGGTTCAATCGTTTTAGGCTCGGTGTTAAAAAGGTTTATCTTTTTCAAGTGTGGTTGCTTGGATCGTAGTAGCTCGCAAGAATCGAGGTAACGTGGTTTTCTTATCGTATGGCTAAGTTCTCGTAAGGTTGTAGGCAATTCTTTTGTTTTGTTTTCGTTGTTTTATCCGTAAAAAAAAAAATCGAGTTTTGGGGTGCATGTGCGATGGAAATCGCAGGATTAAGTGCGCAGTGCAGGAAATTCCCAAGTGGGACGGGCGCCCGAGGGATTCGGACGGGCGTCCGTTCCTACGCAAAGTGGGCAGCGTCCGATTCCTTGGACGAGCGTCAGGTGAAATTTTGATACGAGGATGTGATGGTTTGAAGGTGGACGGGCGTTTGGTTTTGGGCGGGCGTTCGGCCTCTATGGACGACAGCGTCCATGTTCGACAAGGCGTCTGATAGAGTGGACAGCGTTTGGGCCTGGTGGTTCTAGTTTTTCATTGTTTTTTTGTCATGTCGAAGCTTGAGTTCAGGCTTTATTGTACTTGTTCTAATACATAACCTTACGTGACAAAGCTCGAACTAGCTTCAGTGCGTTTAGTTCCGGCACCACATGGATTCCCTAAAAGATGAAGTGTGGGACCACCGAAAGCTTGGATTTGCCTTGTGCTTGATAAGCTAGGGTTTATCGATGTCCGTGTAATTGCTAGGGCTTGTCCGTGTTCAGAGGTCTAAATGCGAGGGTAGGAAGTGTGAGGAGCTTACACGAAAACACTTAAGTGGCTAGTTAAACATCTAATCAAGCGTATGTGCTAGATTAAAATCTTAAACATCATGCAATGCTTGGTAAGGCATAGTACAATATCGCGATGTGTCCTCTCGACTAGACAAAGTAGATTTGTACCACCACGCCGCCAATCGATTGGCGGATAAAGCGTCTGGTGCACTCTGCCGGTCATCACACTATCGGGACTCGAGATATTCCCGGGGCTCTTAGAGCGAGTCTCAAGTAGGTTGCACCCAGATTGTCTAGTACATCCTATTACTAGGCGTAGTGCCTTGTTATTCATGATGTAACAAACTTGAGCTAAGATAGATACCCTTGGAACCTCATGCTATGCAATGAACATAATATGATAGTTAGCTAGGGCTAATAACGGAAATGAATTAATAAAAGACGGTATTGCTTTTATTTCTTTATGAGGGCATGGTTGTACGATCTTACACACGTTACTAAGTACTTTTGTACTTACCCGTTACGTTATCTTTGTCTTTCCTTTCCCCAAAGAAGATGAACAGTAGTTACCACTGATGAGTTCTTTGGTGGCGAGGACGTTTGAGTTGGAGTTTGAAGACTTAGATCTTTTAGTTTGGTTCTTTTAAAACAGTTGTTTCAAGTTTTGAATAATGTTGTTCTTCCTTTTGGATTAGTTACCTTTGAGACCCTTTTGGATTGAATTCTGGATGTTTAGATCTTTTATTGGATTTAGTTTTTCTTCACAGCATTGATTACCGTATGTTTCGATCGTTTGGTTTTCCCGAGTTGTTGAGTTGTTTTATCATCCGCGTCGTTTGATTTTTGATGGATGACGTAAGGCTTGCATGTATTATTGAGTTTTTATTTGATAATATATGTGCCGAGCGCTCTTTCCGGATAAGGACTCGGTGTCCGGAAACGGGGCGTTACACATTTCCTTAATAACATGTTTAATTTTACACAATTCCGTGCATCGCACGGGTTTCCTACTAGTATATATATATGTGTGTGTGTGTGTGTGTGTGTGTGTGGAAATATGCATTGTCATAAATGGATATCCTAAGTGCTCGGATTTTATGTTTGTTTGTGTAATGTATATATATATATATATATATATATACATTACACAAACAAACACAATTATAATAAATCGCAACAACTTATATGAAAATAAAGACGACACGATACGACTATTACGGATTTTATGTGTGTTCGACTGTTTCATGTCGTCTCTCTTTTAATGAAAGTTTTTACGAATTATTATACATATATAAACATGCCATATATATATATATATATATATATATCAGACACACGGACATATTTGAAGGTTTCAAATTACTTATAGATACTGATGAGTGATTGTTGATTTTTATCTCAGATGACAACATGCTGGGTATTTCATTTATTTTCAACGGGAAATGGAAACCCAAATCGGGTAAAGAATGGTCTTATTCGGATGGAACCGCTTATATCACTTGCGTGAACAGAAATATTACATTTGACGAAATGAAGGAGAAAATTTACAAGAGAGTTGGGGTTGATCCTCTTGGTTATAAGCTCAAAATTACAGCCTTGTACATGACCGTTGGACCACACCAAACGCCTCCCATTGTCATTTCTGACGATGACTCATGGTATGGTTACATTTGTGAGCATCTAAGACAAATTCCCGTGAGACTATGTGTTGACGCTAAAAAAGTGGTTAGTTGTGAACCTCAGAGAGACATGAATGAGAACATGATTGATTTAAATGAGATCATTATTGATTTTAATGAAGAAAACAACAATGAAGATTTTCCCAGCAATGATGACAATCTCGTTCATTGTGCTCAAGTTGAACTAGCAAGGGTCTCTGAAATTTATCCTCTTGACAATGGAATGGATCGATCGGGTCATATGCCAGATTATGGGGTTTCCGATTCACTATACTCATCTGATCATATACTCAGTTAAGCACCGAATACATCATTCACTGAACTACTAGTTGGTAGTTCAAGTCAACCTTTTAATGACACCAGAACAGCTCCGACAATACAAGTTGATACGAGTCTTCGATTACGTAGTGGACAACAAATTGCGAACACAAGTCATAACTTGCCACATACAACAAACTTTAAAGTTCCGACTATTCCAGTTCAAGAATGTTTTGGCGTAGGTTGTTTAACACTTATGACACCCAATGTTGAATCTTGACACACATATTCTAGCGGCAGTAGTAGTCGTCATTGAGGGAGTGATTTAGGTGATTTTTGAAAAACTCTTCCGCTAATGGAAATACTGTTGTGCCCTAACACAGGGACGATTAGCGTTGAAGACGCAGATGGTTTGCATGTTGAAAAATTGTTAGAAAATAAAGATCAACTGTATGATGAAATAAAATATCACGCATTGACGAATAGGTATCAGTTCAAGCTCAATAGGTCTGATAAGGATAGACTGTATTTGCGATGTAAGCTATCGAATACATGCAAATGGAAATGAATGCTAACAAGGCTAAGGGTTTGGAGACCGAGTATTTCAAGATAACCGAGTATGATAAAAAAACATACATGTGGACTGGACAACATAACTAATCGCCACGCTCAAGCCACACCTTCTGCTATAGGCCGTTTAGTGAGGAATGACCGTATTAAACTGGGCAGTAAATTTAGAGCAAAGAATTTCCAAGTTGCGGTGAATAAAGAACTCAGCATAGACCTCGGTTATGGCCAAGCTTATAGAAGTTTAAAAGAGTCTCTATGTTTGATTGGCGGAACTCCAAAACAGTCTTACTAAAACTTGGTTGGCTACTTTCATATGCTTGAAAATGCTAATCCCGATACACTGACAGACATATATAAGGATGACGTGGGTAGGTTCAAGTATTGTTTTATGTAGTTGGGACCTAGTATTGCTGGATTCAAATTTTGTTGTCCTTTACTATGCGTAAATGGAACTCCTCTGAAAAACAAATCTAGGGGGACTTTGTTAGTTGCTGTCAGAGTGGATGCGGGTGACCACTTGTTTCCATTAGCTGTCGGTGTAGCCGACGGTGAGAGTAATGATTCATGGACGTATTTCTTTACCCACTTGAAGAAGGCAATCGGAGAACGTGAGGATCTTAGGGATTTGGTGTTTATCTCTGATAGAAACCAGGAAATCAAGTCTTCTATTGAAAGTGTCTTTCCAGATGCTTACCATGGCATCTGATACCACCACCTTGACAGGAACGTCAATGCTAATTACGGTAAGAAAATGTATTGTTAGTGGACATTGAAGGAAGTAGCTTACACTTGTTCATAATGGGATTTTGAAATATTGTTTGATGATATTAAGCAGAAAGATAAGGAGGTTCATGGTTATTTGGTGAAAGACGGATTGATAGACTGGGCACGGTCACAGATTCTAGGAACACAATATGCTATTATGACAAGCAACTTTGCTGAGAGCTTCAACGCTGTACTTCAAGAGGCACGGAATATGAATATAACGAATATGTTTTAGTACACTAGGAAGACGTTACAATGTTGGTATCATCAACTTAGAGAATTTGCATATGAGTGTCGCAGTGTATTAGCACCAGAAATTGATGAGAAGGTGAAGAAAACAGTTCAAACTAGAACAAAATTCAGCCTCTCTGCCATCGATGATGTTCAGTTTTAGGTTTGCTTTTAGTACTTTTATATACATGTTTTTTTAACTATATTCATAATAATAATAGTAAATAAATATCGTACACGACTTCAGGTTTCGGACCAAGATAACAGCTGCAGAGTTAATGTTCATGATCAGACATGCTATTGTATAGAGTGGCAGTCATATCGTCCGCCATGTGTACATACAGCTGCTGCAGCCGTAGAACATCGTGTCAGTATCTATAACCTTTGTTCTGACTGCTACAAAACAAACTACTTCAAACGTATTTATGAAGGCCGTGTGTATCCAGTTCCTACGGATAAATTTTGGGATATCCCAGATAATGTTTGAAATGACTATGTTCTTCCACCTATAGAGAGGGATAATGTGTCGGGAGACCGGATATGGAGGGGACAAAAACGAGGCCGAAGTAGAAAAAACATGAAATGTTCAAACGGAGAACGTGTAGATTGCAGGATTAGTAGGATACTTTCGGTAGGCCAGCGTATCAAAATATGTTCAAATTGCGGGGTTCAGGGACACAGAATAGACACATGTCATAATGTGGTTAATTTGGCTGATGTATTTGGTGTGTAAACTTATTGCGGTGTATGTCGTGTTTATTCATTAGTAGAAGATGGCCGTGACTATGTTTTTATTTTTGTACTTTGTCATTTTAATTGTTTCATTTTACAAATCTGTGTATGTTTTCTTTCAATAAAATAAACCGTATTTTAGTAAATGTATATGTAAATTTTTACATATTTTGTGATCGTATCAGCACATCCCATGAAATTATCGGTAACAACATAATGATAGTTCCCTCTACTAGAGATGCAAGAACCACTTCATGTGATCAGGAACGATTAGCCATTAGCTTTTTCTTTAATTGCGAGAATAACAAAGCATAACAAGAAACCATACAAAAAAAGTGCAACATCGGACAACGTCTTTTACATCTTTACTTACGGGAAGAGAGAAAAACTAAGGGTCCTCATAAAAGATGATAGGGGAGGTTTCCGAAGAAATGTCATCCGTGTCATACTCCGGTATGTGAAAATCTCTTGCGATAGCCGTGATAAAAAATAGGTAATAGATATAACCATCACCACTGCTGTCAAGCGATATGTCACCAATCCTACTAATGATGTAACGTCCAATGTCAACTTCGTAATGAAGAAATGCGTAGAACGAAACGTACAAATCAAATGGTGGTTCAAGAGTTTGTATAGTACCAAGACGCTATTGGCGAACCATTTCATCATAACACGCTCCCATTCGGTAGGCAGTTGATGGCAAGCAATTAGACGTTTCATTACATGAATGTTGTAAGCCCCGTTGAAGAAGTCACTAGATGCTTCAAATCCACTTACACCATAGTAGTTATTGATCCAGTCCACCTCCAACGCAACATCTACTCCACATAATTTGTGCACCCCTGATGCTATGAGGAGGTACTCCCCAGCTACGTTTGACCTGATAACTGCATAGAATTGATGAACAATTGATCCATTCATAGTCGAGGTTGGTGCGGGACTATTTACGAGGTGTTCCAACGAAATTCTGCGTAAGAGACTCTTCATCCTGGTAGGTAGACTCTCTCATTCAATTTTGCTTTCTCCGATAATAGCTCTATCTTGAAAGAGCCAAATCCAAAAATTTGTACGCTCTTCGTCTGTTCTGAACCTCAACCTCAGTGTCTGAAAGTCGTAATGGTGATCATTAAAACCCGTCCTAGGGTCATTAACAAAGATAGGTTGATGAGGATTCTATGCCGGAGGATCATCAGACCCGGGGGAATTTGGTTCATGCCATTCCGGAGGACCAGAAGACGCAGGGGAAATCGGTTCAGACATTGTGATTAAGGTGATGTAAAACTGAGGGTTCTACAAAGGTAGTGTAAAATTTCATGGTATGTATATAGAGTTGTCGAGTGTGTAAAAGTGCAAGCCGTGACAAATTTGCATAGTATGGAATACAATTACTCCAGACAATATTATCGGCGTAAGTGGCCATTTGTTGACAATATTATCATCATAAAATCCCTAAACCCCATGCAAGACTAATGCCAAGACTTGACACTGTACCCATGTTCCTGCCTACGGTCATAACTCAACACCACTTAACGTGTGGGACCCACTGATAGCGACCACACAAGGCATGGAATCTTATTTCACGACAATATTATCGACGTAAGAGGCCATTTGACGATAATATTATCATCGTAAAATACCTAGACACCTTGCACGACTGATGAAAAGACATGACACTGTACCATGTGTCTTGCCTACGGTCATAAATCACCACCACTTGACGTGTGGGACACGCCGATAGTGACCACACAAGGCAGGGATTCCCATTTGACTACAATATTATCGACGTAAGAGGCCATTTGACGACAGTATTATCATCGAAAAATCCCTAGACACCATGCACGACTGATGACAAGACTTGACACTATACACATGTGTCCGGCCTACGGTCATAAATCACTACCACATGACGTGTGGGACCCGCCGAAAGCGACCACACAAGGCAGCGATTCTCATTTGACGACAATATTATCAATACGAGGCCATTTGACAACAATATTATCGTCGTAAATCCCTAGACCCCATGTATGACTGATGACAAGACTGTGCCCATGTGTATTTCTACGGTCATAACTCACCACCACTTGACGTGTGGGACCCGCCGATAGCGACCACACAACACAGGGAATCTCAGTTATTATCGTCGTAAGAGGCCCTTTGACGACAATATTATCATCGCAAAATCCCTAAAATCCATATTCAGTCCCGCCCCATTCTCCTTATATATACTATGAGACATCCCATATATTCATGCAAGAACGAACAATTAAAAGAACTTCATGTATTAAAACAACCTGAAGTTTTTAAATTCTGATTCAAATTCTGATTACTCATTCACTTTTAATCTACAGTGAATCAAATGGATATTTATTGTTTCTTTCAAGTTCTTGTTGGCGGTTTCGCAACAAGTTTGGTACGTTATTATTAATTAACTTACATTCATATCACTTATATTATGACTGAACAAACGTGATATGTTTCCTTTTTCATTGACACTACATCCAGCATACATTAATAAATTGAACGACACGCTGAGGAACCTATATAGGGCCGTTCTCAAAAGACTATTAGGGACATGCGAAGTGAGGGTTGGAGCCACAGACAATGGACTTCTTCATTTCTTTAGGGAAGGTTGGGAGGAGTATGTGGCCGCTAATGACTTGAATGAGAGGGAGTTTATAGTGTTTGAACACATGGGGGATTTCGCTTTCGATAATTTTGTGCTGGATCACACTTCTTGTGAGAAGACTTTTTCTGAGTTTGGGAGTGAAGAGGATGATGCAGATGATGATGCGGGTGAAGGTAACCAAAATCCCCATTTTCAGACGACGCTGAGAAACTGTGCATTTTCACATGGTTATGTGGTGAGATGTGTTAAAATCTTTTTAGTTCTTTTCTTGTTTTTATCTTTTTCCTCATTGCACTTTCTAACAGTATTTAAATTTGTTTGTGATTTGTAGAATATTCCAATGCCATTTGCTAGAACAACGACATATTGCGAAACAAGACCGTGGAACTGCGAAGTGCCACAGAGGAATCATGTTCAGCTTGAATTGTAGCTTCTTTCGCAAACTATCAACAAGTTCGTTTAAGCAGGTTGAATGGTTTTATTACGGATAATGACCTAAATGTTGGAGAAGAATGAAGCTTTGAAGTTGTTGATGAACCTAGAGAAAATCACGTCTGTTTAATGTGGTGATTACTAAACATTGAAGAGCATTTATTTAGGTGTCATCCTATCGTATTTAATGATCACCCTTGGTTTATTTAAGCATCATCTTATTGTTATCTTGATGTATCATTACTCTTTACTTTTATGTTTGTAAGCCCCGTATGTAAGCCAATGCATCATTACTCTTTCTTTTTTATGTTTGTAAGCCCCGTATGCTTTTACTACTTATCATTTCCTGTCGACTATTTTTGCTTCGACAGTTACACAACAACTGTTCATTTTACAGAGGTAGTGTAATACAAGACAAACATGGTTTTTTAAAGTTGTAAACATCAAAGTAAATAAGTCAACATCAAATTAGTAGACAATGTCACTTAAATAAACCCTTAACCGGATTATTGAAGATGACATCGACCGATTGCCAAGCAATGTCATATTGACCTCATCCGTGTTTGCTTTATTTATCATTAAAATTTTCGTAGGTGATAACGTCATCATGACCGTATGTAACGTCATCATCATCATATTCCGGCACCCGGGCTGACCTCACGCACATAGTTGTGATCAGATACGAGAAAAATATATATCCATCACCTGCATTTCCCCATTGCTATCTGAAGAATCCTACACAGAATATACTCTCCGACGTCAAAGTAAGAAGTAATCGATGCGTACGCAAGAACATACAAATCAAATGATGGTGCCGTGTAGTTGACAGTACCATACATATTGCTGGAAAGAAATGTAATCAGGAAAGGAATGAATGAACCATACCAGGATCATGATGAAGGGCGGGTTGGCTGCCGAGGCCTCCCATATTCCCACAGATGGGTCTCTCTAAATAAGGCATCCATGTCACGCTGTTGTAGTTCAAGAACATCTAGAAAAAGAAAGAAATCCAAACCCTGAGGATATATTGGAATGGCATACTCGTCGTTGATCCATGTAATATCCAAAATGATAGGAACGCCTCACACTATGACGCATCGTTCATTGATCCCTACCGTGCTACACAAGCGTAGAATTCATGCACAATAGACCGATTCACATGATGAAAGCTTAATAGGTTTGGGGGGACACCATTCCATCCATTATCTCGGAACAAGTTTTTGATCAAACTAGGTAGACTCTCCATATCAAATCGCCTCTCTGGAACAACAACTCTTGCCATCTAGTTAGCCATGTACTCACGCCTCTCCTCTTTGGTTGTGAAGCGCCTTATCAGAGAGTGCTCGTCCAACGAAAGATCTATTTCATCATTGGGAATGAACACATGAGTATACGGGTTAGGCATTGAATATACTAGATGGGAAATAAGAGGGATGAATCATTTCATAAAGGATCGGTCAATATACAGACTTTTTCTTATGGGAAGTCATAACTCACCACCACTTGACGTGTGGGACCCCCCGATAGTGACCACACAAGGCATGGATTCGCAATTGACGACAATATTGTCATCATAAGAGGCTATTTGATGACAATATTATCGTCATAAAATCCTTAGACCACATGCATGACTGGTGACAAGACTTGACACTGTACCAATGTGTCCTGCCTACGGTCATAACTCACCACCACTTGACGTGTGGGACCCCCCGATAGCGACCATACAAGGCAAAGAATCACATTTCACGACAATATTATCGACGTAGGAGGCCATTTGACGACAATATTATCGTCGTAAAATCCCTAGAGTTGTCAAGTGTGGAATACAATTACTCCAGACAATATTATCGATGTAAGAGGCCATTTGTTGAAAATATTATCATCGTAAAATCCTTAAATCCCATGCACGACTGATGACAAGACTAGACACAGTACCCATGTGTCCTGCCTATGGTCAAACAGACCACCATTTTACGTGTGGGACACGCTGATTGCGACCACAATGCCAGGGAATCTCAATTCATGATAATATTATCGCAGTAAGAGGCCATTTGACGACAATATTATCAACGTAAAATCCCTAAACCCCATGCACGACTGATAACAAGACTTGACACTGTACCCATGTGTCGTGCCAATGGTCATAACTCACCACCACTTGACGTGTGGGACCCGTTGATAGCAACCACACAAGGCAGGGAATCGCATTTCACGACAATATTATCGACGTAAGAGGCCATTTGACGATAATGTTATCGTCGTAAAATCCTTAGACCCCATGCACGACCGATGACAAGACTTGACACTGTACCCATGTTTCCTGTCTAAAGTCATAACTCACCACCACTTTACGTGTGGGACCTACCGATAGCGACCACACATGGTAGGGAATCTCAGTTCACGATAATATTATCGTCATAAGAGGACATTTGATGACAATATTATCGTCGTAAAATCCTTTAAACCCATGCATGACTGATGACAAGACTTTACACTGTACCCATGTGTCCTGCCTACAGTCATAACTCACCACCACTTTACTTGTGGGGCCCACCGATAGCGACCACACACGGTAGGGAATCACAGTTCATGGAAATATTATCGACGTAAGATGCCATTTGATGATAATATTATCTTCGTAAAATCCTTAAACCATATGCACGACTGATAACAAGACTTGACACTGTATCCATGTGTCCTACCTACGGTCATAACTCACCACCACTTTACGTGTGGGACCTATCGATAGTGACCACACATGGCAGGGAATCTCAGTTCAGGTCAATATTATCGACGTAAGAGGCCATTTGACGACAATATTATCTTCATAAAATCCCTAAACCCTATACACGACTGATGACAAGACTTGACACTGTATCCATGTGTCCTTCCTACGGTCATAACTCACCACCATGTTCAATCCCGCCCCATTCTCCCTATATATACTATGAGAAATCCCATATATTCGTGCAAGAACGTATAAATTGTTCACTCAAAATCTCCCTACAAATACATTTGTTTATTTGTTTCCATCAGAATGTGTTACTCAGATTATTTATTCCCTCTTTACGTGAACCTGCATTCCCCTGCGTTTGATAATGAGGGCAGGGAAGATGCGTCCTATGACGAGCAGACATTCTTATCTAGGTTCCCTTATGATGGGGATAGACATTATTTCGAGACAAACTGGATTGGTAAAGCTGTAGATACAGATAGGAGGTTATCATGGGATAGTCTGCCAACACTCTTAAGAGACAGATTACTCAGAATTGGGTGGTCTGGTTTCGTAAACACCCTTGATGGAACGGTGAGTGTGAATCGTTCTATCATTCGTGAGTACTATGCAATTGTTGAGAGTGGGATACTTTGGTGGAGGACTGCAAGCACACCGCGAAGCCTACGAGGGGTTTCCGTCAGTTTGGATGTGGGGTGGATCAACCACTACTATGGCATTCCAGAAGTCCTAGACGGTGAAGAATTTTTCAGGCATCATCCAATGATTGTGCTGGACAATTGGATGGATTTAATGTATGAATTGGATGATGCATTTGGTGGGACTCATCTTTGGGGTCCTAACGAAAGGACAAATGATGGTTTGATTGAATATATTCCGGCAAAATTAAATGCTAAGTGGGTACGTGTCATGCTTATGTTTCTTGCGAATCGAGTCCAGGGTACCATACATCACGTTCAACAAAACTTGGATATGTACATCCTTGCATACGCAGTTTTATATCATCGAGTTAACATGGGAAGATACATCATGGACACGGTTAACATGATAGTGAGGGGGAGACATGGTGATGGTTATATGTTTTTCCCATTTCTTATCACGGCTATGGCCAGAAGCTTTGGGGTACCGGAAAATGACACGGATGACATTGTTTGGAAAACCCCACCTATCGTATTTAATGATCACCCTTGGTTTATTTAAGCGTCATCTTATTGTTATCTCAATGAATCATTACTATTTCTTTTTATATTGGTAAGCCCCTTATGTAAGCCAATTTATCATTACTCTCTTTCTTTTTATGTTTTAAAGTATGTTTGCTTTTACTACTTATAATTTCACCGCTTTGATCTGAAAAACAAACTAAAAAATATAGTATAAATATTACAACGCCATAAGTTGAGATAATAGATATCAAACTCTTATATGCTGCGTAAATAGATCTATGGCCATTTTGCTCTGGAACCTATGTACGGTTTGATCATTCAACTCATTTATCATCGCCGCATTGATGATTAAAAGCTCCATAATCTTCAGCGTGAAAATCCCACATAGCTTCCTGCACATTAAAGCCATAAATTTTGAAATTGAATTGTTGAAATTAAAAATTCCAAATAAGGTTTTATACGTACAATTTCATCGTCTGTGGACATTCTTTTTGGGTGAGCAGCATTCTATGAAATGATGGTTGATTTGGATGGAACATCCATTGTGATTTTTTGCAAACTGCTGATCTCGATAACAGTACCCTCATGTATCGAGACCACTTATCCATGGTTGGATTCATGCGATCCGAGTTATCTTGTCCGTATCAGCTTTCGTATACCCTGATCATCCATTCACTGATTGACATGACCACAAGCACCCAATGCAGATCGTTAATCGTCCAGATAGCATAAGCAATTTTTTTCTGTGTCCATGCAGAAGCTTCTAACGATAGCTCGTACGGACAATCCACATCTAAATTACCATCCTATTTATCTAATTCCGACACAAGAGTCCTTTCAAAAGAGGAATAGCACAATCTCGCATGCTTCTGATAACATTGCGAGTAAGCCTCTGTATGAGCAGTTAATAGACCCACATATGCATCAATGTGCTACAAATGGAATGTTTATTACTTAGTCACCATATTGCGATATTTGTAAATTCATAATATATGTTAAAGAAATGAGGAAAAAACTTTTAATGAGTTTACCTTGCAAGCAATATAACTATCTGCATCTATAAGGTCGTTGAAGAAGTTCCGATCCACAGGATAGTCGAAAGTGTCTCCGTCAGATTGAATCCCATTTAATAATTTCCAGGTAGCACATGCTTTTGATGCCAGCCACCTTCTCAATTCATTAGATTTCTTGTCGTTTGTCACGGATTTTATTAACAAAAAAACAAACAAGTAATAATATTTATAAATCCGGTTTTTCCTCATGTATAAGGATCGTAGTATAGAGGTTGATACCGGGTCGATCTTACGGGGAACTGGCGATTGTTAACCCTAGTTTTTGTCTAGTTAAATTATGTCACGAAAAACTAATCTAAACAGCGGATAAAACTAAACGAAGCTGATAACAGACTTAACTAAAACGTAAAACTGGACAGAAGATATGATCTAAAGCCCGGAAAGATACGGGTTGCGAACTATTTAAACTAAAACTAATATGAAATAAAAGTAACTAATCTAGACAATTCAAGTTTCACGGGATTAAATTCAAGTTTTAATGAACAAACGAGCGATTGATCCACCTATCCTAACAAGTATCAATTCCTATCTCGATTATATTGCGTTTTCTAACCAAGTTGTGATTTCACCTTGTCTAGAACATGAACCCTAATTTCTTAGGTAATTCACCTATTAATCTATATCTTTCGATTTAAGATTAACGATTTTACGAAGCAAAGGTGTAAACTTTAACCTAGCAATCTAACCTATTAACTCTAGTTATGATAGATTAAACAACTATTCCTTATCATGGTGATCTAAGGCTTATAGAGACTTTCATCAACATAAGACAATCATAACATGCAAATCTTTCGATACAATTGCAATTGAACAATATAAACATGTAATGAGGAAACAACTTTAGGTAAAACTCACAATATAATCGCAGAAACGGAATCAAAACGTGTTGGATGGCTTCACAATGCTCGTTTGATGAAGCTTAGCCTCTCAACATCCTCTGGAAACTTGGAATTGCAGGAAAAACTAACATAAAACTGCCTACTTTTAATCTAGAATTTGGAACATAAAAACTGGAATAAAAGAAGTAAAAACGCAGCCTAAAGCCGCCCCTAGGTTTAGGGTTTCGAATAATGAGTATATGGTATCCTTAAGGTAGAGAAAACGCGCTGTATATATAGAAAAAAAAGGCGGCGCTGCTAAGTCGGCCGAAGGACGCCTGTCCATTCTTGTGAACGCCCGTCCAGATGGATTTGGACTTGCTTCAGACGCCCGTCCACCCAGCGTCCAAACTCTCTGTATCAAATTTCTCAACTGGACGCTCGTTTGGAGATGGTGGACGCTCATCCAGTCTGGACGCTGATTCAAGCTTACGACGCTTGATCCGTAATCAACTTCATCTTGATTTTTCCATCTTTATCTCTTTTTCTTCAATGTAAATCATCATTATCTCTTCCTCTTTAATTAAATCCGACTTGATCATCTTTGAAACACCTCTTGAGCTCGAATTTGTGCATCTATAACACATAAAAAAATCGCAAAAATGTAATAATGTCCAATTAAATATAAATTCACCAATAAAACGCATAAATTGACTAATTTTGCGATTAACTTATTAAAAACACCACATGCTCAATATTTCCATCTAAACACTTATTTCTTATGCAAATTATACAAATACGGGGGAAATTATCATAAAATATAGCCTTATAAAAATATAAAAACACCCTTAACAACTCCCCCACACTTAAGCTTTTGCTCGTCCCGAGCAAAACAAAACAAAAACCAAGGCTCGGGAAAAAAAAGATAGACATCTCAGACGATATATCATAGATCCAATAAATCAGAGGTTCGCCACTATGTGTGTGCAAAGCCATAGAAAACTTCCACTAAATCCAAACTTGAGAAACTCAAAGCAAAACTAGCTACTACCCCCTCGTAGACTAGCAATAAATGACACTCATAAGATGTACCCTACAAACGTGAAGTATCTCGAAAAGAATGATCGAATATATCTAGGGGCCTTTCAAATACTCGAGAGGATAATCCTACTGACATATCAATCAGTTTCTACTGGGGATAAGATAGACGATAACTTAGTCTTTCATTCATTTCATACCACTTCTTATATAAGTTGATTTAACTATTCCACTTTTAAACGCACATCAGAATGAGCCATTGCCATGTCATAGCAGAATAAGATATTCGAGATATACCCTACCTTACTCAAATCATAAGGCAGCTTTTTCTAACTGTCGTGAGCTTTTAGTCATCATAGTGGTATAGGACATACGTGGTATACCCTATCGTACCCAAATCATCGACTAGCTTTCGACACACCCAATTACTTCATATTTTTCAACTTTTTCATTTGACAATAAGTTACGTGTTACTTATCACATTCAAACCTTAGATATTCACAGTATATCATACTTCGGATCTAAATACAAACTATCATAAATCTCAAGATATATACGTAGCACTAAGCACATGACTTATAAGAAAATCAGAAATCACTCGTCGAAAAGGGGTATAACTTTATAAATTAGCTCATCATTCACTATGGCTCATGAAAAATATATATCGGGTGAAACAACTAACTTATCAAACAAATGATATATAGCTTGAATGACTATAAAAATAACGAACATAGAATGGAATTGCCTACTCGGGACCAAACAAAAACAAAATGTCGGAAAATTTTGAAAATTCGAAAATTCTAGCTCATTTTTAGCTCATTTTGCATAGAAACATAACGAATTAAGCAAATGTGACGATATATATCAAATAATCCCCCTCCCCCACACTTAAAGAGCAACATGTCCTCATGTTGTGCAGAAAGTAAATGGAGAAAGAACTTAGCTGATTTTAACAGGTACTCGAATCGTCGGTCAGGCCGGAGCCTACGTAGTGACACTTAGAACTCGGAATCATACAATGTAGCTCGACAAAACCGTTAAAAATATACCTGCACGACTTGACAAACACGGAAACATCTCGGGGAAAACGGGGAATTATACTAGTATGGAAAGATATAGCAAAGCCGAGTAATATCAAAAGATGAAACATTAAACGCATCCACAAATTTAAACAAAGTAGAGAGGAAAGTACTGATGCCTTATGGCTTACATGATCCATTAGAAAGAATAAATAGTAGCTAAATGAAAAATACAACGAATCACGTAATCAAAGAGTAGCAAAAATATACAATCACAGTATCTAGGACAAATCAAAATAAAAAATAGACAAATAAAATCATGGCTGCCCCGGAGCCGTAGAATCATCAGCCGGAGGTACATCACCCGCAGGAGAGTCAGGCTGCTCCTCATCCGAAGAAGACTCAGATTCCTCCAAAACATCCGCAATGGCCTGCTCAATCGCATCAGAATAGCTATAATCCATGGTGCTCGGAGCGAAGATTCTGTCATCCCTCGGCTGCCGGCCCTCACTGATACACTGCAGAATCGTCAAAATGTTGTTTTGCGTAGTCCGAATATCCTCCAACCAGTTCCGAACACTGTTGCTCATACTCAACCTCATCCGGACTGAGGGAGATATAGTAGGAAGTGAGGATGCTCGAGGCGGTGCTGATGACGAACCAGGCTCCTGTGGTGCCCCAGGACTCGAGAATGTCCGAAGGCTTACCCTTTTCTCTCAGTATAGGCCTCGGGTTCTTGGTCCATGATCCGCTCCATACTCAGGCACACGGCATCAAGACACAAACCGTGGATCAAGTGAGGGATAATCAAGCTACGTGTATAAATCTTCTGATTGATAGCCACCTCATCGTATAATGCTTGTCCCACATTCACATTTAGGCCAAAAGTCAACGCATAGAGCATGCCTAGATCACCAATATGAAAATGCGTCCAAGTTGTTCTTTGGTAACAACCGACTCTGAATAAACCTACTTTGGACTTTCCAATCTTCCGTCCAGGTAGTGGTGACTAACTCTTCCGGTCTCCACCCGGCCTCAATGTCCAAGCCACCTCCGGGCAAACTCTCAACCGTAACTCCTCCAAAGGATCTCGCCCCGCACTCTGTCTATGAACAATCTCTTCCTTATAATCCCGTCCCTCAAAGGCCGCCAAGTTATACTTCCGATTAATCACCTCCGGTGTAAACGGAACTTCTACCCCTCGAACCACAACTACCCCCGTCTCCAAGTTGGTCTCCGAGCAATTAGCGTAAAATTCCCGAAATAGGGAACCATTGACCGGGGTAGTCGGGATCGTCATCAAGGCATCCCATTTCTGGTCTTTTAGAAACTTGACGAAACCCGGATATACCTTCGCCTCCAACGTAGCCCTCTCAATCAACATGGTCCTCGAGAAATAGTGTTTAGTATAAGCGTTGTGGGCTCTAGGGTTTACGAATCTATGGGGCATAGGCATAGGGGCAACGGTTTTTGCTTTTTTTTCTCGGTTGTGCAGCCCTAGTCTCCACCGGTTCCTCTTCCCGAGGAGCATCCATAGCCTCCTCAACCCTAGACGACGCTCCACCTCTCTGACCTCTAGGCATCCTCACCAAGGGAATATCATCATCCGTCTCAGATTCCGAGGTTGGCTCATCCCTCAAAGTAGCCCTAGTTTGGGTGGCTCTATGAGGTTGCTCACGAATACTAACACCTCGGTTTGGATCAACTAAGGTGGGATCAAACTCTTTCCGCTTCTTCCCGGCCTCCTTGGCCACATCCTTACCATGCCTCTTGACTACCGCCTTCTTATGCACCATGATTCAATCCTAGACTAAAACAATCCCAATTCAAAACAAACTACCCGTTTAACATCCAAATCGGGATTTCAAAACAACCAAACCACCAACCACAACCATAATCAACACCAAACGACCCATTCATCATCCATCACAACACCACATCACAATAACAGAGTAGAAAGAAACCACAAAACCAGAAAAAAAAAAAACGAAATAAGATAATATTCAAGTGAACGAGCCGACCCAAAGATCGAACTCACAAAAACGTGAATGAAATCTAGAAAAGTTGTTACTAACTTACCAAGTAAGGTGAGTAGATGCTGATCGAGATGAAAATTAGTCCAAACAACACCAAGGTGGCTTCCAAAATCGGATCTTTTCCTCAAAAAGTCGGACTGAAAAGGGCTCTGATTCTCCAAAAAGATGGTGTGTTGGGGAATTTGGCTTTGAAAATCAAAGAGAGGGGATCAAGAGCGGTCTATGGCCCTTTGAATCGCTTGAAATGGTTTAGAATCGAAGATTTTAGGGCAAAATGAGGGGAAAGGGTCGGTTTTTCGCGTTTGAAATTATGAAAAGTGAGGGTTCATCGAAGGAGGGGTATATATAGACAGATATGGGGACTTCGTCCAACTCAAGTGGACGGGCGCCCAGTGAAATTATATGAACTGGACGGGCGTCCTGATTTTCAGACGCTCGTCGAAACATTTAAAACTTGAACAGGATTGGAGGGAAATAATCGGACGGGCGTCCAAAATGTTGGACGGGCGTCCAATAGATACACAGGGCAGACGGACGTCCAGTCCTCTAGACGGGCGTCCAGTGCAGTCTCTCAACAAAATTATCAAATTTTCATGTAATTTAAATTCAAATAGCCGTTTCTCATTAAACTAAAATAAAACATCAAAAATACAAATGGAAATCAACGAAGTACACAAAATTACTAGGAAATAAATAAAAACAAATCGAAAACAGTGGGTTGCCTCCCACCAAGCGCTTTTGTTTTACGTCGTTTGCTCGACGAAACAACCTAACAACGCTAGTCATCGTAAATTTCTGACCAATCTATCACCCGGATAAGACGGCGGAGCATGTCAATCGCCGGAGGAAAATCATACTCATCCTACAGACCCCAGTCCTCACCAGCTACATCAACACTTGAAAATGTTCCGTTTGCAGCACTAGCGCTAAATCTGTCAGCATTGGATCATTGAGGATTGTGTACGGACGTCCTAGAGCTGCCTGCAACTCCTCAGTAGTAAAGTCTCCACCTCCTGAACAGCGGGGAACAATAAGAACATACGTGACAGTCCTGATGCGGGTACTAATATCAAAATCTACGTGAAAAACGATAGTCCCTCCCGGGCCGTCATCTACAGTGATAAGTGGGATCCTCCTAAGGAAAGCTAACTCCTCTGGTAGAACTCCGAAATCCATATCTAGAAAGCACAACTAACTGACAGATATAAACAAATAAGTAAAACTTAGTAAGCTAAACTTAAATACTAAAACTACAAAAGCACAAAACAAAAACAACTAAAGCTAACGATATCTAGGATGCCTCCTAGTGGCGCTTTTGTTTAATGTCGTTATCTCGACACCGTTTAAAGTTCATCCTGGATCAGGCCATTTGACTTTTCTGCCAGCCACTACCTCGTCTAGACTTTGATCAGTAGTTCGGCTGCAGAAACAGCACTTAACACATGGTGTGAAATCTTTGATAGCTTTCCAAACACGTTTGAATTTCCCCATGGTTGACTTCTTCATCTTCCGAGTCTTCTGATGACGTGCCAGCTGACGCTCCCTCTCATACTCTTCCATATCCCAACTACCTGCTAGAACTTCTTCAGATCGACCACTACCGTCATCCTCTGAAAACAGGTCGGGTGAAAACTCGTCAAATTCTTCGACTTTTGTAGCACCACACCCGAGGATATCGAGGAAACGAACAATCAAAGGCTTTTCCATAGGTTCACCAATGTAGTGCTTACACCTTTGACCATTCACTCGAAACGGTTGGTCACCATAACCCCGTAGTTCTAAGACGCCTCCAGGAATGATTTGGAGAATCTCAAAGGGACCGGACCATCGTGTCCTCAGCTTACCAGGGAACAGATGTAACCTGGAATTGTATAATAAAACTTGTTCCCCAACATGGAATTCTCTTTTCTTAATTTTGGCGTCATGGAGGAGTTTCATCTTATCTTTGCTAATCCTGGCGCTTTCGTAGGCCTGGAGTCTGAATTCGTCCAACTCATGCAACTGCTGCAGTCGGTGCTTACCACAAGATTGGGAATCAAAGTTCAGAAACTTTGTAGCCCAATAAGCTCTATGCTCTAACTCGACTGGCAGATGACATGGCTTACCATAAACCATTTGATATGGAGATGTACCCATAGGAGTCTTATAGGCGGTCCTGTATGCCCATAGTACATCATCCAACTTCAAACTCCAGTCTTTTCTATGACTGTTGACCGTTTTTTCCAGGATCTTCTTAATACTTTGGTTGCTTCTTTCAACCTGACCACTAGTCATCGGATGATATGGTGTGCCAGTCTTATGACGGACACCATACTTTTCGAGCACTTTTTCTAAGGGTCGGTTGCAGAAGTGCGTCCCTTCATCACTAATCAAGGCACGTGGACATCCAAACCTGACGAAGATGTTTTTCTTTAGAAATTTCATGACTGTCTTATGATCATTGTGAGGAGTGGCTTGAGCCTCCACCCATTTGGACACGTAATCCACGCAGACTAAGATGTATTTGTTACCACAAGATGATGGGAATGGTCCATAAAATCGATACCCCATACATCAAAGACTTTACATTCTAGGATGGGTTTCAAAGGCATGTCAAAACGCCATGTCAAGGTTCCGGTTCTTTGACACCTATCACAAGCTTTACAGAAAGCTTCTGTGTCCTTAAAGATCGTGGGCCAATAGAAACCGGATTGGAAGATCTTAGCAATGGTTTTCCAAGGACCAAAGTGACCTCTAGTGGGTCCACTGTGGCACTGCTCAATAATATCACGTTGCTCAGATTCTGGAACACATCTTCTAAGCAGACCATATTTACAGATCTTAAAAAGATAAGGTTCATCCCAAACGAACGATTTCAAATCAGAGAAGAACTTTTTCTTCTCCTGATAGGACAATTCTGGATCGAGATATCGGGCATGAAGGTAATTTACAATGGAAGAATACCATGGAACGTCAGGAGCGCAGCCATCGATAAGCATGATATTCTCTAGAGGAAAGTAAAGATCTATATCGTCTGGATCATCCTTTTCCTCACTTAACATTCTCGAAACGTGATCAGCCACTACATTTTCACTACCCTTTTTGTCTTTAATTTGAACGTCAAACTCTTGTAGGGTCAGTATCCAACGCAGTAGGCGCAGTTTAACCTCTTTCTTAGTCATCAGATACCGCAAAGCAGCATGGTCAGTCCACACAATCACTTGAGCTCCTAACAAGTAACTACGAAACTTGTCCATAACAAAGACTACGGCCAATAATTCCTTTTTAGTAGTAGTATAGTTAACTTGAGAAGGATTCAGTGTGTGACTGGCGTAATAGATTAGTTGGAATCTCCCTTTGATTTTTTGTCCTAAAACAGCACCAACTGCATAGTTGGATGCGTCGCACATAAGCTCAAAAGGTAAGTTCCAGTCAGGCGATATGAGAATTGGAGCAGAAATTAAACGGTCCTTAAGCTCCTCAAACGCTTGCTTGCAGCTCTCATCAAAATTGAACTCAACGTCTTCTTTAAGTAAAGTAGATAGGGGCTTGGCTATCTTGGAGAAGTCTTGAATGAATCTTCTGTAGAAACCGACATGTCCAAGAAAGCCTCTTACTTCACGCACATTCTTGGGATAACTCATCTTCTCGATAGCTTCTACTTTTGCCCTGTCAACTTCTATACCCTTGGCGGAGATCTTGTCATGGATTTTATTAACAAAAACAAACAAGTAATAATATTTATAAATCCGATATTTCCTCAAGTATAAGGATCGTAGTATAGAGGTTGATACCGGGTCGATCTTACGGGGAACTGGCGATTGTTAACCCTAGTTTTTGTCTAGTTAAATTATGTCACGAAAAACTAATCTAAACAGCGGATAAAACTAAACGAAGCTGATAACAGACTTAACTAAAACGTAAAACTGGACAGAAGATATGATCTAAAGCCAGGAAAGATACGGGTTGCGAACTATTTAAACTAAAACTAATATGAAATAAAAGTAACTAATCTAGACAATTCAAGTTTCACGGGATTAAATTCAAGTTTTAATGAACAAACGAGCGATTGATCCACCTATCCTAACAAGTATCAATTCCTATCTCGATTATATTGTGTTTTCTAACCAAGTTGTGATTTCACCTTGTCTAACTGATTCTCAAGATCTTGCTCGGCTCTGCCTGCCAGAACCGCAGAACGGAAGATCCGCCTGTTTGGCCGGACTACGGTTCGCTCGGGGTCGGGGGTGTATAGTAACGGTCCCTTTTGACTCCGAGTTTGCATAAACCGGACCAAAAACAAGTGAAAGAAACCTAAAGACTATGAAATTAAAAGCCTAAACTAAAAATTAAAGCCTAAGAAAAGAAAAAGAAATGAAAAATAGTTGAGACAAGGGCACAGACGGACGTCCAGAAACCTGGACGGGCGTCTGGCTGGAATTGGAACTAGACGGGCGTCTGGAAATCCAAACGCTCATCCGATAGGTTGAAGAAGTGGACGGACGTCCAAATTGGATGGACGCTCGTCCAACAGGTTAAAAATGGTTCAGAGTTGAAAAATTTAGAACAGACGGGCGTCCACTGGTCTAGACGCCCGTTTGGAAGCAGAAAACGAAGCAGGAATGGAGAAGAACAAAGAGGAAAAGAAAAAGAAAAAAAAAGAAAAAGCGAGATAGAACAAAAGAACTAATCACAAGGGAACTATATAAAGAGAAGATCTTAATCCCTAACTAAAACTCTAATATCCTACTAACCTAAACGATTATCAACTAAAAACAGGAATTAAAACGAAATAAAAAAACAAGAAAAACGAAAAACAAAAACTAGGCAACCGTCCGGTTCCCCGGCAACGGCGCCAAAAACTTGTCACGGATTTTATTAACAAAAAAACAAACAAGTAATAATATTTATAAATCCGGTTTTTCCTCAAGTATAAGGATCGTAGTATAGAGGTTGATACCGGGTCGATCTTACGGGGAACTGGCGATTGTTGACCCTAGTTTTTGTCTAGTTAAATTATGTCATGAAAAACTAATCTAAACAGCGGATAAAACTAAACGAAGCTGATAACAGACTTAACTAAAACGTAAAACTGGACAGAAGATATGATCTAAAGCCAGGAAAGATACGGGTTGCGAACTATTTAAACTAAAACTAATATGAAATAAAAGTAACTAATCTAGACAATTCAAGTTTCACGGGATTAAATTCAAGTTTAAATGAACAAACGAGCGATTGATCCACCTATCCTAACAAGTATCAATTCCTATCTCGATTATATTGCGTTTTCTAACCAAGTTGTGATTTCACCTTGTCTAGAACATAAACCCTAATTTCTTAGGTAATTCACCTATTAATCTATATCTTTCGATTTAAGATTAACGATTTTACGAAGCAAAGGTGTAAACTTTAACCTAGCAATCTAACCTATTAACTCTCGTTATGATAGATTAAACAACTATTCCTTCTCATGGTGATCTAAGGCTTATAGAGACTTTCATCAACATAAGACAATCATAACATGCAAATCTTTCGATACAATGGCAATTGAACAATATAAACATGTAATAAGGAAACAACTTTAGGTAAAACTCACAATATAATCGCAGAAACGGAATCAAAACGTGTTGGATGGCTTCACAATGCTCGTTTGATGAAGCTTAGCCTCTCAACATCCTCTGGAAACTTGGAATTGCAGGAAAAAATAACATAAAACTGCCTACTTTTAATCTAGAATTTGGAACATAAAAACTGGAATAAAAGAAGTAAAAACGCAGCCTAAAGCCGCCCCTAGGTTTAGAGTTTCGAATAATGAGTATATGGTATCCTTAAGGTAGAGAAAACGCGCTGTATATATAGAAAACAAAGGCGGCGCTGCTAAGTCGGCCGAAGAACGCCCGTCCATTCTTGTGAACGCCCGTCCAGATGGATTTGGACTTGCTTCAGACGCCCGCCCACCCAGCGCCCAAACTCTACGTATCAAATTTCTCAAGCTGGACGCTCGTTTGGAGATGGTGGACGCCGCCGTCAGCTCGATGACGCTGATTCAAGCTTACGGACTTGATCGTAATCAACTTCATCTTGATTTTTCCATCTTTATCTCTTTTTCTTCAATGTAAATCATCATTATCTCTTCCTCTTTAATTAAATCTGACTTGATCATCTTTGAAACACCTCTTGAGCTCGAATTTGTGCATCTATAACACATAAAAATATCGTACAAATGTAATAATGTCCAATTAAATATAAATTCACCAATAAAAAGCATAAATTGACTAATTTTGCGATTAACTTATTAAAAACACCACATGCTCAATATTTCCATCTAAACACTTATTTCTTATGCAAATTATACAAATACGGGGGAAATTATCATAAAATATAGCCTTATAAAACTTATAAAAACACCCTTAACATCGTTACCCCTACGGAAGGTGTGTATCTACTTAAATCCGCCTGATTTTCTTTCGTAATCCAGACGGTATTCTTCTTCTTACAGAATTCCGTTGGCTTCGTATTCGGATGAAGGGACATTTTTAAGTCAACAACACGCTTACGCCTATCGCCTACAGCGACCATCGGATGACTGAGCGTGGATACATGATTGCTGTTATCCAGCACAATGACACTAGATACCCGATTGCTGCTACATGGAATATTTGATGGGCCTTCAGGAAGGACTACGCCCTGCGCTTGAAGAGGGGCTTCTTCTTCTGTGACTAGATAATCATCGGTGTTGAAAGTCTTATGTAAACTATCATCGGAGGCAGCTTCTCGATCTAAACGAACATGCATGGGTGTGGTGAATCCAATAGCCTCGGCCATAGGTGACGTGAATGAGGGTGAGCCGTCTGTGGTTGACTTGATTTGGGAGCAGGTGTCGAAATAGATTGTGTCAAGTTTGTCGCTCCATGTTGAGTGCTCCCTTGTTGGGCCGTATGACGAACTACATCACAACTAGTCGTAGCTGACGCCAATACCTGGGCGGTCTGCATAGGAGGTGTATGTTGATCAGGCCTCTGGCAGGATGTGGATGATAGATTAGGCATAGGCTGCTATTGCAGATTTGATTGTGTGGGATGTGTCGAAGTAGACTGCGACTTGTTGGCCGAGCTAAACCCCAAGCTGCTTTGTCCAGCGCCGGTCCCTGTGCTATTGCTGCCGGTATCAAAAGGCCCTGACCCGTCACTGTTTCGACCCTATAATTCAAACGGCCGAATAAGTATTTTGTTATGAACAAATATTATACTTACTAAAAAGTAATTAAAAATCCCAATAAAATCATACCTGCCTACCCCTCGCTACAAGATAACATTGATTCAGAATGACGGTGTTATTATTTAACACCTTGTCTTACGCATCGAACCTTGCTTAAATGAGAGCGAATTCGGCATTGTTTCCCTCTTGGATTTTCTTTGTTGCCGCTTCGATCATCTTAACAACCGCATCAATTAGCGGGTCTACTCGAATAGTGTTACCTCCATCAACAACATTAGTACGGTACTGCACAGGTGACTGGATATGGACATCATCACGACTTCTCCTTTACATTCAATACCGTCATCCCCATTATCGTCATCATCACCCCATAGGCCGCATCCCCAAGATGTCGATTCATGTCTAATAGTGGAAGGTGCATCATTATGGTCTAAACGAGGAACATTGGACTGACTAGTACCTATAGTCGCGGTGTTGGAAATAAAATTTATGTTTTGATGATAATTCATCATACTTATTCAAATGTCATCTTAACCTCATTGATGAAGTGTTGAAGCTAGATGTTATAGTGAAAATCTAAAAGATGTCTAGAACAGAATGTTTAGGTTTTACTAGAGTCTGATATTTGTATAGGTTACATCGGACAAAGCAATCGTAATAGCTAGTGTGTCGTGAAACTCGGCTGGAAGTCATTCGTAAAACGGAAATTGTTAAGATAAACAAACTGACTCAGGATACACCAATATGAAAACTGAAGAAGATAAGTTCGCCGAGGGACACAGACTTAGTTGGCTTATATTGAAGAACTGAGGGTCATAGACTCAGTTATAGAAGATTGAAGAACTGAGGGTCACAGACTCAGTTATAGAAGATTGAAGAACTGAGGGTTCAAACTCAGTTATGAAGATTACAAGTCGAGGCTATCAGATTAGACTCGTGCAAGATTGTGGTGACCTGAACTGACTTTATGGATCTTGTATGAAGACCCAAGAATCATAAGGATAATGAATTCTTGGAAGATAATTTGTTATGGTGTACCCTGATTAAGTCAATTATAATCAGATGAAAAACTGGAGTACTGATATTTGAAGGAGAGTAAAATCTCAGTTAATGATCCAATTCAGTTAAGAAACTAACATTTGATAAACTCAGTATAAAACTGACAAGGAAACTCAGTTTTATATATCAGTCATCCGATAAACTGATAGTACAGTCGAACGTTATAAAGGAAGCAATTCTATTGGATGAAATACTGACGTAGCAGAACGGATAGAAAATATATCCGTTACAAGATAGACATTGATACAATTAAAATTGAAGCAAGATGAACATTGAACCTCACACTATAAATAGAGGGCCGTGCACAAGTAAACAAGAACATAATTATTAAGATAAACAAGAATTTTTGTGCTCCAATCTTATTCATTCGAATTGTTATCATCTTTGCACTATAACAAGATCATATCAAGTATTTCTTTAAGTGTTCAAGCTACAAAGAATTTATCAAGAATCAAACACTTTGAAAAACCACAAACAAGAATCAATTCATTGATTCCCAACCTAACTTTGATTCTTTATCAAAGGTTTAGTCTGTGACGCAAACCAAGAAGGTTTTTTCAAGGACAGTTGTTGCAAGCAGTCTGGCAGACTGTGTTTGTGGTGGTAGCTGGTGAAGAGGCATACGTTACCCTTCAAGGACCAGTGTTCAAGCAAGTGAAGCGCAGCAATTCTACCTGTTCTACAACTGTTTAGATAGTGAAGCTAGGGATTAGCAAAGGACTATTGTTTAGGACTTTTTGTAACAGTTCACCTCAAGAAGTTCTAGTGGAATTTTCCTCCGCATCACAGGGGAAGAGAGGACGTACAAGATTACACCACCTGGAACCTCTATAATTCTTGCTCATTTACTTTACGCATTTATTTATTCACTTAGCATTTACTTAAAACATTTGATAGTTGATTGTTACACACTTCACAGTTCACAAACTGACATTCATCAGAATTCAGTTTACCACACTCAGCTTTCAAAAAAGAATAACAAGATCAAGATAAAGGATAATTATATCCGCTGCCAATTGACTCAGTTTTACTTAAGTTAGTTTAACTTAAATTCAGCTCAGTCAGCTTAACTCCTCACAAGTTATAACTAAGCCATAATTTGTTTTAAATCCAGTTTAGGATAGTTTTTGGTGACAAGTTTATTCACCCCCCTCTAAACTTGTGTTAGCCTTTCAAATGGACCAACAATTGGTATCGGGGCAGTGTTTCTTTGACAAGATATCATTTTCTCTATATCTCCTCTAGTTGTTCCCATTTGAAAGTTCAGTTCAAGATAATTTACTATCAGTCTTCACTCACTCACAATGGATAACAATCAATATGCGAGACAGATGCTTATGTGCAACATGGACATATTTTATGAATATAAACGTCATATGCAGGCTTTTCTAGCAGCTACTCATGATGAAATGATGGATGTACTCACTGATGGACCAATTCAGATCACTCACATGCAAACTGTTGGTGGAGATCAAGTTTGAGTTGCAAAGCCCAAATCCGAATGGACTAGTGATGATCGCAAGCGAAACAATCTCAACAATGTTGCTATGGATTTTATCCTCAGAACCCTTGACAACAACATGTACTTAAAGGTGAAAGAATGCACAACTGCCAATGAAATGTGGGACAAACTACAACTTGTTTGTGAAGGAACAGATTCAATCAAGTAAAACTAAATTTCTGTTGCAAAACAAAAGTTTGAGAATTTCAAGATCAAATCGGGAGAAACCATTGACCAAATGGAAACAAGATTTAGTGCTATCATGGATGAATTAGATCTACTCAAGATTGAGTACTCAAAGAAAGTCATCAATACAAGAATCTTGAAGGCATTACCAATGTGCTGGAAAATGAAGGTCACTGCTATGGAAGAATCTAAAAGACTTGACATAGAGGATTCATTCAAAATCTTCTCAGATTTGAAAGCTTATGAATTCAGTGAAGATTTTACAAGTACAGCTGCAATAATCAAAGCTCTGGAAGTACCAAAGACCACAGCACTTGCAGCAGCATCAAATGACAATCAAGAAAACTCATCAAGCAATCTTCAAGAATTGGATGAGATGGAAGAACATATGGCTCTAATGATGAACAGAATTCGAAGGATGAAGAGTGGACACCCAGTCACTCAGAAGTTCATCAAGAGAACTCCTGAGAAAAGAAAAGACGATGAATATCTCTGTTTCAACTGCAAGAAACCTGGACATTATAAAGCTGAATGTCTAGAACTGACCAAGAAGACCCCACCAAGAAGAATTGGTAGAAGAGCACTCTTTGCCGGAGATGAGTCAGATTATGAAGCTGGTACTGAAAGATTATCAGATGACACAACTTTAATGGCACACATGGAATATCCAAATGAGGTATGTGAATCAAATTCAAAATACTCTTCAGCTTAGATTTCCATGCAAAATGCGTGTTCTTCGACTGCTGACTCCAATCCAAAAAATCTAGAATTAGAAGAAACACTTGACGAATTGATGAATCAGCTAGTAACTATTCAAGCTGGTTATGAATCAATTAAAGCTGAAAAAAAGAATCTAATTCTTGAAGTTGAAAGATTGAAGTCTGAATTAAAAATGTTGAAACTGACTAAAGCGATAAAGAAAAGATTCAAGATGTCCATCAGACGCATCAGCAAAGAATCGAATCATTTGCTCATTCAAGTTCGATTCATGTGATTCAAATCGGGAAAGCCGTATGGAGACAAGACGGGTTTAGGATTTGATACACAACAATCTTCCAAGGATAGAACTAGCAAAGCTGCTGAACCTAGTACCAAAAATGGTATTAAGTTTGGGGCTGAGCAACTTCCACAAACTGAGAAAATTGCTGCACCAGTAAAGCCAGTATCACATAGGATAAATCAGTTTCCCAAGAAAACAACTGGATCTACCAACAAGATTAAACCAAATGGTAGATCAGCTGTATCTCAAGAAAACCGAACTGGGAAATGAACTACCAGATCCACAAAAACCAATCAAGTCAAGAACCAGAAAAATTACAATCAAAGTAAATCCAAGAATGACAATCATTCAAAGATTCACACATTCAGGGGGAAAGAAAGACTATATCCCACTGATGATGATTGGAATTTTACTGCATCTACTAATAAAACTGATAATAGCAATCATTCCGCACGAAGAAAACTTATCACAAGTTTCGATCTAAAACTCAAAGAGAGTCGTTCTCAATTCTCAGCAAAAGTCCCAGTACCAATGTCAGCCCAGACCTCAGTACAAAAGGAATGATGGTTACTATTACTCAAGTTTTAATAATAGAAAGCATGATGGAAATAAGTTTCAGTCAAAAGATCCGAGAGATCATATAAATAAGACACAATCCAAACATAGATACTATGGGAGTGTGGCTTACCTATTTGAAAATAAGTGCAACAATATCCGAAGAATACCTAAAGGATATATTCCCAAAGTTGTACTAACAACTGACCCCCATGGACCCAAGCTGAGTTGGGTACCTAAAAATGTTTAATCTTTATTGCAGGAGATATGGTACTTTGACAGCGGATGCTCTAGGCACATGACAAAGAGCAAAGACTGTCTCAGTAACTTTATTGCAAAAGATGGACCAAAGGTTAATTTTGGAAGTAAAGACAAACCTGGTTACACCAAAGGTTATGGCAACTTAATCAAAAATGGACTTACAATCAAGAATGTATCTTATGTAGAAGGACTACACTACAATCTACTCAGCACCAGTCAATTCTGTGATATGGGATACAAAGTTACTTTTGACAAAGAATTCTGCGTTGTCATCAGCGAATCAGCATATCAAGTTGTCTTAGCTGGAAAAAGAAAAGAGAATATGTATGTAGTAGATTGGACAACAGCCATTGCTGAAACTTGTTTGCTTGTGCATACCAAATCAGAAATAAGTTGGCTATGGCACAAGAAACTGAGTCATCTTAACTTTGATGACATCAACACACTTGTTAAGAAACAGTTAGTCGTTGGACTACCGGAGATCTCATAAAAGAAAGATAGCTTATGTGATGCTTGTCAACAAGGAAAGCAAACAAAAGCAAGTTTCAAGACCAAGTCCCAACATTCAACAACTAGACATCTTGAATTACTACACATGGACTTATTTGGACTAATTACACCAATTAGTATCAGTGGAAAGAAGTATACATTGGTGGTAGTAGATGATTTTTGAAGGTACACTTGGGGAATCTTCTTATCCAAGAAAAAGTGAAACCAAGCAAAAACTTACAGAACTACTCAAAAGACATCAGAATCAAAAAGGAGTATCAGTTGTGAAGATAAGATCAGATAAGGGAACTGAATTCCTCAACAGTGTGATTATTGAATATTGTGAAGAAAATGGTGTTTTACACCAACTTGCTGCCACAGGAACACCTTAACAGAATGGTGTAGCTGAGAGAAGAAACAGACCACTCAAAGAAGCAGGAAGGACTATGATCTGTGAAGCAAAACTACCTGAAAGATATTGGGCAGAAGCAGTTAACACAGCTTGTTATACACAGAATAGAGCTCTCATGAATAAAAGGCATGAGAAGACCCCTTATGAAATTTGGAATGGAAGAAAACCGAATGTTTCCTACTTCCATGCTTTTGGAAGCAAATGTTTTATACACAATAATGGAAAAGATCAACTTCATGTTTTTCCACCCAAAGCTGGTGAAGGAATTTTTCTAGGATATTCAAGTGTCAGCAAAGCTTTTAGAGTACTAAAAAAAGGACACTCAAGCATGATGAATCAATTCACGTAGTATTTGAGGAACCAAACTTCCCTGGTGAAACAACTGAAGACAGACCAGAACCAGTTTCTCAGTCTCAGTTACCAGTCTTGTCAGAATCAGTTTGTATTGATATTGGAAAACTATGATTTCAGAATCTTCAGATCCAGATCAGTCTCATTTTCCAACTACTCAACAAACCCCACCTGAACTACATGTTTCTGATCCAAATGAAGAAATTCAAGAACCAGTTCTTGTAGAACCAGATGAACAAATTATAAATCCCTTGATGCAAGCACCAGTTCATCAGTGGATGAGAGATCACCCTAAAGAACAAGTAATTGGTAACACTCAAGCTGGAGTTCAAACAAGAAATCAACTGGATGCAATAATTGCATGTTTTCTATCTCAATCTGAACCTAAGAAAATAGAAGAAGCTTTGAAAGATCCAGATTGGATACTAGCTATGCAAGAAGAATTGAACGAGTTCGAAAGAAATCAAGTATGGGAATTGGTAGAAAGACCAGCTCATGTGAATATCATTGGAACCAAATGGGTTTTTTGAAACAAACTTGATGAAGATGGAAATATTGTAAGAAACAAATCTAGACTTGTAGCTAAAGGATACTCTCAAGCAGAAGGCACATACTTTGATGAAACCTACGCACCAGTTGCAAGATTAGAAGCAATCAGACTATTTCTTGCCTTTGCAGCTCATAAGAAATTCAAAGTTTACCAGATGGATGTTAAAAGCGCATTCTTGAATGGAATTCTTGAAGAAGAAGTATATGTTCAACAACCACCTGGATTTGAAATCAAAGATCAGGCTGATAAAGTTTTCAGCCTAAGGAAAGCTCTTTATGGATTAAAACAAGCACCAAGAGCTTGGTATGAAACTCTATCTCAGTTTCTAGTAGATAATGGATTCATCAAAGGGACTATAGACAAAACTTTATTCATGATGAAGAATGGAGAAAATACTCTACTTGTTCAAATTTATGTTGATGATGTAATTTTTGGATCAGAAGATGAACAATTATGTGAGAAATTTGCAAGTTTAATGAAAAGCATATTCCAAATGAGTATGATGGGAGAATTGAATTACTTCCTTGGATTACAAGTTAAACAATTAGATGATGGAATTTTCATTCACCAAACCAAGCTAGTATTCAAGAGAACTTATCAAAAAGTTTGGTATGGAAACATCAACCGGGATCTCTACACCAATGGGGACCAACATCGGATTAGATGAAGAGAAAGAAGGCAAAGATGTTGATCAAACACTTTACAGAAGAATGATTGGAAGCTTACTCTATCTTACAGCAAGTAGGCCAGACATATCAATCACTGTTGGTGTATGTGCAAGATTTCAGTCAAAACCAAAGGAAAGCCATCTCACAGTTGTGAAAAGAACATTAAAATATCTGAAAGACATAGATGGAGTTGGAATTTGGTATTCAAAAGAAGGAGAATTCAAACTAATATCTTATTCATACTCGATTATCTTTGGATGCAAAGTGGATGAAAAAGCACATCAGGCACATGTCGGTTATTAGAAATAGACTTGTGTCAAGGTTAAACAAAAAGCAAAAGTCAATCTCAACTTCTACGGTGAAAATTTGTCAATACATAGCAGCTGGAAGTTGTTGTGCTCAAGTTTTATGGACTAGACAGCAATTAAGGGATTATGGGATAGAAGAAGGAATGATTCCCATAATGTGTGATAACACTAGTGCAATTGCAATCACTGATAATCCAGTTTTACACTCAAGGACAAAACACATTGATGTGCGTCACCACTTCATAAGAGATCATGCCGAGAAAAAGGATATCACAGTTCTTTATGTACCTACTGAAGATCAGTTGGCAGATATCTTTACAAAGCCATTGGACAAAGAATGATTTGCCAAACTAAGAACTGAATTGGGGATAATCAAAGTTAGTTGAAATCAGTTAAGCCAAAAATTCGTCAAGGGGATTAATCTTTGTTATGCTGGGTGCGCTCACTTAACAGATTAGTCATTGACATCAACAATTTCAAACTTATCAACTAGAACTGACAGACTTTACTGAAACTGAATGATTTGATGAAATTGAAAGTTATTTCTAAAACTGACTTCAGCATCAGTTTCTATTCCAGTCACCTTAAGTCAAAGGTTGACAAGATAAAAGCGACAGCGGTTATATCGCATTTAATTACTGCAGTTCTTTTTCTCAGAATATTGTGTGTACACCCCACGACTGTTAGAACAGTGCATACATTGGTTACCCAAACCATCATGGAATTTGAAAAGTTGTACTACTCAACCGCCAGTATATCCTACCTATTTATTCAACCCTCGTTCACACTATTTTCAATCAAATTTCAAAATCTTCGTCTCTTTCCTAAAAACAGAATCAGACTCTTCGAAATATTTTCCTCTCAAAAATCAATTTTTTTGTGTTCACACCCTGTTATGGACACTTCAGACAAATCAAAACAAGAAAGATTGATCACAGAGTTAGATGAATTTTCACTCGATATCTATGAAGCAATGTGCAACAATACTCTGTTAGCAAGTTGGATTTGTAATAAAATCCAGAAACAACCAGGTCTAAGAAATCTTCTAGAAGTTAAATTCAACGAACCACCTGATGTGGAAGGAATTCTGCAATTTTGGGAAAATATGCGATTGGTAATAGACTCCTTAATGACAACAGTTCGTGCAGATCGCATTGTTATCAATGAAAGAGTAATGAAGTCACTCTTTGGCTTTACACATTCATCTGTGACATCAACAGATTTGACTACTCTACCATTGAATAAGGTTGCATTTCTAAAACAACTATCTTTTTCTACGGAAACCATAGAAATTGGTACTCATGTTGACAAAATCAAGCCAGAATTTGGACATCTCAGCAGGTGGCTCAGCAAGCATGTCATTGGAAAATCCAAAGGAATCAGTATACTATATGAAGAGAATATTTATCTGATGAACATAATTTAGGACGAAATAGAATTCAATTGGGCATGTTACGTAGTCAATCAAATAAAGAAGCAACATTTAGCAGAATTAGACAGTGTACAAAGAGCTCAAGCTGAAGGTCTGGCAACTATTGGTAGATTTCGACTGAAGAAAACACTCAGTGGAATCATTCAATTCTATCTGGAAAGACTCAAGGAAGGGAAGCAAGCAAGACAAGATGCAACTACAAAGGAAATCGCAGCAAAAATAGTATCTCAACCTGAAGCCAATCAGAAAACTGTGTCTCAGCAGGAAGCTAAACATAGAGGAATCAAGAGAAAGGCAGACTCAGAACAAGAAAGATCAGTTGTAAGATGCTTATACCCAGCAACCTCAAGTAAGACAGCACCAACTGAGGGGGAACAACAACAACAACTGCCAACCGAAGACAAGGAAAAACACTCCTGCTGATAATACTTCTCAATTACAACATCAATCAGTTCAACAATCAGCCCCAGTTTTTGAAGCTGATAAAATTATCAGACTAATGAAAATGAAGCTTAAACCAGATGATTCCTGTGACGCTAGTCTATAGACTAAAGAAAAGTTACTCTTGGAGAAATTGGAAATCGGAGACCAAAATACTCTCTTTCCAATATCAGAGTTTCCTGAAAATTGTTTTAAAAGATTTACTGAACTAGCTCAAAGGAAAGAATCAGCCCCATCATCTGTTCGCAAAGATAGTTCAAGGGAAAAGGATGATGATGAAGATGATCATACAAGAAAAGAAGCTGATGTGCCTACAGATTTGCATTCAGAATTTCAACCCCAACCTCGAGCCACGCAAAGCGTAAGTCGACAAGAAGAGTTGCGGTGGAAATCGGACAAGCGACACTCGACAAGCGGTGATGGAACCGATAATCGATAAATCGATGATTATTGAAGATATCACTCACCCCAAGGATCAACTCGAAATGACATATGATCCTTCCGACATCCTAACAAAGGATGAGTTGGCCAAAGTTCATGAAAACTTGAAGATTGTGCTCAGTCACAAGGGTGCACAAAATGGCCTTCTATCAAATATTTCTGGATATCTCGATTATAGAATAGAACAGATGTCTCATTTCATGCTAGACTAGAGATGATCCACAAATCCAGTTCAAGTTCTGCTTCAGAAATTCTGTTACTTAAACAGAAACTAGAAGACTCAACCGCAGTAGATAGGGAAACACATGCTCAGGCTCACTGGCATATGAATCAGCACATCTATGGGTTAGAAACTCAGCTTAAGGAAGTAATTGCATCTCAGCAACGTATATCAGCCGACCAACAGGCAACCCATGCTTTGGTAGATCAGCTGTATGATGCCAAAAAGGGGGAAGCTGAAGAACAAAACCTGAAGTTACTTAAAGAGATGAAGCGACTTGAAGAAGAATTGGAAAGATACAAATCAGATCCTAAGTTCTTAAGGAAAGAGCTAACTGACGAGCAGCTCATTGTGAAATACAGTCAACTTGGAGAACAGAGAGCTACTCTTACAAAGGATCTGTGGATGAAGTTTATCAACGATCCCAATCCTATCAAAGCCCAGTACAAGGACATGACATTTGAAGAATCCTTGAACTACTTTTTATCTGATGTATTCTCAAAGCAGAAAGTGGCACAATATAAGAAGAATCAGAGGATTGCTGATAAACTGAAGATTAAAGACAAGACTGAACAAATGAAAGCTGATGTAGTAGAATTTGAAAAATACTACTTGAAAGAATCAGACTTACCGAAGCTATTTCTATGGAGAAAATGGAAAGAAGGAAGTCAAGTTGACTACAACAAGACCTTTTCAAAGGAAGACTCCTAGCTAGAAAGTGACTATCATCTGTATGACAAAGAGATGATGTTTATTTCAGTAAAACAAAAAGCACAGAAAAAGCTCAGTCTTTAGTCAAAATTATTTAGACAAAATGTAGCTATTCCAGTTTTTGCTCATTCTAATGAAATCCATTTTTCCAGTTTTACATTTTTTTTATATTGTTTGATCATTAAGATTTTCATTTAGGGAGAGTTTTGGCATCATCAAAAAGGGGGAAATTGTTGAAAATAAAATTTATGTTTTGATGATAATTCATCATACTTATTCAAATGTCATCTTAACCTCATTGATGAAGTGCTGAAGCTAACTGTTATAGTGAAAAACTAAAAGATGTCTAGAACTGAATGTTTAGGTTTTACTGGAGTCTGATATTTGTATAGGTTAAATCAGACAAGCACTGTAATAGCTAGTGTGTCGTAAAACTGAAAACTGGACGTCTTTCAGAAAACTGGAAATTGTCAAAATAAACAAACTGACTCAGATACACCAATATGAAAACTGAAGAAGATAAGTTCGCCGAGGGACACAGACTTAGTTGGCTTATATTGAAGAACTGAGGGTCACAGACTCATTTATAGAAGATTGAAGAACTGAGCTTCAAACTAAGTTATGAAGATTACAAGTCGAGACTGTAATGTTAGACTCCAGGCAAGATTGTGGTGACCTGAACTGACTTTATGGATCTTGTATGAAGACCCAAGAAATATAAGGATAATGAATTCTTGGAAGATAATTTGTTATGGTGTACTCTGATTAAGTCAATTATAATCAGATGAAAAACTGGAGTACTGATATTTGAAGGAGAGTAAAATCTCAGTTAATGCTCCAATTCAGTTAAGAAACTGACATTTGATAAACTCAGTATAAAACTGACAAGGAAACTCAGTTTTATATATCAGTCATCCGATAAACTGATAGTACAGTCAAACGTTATAAAGGAAGCAATTCTATTGGATGAAATACTGACGCAGCTGAACGGACAGAAAATATATCCGTTACAAAATAGATGTTGATACAATTCAAATTCAAGCACGATGAACATTGAACCACAAACAAGAATCAATTCATTGATTCTCAACACAACCTTGATTCTTTATCAAAGGTTTAGACTGTGAAGCAAACCGGGAAGGTTTTGTCAAGGGATGATTGTTGCAAGCGATCAGGCGATTGTGTTTGTGGTGGTAGTGGGTGAAGAGGCATACGTTACCCTTCAAGGACAAAGTGTTCAAGCAATTGAAGAGCAAGCATTCTACCTGTTTCTACAAACTGTTTTGATAGTGAAGCTAGGGATTAGCCAAGGACTATTGTTTAGGACTTTTTGTAACAGTTCACCTCAAGAAGTTCTAGTGGAATTTTCCTCCGCACCATAGCGGAAGAGAGGACGTACAGTATTACACCACCTGGAACCTCTATAATTCTTGCTCATTTACTTTATGCGTTTATTTGTTCACTTAGCATTTACTTACAACATTTGCTAGTTGATTGATACACACTTCACAGTTCACAAACTGACATTTATCAGAATTCAGTTTACCACGCTCAGCTTTCTCAAAAGAATAACAAGATCAAGATAAAGGCTAATTATATCTGCTGCCAGTTGACTCAGTTTTACTAAAGTCAGTTTAACTTAAATTCAGCTTAGTCAGCTTAACTCCACACAAGTTTTAACTAAACCATAATTTGTTTTAAATCCAGTTTAGGACAGTTTTTGGTGACAAGTTTATTCACCTCCCCTCTAAACTTGTGTTAGCCTTTCCAAGGGACCAACACGTGGAAATTCTAGAAAATTCAACCGCTTTATGCTTGCCAACAGCGGGAGCGGCTGCGGCTTGCTCGAATCCTTTTGGGGGCTGTTGTTAGGGCGATTGTGGAAACGTGCATTGGGAACGTGAAATTTTCTCTTCAGTTTGACCGAGCCCATGTAGAAATTCAACTTTAGCATTGTTGCTTGTCATACCATCCAACATACCGACCTGCACACAAAAAATATCAAGACATTTAAAAGAATCGTTAATCATGGTATTGACATAATCTTAAAGGCATTTTATTAAATGGAATGTCATTAATATTACCTCAGGCATAACTTTTGTTTCCATGGTGGGTCCACGTGGTGTACTATCCACACATTCCATCTCAACAAGCGAGGGATGGCTTCACCGTCAATACGCACACAAAAAGGTGGAATGCTTGTTTTCAAACATGGGAAAAGTTCATAAGCCCAGTAATCTAATGTAGACACCGACCCTTCAACCGGTGGCTTGTGCTGGTTTCGATCTTGCTTTTGTATACTGAAGCGCTTAACGATCCGCATGAGGTTTGCTATATTCTCATAAGTAATTCGCCACAAGTACTCCCTCCATGGAAACTCGTTTACAATATTCAAATATTCAAATATTCAACGAGGGAGAATATTTATTTCAGGATTCCAAGACTATCATTCCAACCTAATAGATATCCATAAAAAAATACACCAACACTAACCGGTATACAATCTCACCGGTATGAGCACCGTCTCGAACATGATGCTCAAATGCCCTCTCCAAGTGTTTTATGGTAATCGCTTGTTTTTGATATTTTTCCAAGTAACATCTGCGTCCAAAGCACATAGAAGTACCCGTACCCAAATTCAGATCAAGATGGCCAAACCGTAAGCCAGATATCATGGCGAACTCTCTCCTGCCAAATACGCATGTTGTCCCCGGGTTACCAAACCTAAAATGTAGCTCATCAGGCACGTTGGGGTATATCATGTTGAAGGCAAGATATCTGAAAATCACCCCACAGAACTTCGACTTTTCGTGTAATTCATTCGCCTCTATAAAATGCCTAAATATGGACTGTCTGAACCAGTCTTCAAAATCTACATCACCCACGCTCACTTTTTTTATATTTGTTACAACACTTGTCAACTTAGCGGATTCCCCTTTAAAATTCCACACTCCCTTGAATTGACGCAATGGATAATTATATACGCTCTGGGGGTGCCTACGAGCTGCAAATCACAGTATGAGAATGCATAAATATTACATCATATGTAACACATATAATTTATATATAGGGGTGTGTGTGTGTGTTGGTCCATTGGAAAGGCTAGCACAAGTTTAGAGGGGGGGGGGTGAATAAACTTGTCACCAAAAACTCTTTTCTAAAGCTGAAAAAGTCCCCCAGGAACAGATGCTCAGTTCAGTTTTGTTCCTGTCCCTTAACTTGTGTGGAGTTCAGCTAACTCAACTGAGTATAATTCAATACTAACTTATTCTTAGTTTAGTCAACTGGCAGCGGATAGAACAAGCCTTTAGATAACAAACAATTTGTTCACTAGGTTTTAACGTGAGAACCAGATAATTAAAGTTGTAATGAAGTAGATGAATGCATGAAATAAATAAACAAGAATTATAGAGGTTCCAGGTGGTGTAATTCTGTACGTCCTCTCTTCCCCTGTGATGCAGAGGAAAATTCCACTAGAACTTCTTTGAGATGGCCCGGTTACAAAAAGTTCTAAACTGACAGTCCTTGACTAATCCCTAGCTTCACTATCTAAACACTTGTAGAACAGGTAGGATTGCTGCTATTCAATTGTTTGAAACACTGGTCTTGAAGGGTAGAATTGCCTCTTCATCAGCTCATCACAAACACAGTCTTCCTGACTGCACTCAACTGTCCTTCACAACTTCTTGGTGTTTCACAGTCTAGACCTTTGATGAAATCAATGTTGAGACCTGAATCAATAACTATGATTCAATTGTGATTTGAGCTTTTCTTCTGAATAATTAAATTTTGCACGGCTCTGAATTTCTTCAAATGATAGATTCTTGATTGTGCTTGAATGTGCTTGGATACTTGAAGAAATTTCTTGATCTTGCAATTTAGTACTTAGCAGGAATTCTTTCAAAATTGACTTTCCCCCTTAATTAGATCTTTTAATTAAATCTGTTTTTTTAAATTCCTCCTGCTCTCTTTTCCTGTTGTTATAGAAGTGGTCTATTTATAGGGGTTTGTCTAACGTTCATCCTGCTTGAATCTTGTAACGGCTATATTTTGTGACCGTTCTACTGTGTCAGTGTTTCATCCAATAGAATTGCTTCCTTTTCAACGTTTGACTGTACAATCAGCTTGTTGGATAACTGACATATAAAACTGAGTTTCCTTATCAGTTTTCTACTGAGATTACCACTTGTCAGTTTCTTGACTGACTTGGAGCATTAACTGAGATTTTAAATATCAGTACTCCAATATTCATCTGATTATAATTGACTTAATTAGAGTACACCATAACTCATTATCTTCAAAGAATTCATTTTCCTAATGATTCTTAGGTCTTCATACAAGATCCATAAAGTCAGTTCAGGTCACCACAATCTTGCTTGAAGTCTAACTTTACAGTTTCGACGTAGTCTTCATAACTGAGTTTTGATCCCTCAGTTCTTCAATCTTCTATAACTGAGTCGTGACCCTCAGTTCTTCGATCTTCTCTATAAGCCAACTGAGTCTGTGTCCCTCAGCAAACTTACCTTCTTCAGTTTTCATGTTGGTGTGCTCTGTTTTTCAGTTTCTTATTGAATCTCAGTTTAACTAAATCTCAGTTTCTTATTTTCCCAGTTCACAACCTAGAACTATTACAGTGCTTGTCTGATTTAACCTATACAAATATCAGACTCTATAAAGTCCTATACATTAATCTCTAGACATCTTTTTGCTTTGTACTATAACAACTAATTATGACACTTCATCAACGGGCTTAGTAACAATAACTGATTAAGGGATGAATCATCATCAAAACATAAATTTTATTTCCAACAATTTCTCCCTTTTTGATGATGTCAATACCCGCCTTAAAAGCAATGCAAAAAGATAAAACAAAATACAATAAATGACAAGGTGAACAGAAAAACTGAGAATTTATTTGATAACTGAGTTACAATGCTGGGTAATAAAATACAACACAAATAAAAAGAACTAGAATATAGTTTCTTTTTACTTGACAGTTAAAGAAAATTGATTATCATAAGTTTCTGCAACCGTTTTCATAGCATCATTTGTAGCTGAGTTTTCAATCCCATGGATGCTTGCCCAAATGTTCCATGATTCAGATAAGTTGTGTTTCCTGAAGAATTTGCTTTTGAAGAGTACCGCGAAGGTGAAGACAATTGCCCTTAGTCTTTTATTGGTGGCTGTTCTTAGTAGATTTTGAACAAATTCAGATTCAGCCTTTTCAATTTTCTCTTATTCCTTATCAATAATACCATCTGCTTCCCATTTTTTGAGTTTATTGAAGTAGTGCATGAGCAACTTCTGCATATGTAGGAACGATTCTAGAGAATCTTCTCTTGATACTCATTCTCTTGCTGGTAAATCTTTGAATAGACTGAATAGGCGAGAATCCAAACCAACTCTTTTATCAGTGGGCTCTGAGTATTAAATAATTAACTCCATTTCTTCATCAGTAAACTCTCATCTAGCTTTCTTTAGCTCATTCAATTTACCATCAGCATTTGAAAAGAATTGTGGAATCTCAGTTGCATTGACTTTTAGGATGTCCAAAGTTTCCCCCTTATTGACATCATCTTTATGAATCAGACTTCTGATGTAAGCATCCATATTTTGTTGAGTTGATGCCAAAATGGTTTGAGCTACAACAGAGTCTTTCATTCCATTTTCAATTAATATCATTCTATCAACCAGATTATTGAGAATGCCTTCCCATCTGTCTTGATTTTCATCTCTTCTTACGTCATTCTCAGTGGTTGTCTTCCGAAGTTCAATCAAAGTGTTTTGGCAGTTTTCAGTGACAGTATCCATCTTCTTTTCAAGTTTGGTTCTTTCATCTTGACTAGCTTCTAAGGATTTTAGGACTTTTCCGAATAAGCTGTTGTCATCCTTTTGAATTCTGATTATCTCATTGTGATAATACTTAATGAGATCAACCTGAGTGGGAACATATTGTGAACTTCCAACTTGTTGTTCATTGACTTTGTTTGTCTCAATTCCAGTTGATTTAGCTTGCTTTGGTGGTGAGACAACAACTTGCTTTAATTTTTCCCTGTATTCTGCCGATTTTCTTCTTTCATCAGATTGTTTTCTAACTTCTTCCAAGTTTGATTGATCAATATTTCTTCCGGGTGATAACTGAACATTCAATTCTTCATCTGAATCTTCTCCACCCATCTTTGCCACTGTTCTCGCTATTTCTAGCAAATACTTGTCTGTGGGAGATTCATAACCTTCTTTTTCTTCTTGTCGTGCATCAGACACATTTTTAGAACTAGAACTTTCTCTGGATTCTTCAGAACTACTAGACTCATTATCAGTAGTCTGATCAGTTTCAGTTCTCTTTTCTTTTAAGAAGCCTAGAATCCATTTCTGCAGATTAGCATCATCCTGAGAATCATCATCATCATTATTCTTTCTGAAATTTCCACCAACTGTGGGTTCTTCCCAGTAGCTATTTCTTATCGGTGCATATCCACGATTGAGAAAATCTTGATATTGATTATCTCGATAGATTTGTAATTTTGTATAAATCAAATACCCATTTTTCAAGAGCTTCCATTTCTACTAGTCGATTCCTTTGATTTGCAATGGAACCGAATTTCAAGCTTGATATTTGCGCAATCGTTCATAATCGGTGGCATTAATTCTCCATGATCTCTAGATGATTGAGTGATGATCTTTCCGATTCTCTTGTGACTTTCGACTACTTTTCGGAATAACATTTTCGATTTGCATAGGGTCGATTCTTGCAACATCTTGATTTGCACAACATCGATTCTTGCAATGTCTTGATTTGCATAAGATCGGTTATGCGATTCTTCCTCGATAGTAATTGTAATTTTTGGCGATTCTTTTCCGAGACCCGAGATTGTCGGCTCGGGCCCACAACTTTTTCTTTTACAATTTCTTCAGTAGCTTGCTTTTCAGTAGGTTCAAGTTCCAATTTAATAACTAGAACTTCTTTCAATGTTGGTTCAATGAGTTCTTCTTCATTGACTTGCTCATCCAAGTTGATGATTCTTATTGATCTTGAGTCTGCTTCGGCTCCTTTTTCCACAGATTTAGAAGCTGAAAATCCTTTGGCTGATTCTTCAAATTCTAATCTGGAAAAAGATCTCTGGGGGGTAGATCTGGATTTTGAAAGTAACGACAGCATTTCCAACGTTGTTTTATCGATCAATCTTTCATCTCTCTCAGAATCTTCGTCAACATGTTCAACTCTCAGGGTCTGTTCCCCTTGAGTCTCAGCTTTCTTCTGTGATTGAGTTTCAACCGTCTGTTCCTTGTTGACAAATTCAGTTTCCTTTGTCATCACAATTTCTTGTGAAACTTGTTCCTGAATGGGTAACGCCCGATTCTTGGGGTTGAGGCGGACTCAACAATAATAGCTTGATTCTTTTCATGCGTGGCGATCCTTTGACAATCGTTGTTTCAGTTATTGGTGTAACAAGATCAGATTTATTTTTCTCTAAATCTTCCAATTGTTTTCTTCTCTTGCTTAATTCTTCAATCTGTTCCAATATTTCATCTCCAGTTGCAGGTTTCTTCGATTTCCTGCTTTTCTTCTTCTTAGGTTCATGTACTGAACGCTCAGCTTTTATTTTTCCGGATTTTCTTCCTTAACAACAATCTTCCCATCAGCAACTGATGTTTCTTTTCTCTTTGTGACTCCAAAATGGTCGAGTATTCTTTGGACTACTAATGCAAGAGTTTTCTTGTGATAGAAACGACCTTTCTTAACATCGGTCTTCTTCTTGGGTAAGTCAATTGATAGAGCCACTAATTGATCAAATAGATATCTTTGCCAATTGAATTTTTCTCCAAACCAAATCACATAAAGTAAATCCAACTTTGCTCCAGATAGATTGCTATAGTTTCCGGCATTTCCAATTATACAATTTGCCAAAAATTTTGAGAGAAAATTGAATTCTGGTTTGAGTAGACTTGTGCTCCCGGTTTGTAAGACTGCAGATTCTGCATCAATTGCTATATCTTTCCATAGTTTTTCCTTTTGTTCTTTGGTCAACTTGATGGCTGCTGTTCCTCCGGATTTGTCAAACCCAAAGATTTCTGCAATTAGATCTTCGGTGACCTTGATCTCCTTACCATTGACAGTAGTGGTATAGGTGTGTGTGTCTTCTCCTTCTATAGTTGTCCTTCAAATTTCATAGAAGTGTCCAATGCTTTCCAGACATACACTTTTCAGATCAACGTTGAAGGCAGCCTCCAATCCTTTAATCTGTTTAATTTTTGCTGCAATTGTTTTGGCTAAGGTCTGATCAGTATATTTTGCAACATACTGGTCAGGAGATGTGATCATTCCGGGTTCAACAAGAGTGAAAGTCATTGTTTTCTGGATCTGATTGAAAATTTGAAAATTTGATGATTGAAAAAGCAAATTCAAAATTCGAGTGTAAAGAATTATAAAAGAAAATTTTCTAGGTTATTTATAATTTGTAAAAAGGTAGTTATGAATTGGGTGGGACTCATAACGTCTTGTCATAAATGTTTTGAGATTGCGAAAAAGGTGGATTAGTGGAAAATATGAACGGTTTAGATTGAGAAGGACCACGTCTTTTCTTGACATCTATAGCTAGACTGTAGTGAATAGGGTAGATGAGGTGTATCTACAGCTGTATACATTCAGTCTTGTCCTAATACTGAATCCAAAAACTTAGTTGTGAACAAAACTCAGTTCTTCGGCCTCCAGTTACCGATATTTTCCTGCAAGACAAATTTAGACATTTTTGGTACCCATCTCTGTTTGGGTCCTACTTGGTTAGTTTTCGATGATACAATTTTATTTTCGACTTTGTACCTCTCTTGACATTTTGAGTGAGTAAAGTCAGTTTTTACATGCTTTTCTTGTTTTGTCCAGGCAGTTTTTGATTTGATCAGTTTGTGAAACTGACGTGAAGGTTCATTCCAATCTTCATAAGTGGGAAATAGTCTTCCTTTCCCTCTGAGTTTATCATTCCATGAATGATTTTTATTTTCGAATGGATAAGGCTTGAAGATTTTTCTTTATGATCTCTGATCAGTTCTGCCTTTTTCAGCCTTCTGATTCTTTCTGTAAAATCTGTTGGCTTGGTGTATTTTTCCAACTGATTTTTCAGTTCTAACAGTTTGTGCAAACGGCTATGCCGAGTAATTGTCAGTTCTAATAATTTTATCAGTTTTTTGAGTTCCTAACCGTTGTGCAGTCACAAATTTTAATGCAACTGAACATGGTCTGGACTTAGAATTATTCTGATTAAGAAATCCTAAACATGGTCTCCAAAAGGTTTTCAAGGTTTGAATTGAACACCGGGTATTGGATCAACTGATGATTCAGTGATGTTTATTACTTCTGTCAGTTCATCAGTTGGTCGAATTACCTTGATTTCATTATTAGTCTTGATTAAATTGATCTCAGCATTCAATCTCAAAATTTCAGTTTTCAATGACTTTTTCTCCTTTTTGACATCCTCATATTTCTATTGAATTACTTCTAATTCCTTATATGAGTATGTCCAACGATTTATTGAAATCTTTATTTTTCTGATTGTTCATGGCAGTGTGAGTGCTGGATGTAGATGCAATTACCTCCTGATTTTTTATGGATAGATTTTCTGTTGAGGAATTATCATCAATTAAAACTTGCTTCCCCTTTTCATTAGCATTTGCCTGTGCTGCTCCTAGCAGTATGATTTGCTCATCACTTTCACCTCCATAACTCATGGGTAGTACATCATCTTTGACCTTTGCAACGGATGGATCTTCAGCAATATATTCAGTCAATTTGTCTTCTACATAATCAGCAACTCGTAGCCATTCTTTTTCTGCTTCTTCTGAAAGATCACTTAGGGTTGGGAATCCTCTTGATTCATCTTTATATGCGTTAAATTCAATATCTTCATCATAACTGAAATGAGGTTCCAGATTTGTGTGAGAGCTTGTAGTACTGAAACTTTCAAATACTTGATCCTGAATATCATAAACAACATTTTGCAAGTAGTCAGTCAGGGGGTTATTCAGCCAGCTTTTAATTCTAGATGTATCCATTTAATTTCACAAAAGTATCTCTATGACTGATACAGTAAGGGGTCTTCAACAATTGGTTTGTAAGATATCGTTGAATCACTTCCAAATGGAAGAACTGCTCCGATACCAATTGTTGGTCCCTTGGAAAGGCTAACACAAGTTTAGATGGGGGGTGAATAAACTTGTCACCAAAAACACTTTTCTAAACCTGAAAGTCCCCCAGGAACTGATGCTCAGTTATGTTTTGTTCCTGTCCCTTAACTTGTGAGGAGTTCAGCTAACTCAACTAAGTATAAGTCAATACTGACTTATTCTTAGTTTAGTCAACTGGCAGCGGATAGAACTAGCCTTTAGATAACAAACAGTTTGTTGACTAGCTTTTAACGCGAGAACCAGATAATTAAAGTTGTAATGAAGTAAATGAATGAATGAAATGAATAAACAAGAATTATAGAGGTTCCAGGTGGTGTAATCATGTACGTCCTCTATTCCCCTGTGATGCAGAGGACAATTCCACTAGAACTTCTTTGAGATGGCCCGGTTACAAAATGTTCTAAACTGATAGTCCTTGACTAATCCCTAGCATCACTATCTAAACACTTGTAGAACAGGTAGGATTGCTTCTCTTCAATTGTTTGAAACACTGGTCCTTGAAGGGTAGAATTGCCTCTTCACCAGCTTATCACAAACACAGTCTTCCTGACTGCACTCAACTGTCCTTCACACCTTCTTGGTGTTTCACAGTTTAGACCTTTGATGAAATCAAAGTTGAGACTTTAATCAATAACTATGATTCAATTGTGATTTGAGCTTTTCTTATGAATAATTAAATTTTGCACGGCTCTAAATTTCTTCAAATGATTGATTCTTTATTGTGCTTCAATGTGCTTGGATACTTGAAGAAATTTCTTGATCTTGCAATTTAGTACTTAGCACGAATTCTTTCAAAATTGACTTTCCCCCGTAATTAGATCTTTTAATTAAATCTATTTTTTTAATTCCTCCTGCTCTCCTTTCCTGTTGTTATAGAAGTAGTCTATTTATAGGGGTTTGTCTAACGTTCATCCTACTTGAATCTTGTAACGGCTATATTTTGTGACCGTTCTGATGTGTCAGTGTTTCATCCAATAGAATTGCTTCCTTTACAACGTTCGACTGTACTATCAGCTTGTTGGATAACTGACATATAAAACTTAGTTTCCTTATCAGTTTTATACTGATATTATCACTTGTCAGTTTCTTGACTGACTTGGAGCATTAACTGAGATTTTAAATATCAGTACTCTAGTTTTTCATCTGATTATAATTGACTTAATCAGAGTACACTAAAACTCATTATCTTTTAAGAATTCATTTTCCTAATGATTCTTAGGTCTTCATACAAGATCCATAAAGTCAGTTCAGGTCACCACAATCTTGCCTGAACTCTAACTTTACAGTTTCGACGTAGTCTTCATAACTGAGTTTGATCCCTCAGTTCTTCAATCTTCTATAACTGAGTCTATGACCCTCACTTCTTCGATCTTCTAGATAAGCCAACTGAGTTTGTATCTCTCAGCGAACTTACCTTCTTCAGTTTCATGTTGGTGTGCTCTGTTTTTCAGTTTTTTATTGAATCTCAGTTTAACTAAATCTCAGTTTCTTATTTTCCTAGTTCACAACCTAGAACTATTACAGTGCTTGTATGATTTATCCTATACAAATATCAGACTCTATAAAGTCATATACATTAATCTCTAGACATCTTTTTGCTTTGCACTATAACAACTAGTTATGACACTTCATCAATCGGGTTAGTAACAATAACTGATTAAACGATGAATCATCATCAAAACATAAATTTTATTTCCAACAGTGTGTGTGCATATATATTGTATGTGTGTGTGCATATAGATTTGAAATCAAACTATGTATATAAATATAATATAAAAGTTGTCATGTATGTATATGTACGTATACATATGTCATATATATATATATGACATATGTATACATACATATATATACATGATAACTTTTACGTATATTTATAAAAAGTCCTAATCAACACATATATGTGTGTAAGATTTTTTCTGTGCAGCTCCTACAAGGCTACACCGTATATTTATATATATATGCATGTATTTGGAAATACATATAAGTATATATATATATATATATATATATATAGGTTCATAAACGTAAAAGTCGTGTCGTGTCGTGTCTATTTTAATATAACTTTTTACAATTTGAGGTTTTGTTTGTTTGGTTATTTGTGTGATTTAGTTACATTGTTGTTTGTTAATAGTTTAAGGTAACATACATATAAATATAATTACAACGTTGGATATCCGTTTATAATAACATTAATTGCGTACAGTCAATTATTTCTAAGTAACGGTGAGGTTTTGAATGTTAAGTTTTGTGTCATTTAGTTGCATTGTTCATTAGTAATAAATGGGAGGAGTGATGGAGATGTCGTATGATTCCGGCGAAACAACACTAAAATACATAATCTACAGGATGCCTCACTTCCGACTGAGGCTTTACCAAGCTGCTGAGTGGAGAGATGAATAAGAGAACCTACAAATCCTCTACAAAGCTATCCTATAGGACCTCATTTCCTGCAGGCATGAGGAAGACCATAACTGGTGAGAAGGAGGGAGTGGAATCGAAAACAACCTTGACCTACAAGAACCTCGCTTTCGGGTGGAGACTTTCACCGTAAGGAAGAACGGAATTCGTCGATGTTATTGACGTTGTTCGTTCTTATTTATGTTATATTTTATGAATTATTCATCCTCGTCCTTTTCGTTAGGTTACATTGTCAGTGATATTGAGGATATGAATATACTAAGGCAATTAGATTACATTATAAAAAAGACCAAGGCAATTATATTATACATGGCTATTAAATATTACATTCCAAATTAGACTAAGTCAAATTATGTGCACACCATTCTTATAACAAGGCTATTAAATTATTACACATACAAACTATGTATATTGAATTATATTAAACACTAAAAAATTTAAATAATAAACGTAATGACAATATTATTGGTGTTAAAACAACATTTAACGCCACTAACAACGAATATTGGCGTAAAAGCATCCAAATATTGGCATAAAATCATCATTCAGAGCGTATTCTTCAGCTTCTTCAGGAAATTCCAAAACACCCCCTAAACCCTAAACAATCTACCCCACCTTTTGCAAAATCTTGCTAAACAACAACAAATATTCTTACTATACATGCGTTTTGACCTCAAAGTAAACAAAAATAGTTACAAATTGCGCAACAAAAATCAAACAATCAAATAATCTAAGATTTAGCTTCTTATGCGAAAAAAAATGAAAGATAGACATTAATATTAACCTCAGGAGCTATCTGCTGTTGTGCAATTTGTTCAAAAGGAGCCTCATAATCCATTGCGAAATTAGGGATTTTTTGTGGAATTTTTGGGGAATTTGAAGCAAAATCATAATTTGGGGGAGAAGAAGAGTTTTCGACAATAATAGCATTGTTTAAACCGTTATTGGCGTAACGAGGCTTATTTAACGACAATAATATTGTCGTTACATACTTAACGACAATAGTATTGGCGTTAAATAAGCCTCGTTTCACCAATAATGTTCTATTGTTAAATGGGTGGTTTAACAACAATATTATTGTCGTTTGAGAGCTCTTAACGACAATAATAGCATTGTTTAAACCGTTATTGGCATAACGAGGCTTATTTAACGACAATAATATTGTCGTTACATATTTAACGACAATAGTATTGGTGTTAAATAAGCCTCGTTTCGCCAATAATGTTCTATTGTCTAAATGGGTGGTTTAACGACAATATTATTGTCGTTTGAGAGCTCTTAACGACAATAATATTGTCGTTACACCTAAAAACGCATTTGGCAAAAAGCCAAACTTTCTTTATAAATAGGGGGTCCGACAACACCTGATTTTCCAATTTCCCCATGTGGATAATGTTTTGGTTATATGACGTCCTTTTAGTTGTTTACCACTAAAGCTGATTCAACTTATTCTCTCCGCCCGTGGCTAAAAGAAGAAGGATTCTTTAGAGTTTAGATATGTGACGCCCGTCTCGGATACCGAGTTCTTATCCGGAAATAACGCCCGTCATTCATATATTAACTTTTTAAATCGTCAAAAATAATATATTCATAAGCCTCGTAACAATCAATCAGAGTAAATGCGGATTGAGTTAAAACTAAAAGATAACTCAGAAAATAATGTCAAACGACAAACAATGGATCACCAAGTCGCAAAATCTACGTCTAAGAAAACTGACTGACAAAACAACGAAATAAATATTGTTCTGACTTATTACATCCCAAATGAAACTGAAAAGATACTAAAGTCAATCTCTCAAAACTGATTAATAAATTGCATAAAATAAATGTCCAAGTCATCGCAACTTTAGAGCTCAACCGTCAGCTCCGTCAACTCCATCGTCACAACTAAAATCATCATCATCCTGACAACAACCTTCTCGGGGTGGGGACAATAAAGAGAGAAGGGGTAAGTATTTACGTACTTAGTAAAGGGTAGAAGAAACGGATACACAATATATGTAAATAAATAAATAAATATATATATATGTATATATATATATAACCGGGGCCGTCCCTGGCATTTTTTGGGCTTAAAGCCAAGTCTCTGAATTGGGCCTTTTAGTTGAAGTTTTTTTTTTTTTTTTTTTAAAAACTTTCTTATTGCGTTTTTACATCCGTAAATTACTATAAGAAAATTACGTCCACTAAAGAACTTAGGGCTTGTGTTGTTGTGTAGGGAAAGATTGATACTTGATATTATTCATAACATGATGATTGAGATTAGAATTTATGAATTGTGGAAAATAGAAAGAAGGAAAGAGAAAAAGAAAACAAAACAGCGGCTGAGAGTGAAGAAGAGGTAGGGGCGTACTTAGGAGGGAAGTGAAGTTATTACTTAGTTTGTTTGTTTTATTTATCTTTCTGTGCTTTTTTTATTATATAGATCTATAATAATATAAAATGATATATTCTTTTTAATTTTTATAGTTTTCCAAACAAAAAATTAATAAAACTTGTTTGTATGTCTAATTTTTGTTGGGCCAAATAAATTTTTTTATTGGGACCTTTATCGATTGAGTAAAATAAATAAATTGGGCCTTTATCAAGAAAAAAATTAACATTTTATATTAAGTTGGATCGGATTGAATTGACAAGGAAATATTTTTTTCGATTAGCGAAACGTGTACCGTTGGGCTTAAGACAGCCGTCTCTCCGGCTTCACATGAGGGCTGGCCCTGTATATAACATACATCAAAATAATGTCTACAATCGCTATCACATAGGTTGTAATTGAGATCACACTCTCCCTTTACTAGATCACATAGTACTTCTTTGCACACATACATTTGTTACATCAAAACCAAAGGACACTACGCATGGTGAAAATGCACCACAACATTGTTTGCACTGCTCTAGGGGCATGGACTCGTGTTCCATGTGGGAGTTACATGTTGTCCCGTAGGAGTAGTAAGCGTCCCATGCTTCGCTATCAAAAATGTGCCTCACCAATGATATTGACGTTTTAGCTTTTAGACATCCACATATGTATTTACGAGTTTAGATCTAACTACCTGATTCATTCACATAAAGGCTTCCTAAGGACTTCTAGTCCTAGACGTCTAATTACTCTACCAAGCACGTTGTAAAGAGATCATTGACTACTAAGTCAATGTCCCACAAGGCCTAAACAACGCCTTCCGGTGCTCCACCTTCTCCCCGCAGAGGGTCTCTATTGTGGTGCTGAGCCAAGGCTACATGAAGTCATAGTTAGACATTGCAAATTAACATATAACGTTCTAAAAGAACATACAAGTCACATCGTATCGTGAATTACACTTAAACACAAAATTAATATAATACACTTTTACCGTACGTAATATATCACAATTTTACTATAACCATAGTACTTATTGTTTATAACCTTTAGTATAAAAATTAAATAAAATTACCTACAGTACATAATAATATCTATTAAATCAATCATATTAATAATCCATTTTATTTCCTGCAAATAGATTACATATATAACTATTTTATTTCTTTTTTTTCCCACCTGGAGTTGCCTGCAAATAGACTCTACATATATTGCATTCCTCTTATTTTTATATATATAATTTTTTTTAATTTTTTGGTTAAATGTAAATATATTAAACCAAGGTATGCAAAATACAAGAAATTACATCCAAATCAAAGGAGAGAGCTAGTCTAAAGCCTACAAAGTGTTGAGAGGAGGTTAGATTTGTTGATTCCAAGGTGCATAAGACCCCTGAGGTTATATGCATCAAGAAACAACAGCCACTAAACACCTAACAACACACAAAAACTGCAAAAAGGAGTCATGTGAGAGCACAACTCACAGAGCCTATCCCAAGGTGTGTAGAGAAACAAAATAATCTCATACAACCACCAGCAAGCACCAAAAGAAAGCACAAAAGAAGTACCAAAACCTACCAATGTACAAAACCCTAACATCATGGGGTAAAAGTGTACATAGGGAAGGCAGACTGCATTATATAGAAAAGATGAGTTTTAATACAATGCATTACATTAGCAGTCTTCATGAGAATACCCTCAAATCTTTTCTTGTTTCTCATGTGCCAAATCCAGTACACCACCACAGAAACAGAAGCAGCTCTGGCAACATTCGCATAAGAAGTACCCCTACACTTTCTATGAATCCATCTAACTGCCCCAAGCACAGTCTCCAACCTCCTCTTTAATCCAAGCCACTGACTGATCTTTCCCCAAACCATATAAGAAATAGGACATTGGAAAAATAGATGTGAAGCAGATTCATTAACCAAACCACACAAGGCACAAGTCTTATCTTCAAAATGAAGCCTGTCAGAGGTAAGTAGACGCTTCTTCATTGTGACCAGAGCAAAAAACGATTGCTTGGGGTGGCCCTAGATTCCAAACACCCTGCACCACCAAACAAGAGGACCATGCACTCTAAAGAAATCATAAGCCTTTCTAGGCAAAGCTTAGAAACTGTAAGACCATGATCAAGCGGTGCCACAAAAGCGAAGAGTGAGATCCAAAGACTAAGTAAGATCCTATCCTTGATTTTGAATAAAGCCTTGATGAGAGCAGAATCCCCAGGCTTGTATCTATAATCCCAAAGGTCTACATCTTTCAAATAATCTTCACTGATCCATTTCACCCAAAGACAGTCTTTCTTGCATTGAAAGTTCCAATGAATACTACAAATAAGGGCAATATTCCAAGCATTCAACTGAAAAACCCCAAGGACACCCTCAGTCTTAGGCAAACAAACCTCCTCCCAACCCACCAAAGATTTTCTGTTTGAGTCACAAGAACCCCCCCACAGAAACCTCCTACACATCTGATCCATTTTCATCTTAACACTTCCAATAATAGGGTAAATCCCCAACCAGAAACAGTAAACACCTTGAATAACTGCAAGAATAAGTTGCAGTCTTCCAGCATAAGAAAGAGTATGGCCTTTCCAGTCACAAAAGTAGTTCCTTAAAGTAGTAAACAGAGGATCATAATGGACCACATTCAATCTCACAGCACATAAAGGAATGCCAAGATACCTAATAGGAAGGGCCCCAGCCTTTAAACTAGTAATATTCTTCAGAGCATCAATACCATCATCATCCAAACTTGCACATAACAGTTCAGATTTAAGTAAATTAGCAACCAGACCAGAAGTCTCACCAAAAGTAGCTAAACAATTCATCAAAAGAGTGACAGAGAGGGGATCCCCTCTAGCAAACAACATTAAGTCATCAACAAAAGCCAAGTGATTGATCTGCAGATTATGGCAACCAGCATGGAATTTCAAATCAGCATTTTGTCCTAGTATTCTCAACATTCTGGAGAAATACTCCATACCAATAAGGAAAGGAGACAAAGGATCCCCTTGTCTCAAACCTCTTTTCCTAGGAAAGAACCATTTCATCTCACCATTAATAGACAGGGAGAAAGAAGTAGTGGAAACACACAGCATGATCCAGAGAACAAACCTGTCTGGAAAGCCAAAACCTCTCAAAACAGACTCCAAAAAAGACCAATTAACAGAATCAAAAGCTTTTTTGATATCAACTTTTTTCATACACCTAGGGGTACCCCTCTTGACACCATAATGTCTAATCAACTCCTGACAGAGGAAAATGTTATCAGTCATAGCTCTGCTATCCACAAAACCAGTCTGTGCTTCATCAATAAGACCAGGAAGACAAGCTGAAAGCCTAGTGGCCAAGATCTTAGAAATCACTTTCTATGTAACATTACAGCAAGATATGGGCCTATAATCACCAACCTTAGTAGCATGAGAAGACTTAGGAATTAAAGCAATTATCGTGATGATTGATCTCGCTTCAACAAAGCATTATTGTGAAAAATTCCAACACACGACCTTAGTGAAATCTGCACCAACTATATCCCAAGATTTTTTAAAAAAACCAGCAGAATATCCATCAGGACCAGGAGACTTATCATCAGAGAAAGAGAACAAGGCTTCTGTTAAGGGTGAAAATCTATGAATTATAATGATAAATTTTACGATGTTTTTCCCTCTATATTGTATAATTTGCATAATAATTGGTCTTTATATTAAAATATTGAGCAAACGATATTTTTGACGGCTTAATCGCAATATCGATATATTTATGTGATTTCATGGTTAAAATATGATTATTTGAATATTATTACGATTTGCGATGTTTTCCATGTGTTATAGGTATGTTTATTGTACTCAAATGATGATCAAAAGAGATAAATTTTGAGCTATAAAGATTTAAGGAAGAGATAATGATCGAGTGGAGAGAAGAAAAGAGATAAACATGCAAAAATCGCATTCAAGTCATGTTGAACGAACGTCCATGCTCCGCCCGCACCAAACGAAGGCGTCGAAGTCTCGAACGAGCGCCCAAGGTGCTAAGAGTGATTCGAGAGAGTTTGAACTCGAGGCCAAACGAGCGCCTCGAGGAGAGTTCGAGAGCGAACGAAAGCGCCCACGTAACTAACGCTCGTCCCGCCCGCCGACTCAAAGAACCGACTTAATCCTCTATAAATACCTGCCTATTTCTGCACACAAGAACAACAATCCGACATTATTCGAACCCTAAAAACCTAGGGGCAGCTGTGCTGCGTTTTTACTTAGTTTTTACTCAAATTTTATGCTTTTAAATCTCTAGATTAGATCTTTCAATTTATGTATTTTATTCAAGCAATTCAAGCCTTCAAGAAGATGCTAAGAGGCTAAACCTCTTTGAACAAGCGTTGTGAAGCCGTCCAACTCAACAGTTGATTTCTGGTTCATGATTATTTTGTGAGTTCTACTTCAAGCTCGTTTCTTTTATCATGTTTTGTATGTTTTATTGAATGTTTAATCGAAAGATGCTTGCTTTGATGATTGTTTATATGATGAGAGTCGTGTCAACCTTAGATCACCGTGATAAAAGATTGGATCTTTGATCTAAATAAAACGAAAGTTATTAGATTGATTTTCTAGATTAGAAATCGAAAGATTTCACGCCTAGGTTAGAAAGACGTAATCTTTAACATCGAAAGATAAAAGATTAGAAAACGAACTTTTCTACGAGAGTAGGAGTTTATGCCTTCGATTAGGTGAATCACAACTTGAGTAGAGATCACGTAAGTAATCCGAATTAGAATTGAATGTTGATAGGATAGGTGGATCAATTGCTTGTTCGATTCGTTATAACTTGATTTAATCCCTTGAATTTGAATTGTTTAGCTTAGTTAGATTTATTGCATAATTAGGTTTAGATTTAGTTTATTTAATTGGTTCGCAACCTGCTTTTTTCCCGGCTTTAGAACTTGTTCTTCCGTCCACACTTTACATTCTTCTTAGTTTACTTTACTGTTTCTTTTAGTTTAATAATCGTGACATAGTTAGATAAATAAAACTAGGAATCACAAATGTCGATTCCTCGAGATCGACCCGGTATAATCACTTTACTACGATCCCTACACTTGGGGTATACCGGGTTATAAATTTTATTACTTGTTGTTTTCCTTAGATAAAACCCGAGACAAGTTTTTGGCGCCGTTGCCGGGGAACCGGACGGTTGCCTAGTTTTTGTTTTTCGTTTTTCTGTTTTCTGTGTTTTAATCCCTGTTTAGTTTTTAGTTAGTTTTTTTTTTAGGTTTTAAGGTTCGGATTAGTAGGGTTTTAGAGTTGGGTTTAAGTTTTTCAACTTTTCTGTTCTTTTCTTGTTCGTCCAAGCATCTCTGCGAGCGCCCAAACTCTGAACAACGCCCGTCCGCTAAAAAATTTTCAAACTGCAGACCAAATTTTCATCTTAGACGAAAGCGCCCATAGATTCTCGGGCGTCCGCCTAAGATTTTTGAAGACTGCAGGCAGCGTTTGGACCTCCAAACGCCCGCCCAGCCCCAATGCAGGTGGACGCCTCCCGTCCAAATATTTGGACGCCCGTCGACCCTTCTTTTCTCAAATAATCTTGTTTTTAACTTTCTTTTAGGTTTTTAATTTCGTAGTTTTTAGGTTTTGTTCAATTGAGTTGGGTTTGATTTATATGCAAACTCGAAGTCGAAGGGCCATTACTCTTTTCACCTAACCTCGAGCGGACCATAGTCCGACCCAATAGGCGGAAACCGTTTTACCAATCCTTCGGACGAAGGAAGTCCAGCCGATCAAGAAATTGAATGGAAGTTGATAGAAGAGATCGAAGAAATAGTAATAATGGCGGCAGAGGATCGACGACGTTGGTCGACTACGCCATGCCAGTGCGATCCACCATCAACCCGGCTATAGTCTTGCCCGCCATTACGACTCACACATTCGAACTCAAGCCCGACTCATCCGGATGATGCAAAGATGCATCAATTTTTCATGGCTACCAATCGAAAATCCGCATACCCACTTACATGCGTTTTGAGAGATACGCGGTACCACCCGCATCCAAGGAGTGAGTGAGGATGCGATCAAGCTTAAATCTGTTTCCTTTCTCTCTCGAAAGGAGAGGCTGGAGTGGTATCACTCTCACCCTTCGTAATCCATCACTACTGGGTCGGACTTGAAAAAGAATTTCTAAGTCAATATTTTCCTCCTTCAAAGACAAAACCCGATTGTCTCGAATGAGATCTTTACCTTCTACCAGAAGGAGAATGAATCATTCTTCGAATGTTGGAAGAGGTTCAAATCTCTTTTAAGAAAATGTCCCCACCATGGCTTGCCTAAGGAAAGGCAAGTAAACACTTTCTTCAGTGGACTGACCGAGCTTACTAAAGGCATGGTCAACAGCTCTTCTGGTGGGGCTTTCCTCAAAAAGACACCTGATGAAGGATGGGCCTCGCTTTGAAGACATTGCCAAATACAACTATGCCCCATCCTATCAGGCCATCCAAGCGCCTCCTCCTCCCAAGGTGGAGGAAGTCAATGTTCAAAGTCTGATAGCCATGCTGCAAAAGCAGATGGCAAGTCCTCAAGTTTCAAACCCGATTAATCAGACTCCTCCGTTTCCGCAGAACCCTCGGTCTCCTATTGACAAAAAATTGTCGTCGACCGCCACATGTTTGGCCAATGTCAATTTCAGTCCCCTCTCGCTCATCAAGTCAATGTTGTTCATAACAATGGATGAGAATAACCCAATCACATGGCAAGTATGTGATGATCCGGGCACACTGCCGTCGGCGTCCCATGATTGGGCAGAGTGCTGAAATTAATGCTTTCTCTGGCCAGTCCAATCAGAGATTTAATAATCAATACTCTGGCCAGAGTAATTTTCAAAACCAGGGTTTTCATCAGAATCCAAATTTTAACCCCAATTCGAATTTTCAAAATCAGAGCTTTAATCGAAACCCTGGGTTCAATCAGAACCAGAATTCCAATTTTTCGAATCCACAGCAAAGGTTCAATCAGAATTGGCCCGCCAATTCTAATCCTCAGTTTCAAACTCGGCCTAGCCAGCCATCTCCCCAGAACTTCCAAAACTCTCAAGGCCCCTCCCACTCAAATGATATAAAAGCCGAATGGAATTCATTTCGGGAGGAGCAAAGCAGACGATGAAAATTCTTGAGAGGCAAATCGGCAATTGGTCGAGCGATTAGCTTCCAGACCGTCAGTAATTTGCCACTTTTACGGAAAAGAATCCAAAAGGCGGTCAGGTTGCTCAGCCGATATAAGCAACAACCAATGCACCGACCTCGTGCCAACAATGCAATACGGTAAAGAGGAGGCCCGGTCGCGATGAATTTAAAAGTGGCACTCGGTGAGTGGTCCCCTGGCTTCCAGTGGAAACCACTAGCCCCTCTCGCCAATTATGGTGCGGGAGGGAAGTTGAGCACCCATTATCCCTCGTCCCGAAGAGCATACTCGGGTGGGTGATCCCCGAGAAATGAAAGAGTTGAAACACCTCGTGCATTTGAACCCCCGAGAAAAGAAGATTCGGTTGAGAGTCGTGGCTGATCCACGACCAATAAGACGTCTGAAAAAGTGGTGAGGTGGAAAGATCTGGAATACAAGGCCATAAGTGCATCCTCAAAGAAAGTATTTTCTGAGAGTGACCTTAAAAGCTTCCATTTCCACCTAGAAAAGCAACATTCCCTTGCATGAAGATAAGAAGTACGGAAAGGTCTTTGAATTTCTTTGAAAAATACTCAGGTTAATCTTCCACTCTCAGAAGTTTTGGTTGAAATGCCTAAGTATACCAAGTTTATCACTGAGTTTCATGTACATACCCTTAGACTTTTGAGACACAAATGAAGACTCAGCAGCCTCTAAACTATGACAGATCTTCTTCTGCTCCAGGATTTGGGAGGCCAAAGCATCATTAGGCCCCAAATTATTCAGTGATTGTAACTCACCAAGCAACCTAGTAGCATTCTCAGTCCTAACAGAGATATGAGCATAGTGCTTCCTATTCAAAATCTTCGAAGGGTGCTTTAGCCTTTTAAGTCTTTTGCAAAGCTGATACATAGCTGTTCCAGAAACTCCTTCACTCCAACTCTGAGCAAGAATATCAGTATAATTTTCATGTTGCATCCACATATTAAAAAACTTGAAGGGCCTTATTCCAGATCCAGAATCAGTAGATAAAGCAATTCTACAAGGGGGGTGATCAGAATGGAGGCCAGGAGGCTCAAAAAAAAGCAAGAGCATTCAAGTTCCAATCATACCAAGATGCATTAACCAAAACCCTATCAATCCTAGTGAAAACACCAGAAGCATACCAAGTAAAAAACTCCCCAGCTGAATTTAGATCAGAAAGGTTAGCATCAAGACAACAGTCAACACCATCCCGCAATTCATAATATGAGGGAATAATCCCATTCAATTTTTCCTCCACAGAAAGAACATCATTAAAATCTCCAAGAACCATCCAAGGAAGAGAAGAACTGACACTTAAGTCCCTTATACTGTCCCACATGGACCTTCTATCCCCTACTGTATGCAAGCCATACACAAAAGTAGTCAGAAAGTAGTCCCTAGAGACCAATAGCCTAACCTTGCAATGGATCCACTGAATATCAACCTCCAGAACCTCCACATCAAGAAAAGCAGGATCCCAGATAACCAGCATCCTTTTACTAGTATGTAAATCAAAATTATTAACTGAGTTCCAAAAACCTAACTTTCTTCTGCATGAAGCTATCATAACTATTTTGAGACAATTTAGTCTCAAGGATTCCAAATAAGGCAATCTTATGTTGCCTCGAGAAATTTGACAACGATGAGATCTGTTTAAGGACCTTATTGAACCTCTAACATTCCAAAACCCTATAATTTTTTCTCTACCAAGAGGTGATTTACCTCTTGAGACAGCATCATTTGCAATTTGTACATTACCAGAAACACCAGATGTGTTATTCCTCTTATTCTTCTTTTTCTTCTTTGATTTCCTGGAACTAGAAGCCACAGCAACTCCTTTATCCACAATATCTCCTTTATCCACCAAAACATCATCCTCAGCATCACTTGCCCAAGAGCTACATTTATCAGGATCCAAAACTTCAAAGTTATTAGCCACAGGTGTGGAAACCAGAAAATTCTCCACAATGGCATGTGTACTAACCACATTCTTACCTTTATCAATGACAGTGGCCTTCACATTGTATGTTGCAGCAGCACCACCAGGTTGGAGAACAGTGTCAGTGGCAGGAATCTTATCCTGTGCACTATCTGCATCTAAGATTATCACTTTTTTTTCTTTTTTGAGGCATTGCATTTAGTAGCACCAGATTGCTTAGATTTAGCAACATATAAAGTTGGAACATCAATCTTAGCATCATCACAGCTAGCATCATTGTGCCCTAGTCTATTACACTTGGAGCAAAACTTAGGCATTTCTTCATACAAAACAGGTTGCAGGAGGACCTTCCCATCATGTAAGGTAATAGGAATGACAGAGGGCAAGTCAGACTTGAGATCAACATCCACCAAGCATCTGGAAAAACTTAACACTTTCCTAGAAGCTGTGACCTTGTCAGTGTACTGAGGACATCCCACAAAGGAACAGATCTTACTCAATGCCCTACCCTTCCAAAGCCTTAATGGAAGATTTGGGAGTTGGATCCATACTAGTACCACAGAGCTAGTTTCCTTACTGAAATTAAACATCACTGGCATCTTCTTCAAGATCATATGCTTTCCATAAGCATAAAAGGGTCCAGCATGCAAAACATCACAAAGATCAGACTCATGCTCAAACAAAAACACTATCCAGCCAGAATTGTGATAGTTAAACCTGCACTTCCTAGGCCAGGCATTAACAATTTTCTGAACAGCATCTCTACCAGGAAATTTGCCTGGAAAGATGCCAATAAGACTTAGTTTCTCCAAACTATCATCATTCTCATCTTCCTCCTCTAAAATCACAGTTTCTTCAGTAATAACATGGTCAGTTAAAGTAACAACTTCATCAGATTGCTCCCTATTATTCTTCACCAGTTGAACCCAAGAGGCAACCTCATCAACAGCCTTAGCCACATTAGGCCCCAGAAAATCAGCAGATTGAGCATTCAAAATGACTGGAGCAAGAACCTCACCAGTAGGAATAGAAGAAGCATTCCCACTAGTGACATTAGTAGAGACAAGATCCACCCCTAAATGAGTCCCCTTCTCTACTACACCACTTTGTCCTAAAGTATCAACTACACCATCAGAAACAGGCCCTACCCCTGAAGAACCAAGTTCAACAGTTGCAGGAACTAGTCCAGCAGGTACAGTGACACTCTCACTCACCTTATCCAACACAAGGCCTACCTTTAAACTATTAACTAGAACAGTATCCGATTGAACATGATAAGCCAATTTTTCAACTTCAAGTAATTCTGAAAGAGAGAAAGAGCTTGCCATTTCAGAATCTGTCATAATGACCTTCTTTTTAGCATTGTTGACAGCCGGAGTAACAAGTTTCCTAGATTTCAACTTCATTGCTTCAAACACTGAAGGATTATCACACTTCAGAGCAGACTCCTCCACCACTGCAGGGGCCACATCAAGCAACGGGTTCCTTTCCTTGGTGCATCCATCTTCATATTGAGCTGCAGGCATTTCTACAAGTGGAGTAGAAGCAGCTGCAACCTGCACTTCAACTGTACTTTCTTGTTCAAGAGCAACTGGAACATGAACAGTACCTTCTCCATCAGACTTCTTTATTTTGCGAGTCATAGATCAAATTTGGAGCTGTAAAAACTGTATGTAGTAGATCATGAGGGAAACAAACTAAACGAGCAAAAAACAAGAACAAAAACACAGAAATGGAAGGGATTTGGCAAGCTCAATCAAAGAGAAGAAGAAGCTAGCTGAGAGAAAACATCTCTCTAAAATCCGCAATATGTACTATTCTGTAGGCTCAATTTATTATTATATTTTCTTTTTCCTACGGCACCTGTAGCCTCATGCATTAACATAGAACAAAGTCCTATTTTCTTTCTTCTCCCTTTCGTCAATTTCACAGGCAACACTAACATAAAAATAAAATAAATAAACATAATCATAACAAATAAAATAGCAACAATCCGTTTAAAAACACCCCCTTACCTTTGCGATATCCAAAAGTGAAATTGAAAGCAAAACGAAAGGTAAAAAGCTTCAATCCTCGATTATAACCACTTCTACAAATGTCCTACGATAATTAGGCATTACACTACGATTAGGAAACTCTCTAATCCACCAAAACTCAGTTAATCTCAAGAACGAAAGCGAACTAGATTTTAGGGTTAGAACGAATGTTTACCGTATTGAAAACGAAAACCGTGGGAACGATCGTCTTTTCCCAGTGATCAATTTCTTCTACGTTGTCTTCACAAATAATAAATCATTTAGCCTCACGATTTAAGACTCCCTTCCTGCTTATGGCTCTTTTCTTTCGTCGCCTCTCTACTAATTCGTATTTAAAGAAATAATGGGATTATTTTCCTTAATTACTTACTTAATTAAAATCCTCTTTAATTAACTAATCCATTTTAATTAATAATTTCTTTATAAATAATTAATTAGGTTAAACATAAAATAGGAAATAAATAAATTAAATTCCTATTTACGCTTTTACCCTTCTTGAAATTTCGGGGTGTTACATCCCTCTCCACTTAAAACAAGTTTCGTCCCCGAAACTGAACATGCTTGGGAGGTGCTTGAACTCTGGAACCCCACACACCGCCGCGTCTTCTAACGCTCATGTCGCATCCGTCGGTGTGTGACTGCTCAACTGAACCAAGACTAGTTGTACGTCTTCCTATTGACTTCCTTCATCTTCCGTTCTAAGGTGCATCTGATTCTTCTACGTAGATCAAGATCTCTTCAACCATCTCAAGGTCAAAGCTTCATTCATTTAGGTTTAGAAGAATCTTTGTACTTCATTGATCCTTGATTTGTGTGAGATCAGTGTACACCATATTTAAGCATTAAGTTTTATTACTTGGAATGTAACTTAGACTTATCCAAGGTCATCACAGACTTCCTTGGTTATAAGTCAGACCATAATGTCTTCATGCTTCTCTGTTGGTACTTGACTGGCTTCACTCTGCCGAATATATATATGTTCTTACTTAGCCGTCCTACCAACTAGTACAATACTTGTCTGACTCAACTTATACAACATGCCAGACTTTAAGTAAAGACTTATATAGAGAATTCTAACTTATTCCAGGCTTTCTATAACAGCTAGTATGGCCATCATCAAAATATAATAAAATGTTCCTAACAATTTCCCCCTTTTTGATGATACCAAAACCCTCATAAGCATGAACATAAGTATACCAAAAATTTTCATAACAAACATTGGAATAAAACTCAACAATTTTATTCATCCATTCAAGGGAATTAGGATATTGCATCACAATAATTCAAAGGCATTTAGATCAGTAAATAAATCAGTATAGAAAGGGCTACTCCTTCTTTTCTTCAAACCTGATGCCTTCGCCATTGATGCCCTTGCCCTTATCTGTTGGGCTTGCCTTCTTTCCACTGGAACTCTCAGGCTTTGAGCTTCCTTCCCTCTTTTTGGCAGCACCAAAATGTGCTTCAAGAATTGCATTTGCTTCTTCAGACTCAGGGAGAGGACCATACATTTTCTCCAGAATTTTGTTGTTGGCCTCAGTGACATTTATCAGGGTTTCGAGTTGCTGGCCAGAATATTCCATAACCTCATCCAGATGGTGAAGTTGATGAGTGTGAGCATTTACCGTATCCACTAATGGTTTGAGACTGTTATCAATCTTGTTAGCAGGAAACTCAAGATTGGTCTGGACATGGTATGGGATGAGATGTTGCATGTTGCAAAACAAGTTGCCCTATTTCTCCATGAACTCATCTTGAACCTTATGTGACTGATGAGGGCTTCAATTTTGTGGTTTAAGGAGGTTGCATCACTCCTTAAGGCAGCTTTCATGTTTTGCATGCTGTGATACTACTTTTCTAAGTCTACAATCAAGGGTTGAATATCCAGATTGAAAAGTCTTTCTGGATCAATTTCTTCTGGTGCCACTTCAACATCCTCATCATCTTCATCTTTTTCCTTCTCTACAACATCCTCATTTTCTGCTGTATCTTCTTCCTTTTCTTCCTCTTTCTCTTCTTTCTTTTTGTCTGTATTCTCAGGTTCAGTGAAAGGATGCTGAGAGATACTTGCACTTGACTGGCCTTGGAACAACTGACTTCCTATTCCATGTGTCGGAGACATGATAGCTTCTTCTGATGTTATATATTTATCAATAGTGGGGGTGTTTGCAATTTTAGCAGAGTGAGCTTGATTAGTTGGCTCACTCGGCTGTTTGTCAACTATGTTGAGGCTCTTGAAAATCACTTCTTGAAAAGTTAGGTCATCATAAAAAATCTCCATCATTTCTTGATCTTCTTCAAGATGGTTTTCTTCCTCTAGCTCTATTTCGTCTTTGTCTTCCTCACTTTCAGTAGCATCGTCTTCATCTTCAATCTCTTCTTCATCAGATGAGGTAAGACTGTATCCCTCTTCACCTTCTTCAAGATATGTCACTTCTTGTTTCTTTCCCTCAGCCACTGTATCATCACTGATGACCACAGAGTTACCCTGATTGCGGGTACTGAACATATGAGTGTCCTTTTGTGCCTTTTGGGATCTGGTTCATCTTCTCATCCCTGATCTACTGATTTTGGGTGCTTTCCTTTTTCGTCCGGTAGAGGGTTTGGGTTTTAGGGATGCCTTTATATCGGTAAACATTACCTTGGACTTGTGTGGGGGCTATAGATTGATGGGTTTCACGTTCAATGTATCAAACAAGTATTGATGTGGGAACCCATATGATTTTCTCACCATAAATCACCTTCCTTCCGCAAACCCTTGTTCGGTGTCGTAATTGACTGATCAATTTCCTTCTGAATCTGATCTTTCAGTCTGTTGAACACAAATGTTGACCAGTCAAAGGGAATACCTTGATAGATAATTGACATTAATTTGACACATAATTCGGTGAAGTTTTCCATTGATCCTTTTCTTCCTTCAATGTTCTTGGTGATAAGTGGTGCAAACTCAGCAAATGGAAGTTTGAGTACTGATCTGGGTAGGTTGTAGGTTTTGTTGTTCTTTTTGGTACTTTAGGCTATCTCAGCCCAGAAGTTATTGATGTCAATCTGCATGAGCTTCACATTTGTTGGACCAATCTTGGGTAGGTTTAAGAATCTGTTGAGAAGACCATGTGTGATGACCACTTCATTCCCAAAGATTGAACTTTTTATACAGTCGTGATCACTCTTCTTTGCATTGGGCACAAACTTTGCATTTTTCCAAAATGCAATCAGGTTCTCATAGCATATTCCAGTTATTGGGGAGTTTAGGAATCAAGAAATCGTTGGCCTTGTACATTATTATCACAGAATGAGATAAAATGACCAGGCCTAAAAAACGATCCAGTGATGATCGATTTTTCCAAGAATCGTTCTGTGGTAGATATTGAAGACGGTGAAGCCATTGTTGAATGTGATGAATATTTAGAAAAGATTCGATTTTTCAAAGGGAGAAGGTGGGATTTATGATTTGCAAAAGAGCGTAAAGAATTCTGAAAAATCTCTAAGTGTGATTTATATATGATGATTTGAGTAGTGTGAACGTGGTTGAGTGTGGAAGGATTTTGTGACGTAATGGCGTGATTTTATGTATATAAATCGTAGTATTTGAGTATAGTGGGGGAGTGGATTGAGGTAAGTAAAGATAGATCCCAGGAATCGAGGCGTTTGTAATTCAAAAATAATACAGTTACCTCCACGATTATAAATTGATCTCCACGTGTGTAATCTTCCATAGTATAATCCTCCATAACTTCTTGATTTTCCATGTATATAAAGTTGATTTTGTTCGCACTTTATTTTGCAGTTGACTCCAATATATTTTTCAGTGGAGTGACTTAGCTGGTCACTAAGCCGGTGTAGTGACTTTTTCACTGAGCTGCTGTAAATGTTTCTAACAATCAGTGAAGTTGACATCCCTGAGTACCAGTGCCTTTCCTGCTACATCTCCTGTAACGGCAAAGGTTTAATCAGCTAGTGAAGTCACATAGTCGATTACTCCAGTTAGCCGCTCTTTAGTCAATTTCTATCATTCTTAACTTAGTTTTCAGCTTAATAAATCTTTCATGACTGAGTGGTTTTGTGAAGATGTCAGCCAATTGATCCTCAGTAGGTATGTATCTTAGTATGACATCTCCTTTCTCAGCATGATCTCTGATGAAATGATATCTTACATCAGTGTGCTTTGTTCTTGAGTGTAACACTGGATTTTCAGTAATAGATATGGCACTTGTGTTGTCACACATAATTGGAATTGTCTTCTCCTCTATTCCATAATCCCTTAGTCGTTGTCTCGATCCATAGTACTTGTGCACAACAAATTTTTCTTGCTATATATTCTCGCTTTAGTTTGTTGATGTAGATATGGAGTTTGCTTCTTACTAAACCATGATGCTAGTATGTCGCTAGCATTTGACATGTTCCAGAGGTGCTTTTTCTATCTATCTTGCATCCAAAGATAGTCGAGTCGAATATGATATCAATTTGAATCCTCCATCTTTTGGATACCAAATTCCAACATTGATGGTGTTCTTCAAGTATTTGATTATTCTTTTGGCTGCTAAAAGGTGTGATTCTTTTGGTTGAGTTTGAAATCTTGCACATTTTCCTACTGCAAATGCTATGTCAGGTCTGCTTGCAATTAGATATAGTAGGGATCCAATGATTCCTCTATTCATTTTCTGATCAATATCTTTTCCATCTTTATTTTTTCCAATAATGACTCTGGCACACATGGGTGTATCTGCTGTGACACTAGTGTCCATACCATACTTGTGAATTAGGTCTTTAGTGTATTTGGCTTGACTGATGAAAATGCGATCTTTCATTTATTTTACTTGTAGCCCAAGAAAGTAATTTAATTCTCCAATCATTCTCATCTGAAATTTGCTCTTCATTAGGTTTGCAAGTTACTCACACAACTTTTCATGCTCTTGTCCAAAGATAATGTCATGAACATAGATTTGTACTAACAGGGTGCTTGTTCTTTCCTCTAATTTGAAAATAGTCTTATCTATAATTCCCTTGTTGAATCCATTCTTGATGAAGAATTGTGATAGTGTCTCATACCAAGCTCTGGGTGCCTGTTTGAGTCTATACAGTGCCTTATTGAGCTTGTACACCTTATCTTCTTTCCCTTTAAGTTGAAAACCAGGAGGTTGTTCCACATATAATTCTTCTTCCACATATAATTCAGAAATGCATTATTGACATCCATTTGGTAAACTTTGAAGTCTTTGTGGGCTGCAAAAGCCAACAAAAAGTCTAATTGCTTTCAATCTTGCTACTGGGGCAAAGGTCTCATCATAATCTATTCTTTCTGCTTGAGAGTAGCCTTTAGCAACTATCCTTGCTTTTTTTCTGACAACTGTTCCTTGTTCATCCATCTTGTTTCTGAATACCCATTTTGTTCCAATGATGTTGGCTATGTCTGGTCTGTCAACAGGTTCCCATACCTCATTTCTTTCCAACTTATTTAGTTCTTCTTGCATAGCTGTAATCCAATCAGCATCTTGGATTGCATCATCTATTGTTTTGGGCTCTACTTGAGATAGAAAACATGTTAGCATATGCTCCAGTTGTCTTATGGTTCTGACTCTTATGTGAATGGCTCCAATGACTTGATCTACAGGATGATCTCTTAGCCAGTTGAGATCAGGTTGGAGTTGTTCTTGACTTGGTGCTTCCATAACTTCAGCTTGTGTATCAGCTTCATGCTCTTGTTCTGGTACCTCTTATGCAGTATTGACTGGTGGCTTATCTTGATTTCCAAGATTGTGATTTAGAATGGTAGCTGGTACTATTCTATTCATGTAGACTTGCCTTGGTCCTCCTTCTTCTTCAAGTTCCTGAAGGCTTTCACCATTTGTGTTTGACTCATCAAAGACTAGATGAATTGATTCTTCAATCACCAGGGTCCTTTTATTGAGTACTCTGAATGCTTTGCTGGCGTCTGAGTACCCTATAAATATTTCTTCATCAGCTTTTTCATCAAAAGTATGTAACTGATTCATGTTCAACATAAAACATTTAGATCCAAGCATATGCAAATATGAGATGTTAGGTTTTCTTCCATTCCATATTTCATATGGAGTTTTTCCATGATGTTTGTTGATGATTGATCTGTTTTGAGTATAGCATGCAGTGTTTGCTGCTTCAGCCCAAAATCTCTTTGGCAAACATGATTCTGCATTCATTGTTCTGACTGCTTCTTTGAGTGTCCTATTTCTTCTTTCTGCTACACCATTTTGTTGTGGAGTTCCTGCTGCTGATAGTTGATGCAGTACTCCATTTTCTTCACAGTATGTTCTGATAATTTCATTTAGAAACCCTATGCCTCTATCTGATGTGATCTTGACAATCTTCAGTTCCTTCTCATTTTGAATTCTTCTTATCAAATCTGGAAACTTTTCGAGTGTCTCTTTCTTCTTGTTCATGAATATAGTCCAGGTATATTTGGAGAAGTCATCCACCACTACTAGAGTGTATTTCTTTCCACTTATGCTGACTGGTGTGACAGGTCCAAAAAGATCCATATGCAGTAGATGCAAAATTCTTGTTGTTGACTGATAGGGCTTTGACTTGAAAGAGCTTTTAATTTGCTTCCCTTTTTGACATGCATCACAAAGACTTTCTTTCTTGAATGTGATCTCTGGTAGGCTTTCAACTAAATTGTTATTTCACAGTGTGTTGATGGTTTTGAAGTTGAGATGGTTCAATCTTCTATGCCAAATCCAGCTGATTGATTGTTTACTTTTGACAAGCAAACATGTTTCTGATGTTGCTGTCTTCAAATCTACTACATACAAGTTGTATTCTCTTCTTCCTGCAAGTACAACTGTGTTGGTTTGGCTGTGAATCACTTTGCATCCTTCCTTCCTAAAGAGCACATTGTAGCCTTTGTCATAGAATTGACTAATACTCAGTAGGTTGAAGTTCAGTTCTTTAACATAGGCCACATTTTGAATCTTCAAATTGTTCTTGAGCATTATACCTTCCCCCTTAATTTTACCAGGGTTTTCTTTGCCTTCAACGGTGACTTTGGGTCCATCAAAAGCTTTAAAGTCTGTGACCATCCTTTGTTTCCTGTCATGTGTCTGGAACATCCACTGTCTATGTACCAGACATCATAAAAAACAAATTAAGTATGTTTAGGTACCCAACACTGGTTGGGACCATGCCTGTTAGCAGTCATGCCTCCTACTCCAAGTGTATATCCAAATGATATTATTTTTGGATAATTAAAGTCATAAACTTCATATGTATAAGGCATGGCAGAATAGCTTCTAATATTTCTATTGAAGGTATTCTGATACTTTTCACTACTTTTTGGTCCATTTGCATCTTTTTTCACTTTCCAATATGCAGTAGGAAACCTATGTTCCTTCATGTGTCTAGGAACATACCTTGGTTGGTTTTTCCTAAACACATAATGCATGGCATGCAATGGTTTGTTCTTGTATTTTGGGGGTGCAACATTCCAATCATACTCTGAAGGGTAAATTCTTCCTTTCCCTTTCAGAAAACCTTTGCTTTTGGTTTGCTGGATTGATGATTTGGTCTGCTGTTTCACTACACTGGGTTTTGACTTCACAGGTGCATGATGAGTGGTTGAAACTATGGTATTTTGTTTTCTGAACTTGGGTGCATTCTTGGTCCTAGATTCACAATTGTGTTGTTCATTGCTTCATGTAGCCAAGACCAGATCTGGATCCAAACCTTTTTGAGGGTTTGTAAGCTGGTTCATTCAGTGGTACAGTGGTGATCTTGACTGGTAGGGAAATTTTCTCAGCTGATCTTTCAACATTGGATGAGTGATCATCTACTGCTTGTTGAGCAGTTGAGTGAATCTCTTTACTATTTTTTAAGCTTTTACTTTTTCCAGTTCTTTCTTTAATCTTTTATTCTCCTTTCTTAGGTTCTCACACTCCTGTTCTAGAATTTCATGATTCAACTCAATATCTTCAAATTTACTCATAAGATTTTGAATTATGTTTGCAGAATCAAGTGGAAGAATAGAAGATTGTGCAGTGTAAGATGTGGATGCACTTGATGATGAGTATGGGCTAGAAGTTCCCTCAATATCATTAGATTCTTTAGCCATAAGGCATAGATAGGCTTTCTCATTGTCTGAGCTGTCAGCTTCATCATCATCATCAAAATCATTTTTAGATGATTCTTCATTCTTTTCACTGCTAGATTCAGCTTTGAGTGCTTTCTTGCTCTATCTCTTTTCAGTTGTCTTGTACTTCTTCTTGTCCTTATCGTTGTCTTTTTCTTCAAGGCATTCAGCCTTGAAATGACCTTTCTTCTTGCAATTGAAGCATCTGTATTCATCATCCTTTTTCTTCATGTATTTGCTTGTGCTAGACTACTTGAATGATGATGAACCTCCACTGAATTGCTTCTTCTTGCTAAACCTGTCAAAACATTTTACCGGTAAAGCAACCCGTTCCTTCAATTCCTGTGTCTCTTTGCTGTTTGGATCAGCTGTTTGACTTTGCCGGGGTGCAATCAGAGCACTAGTCTTATGTGCCTCAGCTGGTGCACTGTTTTCGCCGTTCAACTCAAATTCATGAGACATCAGTGTTAAGGTGTCAATGTTTGCAAGATTTGTTGTCCCTCTGATTACTGATGTGATGATCTTCCATCTTTCAGGTAGGCCTCTCAAGATCTTTAGGTACACTTCTTTATGTGTATATGTGTGTCCAAGTTGTTGTAGTTCACTGATGATGCTTGAGCATATGTTGTCCATTTTATCAATGGTTTCACCAGCCTTCATTTTGAAGTTCTCAAATTTCTGTTTTGCAACAGACAATTTGTTTTCTTTGACTGGTTCTGATCCTTCATTGATTAGTGGCAATTTGTCCCACATCTCCTTTTTTGTTTTGCAATCTTTGATCCTCATGAGCATGTTACTGTCCAGAGTCTTCAAAATCATGTCTTTTGCAACAAAGTCGAGATTTCCTCTTCATCTATCATCCTTGGTCCAATCCTTATTGAGTTTGTCTATTACTTTTCCTTGATCTTCTTCTGTGGCTACCACAGTTGTAATTCTGATTGACCCATCATTAATAGCATCCAGCATCTCCTCATGAGTTGCTGCAAGATGTGACAACATTTTTATTTTGTATTCATCAAAAATATTAACATTGAATACATATACCTTTGACATAGAATTTGAGGAATCCATAAATACAAATAAGAGATATATATATAGAAAGCACAAACTTGAAAACTACTTTGAAAATATGTGATCTCCTTGTTTTGGACTTATTTCTATGTTTTGATGATGAGTGCCAGACTAGCTGTTATAGTGCAAAGGCAAAAAGATGTCTAGATCAAATGTATAGGTTTATTAGAGTTTGATTCATGAATAGGTTTGATCAAACAAGCAATCAGAATGGTCGGTGATTTATTTGAAGAGGATCGGTCTATATCGATGGGGTAGATAGGTCAAGAGACTAGTCAGAAACTCCAAGACTCGAAGACTGAAAGGTGAGGGCTCAAACTCTGGCCTGAAGGCTAAGGGATCAAACTTAGTAATTTAAGTCAAGGATATGGGATCAGAATTTAGGCAAGTCTGTGATGACCTAAATCGATCACATATACCTTGTGTAAGGTCTAAGTTCCATAAGTTGGATGATGTTTGGAACTTGGTTATAATTTAAAAAGATGTAATCTAACTTCACAAATAAAAGTTAGATAAAAGAAGTCAGCTGCATTGTATTTTATACACAAACAAATTGGAGTTCAAGAGATCGATAGGTATCTCAAAGCAGATCGATGAACTCGCCGATAATATACCTCGATTAATTCAAGATTATTGGAAGATTACATGGATAAGGACAACCAACTACCTCTGACTTATCAAGGAAATCAAAGGCTGAGATTAAAAGAACGTTGGGATGATTCATATTTTTATCCATTCGATACAAGTCAAAGGGGTGGATTAGATCGTGATCGTCAAAAAGGAATTTTGATGTTGTCGACCCTATGAATAGTGACAGTAATGCAAATCGATGGGACAAAAACAAGGAACGGTTACATTTGAATTTCAAATACAAGTCACATGCATTCTTGCCTATAAATAGAGCACTTTCAACTCAGAAACAAGATGATGAAAATTAACAAACTTTGAAGAGATTTTATCGAAATAAAACACACCTCACTTGAATCCATCGAACTTAAAGCTACCGATCCAGAGAAATTATTCAAGTGTTTTCTACATTCAAGCTACATCAAGCATACACACTTGAAGACTGCAAGCTACTGATTATATCATCCTAATCAAGTTGCTGCAACTGAATCATTTACTTGATTCAATCTTTATTTTATAAAGAACTCCTCAAGACAGTGAAGCACTTTGGTGTGAAAGATCGTTGTTTGTGGTGGAGTGGTGAAGAGGCAATCCTACCCTTCAAGGACTAGTGGAAGACTCGGGAGCAAGCAATCCTACTTTTTTCCCGCCGGTTTGTGAAGCCATAGTTATTGGTGAAGGACAAGCAACTTAGGAATCTTTGTAACAAATTTACATCAAAGATCTCTAGTGAATTTTTCTCCAACATCACAGAGAAGAGTGGTGACACAGGATTACACCGGTGGAACCACTATAAATCGCCTACTTACTTTCAAAGATTTACCTTCTCGCACTTAGTTTATTTTACACATCAACCTCATCGAATCTAGCAAATCGAAATCACACACTTGCACTAATGAGTATCTAATACTTAGTATCATATTTAACAACAAGTATCAATGCTTAATTTTGATATAATTCATTGCACAAATTCAGCAAACTCAACTATCAAGAGACTCATCATTTATCAAAGAAAGTTATCAAGTCTCAAGACACACTCAAGTATCGCAGTCTTTGAAGTTGCAGAATTTGTTAACTCCAAAGTTTTAAGTGTTATGTTTATTCACCCCCTCTAAACTTAACCAAAGCCTTTTCAAGGGACCAACAATTGGTATCGGAGCAAAGGCTTCCGCTCAAGTAATCCTACTTGTTGTGCTTGTGAAAATTCTTTGAAACTTTCTTTCAAGTTCATCGATTTTCAAAGACTTGCATCATGGACAACACCCAAGATGCTAGAACTATCTTCGATGTGTTCTCTTGATAGATTTGATGAGTATAAACGTCGAAGCGTGCATACCTTGTCGCAACTCATGATGAGATGATGGATGTACTAATCGATGGACCCTTTGGAGATCACCAAGGCAATAATAAGTGGGTTATACAACCGAGTACATTCCTAAGCCAAAAGAGAATGGAATGCGTATAAAAAGAGCAAACCTCAACAACATTGCTATTGATATCATTTATAGAACTTTGGATAGCAATATGTACATGAAGGTTAAAGATTGCAAAACTGCAAAGGAACTTTGGGATAAGATACATTTGATAAATGAAGGCACTGATGCAATAAAGAAGAATAAAATCAGCGTGGCCAGAAAGAGGTTCCAAAAGTTCAAGATGCTGCCAAATGAAACCATTGAGCAAATGGAATCAAGATTTAATGCAATCTTGGATGAACTTACCCTGCTAAGTGTAAGTCATTCAAAGGAAGAGATAAACACCAAAATCTTGGAGGCTCTACCTGCAAAAGATGTTTGGAAAATGAAGGTGACTGCAATAGATGAAATGAGAAAGTTGCTTGAAGAAGACACCTTCAAATTATTTTCAGATCTCAAAGCTTATGAATTTAGCAAAAAGCTTGTACCTGAGACTGAAAAGGAAGAGCCAAAGACCACTGCATTGGCTGCTTCACATCAAGAAGAAACATCAGGAAGACAAGATAATCTGCTGGATGAGATGCAAGAGCAGATTGCCCTACTAAGCAAGAAAATCAGGATGATGAAGACTGGAAAGGCCCCTGCAAGAAATTTCACAAAGAGGCCTACTGAAAGAAAGAAAGAGGAGTCAAAGAAAGATAATGACTATCTGTGCTTTCATTGCAAGAAACCAGGACACTTCAAACCTGAATGTCCTGAGTTAAAACAAAGCAAGGAACCTGATTATCTTTGCTTCAACTGCAAGAAGCCTGGACACTTTAGACCTGATTGTCCAGACCTACTGAAGACCAAGAGTCAACAAAGAAGATATGGCAAGAAGGCTATGGTTGCTGAAGATGAATCAGGGTATGAAGTGGAATTTGAAGAGGGAAATGAATCATATGATACAGCACTGGTTGCTGATATGGAAGATTATGCTTTGATGGCCAATATGGATGAAACTGAGGAGGTATACAACACTGTATCTATCAATGCTCCTGCTGGAAGTGATTGTGAATCAACTTATGGTTCAAATCCTAGAAATTCTGACAACAATGAGACTTTGGATGCCATCCTTAATCAACTAAGGATAATACAATCTGGTTATGAGATTGTGAAGGCTGAAAAAGAAGCTCTTGAATTGGAAGTTGGAAGATTGAAAGTCTGAATTAAGGGTTCTCAAAGCTAAGAAAAAGATGTTGGATGAGTAATCAAGATAAGTCTCTGTTTGAACATCCAAAGCAGACCTCTGAATCACGAACCATCTTGTTCCACTAATGCATACAAATCGGAAAGCCTTATAGGGATAGAATGGGGCTTTGATTTGGAACTCAAACAATCTAACAAGAGTGGATCCAAAGTAAGGTCACCGAACTTAGTACTGCACTGGTCCTAAGTTTGTACCGCACTAGATCCAACTACCAAAGAAGGTTGCCGAGGCAAGAAACCCAATGATAATGCTTCAAGGAAGCAAAATCAGAAGTCAAAGAAGTCAACAGCTCCTAATAAAAAGAATAAATCTAAAAATAGGACTGCTGTGCCTTCTAAGCCTGCTGATAGCAGACCTGCTACCAAGTCTGCTGGACCACAGAAGGGTAAGAAACAGAAATATTCCAAGGATAAGAATCCTAAACCCAAAAATGTTAATCATTCAAGGGATACTTATCTCAGACTGTTCCCTACTGATGATGATTGGAATATTCCTGCATCTAATGCTAGAAACAGTAAGTATAACCATGCTACTAGGGTAAAACCTAGGCAATGGGATCAGCAGAGGACTTACACAAGACCTCAGCAGACTCCATATTACAGGGCTGTTCCTAACAGACAGCAAACAAATGGTTATACTAATGCTTCTAACACCAAGAATCACTTCAAACAGCATTATAAACCAAAAGGCCAGAAAACATATGTGAGTTCTACACAACCTACTGTTAGAACCTATGGATGTGTAGAATACTTGTATGAACCAAAGTATGGCACTTTTAGGAGAAGACCTTATGGAAACTTACCAAAAGTCATGCTTACCACTGGCCACTATGGACCCAAACAGGTTTGGGTACCTAAAATGCATTAACGTGTTTTGTAGGGTGTCTGGTACTTTGACAGTGGATGTTCCAGACACATGACAAAGAATAAGCATTGTTTAACAATCTTTGTGGCAAAAGATGGTCCAAGAGTGAATTTTGGCAAGAAAAATACACCTGGATATACAAGAGGATATGGCACACTTGTCAGAAATGGACTTACAATCAAGAATGTTGCATATATGGAAGGATGGACTACAACTTGTCGAGTTAATGGACAATTCTGTGACATGGGATACAAAGTCACTTTTGACAAAAACAATTGTATTGTGATTAGTGAAAGAGGTGATCAAGTTGTACTTGCTGGTAGAAGACAACAAAACATGTATGTTGTGGATTGGTCTACTGCAGTTCCAGAAACCTGCCTGATTGTGCATACCAAGTCTGAACTCAATTGGTTATGGCCAAAGAAGTTGAATCACTTAAACTTTGATGATATCAATCAGTTGGTAAAGAAGAAGCTGGTGATTGGTTTACCTGAGATCACATTCAAAAAGGATGCTATATGTGATGCATGTCAGCAGGGTAAACAGATAAAGTCAAGCTTCAAGTCAAAAACCAAACAATCAACTAATAGAGTGTTGGAGCTGATGCATATGGATCTTTTTGGACCAATAACTCCAACAAGTGTAACAGGAAAGAAGTACACCTTAGTGGTTGTGGATGATTATTCAAGATATACTTGGGTGGTTTTTATGAACAAGAAAAGTGAAACACTCCAAAGCATGCCTAATCTTTTGAAGAGATTACAAAATGAGAAAAGTTTGACAGTAATAAAAATAAGATCGGATCAGTGGTAATCTGAATTTCTCAACAAAGTAATAAGAGAATACTGTGAACAGAATGGTGTACTACATCAACTTGCTGCTGCTGGAACACCTCAGCAAAATGGGGTTGCTGAAAGAAGAAACAGGACTTTAAAGGAAGCAGGAAGAACAATGATATGTGAAGCATTGCGTACTGAAAGATATTCAATCAAGCAGTCAATACAAAGATGCCATACACAAAAAAGAACATCAGTAAACAAGAAGCTACTGAAGACACCTTATGAGGTTTGGAATGGAAGGAAACCTAACATATCCTATTTCCATCCATTTGGAAGCAAGTGTTTTATCCTAAATCACAAAGTTCATTTGAAAACATTCCAATCAGATGAAGGAATTTTCTTGGGATATTCTTCAGTCAGCAAGGCATTCAGGGTGCTGAACAAGAGGTCACTGAAACATGAAGAAACAATACATGTTGTGTTTGATCAACCTAAGTTTACTGGTATGGAAGATGAAGATTGTGAACCTGTTGAGAATCAACAAGTCACTGATCCAGATTGTGTTGAAGTTTTGGAAAGATTCAATGACTTGAAAGTTTCTGATATTGCCCCTGCTGAACACCCTGCTGGTAATGTTACTGATGCAACAACTGAAACAGTTCAAGAATCACGACCCCGTAGAAGAAGCTACAACAGAGAGCCTCATCAAGATGAGGCTCCTGATAATCAAAATAACCAGAATCCACAATGGTTAAGGAATCACCCTACTATACAAGTTATTGGCAATGTACAGCAAGGTGTGAGGACTAGAAGACAACTGGAAGCTATGTTTACTTGTTTTCTATCTCAAATGGAACCTAAAGTTGTTGAAGAAGCAATTTCAGATCCAGATTGGATAATTGCTATGCAAGAAGAATTAAATGAATTTGAAAGAAATCAAGTTTGGACACTAGTTGAAAGGCCAAGTCATGCAAATATCATTGGTACTAAATGGGTATACAAAAATAAACTTGATGAATCTGGTACCATTGTAAGGAATAAGGCCAGACTAGTTGCAAAAGGCTATTCTCAAGCAGAAGGAATAGATTTTGATGAAACTTATGCAGCTGTTGCAAGATTGGAAGCTATCGATTATTCTTGGCACATGTTGCATATAAGAACTTCAAAGTATATCAAATGGATGTCAAAAGTGCATTTTTGAATGGCATTCTAGAGGAGGAAGTGTATGTACAAAGAACCTCCTGGATTTGAAGTTAAAGATCAAGAAGATAAAGTGTATAGACTCAACAAAGCACTTTATGGATTGAAACAAGCACCAAGAGCATGGTATGAGACTCTATCTCAATTCTTGGTGGATAATGGTTTTACAAAAGGCACCATTGACACGACACTTTTCTGAATCAGTGAAGGGGGACAAAGACTGTTTACTGCACAGATCTATGTTGATGACATAATCTTTGGTTCTGAAAATGATTTACTTTATGAAAAGTTTGCAAATCTAATGAAGAGCAAATTTCAAATGAGTATGATGGGAGAAATGAATTACTTCTTGGGATTGCAAGTTAAACAAATGAAAGATGGAATCTTCATTCATCAAACCAAGTATACCAAGGAATTTCTGAAGAAGTTTGGTATGGAAAATAGCACTAAAAATTCAACTCCTATGTGTACAAATATCGATTGGATGAAGATAAAGAAGGCAAAGATGTTGATCGACCTTATATCTGAAGGATGATAGGCGATCAATTGGTTGTACCTCCATCGCCACAGAGACTGATATATCCTTTGTTGTAGGTGTTTGTGCAAGATTTCAATCTAAACCTAAAGAAAGTCATTTAGGTGCAATCAAGAGAATTCTCAAGTATCTAAAGAGACTTTGGGAGTAGGGATATGGTATTCCAAGGAAGGAAGCTTCAAAGTCATATCCTACTCAGACTCGATTATCTTTGGATGCAAGATTGATAGAAAAAGCACCTCAGAACATGTCGGTTAATGGGAAATAGACTGGTCTCCTGGGTTCAAAGAAGAAGCAGATTCTATATCAACTTCCCTTGGCTGCCGAGTACATAGCTGCTTTGGAAGTTGTCAGGCACAAGTATTATGGCTAAGACAACAATTAAGGGATTATGGAATTGAAGAGAAGGAAATTCCAATTATGTGTGACAACACAAGTGCAATTGCAATCACTGAAAATCCTGTTTTGCACTCAAGAACCAAAGCGCATTGATGTAAGACATCATTTTATAAGAGATCATGTTGAAAAGAAAGATGTGGTGGTTCTATACATCCTCATCAAGATCAACTTGCTGATATTTTCACTAAACCACTTGATAGTGAAAGATTTGCCAAATTAAGGATTGAACTTGGAATTATAAAAGTTGGTGATATTCAAAGAATGTATCTTGGAATTCACCAAGGGATTAGTCTTTGCTATGTTGGGTGAGCTCACTTAGCAGATTAGTCATTGGTATCAACAATTCCATGTACTTATGTTTGGACAATTGAGCAAATAAGGTTGCCAAAGGGATTGGTCTTTGTCATGTTGGGTGAGCTCACTTGACAGATTAGTCATTGGTATTAAACTTCATCTTTTATTATCAATTGAACAAAATTTGAAGAAATCAAGGATCAGCATAGTCACTTTGTCAAGAGCCTTCTTTGAAGCTTGATGATCGCTAGATCTGCCGAGCCCACCCTGCTGAAGACTACCCTGCTGAATGGAACGTTACTCAGTCAAAGTTATTAAAGTCAAAAAGCAGAATTGGCGGGATATTTATTCTATCTTTTATTACCACAGTTAACACGATCTAACGGTTATCAGACGTTATGGAACACGTGTCAAGCCAGCATTTATTAAGATTAATCGTGGTTGACATGGATGTACGTGCAATGACAGTTGCAACCACTCACTGTCTATATATTCAGGCCTATCACACAGCAGATTCTCTACTTGCATATATGCTTTATCATTGCGAATTTCATACTGTGTGAACACATATTCATAATCAATCTTCTCCATCTCATTCTTCTTATACAAATGGCGGAAAAGGTTGATGTTCAGATTGAGTCGAGCCAAAGTGTTAGAGGCTTTGTTGTGGATGCAATCAAAATAGATTTGGCAATTAATATTGGTAGGAGAATCAGGAGGTTTGCAGGCTTGGAGAACATACTCAATCTCAGATTAGAAACAATTTCATACACCAATGTTATTGATTTCTGGAAGAATATGGTTGTGGAAGAAGGGACTGAAGCATTCAAGACAACTGTGAATGCTGAGGAGATTGTAGTTTCCTCTAGTATACTGAGGGAAGTATTTGGATTTGAGGAAGTAATAGATGGTCCTGTAAATCCTGAAGCAATGGGATTGGACAAGATGGCGTTTGTTGATCAAATTAAAACAAATGCAGCCACCAAATCCATTCCAGGCATAAAATGAAGACATATTGAAAATGAGTACAGTCTGCTGAGCAAACTCATTGCTAAGAACATACTTGGACTGGTTGGAAGTATGGATACTCTATCAGGACCCAAGATAGAGCTGATGATAATCATCTACAGGAGCATGAAGTTTGATTAGGCTGGCTATTTCATTCATTACATGAAGAAGGTAGCCAAGGAAGAAAAAGAAGGAAAGAGAAAATCCAAGGCCCTGCCCTTAGGATTAATGGTTCAAACCCTGCTGAATCATTTGGAAATCCCTGACATAGAACCTGAGAAGATCAATCAGTCTTGATACAAGAAGGAAATTGATTATGCTATTCCTGGTCTAGATGATGATGAAGATGTTGCTGACCCTGCTGCTGATGTTGATAGTGATGGTGATGGTGATGCTGGTGGTGAGCAGATCAAGCAACCTAAAAAGAAATCTGTTAAACCTGCTGCACCAAAGAAAGTTGCTGAGAAAAGAAAGGCTACAGAAACAAGAAAGACAACTGAAGATTTAAAGTCTAAAAGAACAAGGAAGCAAACAAAGACAGATCATTGAGTCTGCACGAGGGTTCGATGGAGGTTCACGACCTCTTTGTTCTTCGCAAGAAAAATCATTGTTGAAATTTTCGAGGAACAAAAAAAGGGAAGCCAGTAGAAAGAGGAAGTCTATTGTGGCTGAAAAAGATGATGAACCCCTTTCCAAGAGGAGAAAAGAAATTATCCATAAACGCAAACATGGAAAAGGGAAAGAAATGAAAAGCTTGGAGGCACAAAAAGCCCAAGAGGAAGCATCAGTAGAAGAAGAAGAAGAGGCTATTGAGACTGAGCCCTTGACTATCATCAAGCCTGTGGAAATTACTGACTCCTCACCTGAAGAGGTTTTCAAGTCATGAAAGTGGACAGTTGTTGTTGAGCAACTGTTGGAGATATACACAGCTTCATCATCGACCTCGAGCCTCTTTGTAGTATCTCATCAAGACCAACAAAGAAACCACTCGAACTCGAACTCTTTGTGGTAGTTGAAGAAATGGTTGAAGACCATGCAATTGGTGCAAGAACTCAGGGGGAAGAGCAATCTGCGCTAACCTCGCCGATGTGCATGTAAGTCAGGGGGAATCAAGTGTTCTACTGGATGGAAGTAGTAGGCACAAATTTACAATCTCAGCAACCTACTGACTTTCAAACATCTGTTGAAGAAACCATGAACCTACTTGTTGGAACCTTTGGAGGTCAACAAGGTACTGGAGTTGCTCCTAGGAGATCTTTCATGCCCTTTGAAAGGCATGTGAAAGAAAGAAAGAAAACTGAAGAGTATGTAGATCCCAAACTTCAGCAAATTGCTGATTATTTTCAATGGAAGTTTGGTTTCTACAAGAGACAAAAGCCAGCTGCTGAACTTATGACAGATTTTGAAGAATGGGCTTTTAACAAGTTGGGAGTAGAAAATTTGTTGGAACTAGTTGATACTACTCTGCTGCAATCCAGATTGATGGACTTATTTGATGAGCAACAAAAGGAGGAGGGTATCAAGTTTAGGGATCCAAGAGATGGAAATGATGATTCTTCCTCATCATCAGATTCAAGAGGAGATTTCCCCTCTGGACCAGGAGGAACCAGTGGGACTGCACTGTTGAAAGAACCACCTGCATAACACCCATCGATATCGGTAAGTCTCACGAGGCCGTAGAGATGGAGAGATGGATGAGGATCTACAGGATCTCACCATGGATGATCTGGAAGCATTGATCAATGAAGGAATTAATTTGAGTGCTAGTAGGCTAGCTGATGAACCAAATACATTCCATGTTGTAGAGCCTACTGCACAAACTGAACCTGAACAGAGTGAGGATTTGGATGAAGAAAAGGTTACTGATTTCAGTGAACCTAGTGCCAGCTCAGAGGCATCTATTGAATATCAAGGTGGATTTGACTTTGAGAGCACTCTCACTAAAACTGCCTTTATCCTAACCAAGATTGGTCATGCTGAAGGATTCCAAGTGGATAATGAGGCTATATTCAATCCACAGAGAGTTGAAGAGGAGGTACAGGTTGCTGGGTCACAAACAGCACCTGCACAAAGGTTGGAACAGGAGGTACAGGCTGCTGAGTCTCAAACAGCACCTGGACAAAGGTTGGAACAAACTTTGGGTTTGGAGGAAACCCCTGTTGCTGAAGAGGCTGCTGTAGTGGAGCCTACTGGAGACAAGACCACTGAAGGGAAAGATGGTCAGCAGACTGCTGTTAATGAGGATGAGCAGCTGCTGGACTATGACTTCAGTGATGAGGAGTTTCAAATGCCTGAAGAAGAAAACGTTGAAGTTGATCCCCAACAGGCCTTTGTACCTGTTTTTGAAGAACCAGCCCTTGATCCTATCTTGGAAGAATATCAAGGACCTAATCCTGCTGGATTGGATAGGAGTTGGCAATGGTTGTGAGCAATCAGAGGCCACAGTACAATGTTGAGGAGCCTGCTGATGAAGCTACTAGTGGAAGGATGACCAGTGAAGTGCCAGTTGAAGTTTTGAATGAGCTAAGAACTCTTAGAAATGATATGCAACAGTTAAGAACTCAACTGGATAGACAGGAAGAAAGATTTGAAGAACTGATGAAAATGGTAAATGAAAACAGACAATCTACTGCCACAGTTGCTTCAAACTTCACATCTACTCAAAATGCTATCAATGATATGATGCTAGATGTGAGGGGAATCAAGCAAGGGAATACTTTGAAAGAGAAGTTTCTGAAAGACCAATTTATTTCAATCCATCAGAAACTTGACAACTTTGCTGCTACACCTAAGCCTGCTGAGGCTGCTGGAACATCTCAACCTGCGGGATTGGATCCTAAGGTTACTGAGAGGATCAATCTACTAGAACAGACCTTGCAATCCAGGATTACTGCAGTTGACACCAGAACTGAGATTATGGAAGGGCAACTGCATAATCTGGTTATTTCACAGGAGATTGTTCATGGCCTATTGTCCCGTTTTGTTAATGATGTCACTAAGGGGGAAGAGGGCCAAACATCTGCAGCAAAAGAGGCTGCAAGACTTTTTCCACGTAAGAGATGGCAAGATGATACCAATGCTTTCAGCAACCTCGCACTGGTGATTGCAACTTCATCGATGATCTTTTAGACAATACAAGAAAGAGTATTACAACAGGAGGAAACCTTATCAAGACAAAGGGTTTCATGAAGGTCTGAACTCTCTCTTGGGATTAAAATTTTGGGAGGCAAGGATTAAAGCCTTAAGGGCAAGCAACAGAGGTGGAAGAGGTGGAAGAAGTGGCAGAGGTGATAGGAACTTGCCTATCACAAAAGCAAAGGATTCACTTGAAGAGTTTAAGGAACTATACATGAAGTTTGGATTCAAAGTGAATCGATTAATCTTATCTTGCTCAAGCATCGAATCTGGTGGAAACAAGTCAATCCCTACATTGATTTTACATCGATTGAAAATGAATGGATGAGGATATGATAGAAGAGATCAGGCCTACCAAGAACAAGTGGAGAAGGCCGGACAAGAGAGAGAAAGAAGATGTAGATCAAAGATACTTTTCGCATTATGCTTTTCTTCGATTCTAGACTGTAATATCTTTGAACAAATGATTTTAATGAAAGATGAATATTTGTTCTGTTTTCGTTTTTATCTTTTTGCTTTGCTGTTAGGTGAGGGTAGTGGCATCATCACCAAAAAGGGGGAAATTGTTGGATTTATTTCTATGTTTTGATGATGAGTGCCAGACTTGCTGTTATAGTGCAAAGGAAAAAAGATGTCTAGATCAAATGTATACGTTTATTAGAGTTTGATTCATGAATAGGTTTGATCAAACAAGCACTATAATGGTCAGCTGATTTATTTCAGCAGACTGGTCTATATCAGTAGGGTAGATAGGTCAGTAGACTAGTCGGGGAACCCTTTCAAGACCGAAAGTGAGAGGGCTCAAACTCGCCATGTGAAGGCTAAGGGATCAAACTTAGTAATTTAAGTCAAGGATATGGGATCAGAATTAAGGCAAGTCTGTGATGACCTAAACTGATCACATATACCTTGTGTAGAAGGTCTAAGTTCCATAAGTTGGATGATGTTAAGAACTTGGTTATAATTTAAAAAGGTGTAATCTAACTTCACAAATAAAAGTTAGATAAAAGAAGTCAGCTGCATTGTATTTTATACACAAAGAAATTGGAGTTCAAATAGATCGATAGGTATCTCAAACAGATCGATGAACCTGCTGATAATATACCTCGATTAATTCAAGATTATTGGAAGATTACATTGATAAGGACAGCCAACTACCTCTGACTTATCAAGGAAATCAAAGGCTGAGATTAAAAGAACGTTGGGATGATTCATATTTTTATCCATTGGATACAAGTCAAATGGGTGGATGATCGCGACTTTGTCAAAAGGAATTTCGGCAGATGTCACCCTATGATGAGTGATGAATGCAAATCGATAGGACAAAAAACAAGGAACGGTTACATTTGAATTTCAAATACAAGTCACATGCATTCTTGCCTATAAATAGAGCACTTTCAACTCAGAAAAAAGATGATGAAAATTAACAAACTTTGAAGAGATTTTACTGAGCTGAAAAACACCCTGCTGAATCTACTGAACTTAAAGCTACTGATCCAGAGAAATTCTTCAAGTGTTTTCTACATTCAAGCTACATCAAGCATACACACTTGAAGACTGCAAGCTACTGATTATATCATCCTAATCAAGTTGCTGCAACTGAATCATTTACTTGATTCAATTTTATAAAGAACCTGCTAAAGATAGTGAAGCACTTTGGTGTGAAAGACTGTTGTTTGTGGTGGAGCTGGTGAAGAGGAAATCCTACCCTTCAAGGACCAATGGAAGACTCAGGAGTAGCAATCCTACCTGTTCTCAGTTTTCAGTTTGTGAAGCCATAGTTATTGGTGAAGGACAAGCAACTTAGGAATCTTTGTAACAGCTACATCAAAGATCTCTAGTGAATTTCCTCCAACATCACAGGAGAAGAGTGGTGACTGAGATTACACCACCGGAACCACTATAAATCGCCTACTTACTTTCGGCATTTACCTTCTGCACTTAGTTTATTTTACACATCAACCTACTGAATCTAGCAACTGAAATCACACACTTGCACTACTGAGTATCTAATACTTAGTATCATATTTAACAACAAGTATCAAGGCTTAATTTTGATATAATTCCGCTGCACAAATTCAGCAAACTCAACTATCGATAGACTCACTTGTTTATCAAAGAAAGTTACTAAAGTCTCAAAGAGACTCTCAAGAATCGACAATTTCTTGAAGTTGCAGAATTTGTTAACTCCAAAGTTTTAAGTGTTAAGTTTATCAACCTCCCCTCTAAACTTAACCAAAGCCTTTTCAAGGGACCAACACCTTGTTACCAGAAATTAGATCTAAACAGGTTCTGATACTAGGAACACTGCTCCGATACCAATTGTTGGACCCAGAGAAGGGTAAAACTATAGTCAGAGGCGGGGGGTGAATGACTATAGTGGAGTTTGAAATTTTTTTCTTAAATTTGAAAGCTTTTGGGCAGCGGATAAGTCCCTTCTTAAAATGTTGTTTCAAAGTAAATTATGCAATCACAGATATGTGATATAATATAAGCAATCAAATAAATGCAACAAGGTAAATTGCTGAAAGTAAATTGACACAAAGGTTTATAGTGGTTCAGGGTGGTGTAATCCCTTAATCCACTCTTCTCCTGTGATGATTGGAGGAATTCACTATTGTTTTCACAGATACAATAGTCTGATTGTCCTTGGCTACACAAGCTTCACAATATTTCAAGACTATCAGTCCCTGACTTCAGAAGCTTCTGTGACTCAGTCTATTTCACTACTCATTGGGAACAAATCCTTCAGCAGCTATCACAAACACAGCTCCTTCTCAGATGGCTCTGATTCAGTTGCTTGATTGATGTGAATTGGATTCACAATTCTTGTTGATCAAACTCAATGCTTGATGTTGGAATTGTAGTTCTCAATTTTGAGTTGATCACTAGATGTTTCTTTTTCAGCACAGATAGAAGGCTTTGCACTTTGACAGAGTTTTTGCTCAGATTAAATCGATCTTTTTCCCTTTTTGTCAATGCCTTATATTTATAGCCTTGATAATCCTTGATTTGAATTTCCATCCATTCGCTATATTAATGAGGGGAATAATCCTTGATTTTATTCTTGATTCCCCCATAAATTATATTCTCCTTGATTTCAGTGATCAGATTTTTCTTCAAACATATATCAGAAAATCCGTCCTTGATTGATCCACTATAGATTGTGCATTTAATGGTTGATCCTCTGTATCTTCTTTAACTTCTAAATCTGATCAAGTAAGGTTTACTTGGCCGTTCGCAGAACAGTTAAGTAACTGTCAGACTTTGCCGTTTAGATCTTCCTTCACTGATTTGTATTCACTTAGCCGATAGTCAGTTCACTTTGCCGATTCACTGTTTCCTTCTTTCTTCTAGGTTCAGGAGAATCTTTGTACTTCACTGATCCTTGATTTGTGTGAGACAAGTGTACAGCATATTTAAGCATTAAGTTTTATCACTTGGAATGTAACTTAGACTTATCCAATGTCATCACAGACTTCCTTGGTTATAAGTCAGACATAATGTCTTCATGCTTCTCTGTTGGTACTTGACTGGCTTCACTCTGCCGAATATTTGTTCTTACTTAGTTATCCTACCAACTAGTACAATACTTGTCTTACTCAACTTATACAACATGTCATACTGTAAGTAAAGACTTATATAGAGATTTCTAACTTATTTCAAGCTTGCTATAACAGCTAGTATGGCCATCATCAAAACATAATAAAATGTTCCTAACAATAAACTAAAGGTCTGACTTTAGCCAAGATCATGTAAGGGCCTTCATAACTGGGGCTTAGTTTGCATGTCTGCCCCAACCATATTACTCTTTTAACTGGGAAATGTTGGAAGTAGCGCCCGAAAGATAATTTCTGTAATTTTTTTATAATTAATAAATGACAGATTTATTCTCATCTTATTGCTTCGTGCTTATATGTAATACACTGCTGAAAACCCCAAGTCGTATCATATGTAGCCATATAAATTAGTGAGTGTCAGACTTGAGGATTAAGTTTATGGTGATACACTTGAACTGTTAGTCCATGTTGAACTTAATCAATGTATGAGGTCAATTGATTAAACCACCATTAATGCGCCCATAACACTTTAAGGTGTGACCGTCTTATCCGGACCGTCGATATTGGTTATCAAAGTGGGGCATTTATATATGATGTAGTCATATAGGACTAGACCAATTTAATCTTCATTTCTCATATAATTCCTTGATTGAGAAATCTTATTAAATCACAATATGATCATATATGGATTACCTTAATCCTGAAGTGATTGCAGACGCCTGCTTGTTTCAAGATAGGGTTTGATGTGTTCGTTAAGGATCGCTAAGAGGAGCAGGCCGAATCACTTTCACGTTGACACTATTCTGAAATGAGTGAGGAGTGTGTGTCTCACAGTTATGGAATCCATTATTTCCTACGGGAAGTAGAAAAACAATCCCCCTTTTTGTTGATCCTACTGATCGATCGGCCGAGTTCATATTGGTTATGAATTAATTGATCACCAGTGGGTTAAAGGTAAATAAGGATAAGATATAATGATGAAGGTTTACGGAAATAATCCCACTTCGTTATGGATAGTCTATGGAGGGTTGGTCTGTATGTAATGATTATATCAATGGACACTAATTGACTCAACATTTTGGGTATAAGTTGTATCTATAATCGAAAGAGTTCAGTTTTGGATTTATGGTGGCGTAATTCCGAAATTAATAAGTTGAGTAGAAATATTCTATTCGATGAATATTTTATTCAATTTATTGTTGCTATTTGTTACAGGTCCAAGGTCCCCTGGTTGGCTCCTAACACGCGAGTGTTTTCCGGTTTTATGGAACCTCGAGAATAAATAAAATAGTTGGTCTATTTAATGAATATGCGAATATTACTCATTTGGTAAATAATATGTAAAATAGAAAATATATTTTCTATTAATTTTTAATGGCATGTGGCGCCACACATGTTGAGGAAATTAGGAGAAGTAATTTTCCTAGATTATGTCACATGTGTAATTAATTAATTATTTATTTGTTAGATAAATAACGGGAAAAAAATTAAGAGATTGATTTTATCTCATTTATGAGAATTAACTCTTATTTTATGGTAAATATATTTTCCTTATGGAAATAGGTAATTGTCTTGTGAAAATGATAACTCTCTCTTAACTAGTTAATTTACTATATAAAGAGAGTTCCTCCCAACACAATGACACATCAAATATTGCGCCACTTTCATCTAAAAGAAAAGTAAAATAAGTTTCTTGTTCTAGCCATTAGGAGAAGAAAAACCTAGTGTTTTTTTCTTGTGCATATTCTAGGAGGCTCTACTACGAGGATCGACGTCCACCAGTCGTTGCTTGGAGATACAATCCGGAAGACTGCGGCTTCTCTTTTGTCGATTGCAGCCCCTTCTTCTGTTGGGAAAATCTTCATCTTTCTTGTAGTTAATTAATTTGTTATGTGAATTAAATCTTAGTAAAATCGCATGCGAATTTAATTCGTAGCTTCCGATGTGCATGATCGAGTCTCTCGATCGGTGCTGTGAATCAGATCTGACGATCCAATTAAGGATCGGATCGGGATTCAGGTTTCTGTATATCTAGCATGTGGTATCAGAGCCAGGTTAAAGAGATTTTGCGATTTTGCGATTTTGAATAAAAATTGCATCTTTTACATATATTTTTATATATATGCGTGTTGAATGTTTATGGTTGACGAGATGGATTGGGTTTGGTAATAGTTTACCGTTAGATCTATTGTAAACCCATTTTTACCGGGTATAGGAAATTATGTAATTTATTTGTAGTAATTTAATTTCCTACTAATTAGAATTATTTATTTTTCTGGCGGCACTGTTGTATATAATTAAAAGTCGAAGCTTTATGAAAGAACAAGTCGGCGGTGCAGTGCTGCAGATGTGCTATAGCAACCGGTAGGTCAAGGGTTCGATTCACTCTTGATGTGTTTTTAATCAATTTTTTTCCAGAGAAGTTGAAGTTTTGGTGAATAACGAAAAAAATTGTTTCAAAAAGCCGGGAATCGAACCTGCGCTGCTAGGATAAGGGAAAAGGCGTCCAACCAACTCAGCTGGTAGCTCATCTTTTCAAAAAAAAATAAAAATGGATCAGTGTATTATTTTACAGAGCGGCGGCATGATCAATTATAGATTAGTAAATTCTTTAAACGTAGGATTATTTATTTATTTCATTTTATTTTTATAGAATAGATACGGGGGTACCAACGGTCCATCTCAGTGGTTTACTTTTTTCACATTTATTTCTTTCATGATTATTCATGTGATATAACCATGCCATACCATGCATCGCATTCATGAATTCCACTCCCAGCATATGCATACATGAAGAAAATTAATTTTGGCATTAATTAGACATGTATGAACATGATAATTAATTTAGATTAATAATTAACTAAAGGAAACGGAATTTTATCGGGATATAAAATTCACATGATAAACATGATTTAGGATTATGAATCCTTCGGGGTTTTGGTTATTTAATGTCTACATAAATTAGAATTTTGATAATAAAAAATGGAAAATCATGAAAAAAAATTGGACGCCAACTAGATGGTAGTTGGAACCGATAAGTTGGTGATGGGTTTTCATGATTTAATGTTTTCGATTATTGGAAAATTCTGAGAACTTAAATTTTTATCATGACAAAATTAGGACTATAAAATTCATTGGTGAATTTTCAATTGTGTAGTGTCTACACAAAAGATTTCAACTGGAAAATTTGAAAATCATGAAAAGTGTCACTAGTTACATGGTATTTTGAACCAATAAACTAGTGGGAGTTTTAAATTTTGTGATTTATTATTTTTCGAATTAATGGGAATCATAAGTCCTGATGTATTAGGATTATAAAATTCTTGGTGAATTTTAATTGTATAGTGTCAACTGTCTACACAAGGAATTTTAATAAATCCATAAAATCAGAAAATCATAAATATAGTGACACTAGTTAGACTGTATTTGGAACCGATGAACAAGTGGGAGGATCAACCTTAAATATTCATGATTTATTATTTTTCAGATTATTAAGAAATCGTTATTATAGTGACATCACGTTTATAATTCCTAAAATCATTATTAGTTGTGGTGTATGATTTGATTTATATTTTTGTCATAATTTAATTCTCAACTACATATCATCTGAAGGTAACTAAACAACTAAAATGATTATAACTGAATGATGATGACTTCGTGTAAGTGGAAAAGTAAGAAGAATGTTGAACTCATAAATCAATAATGTAATTAATTTTCGGTAGAGGATTCTCCTCTTGATCCTTTAAACTTAAGTGCTTAGAATGTCACTGCTGTCATTTGTGTTGAACGAGAGACAAAATAAAATTAGTTCAAAGATGATGAGAATGATTTGGTATCAATCTTCCTAGACATCCCACAGTTCACGAGTAGTGGCTACTCAATTGAACTGCTAGTTCACGGCCATTTCCTTTTAAAGAAACCCGAGAATAGGAAGGTAAATGTCTACAAGTGTAAGTCATCTAAACTAAATAATTTAAAGGCTGAACTGAAGCATTAATGAAAGGTAATTTTGGATCACTAACCTATGAATCCTTAGAGACTCTCTTAACAAGGTAATTTGACCGAGAAGCTAAGTTCTTTTGTATGAACAAGGTAGCAGGGCATTCATGATCAAAGAGTATAAAACGGGCAGTTATTTCAGCAAAGATAGTGGGAGTGATATAAGGAAACAAATTTCGGATTTTAATCCTTAAATATCGCAGAAATTTAATTTCTGTTTTCAGATTCATTGGAACAAATGGATTCACTTTCACATCGATAGTATAGTTGCCTTAAAGAAAGTGAATATGACATTTGTAGTACGATTCTGAGACTTGGAATTTTTATTTGATAAAGTCAAATCCACTAATTAATGCTAGAAAGGTATATGTAACACATCATAAACTATTGAGGCAATTGGTTTCCGTATTCAGATAAATGATATTTCAGCATCTATTAATTAGTGCATACATCCTAAAGATAAGATCTGAAGACTAGCTAAGGGTTATTCCTATCTCCCAGTCTAAGAACACTATCTCAAGGGAAAAATGACTAAGTAACCTTTCAATTAGGAAAAGGTAACAGAGCTGAAGAAGGGTCACATCTTGTTCATATTGACCTTCAGGCTCTTATGAAGGATACAATCTAGTGGGAGCTTTTGAGTGGTAGACATTTTCTCTGATGACTACTCGAAACGCCGAATAGCTTATCTAAATATTAGGATGAATTTGGGACTGATGCTCGGCCTACCTCCGAGTGAAACAATTTCACTAAAAGGATAAACCATGTATTGCCTTGTATAGTTATTAATATGCTACATTACACTGCTTAACTCAATTAAGATATTGATTGCAAAATAACGGTTCGCATTATCATGTAAAACTGAGAAGTCTACAACTCAAAGACAAGATTGGTTCTTTTCCGAGAATCCAGATGTGTCGTATGAAAAAAAAAGAATTTGAGAAAGTTTATTGTATTGAACGTGACCTTAGAAGATGCTTATGAATTTGTGGAAGATGAGTGAAGTACATTTACTCCACTTCCACAAATAGAGGCATTTAGCACTAGTGCTTGAAGGTAGGACTTGAGATTTTGCATACACGTTTAGATGGTGATTGTTCATGAAATATCATAATGAATTGAGTGTAGGTTGGTTATAAGATTCTTAAATAGGATAGTGACGGTTGGACTATCACAGTATTTCTACAAGAATGTCTAAATAATAATCTTGGACCTTGATGTAAAGATACTCAATAAGTTACTATCTGATTTAATCACACCACATCCAACATTGGTTGTTGGGGGTTACGCTGATATAAACTACTGAACCAGATCAAAATGTCAATCCACCCAAATGTAGTGGGAGTATGGTTTATCCATTGACTAGCTATGATTATGTAGACTTTACAGCCTGCTTGGGGTGATTGATAACCTATGGTGTTTTGGACAGTTGTATAGGATTCTGACAAGAAGAGGTTGGGTTAAGGCCATAAACCTGTAAATGGTGTTTTGGTACACTAGTTCTGTTCACACTCTTGTAGAACCACCTGAGTATCTCAGGTCCAGTGGGATTAATTGTATCTATGTGTAGAAGAGACGAATGAATGAGAAAGTTCATCTTTCAAAGCAAAGCCAAGTGGTATAGGGGTAATTCCCTGACAAGTAGAGAGTTAAACAGGGGTGATGCCCTAAAAATTTCTCACCATTCAGCCTTTCTTGATCCGTTGGAAAGTAGAAAGATTACCAGGGGTGATGCCCTGAAACTTTCTTGCCGTACAACGTAGCTTGAATTCGTTCGAAACAGAAGGTTTTTTTTTGCTTAAAGCCAATGGCAGATTGACTGCCTATGCTTATATCCATTGGTGGATTAAAGAAAACCTCTAGGTCATTAAAAGCCATATGATTGAAATATGGGGGCTTGAGCAGAATATTGATGAGTCTTTTCTAGACCAGAGAATCAATATTAGTAAAGAGTAAACGTTAGTGTTAGTGAAATGTGACACATCAACAGTTGTGAATAACATGGGTGTGTTATCTGAAGTCAAGAACTTACGAGCCAAAGCTTCTCTGATTCAGAGAAGTGGACTATATTCTTAAAATTTGATTCATTCGAATTCATGAGAACAAGTTCTTTTGGAGTATCCCATTCATCTTTTTGTTAAGATGATGATGAATTTTTGAATGCTAGATTCAATGAGAGGTTTCCTACCCAACCCCTAATGGAATAATTCTCTTAGTCTTCAGATATAGTGAAAATGGGATAGATTTTCTCTTTTGGATAGAGAAAGTCAGGTTATTAAAAGTCAATAATAGTCGAATCTTGGATTTGGATGTTGAGTAGCGGTATAGCGCATCCTTAAGTACCTTCGGAGAATGGGGAGTATTATGCGTCTATATTAAGGTGCATACCTGAGTATTTTTTACTACACTGATTCGGACTTACAGTCAGATTAAGGATGATCGTTAATCTCGGGCTCAGTGTTTTATTATAGTGATTCTGACTACACTGATTCTGACTTACAATCCAACACTGTCAATTTGACTCTGTTAGTCAAATACATAGCAGCTTTCGGATCAGCTAAAAATAAAGTATGGCTTGAATGGTTCTTTGTTGGATCGGGAAGTGCCAAGTCTCGATGAGCCGATACCATTTTATTGTGAAAACCGTTGAGAGATAGCTCATGCAAATGATCTTCACAGTCACAAGAGGTCAAAAGCATATTCAGAGAGAGTACCATCTGATCAGACAGTCCGTGCAGAGAGGCGGAATTTTGGTCCTAAAAGATCGCATTGAACCGACAACATAGCTGATCAGTTTACCAAGTCGGGTAGAATCCAATGTCACTGGTAAGCCCTTGTCGGGTATGAAATTGGGAGATATGTCTCATCTGCCTTAGAACAAGTGGGAGAATGTTGTTGATATAAAGAATAAGGTTGTGGTGCTCTAAAAACAATTGTTGCTTGTCTTTACGGGCAACTGGGAGATTGTTGGATGTAGTGCCCGAAAGACAATTGTTGCTGGTCTATACGGGCAAGTGGGAGATTGTTGGAAGTAGCGCCCGAAAGACAATTTGTATAATTGTTTTTATAATTAGTAAATGATAGATTTATTCTCATCTTATTATTTTCTTCGTGCTTATATGTAATACACTGCTGAAAACCCCAAGTCGTATCATATGTAGCCATATAACTTAGTGTGTATAACACGTGAGGATTAAGTTTATAGTGATACACTTGAATGCTAGTCCATGGTGAACTTAATCAAAGTATGAGGTCTATTGATTAAACCACCATTAATGCGCCTAGAACACTTTAAGGTGTGACCGTCTTACCCGGACCTTCGATATTGGTTATCTAAGTGGGGCATTTATATATGATGAAGTCATATAGGATTGGACCGATTTAATCTGCATTTCCTATATAATTCCGTGATTGTGAATTCTTATTTAATCACAAGATGATCATATATGGATTAACCTTAATCCTGAAGTGATTGCAGACGCTTGTTTGTTTCAAGATAGGGTTTGATGTGTTCGTTAAGGATCGCTAAGAGTCGCGGCCCGAATCACTTTCACGTTGGCACTATTCTGGAATGAGTGAGGAGTGTGCGTCTCACATATATGGAATCCATTCCTTCATTCAGGAAGTCGAAAGACAATCACGTTGTTTGTTGATCCTAGAAACTGATCGATCAGCCTAGTTCATATTGGTTATGAATTATTTGATCACTAGTGGGTTAATGGTAAAGAAAGATAAGATGTAATGAAGAAGGTTTACGAAAATAATCCCGCTTCGTTACGGATAGACTATGGGGGGTTGGTATGTATGTAATGATTATATCAATGGACGCTTATTGACTCGACGCTTTGAGTATAAGTTATATCTACAATCGATAAAGTTCAGTTTCGGATTTATGGTGGCGTAATTCCGAAATTAATAAGTTGAGTAGAAATATTCTATTTGATGAATATTTTATTCAATTTATTGTAGCTACTGTTTATAGGTCCAAGGTCCCCGGGTTGGCTCCTAACACGTTAGTGTTTTCTGGTTTTGTGGAACCTCGAGAATAAATCAAATAGTTTGTCTATTTATCGTACCATAGAGAAGCAAAGAAAAGGTGTAAGGTCGAGCACCAGAAAGACTAAACAATTTAGAAATCAATAAGAGATCAATATTCTCGACATGAAGGAGCTATGGAGATATAACGAGTACACTAAAGGGTGTCAGATTTAGATAAACACTTGCCAAGAAGTGTCCATGTTTGCATCAAAGAGAGGTTATTTCAAGACTGAAAGAGGTAAGAAATTTCCTCAAGGTGTTGTAAAGGAAAATCAAAAGATTTAAAAAAAAGGCTGTGATAAACAAGCTTGAAGTGAAGGAGAATAGACGCTTACAAATTGTCGGATAAAGTTTGATTTCATAGAATTAGTCCATACTTTCAAACGAAGTGTGACAGATCATTGATGATCCAATTCAAGGGTTCAAGGTTGCACTACTCAAGAGGACTTGTACAGTTCCAAAGAAAAAATGCTCAAGGTTATTCCGTATGAGGGAATGAAAAGGTTAAAACAAAATAGGCATTTCAACCGGTGTAACGAAATTGTGATAGAAACGCCAAGACAGAAGAGGGAATGTCAAAATGTATGTCTAGCGGTTCATGACTCTAAATGGCCTTAAAGAGCTATAAGATAAAAGGCACAAGGTGCATTAATCTGGATTGAAATTAATATAATTTTGAAGCTCGAATGTTGACTGGCCAGAATGGCCTAGAAGACGTCTTGGCAACGATTACCGTCTGCCTGAAACTGGTGTAACATAGTTTGCCAGAAAGTTAAGTAACTGAAAAGGGATGTCATAGTAGGCTTAAAATTTTGACTGGCAAAAAGAAGATATGCATACCCTAAAAGAATAGGCGGCATTAGGTGAAAAGGTTACAACGTCGACACTACCCTTAGGAGGGAAGCTGAGAATGAACTCAAGTAAGGAGAATGTTTTGACATTAGAATGTTTAATCAAATTGAATTTGAAAGTAGGAATATGAGTTCAATAATAAAATATTAGAGATGACTTGCTTCATAGATTTGGAAGGTAAGAAGTTAAGAACTTGTTTAAAGGAAGAACTTATGAAGAAATGTCTCTGAGATAATTCATGACAGAACATGGCGAGAAGTTATTGAACTCAAATACCTCAAGTGAGGAATCAAATGGGAAGTACTACCTCCGTCCCAAAATGTAAGTCCATTAACCTTTTTGGTTCTGTCCCAAAATATAAGTCCATTTAGATAACCAATGAAGCATTTACTATATTTTTCTTCTTTTACCCTTCATTTAATATTTATCCACCCACTTTCCACTATTTTACATTAATGACAATGAAATGTTATTTTAGACATTTTCATCAAAATTAATGACACACAACCAATTTAACAAACTTTGTTAATCTGTGTGAAAAACCCCAAATGGACTTATATTTTGGGACAGAGGTAGTAATTTACTGGGAAAGTCATGTTCGAAGAAAGGCATAAAAAGGTTTGAACTTCAAGCGTGGTATACTGGAAGGCAGCGTCTTCGTGCTTGTTTATAATTGCAAACGAAACCATAACGTTAGCCTTACAAACATCCTACTAAAAGCCTTAACCCAAAAGAAGGTCAAACTTCGGGGAAACTTCTAGAACATAAAAATCTAACTCATTACTCTCTTAGCTCAAACCTTATGTCAAGGGGTGTGGATTCCTTTTAGGTAGTTGTGTATGATATTTACTCTAGAATTGTCATTATCGACTCTTATCGCACAAAGGAAAAGGAATTTGAGCACGATCAAAAGAGAAAATATTTAGATACTGGAGTTTCCAAGGTGACAGAAAAATATTAGAATTTTTGAAGGAGAAGAAGTCGACCAAAAACAATTATTTTTGCCGAGTGCACAAGCTGTCAGAATTTCCAGATTAATTAATACTGATTTGAATTTCAGATTGTGATTAAACGAAAAGTAATTTGAACTTAATTCCAAAAGGAAAGTTGTAGATAAAAGTGTTGTCAGCAACATATCAAAACTCTGGGTCATTTGAAGATATTTAACCTGTTCAAAACAGATGAATAGGTGAGTGCACCACTGCAGATTTTATGGACAGAGTGTCTGGCATTAAAATGAATTTTCTGAACAATCCATAATGATTATCGAGTTAATGTAAAAAGGTAAACTGTAGAAAAAACCGTGGTATATCTCGATGAAAATTTTCAGAATTTTTGGAGCTGGGGAAATTGTTTTACATGAAAGGCAAATACAGATACATCATTCACCCGTGTTGAATAACGTTAACTCCAAGGACGATGGAAACCATGTATCAAAGCAAGAAACCTTTAACATTGGTGATTGAAAAGAGTGAGAAGTATTTGGAAAAGATGAAATTGTATATGGAGTTTGTATGGAACCCATCTCGATCAAGGAAATGTGAAAGAATTTTGGTAAACTCAAACCAAGCAATAGTGAAGAAAGGGAGTGGAGGATTTGTAGAGTGGAGTCGGACATCATTCTCTACAAGAATAGGTCAAGCCAAAGTGTAGGCTTTGACATTGGAGTTTAAAAGGATGTGGAGAGACCACAATAAAGAAAAACTTCATCCTTAAGGATTGATTGCTTAATAGACGAACTTACTAGTGCTCCTTGTAGTTTTCATAGCCATCTATCAAGAAGAAATGGTGAGCTAAGCTGCTAAAGATACTTTTAAAAATTCAACTTAATCTACGAATTTAGACATAAGATAGGAACTTTCTCTGATACCAACTGTGACCCCCCGTCCCGGATACCGAGTCCTTATCTAGAAAGAATGCCCGGCATGCATATATTAACTTTTTAAATCGTCAAAAGTAATATATACATAAGCCTCGTTACAATCAATCGGAGTAAAAGCGGATTAAATTAAAACTAAAAAATAACTCGGAAAAGAATGTCAAACGACAAACAATGGATCACCAAGTCCCAAAATCTACGTCTAAGAAAACTGACCGACAAAACAACGAAATAAATGTTGTTGTGACTTATTACATACCAATTGAACTGAAAAGATACTAAAGTCTATCTCTCAAAACTGAGTAATAAATTGCAAAAAATAAATGTTCAAGTCATCGTAACTTTAGAGCTCAACCGTCAGCTCCGTCAACTCCATTGTCATAACCAAAATCTTCATCATCCTGACAACCACCTTCTCGGGGTAGGGACAATAAAGAGAGAAGGGGTAAGTACTTACATTACTTAGTAAAGGGTAGAACAAACAGATACCCAAATATATATATATATATATATATATATATATATATATATATATATATATATATATATATATATATATAACATACATCAAGATAATGTCTACAATCGCTACAGCATAGGTTGTAATTGAGATCACACTCACCCTCTACTAGATCACATAGTACTTCCTCGCACATATACGTTTGTTACAACAATACCAAATGACTCTACGCATGGTGAAATTAAATGCACCACAACATGGTTTGCACGGCTCTAGGTGCATGGACTCGTGTTCCAAGTGAGAGTTACACATTGTCCTGTATGAGTAGTAAGCGTCCCATGCTTCGATATAAAAAATGTGTATCACCAATGATATTGATGTTTTAGCTTTTAGACGTCCACATATGTATTTACGAGTTTAGATCTAACCACCTGATTCATTCACGTAAAGGCTTCCTAAGGACTACTAGTCCTAGACGTCTAATTACATTACCTAGCACGTTGTAAAGAGATCATTGAGTACTAAGGCAATGTTCCACAAGGACTAAACATCACCTTCTGGTGCTCCCAACTTCTCCCCACCGAGGGTCTAAATTGTTGTGCTGAGCCAAGGCTACAAAAAGTCGTATTTAGACATTGCAAATTAACATATAATGTTCAAAAGAACATACAAGCCACATTGTATCGTGAAATACACTTAAACACAAAATTCATATAATACACTTTTACTGTAATATACCACAATTTTATTATAACCATAGTACTTATTGTGTATAACCTTTAGTATAAAAATTAAATAAAATTACCTACAGTACCTAATAATATCTATTAAATCAACCATATTAATAATCCATTTTCTTTCCTGCAAATAGATTACATATATAACAATTTTTCCTGCAAATATTGCGTTCATGTAAATTTTTCCTGCAAATAGACTCTACATATATTGCATTCCTCTTATTTTTATATTATTATTATTATTAATTTTTTTTCCCTTTTCCCTACGGCACCAGTAGCATCATGCATTAACATAGAACAAAGTCCTATTTTCTTTCTTCTCCCTTTCGGCAATTTCCCATGCAACACTAACCTAAAAATAAAATAAAGAAAAATAATCATAACTGTAATATTCCAATTTTTGGGGAAAAAAGACGTGTCATTTTGAGAAAACAAAATATTAGATTCATTTTATTTTTATGGAATAATGAAAATATAATCTGATAAATATATATATATATATATATAATGCTAGATATGTGTATATTTGTCGTTGGGGACTAAACTGTAATTAAAGGAAAGATAAGGAGGTTTAACTAAATAGCTAGTGGGAGGTTTTATTAGGGAAATAACCTCCCCACTAATTAGAAAATCCTGTCACAATTTTGAAAACAAATTTCCTGCAACTTGAGAGCAAAAGAAAAGAGCGAAACTTCTCCTTCAGAATTCTAAATGAGTTCTTGGTGGTTTTAGATCAAAGTAGGACACCGAAATCGTGAGAGAACGAGGATCGTGTCGATACGAAGTTCATCAGGATTTATCAAGGTATGAATGTTGGCCTAAAGGAAGTTTTGTTCAAGTTTGGTGTCTTCTTGGTGCAATTTGTAGTTATAGATGTTTTGAAACCTTGAGCCTAACTAGTTCTTGAATTGGTTGTGGATCAAATATGTTTCTGTGGAGTTTGAAGGTGTTGCTGCAGTCTTTTCTTCAAGTTTGTTGTGTTTTGTGCTTGAAAAAAGTAAGAGATCTTCCTATTGTGTTGATTCAAGTGTTATAGATTTTGGTTATGAGATTGGAGTTGTTTTGGTGTAAGATTTCATGTGTTTTGATGTTAGACCAATGTGCTACGATGTGGTATGTTAAAGGGTTATATTTGCTGCTGTTTTGTTGTTAAATTGCTGAAGAATATGTTTGGAAAAGTTGTAGAATCGAGAGAAGTGTTGAAAATCATGTTTAGGGCTTGCCCAGGTGGAATGCGTACGCATTGTGTAGCAATACGAATGCATTGTTGGTTCAGAGTTGAACAGGATGGTTCCAGCATGTCGAATGCACACACATTTACTTGAATGTGCATGCATTCCTTCTTCAGGTTGGTTCAGGATGTTTTCAGCACAGGCAATACGTACGCATTGCAGACAATGCGCATGCATTGGTTGATCAGGATGAAAAAAGAGGTCTCTGAACCAGTGAATGCGCACCCATTGACCCTGTTTTTGGGGAAAAAATAATGTTTTGAGCTATGTGTTGAGTTTTAAGTGTTTTTCTTGATCTAATAACATTAAATAAAGATGAACAAGCCTTGAATGAGTTTCTGATGCGTTTAGTTCCGACACCGAATGTACTCTTAAAGGGAGTTGATGTTCGGGACCATTGGAAGGGCATGATAGGCTTGTGTTTTGGTGATTTAGCATTCACCAATGACTGTGTATGTGATAGGAAATTGTGTCTAGATGATTAAGTGAGGGAGTAGAGTCGGTTAAGGTGAGGTTTACCTTGAAAACACATAGGTGGTTAGTTAATGTTTAATATATACATAATTGTTTAGTAAAATATTAAATATCATGCCCTTCTTGGTTAGGTACAAGGCTAAGTCACGACGAGTGGGTGGTCAGTAAAAGTTAATAACTCTACTGGCTTATAAACGGCTGAATGGTAGAGGGATTGCGCCGAACGCGTGCACTATAGGGTTAAACCCGTGTCTATCAGTGTGATCCATTGCTAAGTTGCAAACGATATCTCATGGTGGATATACACCATGCGTAGTGCCCTTATATGCAGATATAACAAAGATAAGATAAGCTAGTAATAGTTAGTCATGACATGTTGATGAGCATGAAATGAACCCTAGATTGTGTTGGTTTCATAAAGATAACCTCTTAAACGTAAATGATACTTTTTGCTCTTGATTAATACAATAGTGACGATACCGGGTTTCACCCCCTCCACGTGTCGTCTATCGATTGGTCATAAAGCAATATCATGGATAAAACACCAAGGTAACCCTGTCGATGCCCAGGCTCGAGGCTAAGGCCATCTAGTAGACGCCAGGCTACGACGATCGACTATCGAGAAGTGTGAGACGACAAGTCCATAAGGACAGAGTCAACACCAGCTAGCAGTGTACGACAATAAGTTCCATGGTCAATTACCGTAGGTCGGGATATCGACCTCGAGGATAGAGTCCGCACCAGCTGTCCAAGCCCAATAACAGCGATAGCTTGGGCAAGGGTTTAAGGCCCATTAAAGGGTAAAGATGACAATAACATAAGCTGACTTAACCTTTGGGTTTAGACAAGTATTGTCATTATAAATACCCCAATCCAGGAACTACGTAAGGCTTGATTCCTGGAACATAACAGGATACGTAGGCAATCTAAGATACAGTCTTAGCCTCAGCCGCAAACACAAAAATCCACCACCGCACTCTTTTAGGCATTAGGGTTTTGTGTGTGTTCATCACTAGATTCAATTAGGGCCCGGATTATTAAGGTGACACAATTTGTCATCGTCATTGGCGCTAGAAGGAGGGCCTTCTATTGATCGAATACACAAGAACACGATGCCTCCCAGAAAAGCTGCATCTAAAGCTGCCGATCAAGGCTCCCAGATCAATGAGCCGTCCGATCACGATATGCAGGGAAAAGATCCGATCTTGGATCTCGTCCAGCAAGATCCTCAGCAAAAGCAGGGAGGAAAAGATCCAGTCTTGGATCGTATCCAGGAAAATCCCCAGCATGAAAAGCAAGGACTTGATCCAGAATATCGAGCGCTTGTGGATCAATTAGCAGGGGCGAACCTGGTGGTAATGTCTAGGATTATTGCAGAGGCAGTCACAGCACAAAGACAAGCGGCCGCCGCCCAGAAAGACGCCACGGCGAAAGACGGTCGGAAAGATGCGGCGGACAAACCTAAACAGACTCCTGGAGACGAAGTCAGTGCGTCCTCTTGCTCAGTGGAGAGGAAGAGGCATGAGATCCATAAAAAACACCAGAAAATGGATGATGATAGAGTCAGGGAGGAGTTGAATGTTATTCTGGGGAAGAACCAGGTTTCGTTATGGTTAGAGTCTCCCTTCACTAAAGAGATCGAGAGCTTTCCTAAACCCAAGGGGTTTAAGATACCGAAGATATAGCCGTACAATGGTACCACCGACCCAGAGGACCATCTCCATAGGTATCTATCTCAGATGAGATTGGATGGTGCACCCGACGCAATGCGATGTCGGGCGTTTGAGACGCTACTCGTAGGTCGAGCACGAGAATGGTTCACGACTACGACCAGGGTCAATCTCCAGTTTTGCCATGCTCGCTTGCAAATTTCGAGATGTGTTCATAGTAAATAAGAAGTTTCATCTAAGCGCCACGCACCTCATGAACGTGAGGCAGCAAAAGGACGAAACAGTAATGGAGTATTTGAAGAGGTATAATCTCGAGGCTATGCAGGTCAAAGACGCAGATGACTGACTTCTGATCATGTCGTTCGTGGGGGGGGGGGGCTGCGTAATACAAAGTTATACATGAAGTGGAGCAGAGATGTCCCCCACACGATGGACGAATGTGTTAATGCGAAGGCACACCCAATCCGACTGGATGGATTCCAAAAAGGACAACCGAGGTCTGAATCGGAACCAATCCAAGAGACATGACATCGACAGTAAGCCGTCCATCTGGGATCGTATCGAAACACCCGTCTCAGACCGTGGGGGCAAGAAGGGACCCACGCGTGATAAAGATTTTATTCCACTCAATCGATCTCGAGCCGAGGTGTTATCGATCATGATCTCAAAGAACCTGGCGAGGAAACCACCACCGTTGAAGAAACCTCGGTAAAAGAGGAATGCAAGCAAGTACTGTGACTTTCATGAAGACATAGGTCATACGACAGAGGATTAATTGTATCGACCTGAAAAAAGACATTGACTCCTGCATCCAGGAAGGGAAGCTAGACGAAGTTGTTGACAGATCTCGGTATGATGGGCACAGGGGGCGTGGAGAGTATAAGAGAAAAAACTCTGATCAAGATAGGAATCGAGGCCGAGACGCCCAATGACGAAGAGATAGATCACCTCAGAGGAACCGATCTCCATGTCGGGATGGAAACAACAGAGATAATTTTGGTCGAGACAGATACGAAGATAATAGACTAGTTAACTACGTTAATACGATCTTCGGTCCTGGGGAGAGTGACAAAGACCAGACCAGTGAAGAGCCAGCTAGTAGCTCGAGAGAGCGCAAGCAGCTCAGATTCACGACAGAAGTCGGACACGGCCCTCGCGATGATATCCCAAAGTCTAGGAGTCATAGCGAAGGGTTAGTTATCGAGGCCGTGATTAGCCGAGCCCGTGTATCGAGAGTCTGTATCGATAACGGGAGTGCAGTGAATATCATATATTACTCGGCGTTTCAGGCGATGAAGTTGAAAGAGAAAGACTTGGCTCCCATAGCATCCCCTCTGTTTGGATTTACGGCGCAAGCAGTTCATCCTATGGGCTCGATAAAGTTACTCACGACAGTTGGATGGAGAAAAAGGAAGAACACTTGAATTAAGCTACGTGGTGGTCAAAGCTCCCTCTGCTTATAATGTTATCCTGGGAAGACCAGCGCTCTTCGATCTTCGAGCTATCATCTCGACTTTTCATAATAGCATGAAGTTTCCAACTAGGAACGGTTCCCACGATGTAAAAGGAGATGTTTAGGTCGCGAGGAGTTGTAACTCCGTTGTTATGAATGGGAAGATGGCGGTTCAACAGATCTTAGTCGAGGAACTGATTCCAGAGAAAGAGGAGGAGAAGAATTGGGTCTCTAGTGATGCAGTTGAGGACGTCCGACTCTGGGAAGGAGAGGACGATCAGTGCGTGCAGGTCGGGGTTTGGATTCCATCGAAAGAGAGGCAGTTGCTCATCGATATGCTAATAGAGTTCAAAGATATTTTTGCCTGGAAGGCCACTGACATGCCGGGGTTGTCTACTGACATCGCGGTTCATAGGCTCGAAATTGACCAGGCTAAGAAGCCAGTCAAGCAGAAGAAGAGGAATTTTGCGTCGGATCGACTTGAGGCTATTGAGTTGGAAGTCGGCAAGTTATTAGCAGCCCAGATAGTGAGAGAGGTATTCTATCCAGAGTTGCTTGCTAATCCGGTATTAGTCAAGAAGCCCGATGGCAGTTGGCGCATGTGTGTGGACTTCACAGACTTGAACAAAGCATGCCCGAAAGACTCATATCCACTGCCTAAAATTGACAGGTTAGTAGACTCAACTATCGACTTTGATGTATTTGGTTTTTTAGACGCGTATAAAGGATACCACCAAATTCTAATGGATCCTCGAGACGCGGAGAAAACAGCGTTTATCACGGAATTCGGCACCTTCTGCTATGTGACCATGCCATTCGGATTAAAGAATGCTGGGGCAACATACCAGAGGGCAGTCAATAAGTTCTTTGCAAAGCAAATTGGTAGATGTATGGAGGTTTACGTAGACGACCTGCTTATTAAGAGTCGATCTATGAGTCAGTACTTGATCGATGCTCAAGAGGTTTTTGGAGTGTTACGAGAAACCCAGATGAGGTTGAACCCGAAGAAGTGTACTTTTAGTGTCAGGTCGGGTAAGTTCTTGGGCTACAAGATTTCGAAGGACGAGATTCGAGCGAACCCGGATAAGATCGAGACTCTGAAGAATATGCCCGCACCTAGAAATATAAAGGAAGTACAAAGGCTCACCGGCCGAATGGCCGCTCTCAAAAGATTCTTATCGAGATCCGCCCAGCGTGCGCTATCATTCTTCAAGATGCCCGCAAGGCCGATCCTTTCCATTGGGATGATGCCATCGAGACGACCTTCAAGAATTGAAAGCCTATTTGTCGAGTTACCCACCTCACTTCACCTGAGAGAAGGGAGAAGTTGTTGGTTTATTTGGCCGTGTGCGAGGAGGCAGTGATTGCGGTTCTACTCAGAGAAGGGGTACATGGCCAGGTGCCAATCTATTTTGTCAGCAAGGCATTGCACAGCCCTGAGATCCGGTACTCACCAGCTGAGAAGTTAGCACTATCTCTGGTTCACGCCTCGAGAAAGTTGAGGCCCTATTTTTAGGCTCATCCTATTGCGGTAGTCACAGACCAGCCTTTAAAGTAGATTTTGGCGAAGCCCGACACCTCAGGTCGATTGGCGAAATGGGTGGTTTCCTCGAACTGCGATAAAAGGACAGGCCTTGGCGGATTTTTTAGCTGAAGGGGTCTCCATCAAGCTTGACCAAGAGAAGCAAAGTCCAGAAGAAAAATGGACTCTCCAAGTCGATAGAGCATCGAGCAAGGAAGGGGCAGGAGCAGGGCTCCTTCTAGTAAGCCCGAAAGGCGAAGAATTCCCATACGCCCTTCGATTCGATTTTAAAGCAACGAACAACGAGGCCGAGTATGAAGCTATGATAACCGGTCTGAAACTTGCTCTGAAGCTGGGTGTCGAGGATTTGTTGGTGTATAGCGACTCGCAGTTGGTGGTAAATCACGTGAAAGGGGAGTATGAGGCTACGAAAGAAACTATGAAGAATTACTTAGCCGTAGTCTAGAGCCTCATACCTAAATTCAAATCGGTTCAGTTCGAGCAAGTTCCCCGAAGTAAGAATAAAAGAGCCGATGCGCTTTCTAAGCTTGCATCGAACTTCATGTCGAGTAAGAAGGTTCTAGTCGAGTTATTGGCCGATAGGAGTTACATCGAGACGGAGGCCCAGCCGATCACTCAGCAGGCCACGTGGATGGACTCGATCGCCCATTACCTCAAAGACGGAATTCTACCATCTGACAAGATACAGGCCAGAAAAATTCGACTCCAATCCGCTCGATATGCGTTCTTCGACGACATCCTCTATCGGAAATCTTTTGTGATCCCATGGTTGAGATGTGTTTCAGAAAGTGAAGGGGAATACCTCTTAGAAGAAATTCACAGAGGGGCCTGTGGGAATCACTGTGGGGCCAGAATGTTAGCTCGAAAATGCAAGTTAGCTGGGTACTTTTGGCCGTCGATGCAACGAGATGCGAGTAATCTCATCCAGAAGTGCAACTCTTGTCAGATTCATGATAATATTTCTCATCAACAAGCACAAGACATGAACGTCATCTCGTCAGCATGGCCTTTCGATCAATGGGGAGTCGACATTGTTGGGCCTTTACCCCGGGCCCCGGGAAATCTCAAATTTGTGGTCGTTGCAGTTGACTACTTTACGAAATGGGTAGAAGCTAAGGCTTTACCCGACATCCGAGAAGCAACCATCAAAAAGTTCTTGTGGGTCGACATTCTATGCAGGTACGGCATTCCGAAGGCATTGATCTCGGATAACGGTACCCAGTTCGAAGAACGAAAAGTTAGAGAATGGTGCAGCGAATACCACATCGACCAGCGATTCACCTCAGTGGCTCACCCACAGGCAAACGGTCAAGTTGAGCAAACTAACCGACAAATCAAGATGGGTTTAAAGAAGAGACTAAAGGCAGAAGGTCGAGACTGGGCAATGCAACTTCCGAGCATCTTATGGTCATATAGGACAGCTCCCAATTCATCAACAAGAGAAACTACCTTCTCTCTAGTATACGGGTGCGAAGCGGTGATACCAGCTGAGATCGGTGTTCCCTCACCTCGAGTTCTGGCCTACAATGTTGAGACAAATGATCCCGAAATCCGACAGGAAAGGGATAATATCGAGGAGCGAAGAGAGATAGCCTCAACCAAAATGGAAAGGTATAAACATAAGATTTCTCAGTACAACAACTCGAGGGTCAGACACAGATACTTCAAAGTTGGAGATCTGGTCTTGAGGAAGAACGAAGCAAGTCGACAGGAAGCGATCGGAAAATTGACCCCGAATTGGGAAGGCCCGTATCAGATTCTGAAGGTTCACCCCAAAAGGTCTTATCAACTCGGGTGAGTAGACGGAACCGTGGTTCCTCGACATTGGCATGCCAACAATCTGAGAAAGTATTATGTTTGAGATAAGCTTTGCTTCGACGAACTTTTGTTTACTTTTCAGCTTTAAGTCTTGTAATAAGTCCATGAGACAATTTTATGAGTATTCTAATAAACTTGTGTTTTCTCGAGATGTTTTACGTGTTTGTTAGGATTTATAGCGAAACAATACAAGTCCAATGTGATAGAAAATGTTAAGGCAAAGCGATTAAATCGGCGAGTAGAGAAATCCATGGTCGGACATCTCGATAAAGCCAAAAGCAAAGTTAGCCTAATGGGCAACAAATGCAAAGGCACAAAGGCGGTTCGTGAGGTCGCCCACAGTCCAAGCTAAAAAGTGAGCGAGCCAAAGTGGCGAACGAGGGTAAAAAGCAAGGGACGGTTCGCATGGTCGGGCCAAATGTCGATCGAAAGCCGAATGAGCCTAAGAGGCGAAAAAGGCTGGACAAAGGGCGGTTCGCATAGTCGGGCCACCGGTCGATCGATGGTCGAAGGAGCCTAAGAGGCAAAGAAGACCAAGACCAGGGACAGTTCACATTAAAATGCTTAGCCTAAGGTCAAATAAGCCTAATGGGCAAAAATCTAAGGCAAGCGAGTCGATCTCAAGTGCAAAAAGAACCTAAAGTTCATAATACACTTAGGGGTCAACATAACGTAAATAAAGCGAGTAGTGAACAAAGCCAAAGGCTCGACAAGGGAAAGACTACAACATATCAAAAAGACAAGCAAAGCAACAAGAAAGAAAAATCAAATTGCAAAAGCAAGTCAAATTCAAAACAAAGTTATTACAAAACAAAGCTCGGTCGAAAAGACCAGCCAAAGTTAATTCGAAACAATAAATGTTATTACAGATCAAAGTACAAGGCTTCAAGTTCAGATGAACAAATCAACAAAAGAAATTTTTTGAAAGATAAACGGTCAAGGGTCGGCCTCTGGATTCGGCTCAGAAATGGCAGGGGTCGGATCGACTGCAGTCGGGTCAGCAGCAGGGACAGAAGTGGAAGGACCTTACATGATGGCCAAAGACTCTCCCTGTTGGAACTCTTCCATGTATCGATCATATAATGCCTCCGAGTCGGGATTATAAAATACCGGCGTCTCGAGGGTCGACACGTCGAGTTCCGGGATGACAGCCTTTACTACTGCCAGAGTGTAGCCGCCCATCATCGAGGCGCGCATGATCACCTCCAGATCAGCATCAAGATTGGCCGACTTTCGATACTCTGCAATCGCGTCAGTTGCCGCCGTCTTGAGCCGCGCGCACGCTTGATCCAATTCAGCTCGTAGCGGATCTCTGTCCTGTCGAGCCGTCGCAGCGTCTTTTAATGAAGCCTTATGCCACCCTTGTACCTTCTCGTAGTCTTGAGCCAGCTTGTGCAGCTCCTTACCCTGATCTTGCCTCTCAGCCCGCAGTCGGTCCCGCTCCTTCTCAGCAGCCGTCAGCTTGTCCTGCAGCTTTTGGCACTCGGCAACCGACTCGCGCTTTAATGCCTCGAATTGAGAATCCATGGCGGAGATATCGGCATTCTTTGCAACGATGTCCCGCAAAAGCTTGCCGTTCTCCCTGCGCAGATCGTCTGCCGACTCACCCGTCTTGACCAGCCTCCGGGAAGCATCTCGGCTGACAATGTTACTCTGTGATAGAAAGAGAAATTTCAGATGATAAATGACAAGGCAAAGGCCTCGAAAAAGACCAACATCTAAAGAGGAATAGTACAATCGACTTACGAGGCGATTCAGCTTCCGGAGCACCTGAGCCAAGCCCTTATCCTCCAGGGCCACGAAATCATCAGTGACCCAGTTCAGATCGATTTTCGGCTTGGGAGAAGCCTCAGTAGCCTTGGCCCTCTTCGACTGTCGATGTTGTTCCTGCACCAGCTCAGCAGCAGTCGGCCTTTTCTTGGACCGAGGTGCCTGCGCCTCGACATGAAGCTCAGTAACCGGATCCACCTCGACCAGCTCCTCCTCGTCCTCATCACGCAGAGAGCCGAAACGGACCGTCAAAGCACTGCTGGACGGAGGCAGCTCAGTAGATCCAGTTGGTGCTGTTGACTCGACGGCAGCAGGGGTGGGTTCAGGCTGAGTAGCACCCCCCTCTCGGGAAGAAGAAGGCGCCTTGACTTCAGGCACAGGCAAGTCAGGGGTAGCCCGACCCCCGGTAGGTGGGGCAGCCACAACTGCCGACTCAGGAACACGTGTGGGATCGGTGACCTTGGTAAACCTGCCCACTGCAAAAACGAAGGCAACCAGTTAGTTTTTGATCAACAAACAACAAGTTGTCAGGCTCGACAAACAGCATATAAAAAGCAAACAAATAAGGAAAATTCCTACGGTTCTCGAGATCTTGAAGATGAAGGCCGACGTAGGGGATCGGCCCCGCTTCCTCTAGATGGGCCAAGTCATAGAGGTGACTCAAATCTCGAGTGACCACCTCGAAATTGTGTCTACCCAACTGTCGGGCCTCCTCCGGAATGGGGGCACTTCCCCACTTGTCCTTCTTCGAGCCCCTCGACCTCCATTGGCCTATGTAGGGGTTCGCTAGACCATGTCGAAGAAAGAAGAATCGAGGCTTCCGCTCCCCGTGAGAAGAAGGTCCCTTGGTCACGAACTCGTGTCGGTTCGCCCTTCTCTGAAAAGTATACCAAAGCTTATCTGGTGTAGCAGAGATCTGATAGTAGTATCGAAACAAGGGAATCAAGAAGCAGACCCCAGCCACTCGGCAAGCGATGATGAACCCCATGATAGTCCTGACAGCATTCGGGGCAATCTGAGAAACGCTTATCTCATAATGGTCGAGAATCGCAAGAATGGCCGGGCAAAGTGGAAACCTTAATCCACTTGCAAGTTGATTGTCGTGAACGGCGCAAAATCCTTCTAGGGGCTCGTCGGCAAATTTATGAAGGCCGGAAGGAAGACGAGCTTCAAACGGAGGACTGGAAATGTTGTACCTCCGGCAGATTTTGGTGACCTCCTCGGGAGAAAATGAACTGAGGCATTCTTCGGCACCCTTCCCATCCATCCTAGTCACTAATTTCTTGGGTTGATGGGGGACAGGAGGGGGGAAGCCGTAGACTCGCCGGAGTCTTGCCGGGGAAGATGACCAGAGGTAGTAGGTGCCGGAGATTGGCTATGAACTGGTGTTTCACCACCCCTATCCGATTCAGTAGCACTACTGCTATGGGACATGGATAATTCAAAGAACAAGATGAACAACACAGAAAAACAGAAAAACAGAAAAACGGTGGCTTACTTGGTGTTGGAAACTGGGAGTTTATGAGGAATGTGGCAAATTGGCTCTGCTGCAACTTCTATCTCTCTCCTTTATATGCTAGCAAATAGGCAAAATGATTTGGAAAGACGTGAGTGATGGGGAGTTATAACCCCCTATAAATCACGAGAATCAAGGCAACGACGCGTTATGATTTACAGAATTCGAAGCGTTTTGTATGCCAGATATTGCGCCACGTGGAAATAGGCGGTTAGGGTTAACAAGTGGCGGGTGAAAGCCCGCCCAAATAAAAACCCAACTCGAAGACGATTCAGGTGACAGACTCGACCTCGGACAACGGAAGTCGCCTCTCTCAAGTCTGGGGGGCTTATGACGATACTGGGTTTCACCCCTCCACGTGTCGTCTATCGATTGGTCATAAAGCAATATCATGGATAAAACACCAAGGTAACCATGTCGATGCCCAGACTCGAGGCTAAGGCCATCTAGTAGACGCCATGCTATGACGATCGACTATCGAGAAGTGTGAGACGACAAGTCCATAAGGACAGAGTCCACACCAGCTAGTAGTGTACGACAATAAGTTCCATGGTCGATTACCGCAGGTCGGGATATCGACCTCGAGGACAGAGTCTGCACCAGCTGTCCAAGCCCATTAACAGGGATTGCTTGGGCAAGGGTTTAAGGCCCATTAAAGGGTAAAGATGACAATAACATAAGCCGACTTAACCTTAGGGTTTAGGCAAGTATTGTCATTATAAATACCCCAATCCAGGAACTACGTAAGGCTTGATTCCTGGAACATAACAGGATATGTAGGCAATCTAAGATACAGTCTTAGACTCAGCCGCAAACACAAAAATCCACCACCGCACTCTTTTAGGCATTAGGGTTTTGTGTGTGTTTATCACTAGATTCAATTAGGGCCCGGATTATTAAGGTGACACAATTTATCATCGTCAAATAGCTTCTATATTTTACTAAGTACCTTTGTACTTACCTCGAATGCATATTGTTTTGTGTGTTTGGGGATGAGAAGATGAACTTGTAGATTATCATCTTAACGAGGATTTTGTGGACGACATTTGAGGATGTCGCGTTGATGCTTTTATTATCTTTTATTTGAATTGTACAAGACTATGTTGTTTTAATATTGCAAGACTTGTTGTACTTTTATGAGAATGCTTTGTTGTAAGACGAGTTGGTGTACTTTTGTTAGACTTCATACTTTCATAAAGTTTGTAATATCGTGGTGGTTTAAGTTACCTTTCTATCTTTAGATTGTTGCATTTCTATTCTTGTTAATAATAAAAAAATTACCTGAGTCTTTTAGGGTCGCTAATGCTAAACTCGATACGACGTAGTAAAGGCTTACAAATAATATTGATTTATTTAATATTACATGTGCCGAATGTTTCTTTTCCGAATATGGACTTGGTGTCCGGGAATGGGGCATGACAGTTGGTATCAGAGCGAAGCGTCCTTTAGGCTTCCTTTCTTGAGATAAATTTCTTTACATCACCCAGTAACCTTACGATCTTCTTGATCTTTCAGAATGGTGACAACGAGAAGAAGTGTTCATGGGGCTGAGAGTTTAGGGGTTAGACGTGAGGCACGCAGTCCTACACTAGTGGTAGGGAGTGGGGTGTTGAGACTTAATGTTCCACCACAACAGAATCAGACACTGCGGGCTGAACAGGAGCAACCTCCACAGTGGCATATGGGAGGCTCAGTTCAGGTTACCATTGTAAGTGATGTTCCAGCAGGTTTTGCTTATTTCCACCACCACCTACAAGCTATCCCCCAACTACAGCCTACCCTCCACAACAACATACCTTCTATCCTGCACCCATAAGTCAACCACCTCAACCTACAATACCTCCATCACCACGGTTTGAGCATCACTATAGCTTTGGATACCCACAATATGGACTGCATCAGCCATACCATACTCCGCAACACCATCCAAGGTACCACCATTATCAACAAGCACCACCCGTGACACAACCTCAACAGCCATATCCACCACCTTATCCACCTCAAGAACCACAAGTACCCTACGGTTATCCACCTGTTTATCCACCCGTTTATCCACCAGCTTACCCTCCAATTAGACCTCAAGTTTATGAGCAGACACCACCCATGGATTGGTACACTAGGCTGAAAAGGAACCATATGCAAGACTGCTACAGAAATGTGGAACCAATCAAGGCTGAGATGTGGTTGAGGAGCATTGAAAAAGCATGCAGAAATGTGAATGTACCGGAAATGGAGATGGCTCAGTTAGCTACAGGCTTCTAGTTGAATACGGCAGAGAGTTGGTTTGATGCCATAGAGGGTAGCCGAGGCAAAGTTACAGATTGGAAAGAGTTTAAGGAACTCTTCTATAATGAGTACTACCCTCCAGCGGTACAAGCGAGTCAATCAAGTAGGTTTTTTAGGCATAATCAATGTATGCACACCACCGTGTCTCAATACACTAATCGCTTCAACGAGTTGGGAAGGTTTTATCCTGAGATCATGCGAGTTGAGGAGAAGAAGATGGCCTTCTATAGGAATGGTTAATCTCATGAGATTCATGCCGGTATGATGGGTGCTACGCCAAGGAACCTGGCAAAATTGTTGAACAAGGCTATAGAGGTCGAAACATTCAAGAATAGGCCGTCGGTAATCATAGGAGTTAAGAGAAGTTTTGGTACAAGTCAAGGATGCAACCGTACAGCCCCCATCAGAATGCAAGAAGACAACAACACCATTGAAAGCCACTCCAATGACTAGTGCACCACTTTGCTCAAAGTGTAATAGGAATCATGCCGGTGAGTGCCGAGCAAGTTCAAGTCGCTGCTACCTTTGCGGGGATCCGGGACACATTGCAAGAAACTGTCCAAACAAGGAGAACAATGGGAAACAGAATCAAGGGAAGTTCAAGTCGGCAGGTTCGTGTGTTTGCTATGGATGCAGAGTTCGTGGAGCCTGATGACAATGTTATTTCAGGTACTTTTAATTTGATTATTCTATGTTATTAAAATATTCTTATAGCACGTTAAATCATGTTATAATTATATTTAAATAAATAAGTTTATATTTTGGGTACGATAATATTAGAAGATCTAGTAGTTACAGCTTTGTTTGATACTGGAGCTTCTAATGCCTTTGTGTCGAAAAATATTGCTAAGAAACTAAATCTGCCTTCAGAAACATTAAAGAATTCTATGAGAATAAGATGATGCCTCAGGTTGCTAAGATGATACCTCAAGTTGATGTGTGAGTAGGAACCTATCGGTGTAAGAGTGACTTGATAGTGTTAGACTTTTCAGACTTTGATGTAATTTTGGGGATAGAATAGCTATCCAAGAATTTTGTACACTTGGACTGTAGAAGGAAGAGAGTGACAACTAAGGTACCCGGAAATCATCTAAAAACTTTCAAGGAAACGTCTACAAGCCTTGCAAGAAGCGACACCCAATAATTTCAGCGGTTAAGGCTATATGAACATGTCAAAAAGGATGTGAAGGCTACTTGTTGTATGCAATGGATGTTGCACAAGTGAAGCTTGAGTTGGAAGAAACTCCAATAGCAAGGGAGTACCCCGATGTGTTTCCGGATGAGATACCGGGAAACATGCCGGATAGGGAGATAGAATTTGAAATCAAGTTGATACCGGGAGCGGCACCGGTTGCTAAGGCACCCAATAGGATGGCCCCAGCTGAATTGAAAGAGTTGAAGGCTCAACTCAAAGATATGCTAGAAAGGAATATAATTCAGCCAAGTACATCACCATGGGGAGCCCCTATTTTGTTTGTTAAAAAGAAAGACAGTAGCATGAGGATGTGTATCAACTTTAGGGCTTTGAAAAATCTCACCATCAAGAATGAGTATCCCCGACCAAGGATTTATGATTTGTTCATTCAGTTGCAAGGTAAGAAAGTGTTTTCCAAGATTGATCTTAGGTCAGGTTACCACCAGTTGAAGATAAAGGTAGCGGATATACCTAAGACAGCGTTTAGTACAAGATATGGACATTATGTGTTCTTGGTTATGCCTTTTGGAGTCTCTAATGCTCCATCAGCTTTTATGGACTTGATGCAGTGTGTGTTCATGCCATATTTGGGTAAGTTCATGATAGTATTCATAGATGATATCCTTATCTACTCAAAGGATGAAAAAGAGCATGAAGAACACTTAATAATCGCCATGAAGACGTTCAAAGATAAACAACTTTTTGCTAAGTTTTCGAAGTGTGGGTTTTAGTTGAATCAAGTCAGTTTTCTGGGACACGTGATATATGGGGATGGCATACAAGTTGACCCAGTGAAGATAGAAGTAGTTGAGAAATGGCCAAGACCTACCAAAGTATCAGTAGTATGAAGTTTTTTGGGTTTGGTAGGTTACTATGTAAAGTTTGTGCAAGACTTTTCTAAGATGGCTACATCACTCACTTAACTCACCCAAAAGAATGTGAAGTTTGATTGGACTGATGAGTGTGAAAGAGCTTTTCAAACTCTAAAGGAGAGGTTGACATCAGTACCGGTTTTGGAGGTTCCAGAAATCTTTGACAACTATGCCGTCTACACCGATACTTCGGGACAAGGTTTGGGTTGTGTGTTGATGCAAGGAGGAAAGGTTATCGCCTATGCATTTAGACAACTTAAGGAGCATGAGAAGAACTACCCGACACATTACTTAGAGTTAGCAGCAGTAGTGTTTGCCTTAAAGACTTGGAGGCACTACTTAAATGGATTCAAGGCAAGAATCTTCACAGACCACAATAGCTTAAAGTACTTCTTTACACAAGAAAATCTGAGTATGAGGCAAAGGAGATGGTTAGAGTTTGTGAAAGACTATGACTTGGATATCCAGTACCATCCGGGTAAAGCGGATGTGGTTACGGATGCGTTAAGTAGAAGACCAAGGTCTACGGTTTCAAGGTTTGAAGTTGCTATAGATCAGTTAAATGGGCTGATAATTTGGTGTTTTGAGCAGTGTGGAAACCGTCAGTTTGTGGCTCCATATTTAGAAAAGTCAGAGTTGATGGATGACATCTGGGGTAAACAAGATGAAGATCCGGTGTTGGTTGATTTGAAGCAAGTTTCTAGGGAGAAGCCTACAGTTGGTTATATGCTAGACAAGAACGGGAATCTTTGGTACCAAGATAGGTTGTGTGTTCCGAATATCAGGGACTTAAGGCAAAGTGTTATGGATGAGGAACACATGATAGCTTTTGCAGTCCACCAGTGAGCTACCAAGATGTATAGAGACTTGATGGAAAGCTTTTGGTGTCCTTCTATGAAGCTGGAAATAGCAAAGTTTGTGTCAGAATGCGATACGTGTCAAAAGTTAACAGCCGAGCATAGGAAACCAGAAGGTATGCTAAAACCTTTAGACATCCCCGAGTGGAAGTGGGATAAGATCACCATGGACTTCATCACCGGTTTTCCAAGAACAAAGAGTGGTCATGATATGATTAGGGTGATTGTTGATAAATTGACAAAGTCAGCCCATTTCATACCTACAAAAGTTGGTATGTCATTTAAAAAGATGACTACACTATATTCGGATAATATAGTGAGGTTGCATGGAGCACCTATATCAATAGTTTCAGATCGTGAAAGTTGGTTCATCAGTCACTTTTGGAAGAGTTTACAAAAAGGCTTTGGGTACAACTTTGGATTTTGAGTACAGCTTTTCAACCTCAAACGAATGGGCAATTCGAAAGAACAATCCAAACACTTGACGATATGTTAAGAGCATGTGTTTTGGAAGTAGGTGGATCGCGGGATGATTACCTACCCGTGGCTGAGTTTGCCTACAAAAACAGTTATCATGCAAGTTTGGGTATGGCGCCGTTTGAAGCATTGTATGGTAGAAGATGTAGAATGCCTCTATTTTGGGATGAAGTTGGAGAGAAGAAACTCACCTGGCTAGAATTAGTTGAGCAAGATAAGTAAAGAGTTTTGTTGGTAAAGAGGAACTTGAAGGTAGCTCTAGATCCTCAGAAAAGTTGGGCTGATGTTCGTAGAAGACCCTTAGAGTTTGATGTCGGTGATAGAGTTTACTTGAGAGCTTCACTAACGAAGGAAGTCAAACGGTATGGACAAAAAGGAAAGATAAGTCCGAGGTATGTCGGACCTTTCGAGATCACCGAAAGAGTAGGACCTTTCGGCTTACGAGTTAAAATTACCAGAGCCTATGTCAAGCGTTCACAATGTGTTTCATGTCTCGATGTTGAAGAAGTGTTTGACAAAGTAGGATGTTGAAGCTACAGTTGATCTGGAAATCGTTCAAGATAACCTCGCATGTGATGAGAAACCGGTTAAGATTTTTGATAGATAGGAAAAGACGATCAAGAGGCGGATGATCCCTTTGGTGTTAGTTCAATGGAGTAATGAATCACCAAACGAAGCAACTTGGGAAGTGGAAGATGATATGATCACCGAGTTCCTAGAATTTTTGGATTTTACCAGGTATATTCAAGTTTCAAGGGCGAAACTCCTCTTAAGGGGGGAGGAATGTAATATTCCAATTTTCTATAAAGGGAAGTCGTGTCATTTTGTTAAAAAAATTATTAGATTCATTATATTTTTATGGAATAAAGAAAATATAATTTGATATATATATATATATATATATATATATATATATATATATATATATATATATATAATGCTAGATATGTGTATATTTGTCCTTGGGGATTAAAGCTGTAATTAAAAGAAAGGTAAAGAGGTTTAACTAAATAGCTAGTGGGAGGTTTTATTAGGGAAATTAATAACCTCCCCACTAATTAGAAAATCCTGTCAGAAGTTTGAAAACAAATTTCCTACAACTTGAGAGAAAAAGAAAAGAGCAAAACTTCTCCTTCGGAATTCTAAGTGAGTTCTTGGTGCTTTTTAGATCAAAGTAGGACACCGGAAACATGAGAGAACGAGGATCGTGTTGATACGAAGTTCATCAGGTTTTATCAAGTAAGAAAGTCGTCCTGAAGGCTGTTTTGTTCAAGTTTGGTGTCTTCTTGGTGCAATTCGTTGTTATAGTTATTTAGAAAACTTGATCTTAACTAGTTGTTGAACTGGTTTTGGCTGAAATAGGTTTTTGTGGAGTTTGAAGGTGTTGCTGCAGTCTTTTCTTCAAGTTTGCTGTGTTTTGTGCTTGAAACAAGTAAGAGATCTTTCTATTGTGTTAATTCAAGTGTTATAGAGTTTGGTTGTGAGATTGGAGTTGTTTTGGTGTATGATTTCTTGTGTTTTGATGTTAGACCAATGTGCTACGATGTGGTATGTTAAAAGGTTATATTTGCTACTATTTTTTTGTTAAATTGCTGAAGAACATGCTTGGAAAAGTTGTAGAATCGAGAGATGTGTTGAATATCATGTTTAGGGCTTGCCCAGGTTGAATGCGAACGCATTGTGTAGCATTGAACATGATGGTTCCAGCATGTCCAATATGCACACATTAACTTGAATGCGCACGCATTCCTGCTTCAGGTTGGTTCATGATGTTTATTGGTTCAGAGTTGAACATAATGGTTCCAGCATGTCCAATGTGCACACATTAACTTGAATACGCACGCATTCCTGCTTCAGGTTGGTTCATGATGTTTTCAGCACAGGCAATGCGTATGCATTGCAGACAATGCACACGCATTGGTTGATCAGGATGAAAAAGGAGGTCTCTAAACCAGTGAATGCGCATGCATTGACTCTGTTTTTGGGAAAAAGAATGTTTTGAGCTATGTGTTGAGTTTTAAGTGTTGTTTCTTGATCTAATAACATTAAATAAAAGTGAGCAATCCTTGAATGAGTTTCTGATGCTTTTAGTTCCGGCACCAAATGTACTCTTAAAGGGAGTTGAAGTTCGGGACCATTGGAAGGGCATGATAGGCTTGTGCTTTGGTGAATTAGCATTCACCAATGTCTGTGTAAGTGATAGGAAGTTGTGTTTTCAAGATTAAGTGAGGGAGTAGATTCGGTTAAGGTGATGTTAACCTTGAAAACACATAGGTGGTTAGTTAATGTTTAATAAATACGTACTTGTTTAGTAAAAGATTAAATACCATGCCGTTCTTGGTTACGCACAAGGCTATATCATGACGTCAGGGCGGTCAGTAAAAGTGAATAACTCTACTGGCCTAAAAAAGGTTGAATGGTAGAGGAACATCGCCGAACGCGTTCACTATCGGGTTAAACCCGAGGCTATCAGTGTGATCAATTCCTAGGTGGAAAAAGATATCTCGTGGTGGATATACACCATGCGTAGTGCCCTTGGAAGCAGGTATAATAAAAGGTTAGCTAAGCTAGTAACAGTTAGTCATGACATTTTGATGAGCATGAAATGAACCCTAGATTGAGTTGGTTTCATAAACATAACCTCTTAAACATAATTGATACTTTATACTCTTGATTAATACAATAGCTTCTATCTTTTACTATGTACCTTTGTACTTACCTCGAATGCATATTGTTTTGTGTGTTTGGGGATGAAAAGATGAACAGGTGGATTATCAGTTTGATGAGGATTTCGAGGATGACATTTGAGGATGTCGTGTTGATGCTTTCATTATCTTTTATTTGAATTGTACAAGACTATGCTGTTTTAATTATGCAAGACTTGTTGTACTTTTATGAGAAAGATTTGTTGTATGACAAGTTGGTGTACTTTTCTTAGACTTCGTACTTTCGTAAAGTTTTAAATATCGTGGTTGTTTAAGTTACCTTTCAATCTTTAGATTGTTGCATTTTTATTCTTGTTAATCAAAAAAAATACCCGATTCTTTTGCTTCCGCTAATGCTAACCTCGATACGACGTACTAGAGGCTTACATATTGATTTATGTAATATTATATGTGCCAAATGTTTCTTTTCCGGATATGGACTCGATGTTCGGGAATGGGGCGTTACAATAACTAATAAAATAGCAACAACCCGTTTAAAAACACCGCCTTTTATTTGCAATTTCCAAAAGTGAAATTGAAAGCATAATGAAATGTAAAAAAGCTACAATCCTTGATTCCAACCACTTCTACGAACAGCTTACGATAATTAGGCATTACACTACGATTAGGTAACTCTCTAATCTACCAAAGCCTAGTTATTCTCAAGAAGGAAAGCGAAACTAGATATTAGGGTTAGAACGAAAGTTTACCGTATGAAAACGAAAACCGTGGGAACGATCGTCTTTTCCCTGTGATCAATTTCTTCTACTGTTGTCTGCACAAATAATCAATCGTTTAGCCTCACGATTGAAGATTCCCTTCCTGCTTCTCACTCTATTCTTGCATCGCCTCTCTACGTAATTCCTCATAAAACTACCGACGTGATTATTTAAAAAACAATGGGATTATTTTCCATAAATACTTATGTTGGTCCATTGAAAAGGCTTTGGATAAGTTTAGAGGGGGGGGGGGGGGTGAATAAACTTAACACTTAAAACTTTTGGAGTTAACAAACTCGGCAACTTGAAGTCTGCTTGATCGATCTCGAGAGTCTGCGTCTTGAGTAATCTGCTGACTAATGACTTTACTGAATTTGTTGCAGCAGAATATATTTAAATAAAACCTTATTACTTGTTGTTAAAATATGATACCAAGTATTAGATACTCAGTAGTACATGTGTGTGAATCAGTTGCTAGTTCAGTAGATTGATGTGCTCGATATACTAAAGCAGAATATAAATGTAGAAAGTAAGTAGGCAAATTTTATAGTGGTTCCAGGTGGTGTAATCCTGTCAGTCCAATCTTCTCCTGTGATGTTGGAGGAAATTCACTAGAGATTCTTGAGGTATCAGTTACAAAAATCCCTAAGTTTCTTGTCCTTCACAATTAACTATGGCTTCACAAACTGAACACTTGGAATAGGTAAGATTGCTGCTCCAAAGTCTTCCACTGGTCCTTGAACTGTAGGATTGCCTCTTCACCTGCTCCACCACAAACAACAGTCCTTGACACCCAAAGATGCTTCACTGTCTTCAGTAGATTTCATATAAAAGAAAGTTTGAATCAAGTAAGTGATTCAGCTTTCAGCAGCTTGATCAGGATGATATGATCAGCAGCTAGAGGTCTTCAAGTGAGTAAACTTTATGTAGCTTGAAAGCATATTACACTTGAAGAAGTTTACTGGATCAGTACCTTTATGCTCAGTAGGGTCAACAGAGTGTTTTCTTGATAAGAGTCTGAAGCTCAAGATTATCTGTTATTTCTCTCAAAAATCATCATACGTATCTGAATTAGGAGTCCTCTATTTATAGGTAGGAATCCTTGTGACTTATGTTTGAAATTCAAACATAGCCATTTCAGATTTGTCTCATCTTGACTTGATTTCTGTCGCTGTTCATAGTACTGACACTTGTCAGAATGCTTTTTGTCAGTTTACCGTCTGTCCACCCTTTGACTTGTATCCATTGGATAAAGGTCTGAATCTTTCCAACGTCCATTTAATCTTAACCATTGATTTGTTTGAAAAAATCAGAGGTTGTTAGCTGTCCATTTCTTTGTAATCTTCCAATGTAGCCTTTGAATGATCCGAAATATATATCAGTAGGTTCCTGTGAATGTAAGTCTGCTGAAATGCATAACAGTCAGCTGTTCCAATGTTGCTGTGTTTATAAAAATACTTCAGCTGACTTCTCTTATATCTAACTTTTTTTATTATGAAGTTAGATTACACCAATTTAAATATAACTAAGTTCTAATCACCACCTAACTTGTGGAACTTAGACTTTGTACACAAGGTATATGTAATCAGTTTAGGTCATCACAGACTTCCCTAAATTCTGATTCCATATCCTTGACTTTAATTACTAAGTTTGATCACTTAGCCTTCAATAACTGAGTTTGAGCCTCACCTATACTGTCTTTGACATGTTCCTAAACTAGTCTCTTTGTCTCGGTACCCCTACCGACATAGGCAGGTCTCATGATGAAAGTCATTTGAGCTTTTCTGAGGCTTGTTTGATCAAACCTATACAAAGATCAAACTCTTATAAACATATACACTTGATCTAGACATCTTTTTGCCTTTGCACTCATCACTAAAACTTAAAAATAAGTCCAACAATTTCCCCCTTTTTGGTGATGATGCCAATACCCTCCTTACATTAAAGAAAAAAGATTAAAGACAAAAACATAACAAATTCCAGTCATTTCTCATTATAATCATATTGTTCAAGAGTATTACAAGCTAGATTAGCAAAAATAAAATGCATGTGTACATATGCTGATCTAGTGTCTTCTTTCTCTTTCTTGCCTTTCCTTCTCTTGCTGTTCATGACAAGCTCTTATTTCTCTAACCATTTCTCTCATCCAATCATTTTCAATAAGAGAGAAATAAATGTGAGGATTCACTTCTTTCCACCATTTCCATGCTTCAGGCAGAGTAAGGTTGATCTGATGTACTATGAGGCCTAAACGCATGTATGATTCCTAGAATTCATTGAGTGAATCTTTAGCTGATGTAATAGGTAGACTCCTTCCACCTCTACCACCTCTTCCACCTCTTCCACCTCTTCCACCCTTGTGTGAAGATCTAAGAGCTTGACTCTGGCTTCCCAAAACTTAAGCCCCAAAAAGGAATTGAGTCCCTAATGAAAGCCCTTATCATGGTAAGGTCTTCTCTTGTTATAGTGGAGCTTCTTATATTCTCTTAGAAGATTATCAGTAAGTGTAAGTCTACCAGGTGCAGGTTCTCTGTAGGCATTGGTGTCAGCTTCCCATCTTTCCTTTGCAAAAATCCTAGCAGCCTCTGCTATTGCTGTTTGGCTCTCTTTGCCCTTATTGACATCATCATAAAAACGGGACAGTAGGCCATGAACACTCTCCTGTGTGATAACTAGATTACTCAGTTGTCCCTCCATAATTTCAGTTCTAGTGTCAACTGCAGTAATCCTTTCTTGCATAGTTTGCTCAAGTAGATTGATCCTCTCAGAAAACTTAGAATCCAATCCACCAAGGTTAAGTGTTCCAGCAGGCTCAGCCACAGCAGGCTTAGGTGCCTCAGCAAGTTGATCAAGTTTTTGTTGAATAGAGGCAAATTGATCTTTCAAAAACTTGTCATTAAGTGTATAACCTTGTTTAATCCCTCTCACAACTTGGGTAAGGTCAGCCAGAGCATATTGAGTTGAAGTAATATTAGAAGCAACAGTTTCAGTAGTTCTTCCTCTATTCTCCACTAAATTCATCAAGTCTTCAAACCTCTGCTCTTGCCTGTCAAGTTGAGTTCTTAAACTTGTAATATCACTTCTGATAGCCCTCAACTCATCTAACACATGTGCTGGTACTCCACCAGACATTCCTTCAGCAGATTCAACAGTAGGCTCTTCCACACTATACTGTGCCCTCTGTCTGTTGATAACCAGTGCCCTACTTAAGTCTCTTCCAACAGGGGCTGGTCCTTCTTCAACCATTGCACCAAGAATGTCTTCCACTATAGGATCTTGTGCAGGTTCCTCAAAGATAGGTACAAATGCCTGTTCTGGTTCATCATCAATAGGTTCTTCCTCAGGCACTTGAAACTCCTCATCACTGATGTCATATTCCAGCAGCTGCTCATCCTCATCAATAACAGCAGTCTGCTGACCATCTTTCTCTCTAGTGGCTTTCCTCCAGCAGGCTCCACTACAGCAGCCTGTTCTCCAACAACAACAGGGGTTTCCTCCAAACCCATTTCTAGTTCCAACCAGTGTCAGGTGCTGTTTGAACCCCAACAACCTGTACCACTAGTTCCGACCTTTGTTCAGTTGTTGTTTGAACCTCAGCAGCCTGATCCTCCTCAACAAGTAATGGTGATCCTTCAAATCCCATCACCATGTCCAACCTCTGTGCAATCACTGTCTGCTCCTCAGTGATTAACACTCCCTGTACAAGAGTTGTAAGGAATTCAGCAATATTTTCTTCTTGAAACCCTCTTGCATGAGCAATCTAATGACGGTCAAAATATACCCGTAAAATTCATCAACATTTTCCTTAAATCGAGCCTAATAATATATATTTTATGTTAAATCACATGTGTATATTGATTATTTAATGTTATGTGATTTATAGAATATAAATTGGTATTTATCCGTTTTTTATCATTTAAATACAATTTACTGTGCAATAAATGTTTATTTTGTAGATAGAGATAAATTGGAGATTTTCTACCTAAGAAGAAGATAAATTTCAAGGCAATTCGAAGTGGAATCAGATTAAATTGACGATAAATATCGAAGCAGCATGAGAAGAGGAGTACGGAATACAAAGAGCCAGCGAGCCAATCCAGTTTTGGAGGACTCATTTGGCGACCACTTTTCAATTCATTTGAGGCGAGCCCCCTTTTGCCTGGATTAGCTCAGTATTATCCTAACGCGTTTTCATACTTCATTTGGATTTAGGAAACCTATTTTAGATCGGTTCATGCTTATCACATGCAAATTTCTACTCCTATATATATTTGTACTAGTTCATTAGCAAAAACACACCATATACACCTTACACAACTCATAATAAAGTTCTCAGTTTTTCTCAAAGTGGTTTTTATACAAGTTCTACAATAATATAAGTTCTTGTATTTATTTCTTCTTAGTTCTTGATAATTAAGTCCACAATTATTGTTTATCGTTTGAGATGGTTAGTTCTTAGTTAAATGATGTAGATCTAGGATTAAGACGTGAGGCAGTGGGGATTCCTCGTCTATAAGGATCCACACGCCCACGCCCATGTCTCGTGACCTATGTATGATATTATTTTGATCAACAATCGTGTTTCTAGTAGATATATATAATTGCTTTATGAATTTCTATTTTATCCGTTACGTAGAGAGAAACGCTAAGATTTAGTTGTTCACCGAGTCAGTCTAGCCACGGCTTTATGGTGAGATTGTCCATTTAGAATTTCTTATCTTAGTAGGTATGGCTACGGCTACGTTGCTCATCTGTTTTAATTAAAACGTGTTGTTAGGAAATACCAATATAATACTCCTAGGTCGGCTCATGAATTGATCTTCCGGGACTTTCAGCGAGATCTACATCTGTGTTATATTAGGGAACTGCGCATGCCTAATTATACGTAGATCGTAGATTAACATGATACCTAAAAAGTTAGTGTTAATGGGATGGAGACTGATGCGATCGCTTAGGAAGTACACCTAACCACAGGGATGTTGCCTAGGTGTGGAATACGGTTAATATCGGTATCCTTAGATTTGTAAGCGTGCAAGTTATATGAGATGGAGGCCTAAAAAGCGAAGTCATGTAATGTAACATAGTGATCTAGATGGCCTACCCGGAGCTAGATCTATTTTAGGGGATGACTCCCGTAGCCAATAAAAAAGTGATACGAATCGGGTTAATAGTTAGTGAGTCTAGTTTAATTATATATATGTTCTAGTTCCAAACGATAACATAATAATTGGGGAGGTTAATTATGTTGTATTTATTTGTGTTGTGTCGAGTCGTGTCAATTTATCTTTTCTTGTCCTTCGTTGGTCATAGACCGTTTTTATGTGTTTGACATGCTTAATTAATTATTTATAAAATGACCCCCAATTGGTTCCCTCAGGGATCGACCTTGATTCGCTATAGCTATACTACGATGGGCCTAGTCCTCTTGCTAGTATTGGTTTATGGGGGTCAAGTATTTTAATTTCACTTGACTGATCACGTCAATAAAGTTTTTGGCGCTATTGCCGGGGAGCCAACGGTCAATTATATAAATAATTATTATTCATGTCGAGTTATATGTTTTAAAGTCTGTTTTTACGTTTTTAGAGTCCATCTGGCTATCTGTTCGTAAAAAAAAAGAAAAAAAAAAGGGGCTGGCTCCCAGCGATCCCAGTGCTTGCTGCCAGCGAGTCCCATTTTTTTTTAAGATTCTGGGTCTTCTTTGTATCGGTTATTCCCCCGTTTGTAATCTGTAGGTCTAGCAGCAGCATGAATAATCATGCTGACTATTACTTTACTGACGTTTGTATGTTTTTTCTTATGTCCATAAAGAGCTAGAGAAATTAATTATTCCACTGGATATTGTTCTAGCAAAAATGTCGACCAGTCAATTTTCTGAAGCAAAGAAAGAAGAAGTAAAAGTCACACGCTCAAAAACCACACCAGTAAGGTCGGATAAGCAAAAGTTAGTAGAGGAACGAAAAAGACGGAGACACGTGGAAGGGAAAGCAAGAAAACTCGATCTCTTTCAAGGTATGACTGCTGCATTCCGATTATTATTTCTGATTCTGATTCTCGCTGTAGTTCGGAGTCTGACCCTGAGTGCCAACCCTCTCTTTCCCCAACTCCAGAATACCCGAGCTCTGATTCTGACCCCAAGTCTGAGTTCAACACTAGACCCATAGTACCCTGCCAACCTGAGGCAGAAGACCTAAAGGATCGCGCTCGTCTGTTTCCAAAGTTAGGAGATCCTAGGGCGTTTATTGTTGACGTGGTCTTAAATATGAAGAGAGCTGTCTTAGCGCTAATTGACTCTAGATCGAGCCTTAATATAGTTCCCCATAGCGTTTGTAAGAGGATTGGAGTCTATACCGTTATGAACATGACGATGAACATTCGCTTCGGGGATGGTTCTCGTACCGTGCATACTGGATCCTTGAACAACATGACCATATGAATTGGGAGGCTTCGCTTTCTAGTCGATATGGTCATGATGGACGTAGAGGAGGATCCCCACTGCCCACTTATACTGGGCCGATCATTTATGGCAACCTCTAAGGCTAGAGTAGACATGGAAAAATTTTCGAGCTCACATTGTTTGATGCCAAAATGCTTAGAGGTTCATACAATCCTTAGACCCCGATTTCAGCTTCCGCCTAGTATCTCAGTTATGACGGTTCATGGTGTGGCTGAGACTGCCTTGATTCCTAGTCAAGGAGATGTTGATATGGTTGACACTGCCCCAAGAAATAGCGAGTTAGAATTCCAATCCATCTTAAGAAGGGACAGAGACTCTCAATCCCAGCGTACAGTACCGGCGGATACCTCAATGCTTCTGGCGGACGAGGCAGAAACCGTGTATGGAGATGGGTCTGCCCCATCCAAAGGAATCGCTGAGGATCGAGAAAGCTCAAAGTTGAAAGATAGACGGAGAAGGGTTAAAAAGAGAACTCGTAGAGTTCGATCTTTATGATCGCTAGTTTCTGAGGCAGAAGCTGAGGTTAGTGCCTGTTTAGATGGCAAGGAAGACTGTATTTTCTTAGGTCTCACCACCAAAGGAAAAGCACGCATTCTCAAAGAAGGAAAGCAAATCTCAGTGAAAGCTGACCGGGTGAAAATCTAGAAGGCAAAGGACAATAAATCAAAGGAATGATGATATTTGGAGAGTCGAGCTGAAGACTTTAAATTCAGAACTATTGCTATCACTTAGGTTTTTGTAATTCTTTTTAGGATTTTAGGTTTTTATTTTCTTCGAGTCAAATAAAAGTAACGTTAAAACGGTTGAGGTTTTATTTTTTATTTTTGCCATGTTCGGATGACCATTGGGTTAAGGATGTGCAAAAGTTTTTTTTTACTCGATTCATTGTAACGTGAAGTAGAGTCTCATAGGCGTGTCTAGGTTAGTATGCTGAAAAAGAGGAATAAAAGATACGACATCAATCCGAGGAGAAGACGGGAGCAATGCATGAGTTTAAATGAAGCTGATTGGAGACAAGATATTGAAAATCGGAGACAGTTTGGTCTGACTGCCTCATTGGGCAGTGTCCAGAATTTTATTTTTGTATGAACAATGTTTTGTAAATTAAAGTGTGAAAGTAGTAATACATTTTGGTTTACCATATTATTTTGGAATTTCAATTTTTTTTAGGGTCAAAAGAGTAAAAAAAATTGGTCAACACTTTTTCTACATATCCCACTTCCACTTTCACCTTTATCACTTTCCACCTCATTAATCCTCTATTTTCTATATCCACCAATCACCATCCTTCTTAAATTCAAATTCATTTTCACTTTCCTCTCTTTTTCTCCATTCTTCACCTATTTAAACCACACATATTTTCTAACCAACCCTCATCTTTTTCTTTATCATTTTCTAAACCCATCACATTCTAAACCTCCACTTCTTCTTTAACACCCATTTTATGTAGAAAAAAGTTGTGAGCTTTCCTAGCCAAAAATTACACCATTTTTTACCCAAAATTCTTCACTTTCTATCTCTTCCACATCTTAAAAATGAAATGGGGCTATCTCTCGTTCAATTATGTTCTTAAAAATTCTAGAAATACACATTCGGAGTTGTTCAAGGTGAGAATTAGTACAACAAGCCGAATCGAGCCGAGCCAGGACTGGAGAACTCACCCCCAGCGAGTCCTTTTTGACCCAGAAACAGAGCTGGGGTGTCTCTAAGATGAATCGGAATAATCGCAACAAAAGGAATCAACCACAGATTCATCAAGCTGGAGCACAATTTGTTCTAGATGGTGATGCAATACCGGTTATTGACGGGGTACCACAATTTGCTAGCCCCAAGGTATACGAGTCATTTCGTACCCACTGGAGCAATGCAACGGTACATCACGGAAGAGGCATAGACCTTGAAGATTGCGGGGAGCTCGTTCGAAATCTTATTGCTTATCACAGTTGGGAGTACGTGGCTGAGCCGCCTACTCATTGCAACGGGACCCTGGTAAAAGAGTAATATGCTTATTTAGCGGTACACCCCCATTCCCACACTGTCACGGTTAGAGGATGCATGTTTGCCAATTCCCCTACCACTGTAAATACTTATTTTAATTTGGGAGATTTAGTGGGTCACCCAGAGGAGTTCTCTTGTGCTTACGACCATTCTGATACAATGTTGACGGAAATCGGTGATTACTTTGGTATCGAGTGGTATATAGGCCAATATGCTCGTAATTTTCAAGAAGTGGCATTCACCACTTGGAAAGACAAGTTCTTACATCGGTTCCTGTGTTCCGATATACTTCCAAATAGCGACACCTCTACAGTTTACGATTCTCAGGCTGCCTTGATGTATTGGCTATGATCAGAGCGACCTGTGGATTTAGGCACGGTCATACGGGGAAACATGACCGAGGTAGCCAAAAAGAGCAGGACCGTTCTGCCTTACAGTTCTATGATTTCAGACCTTGCAATTGCAGCTGGCTGCCAGGTATTAGGGACAGATGTGTATGTTGACCCGGAAGCACCTTTGTCAAGATCATCAGTTCCGGCTCGCACCAATGCCAATCAACGTCAAAGGTCACCACATCGACCCCGCCAAGCAAGAAATGCCGGTGCAGGCAATGCCACCAACCGAGGGCGAGACATGGAGCAACTTTTTGCTCGTATTAATGGAATGGAGCGGACGGTGGCTGAGACTCATCACATGGTTGGGAGGATTGTGCAGAATATGGATGAAGATGATGTTCCTAGGACCCGACGTGCACGTCGGCCTACAACTCCACCTGGTTTTGAGGGGCAGGAGCCCTCTCCTTCTCATGTTCCTTCTAGATTTAGACGATCTTTTGATGCAGGTGATTAAGTATATCTTTGTCTCTCTTGATTAGTATATTTTCCTTTGTCTCGAGTCTGTAGTGTATTTTCTAAATCACAATGTTGTACTAAAGAGCAAGTTAGGATTACTATTTTCAATGTTTCAGACATGTAATCGTTTTAAGGACTTAAAAGTGTTTAAGGTTTAATGTATTCCTTTTACTGTCCCTTTTTCAATTATTACTTATTTTGAGCTACCGCTGTAACGAGTTTCGAGCATTTTTGAAGAATTGTTTTGCAGCGGTAGAACTTCTTGTTCGATCTCCATTTTGCTTATATTCCCAGGAGTTCCTCGACGTGCTTGAACTACTCCGATGTTCTGCTTCTTACTTGAGAGCCGTTTCCAGAGCTAAGTCTTTTTCTTAAATTCTCATTTTTTTCGTTGTCATTGGGGACAATGCCATGTTTAATTGGGGGGTAAGAGACTTAGCTATGATGTGCTACAATTAAAAAAATTAAAAGAAACGGTACGGTAGAAAAATACAAAAAAAAAAGAATAAATACCATATTATTTATCTTGTACCATTAGAATTGTAAGTTCCTAGCTAAGAATTGATAGGAAAGGAACCAAGTTGCATGACTACATGATCATTTTACACTTATGAAAAGTAGATTTAAGGATATTCATGCCGATCGTTGAAAGTAGTTATTTATTATTCGATTACTCAATCTTTGAATCGATTTTTACCGCACGAATTATAATAACTGAAGAAATTATGTGTACATTGCGTAGATGATTGGTTATGTGAACTTAGTATCGATATTTATCTACTGATGCATTTTTATCTTCTAGCCATCAAAGCGGAGTAATAAGCTTGAGATTTATATGTGTTTTACCAAAATGTTAAACACTGGGCTTGTAGTAACATTACCAAATTAGCTTCGCGCTTGTGGTAATATTCATTGCTATCTAACCAATCCGTGAAAGGGGGATTCTTGCAATGCATAATTTACTTTTAAAGCAAGTTTCTTTCTTGAGATGTGTTAATGCATGAAAATGTGAAAATGCGAGAAAATGCAACTTTTTAAGAGGCTTTGAATATTTCTCGGTCTCCAAGTCCAAAAACCTTTTAGATAACGCTCTTGCTTATTGCACCATGTATTTACCCTTGCGAGGCTTAAGAAGTAGGAATACTGATGTTGGTAGGTTGAGATTGCGAAGTTAGCATAAACTCCAATCTTGGCACGATTATATAAAATTGAATGCACATGCACAAATCACTTCGATTCATAGCGAGTAGTGAATAATGGATACCTTATGAGCATGACTGGTATGAGTTGACTCGAGTTTCTTGCGTAAGTATGATCTGACCATGGAAAATGTTGTCTTGGGGAATGACTTGTTGATGCTTTGTTCGGGACGATCAAAGTCTAAGTAAGTGGGGGTAGTTGATGACGGTCAAAATATACCCATAAAAGACATCAACATTATCCTTTAATCGAGCCTAATAATATATATTTTATGTTTAATCACATGTGTATATTGATTATTTAATGTTATGTGATTTATAGAATATAAATTGGTATTTATCCGTTTTTTATCATTTAAATACAATTTACTGTGCAATAAATGTTTATTTTGTAGATAGAGATAAATTGGAGATTTTCTACCAAAGAAGAAGATAAATTTCAAGGCAATTCGAAGTGGAATCGGATTAAATTAAGGATAATTATCGAACAAGAAAGAGAAGAGGAGTACAGAATACAAAGAGCCAGCAAGCCAATCCAGTTTTAGAGGACTCGCTGGCTGCCAGCTTCCAGTTCGCTAGGGGCGAGCCCCCCTTTCTGCCCGGATTAGCTCGGAATTATCCAAACGCGTTCTCATACTTCATTTGGATTTAGGAAACCTATTTTAGATCGGTTCAGGCTTATCCCATGCGAATTTCTACTCCTATATATATTTGTACTAGTTCATTAGCAAAAACACACCATATACACCTTACACAACTCATAATAAAGTTCTCAGTTTTTCTCAGAGTGGTTTTTATACAAGTTCTGCAATAATGTAAGTTCTTGTATTTATTTCTTCTTAGTTCTTTATAATTAAGTCCCGTTATTGTTTATCGTTTGAGATTGTTAGTTCTTAGTTAAATGATGTAGATCTAGGATTAAGACGTGAGGCAGTGGGATTCCACGTCTATAAGGATCCACACGCCCACGCCTATGTCTCGTGATCTATGTATGACTTTATTTTGATCAACAATCGTGTTTCTAGTAGATATATATAATTGCGTTATGAATTTCTATTTTATCCGTTACATTATGAGAAGCGCTAAGATTTAGTTGTTCGCCGAGTCAGTCTAGCCACGTCGTTATGGTGAGATTGTCCATTTAGAATTTCTTATCTTAGTAGGTATGGCTACGGCCACGTTGCTCGTCTGCTTTAATTAAAGCGTGTTGTTAGGAAATACCAATATAATACTCTAGGTCGGCTCATGAATTGATCTTCCGGGACTTTGGTGAGATCTAGATACGTGTTATATTAGGGAATTGTCTTGCGCGCCTAATTATCGTAGATCGTAGATTAACATGATACCTAAAAAGTTAGTGTTAATGGGGCGGAGACTGATGCGATCGCATAGGAAATACGCCTAACCACAGGAATGTTGCCTTGGTGAGGAATACGGTTAATATCGGCATCCCTAGTTTTGTAAGCGTGCAAGTTATATGAGATGGAGGCCTAAAAAGCGAAGTCACATAATGTAGCATAGTGATCTAGATGGCCTTCCCGGAGCTAGATCTAGTTTAGGGGATGAATCCCGTAGCCAATATAAAAGAGATACGAATCGGGAATAGTTAGTGAGTCTAGTTTAATTATATATAAGCTCAAGTTCCAAACGATAACATAATAATTGGGGAGGTTAATTATGTTGTATTTATTTGTGTTGTGTCGAGTCGTGTCAATTTATCTTTTCTTGTCCTTTGTTGGTCATAGACCGTTTTTATGTGTTTGACATGCTTAATTAATTATTTATAAAATGACCCCCAATTGGTTCCCTGAGGGATCGACCATGATTCACTATAGCTATACTACGATGAGCCTAGTCCTCTTGCTAGTATTGGTTTGGGGTGGTCAAGTATTTTAATTTCACTTGACTGATCACGTCAATCACAATCCTGCTTAGATTATTCGCAGTTTTGGATAAGGTGCCCTCAGTGTCAATCCAATCTTGATAATGAACTGAATCCTCAGAACTGACATCAGGTTCACTAAGATTAGTAACCCTTTCTTCATCCAAGTCTACATTCTGCTGATCCTCAGGATGTTCAAAAGATTCAACAACAAATAAAGCATCAGACACACCAACCAGCCTATTTGCACCAATGTGTATACCCTCATTGATTAGTGCCTCCAGATCATCCATGGTAAGATCCTCCAGATCTTCGTCCATTTGACTAGTCTGTTGGCCCTCAGCAGATCTACTAGTATCAGTGGACTATTGTATACTTGGTTCATTTAAATATGCAGTCCCACTGACTCCTCCTGGACCAGAGGGATGATCATCACCAGAATCAGATGATGAAGAGTCATCACTGTCTGAATCTTCTCTAGGATCTCTGAATTTGATACCCTCTTTCTTCTTTTGCTCATCAATAAGATCCAACAATCTTGCTTCCAACAAAGAGGTATCAACTAGATCAAGTAGGTTTTCCACTCCTAACTTTTCAAAAGCCCACTCCTCAAAATCCTGTCATTTGTTCAGCAGCTAATTTTTGTCTTTTATAAAATCCAAACTTCCACTGAAAGTAATCAGCCACCAATTGGAGCTTTGGATCAACATACCCTTCTTTCTTCTTCTTCTCTTTTCTTTCAAAGGGCATGGTTGGCTTTCTAGGAGCAGTGTGCTTACTTTGTTGACCTCCAAATGACTCAACAAGTAGATTCAGAGTTTCTTCAACAGATGCTTCTAGGTTGGTAGTTTGCTCAGGTTGTATGTTTGTACCTACCACCTCCATTTGTTCAACACTTGGTTCCCCCTGACTCATATGCTCATTAGCAGGGATAGCAACAGATTGCTCTTCCCCTTAAACTATTGCAGAATCAGCAAGGCCTTGTACAGTTGTTTCAATCACCACAGCAGGAGTAGATTATGTAGTCTACTGTGGCTCTTCAACAAGTTGCTCAACATCAACTTGTGCGGCTTCAGTAGGCTCAGTAGTCTCAGTATTCTCTATAGGGAGGATCCAACAACTTCTACGGCAGGCTCAGGTACAGCAGTCTGCTGTGATTCTCCAGTAGGTTACTCAACAACAACATTTTCAATCTCAGTAGGCTTAATAGTTTTTAAAGGTTCAGCTTCAATAGCCTCTTCTTCCTCTTCTTCTATCTGAGCCTTTAGAGTCCTCAGTTGTTTCCCCTTTCCATGCTTCTTCTTAGCAATTTCCTTCATCCTCTTGGAAAGTTGCTCAGTTTCAATCTCAGTAGCTTTTCTCTTTCTACTCGCTTCTTTTTGTTGCTCGTTCAAAATTTCAGCAACAAACTTTCTTTTCTTCTTTATTCTTTTTGATGTGGTAGGTTGCACATCATGTCTCAGTTTTGTTCTTTCTTTTTTTCCATCATCATTGTCATCATCATTATCACTTTCAGTTGCCTCCTCATCTTCAACTTCATTATCATCTAATCCAGCAATAGGAGTAGCAATTTCTAGCTTGAATCTGGATTTATTGATTCTTTTAGATTCCACATCAGGTATCTGAAAATGATTCAGCAAGGTCTGAATCAGTAGGCCTAGAGGCTTCATTTTGGTCTTCCTTACACCATCTCTGTCATCTGTAAATACCTTCTTCAAATAATGTATAAAGAATCCCGCCCAATCGAACTTTAAACTTCTGCAGATAATGATCAGTAGATCTATCTTTGATCCAGACAGTGTATCTAGAATTCCACTGAATCCTAAGATATTTTTGCCTATAAGCTTGCTCAGTAGATTATCTTCATAACCAATATATCTCACATTAATGCTTACTGATGATGGCACTGACTCCTCAGTCTTTATTGCATCCACAAACTTTACTCTGGGCAGGTTCATTGCCTCTGGATTGGTAGGAGCACCATTTCTAGGTCCAAAGTGAAATAATTTTCTCCGTAGATATGAAGATATTTCAATCTCTCTTCCAATAACTGTTGTAGTGAAGGCCTATCTACCTTCATGTATAACAATATTCCTCCAGAATTCCAATACATTGACATATGAAATTCTCTCCAATCTTCTACTGATAACATTCTCCAAACCAGCAATCCGTCTGATTCTTCATCCTTTGTTAATGGCTAGTTCAATGGAGTGACAGTCAGTCACATAACATTTTACACTTTGACTGGTACCAATATGAACATCATTCTTGTTTGCCATTATAAGTTAATGAGATGAAGAAGAAAGCTTTCAAATCTGCGTTGACACACGATATTTGCAGAGAAATCGCAATTTGAGAGTTGTAACTATCCACTTTGTATAGGTCTGTATATAAAGCAGAGAGTAGAGGGTTGTAACTGTCAGAGCACGTATTGCAGCATTTTGGCGATAAAGTATTGCTACGAGTATCACCAACCAAAGGAGTGATGCGTTTTGGCAAAAAGGGGAAGTTGAGTCCCAAGTACGTGGGGCCATATGAGGTCTTGGACCGCATAGGTGAAGTAGCATATCGACTAGCTTTGCCACCGGCGTTGGATAAAGTGCATAACGTGTTCCCTGTATCTCAATTGCGCAAGTACGTGAGTGATCCTTCTCACGTGATTGAACCGGAGGTGGTTGAGCTGGATCAGTCCTTGACTTACGAGGAGGTACCGGTGCAGATATTAGATACCAAGGTACGGAAAACAAGGGAACGTGAGGTTAGCATCGTCAAGGTCCTATGGTCTAACCATGCCACCGAGGAGGCGACATGGGAAGCTGAGGATGCTATGCGATAGAAGTACCCGCATTTGTTCTCTTAAGGTATGCAATTTTCAAGCCTTGTGCGTAAAATCTTTTGCCTATCTTCGGGGACGAAGGGTGTTTTAAGGGGGGTGGAACTACGCCCGGTACGAACCTGAACTTCGAGGACGAAGTTTTGTTTTAAGGGGGGAGGATGTAATATCCCGAAATTTTGACTTCCTAATTAATTAGTAAAAGCTCTAATTATTTGGGAAATTATGGGATTATAGGATTTATTAGTTTTATGGAGGAATTTACTAATAATTAAAAAAGAGTCTTAATCATTTAATAAATAAAAAGGATTTTTCTCCTTTTTCCTCTCTTTTTTTTTCCCCAAACACAAAATTTTCAGCCCCAAAACCCTCCCCTTACCGCCGACTCTCTTGTAAGGAAGAAGGAGAGAAAAATCTCTCCTTGGTGTTTAGGAATTCATCGTCGTCATCATCGCTAAGCATCGTTATTTCTTTTCCTACATCTCGAGCATGGCGATCGCCCGGCCAAAGGCCATGGCCGATTCTTTTATGCGATGGGAAGGGGTGGTGTTCGGTCTAGGGTTCTACCTTTGGGGTCACTAGAATTGTTTGGTGATCGCTGTTTTTTTATATATATATATATATTCGGGCTTCGTAGAGGAGCGATTTTAGCTCGATAGCAGAGGGCTTTCAAGAAACGCAGCTTAACCGGTAAGAATATTTCTGTGTTTTGCGCTCCGTTTGGTCTGAAAGATGGGATTTTGAGTGATATGTAGTGTGTTTTTGCGTTGGTTACAATCTATAGTTGATATGATACTTTTGTGTGGAGTTTTCTGGGCGTAAAGTGTTGCTTTTGCAGCTATTTTGTTGAGAAACGGCTCAGAAATCGCGTGGAGAACTGTTAGGGTTTGAGATGAAACCAGGTGGGCGGGCGTCTGCCTAGATTTCATTGAGGCGGCGTCTGAGGTTACGGGCGTGCGTCGAGGGTTGTTTTACATTCAGGATCTAACTCTGTTAGAGTGGACGGGCGTTTGATATTTTGGACGGGCGTCTGATAGTTTGGATGGACGTCCGAGGGGTTGTTTTACATTCAGGATCTAACTCTGATAGTTTGGACGGGCGTCCAGTAGAGTCCTTGGACGGGCGCCCGGCCTTCCAAACGGGCGTCCAGTCTATGTTGTTTTCCTTCCTTGTGGGTTGTTGGCCAGTCTTACGAACATGTTATGTAGGTTACGCTTTGGAGACTCAAGAATTGTGGTGTCTTGGTGAGATTCGGATATTGGACATCGAAGTTCGTAGACCCGTAGTGGTTGGGGCGGATAGGGTAGCTCGAAGCCGGGCACCGGGAAGGTTTCTTACGACCCGGTGACCTTAACGTATTTGGAGAGTTGCGAGGCGGTGGTGTGGTCGGGCGGATAGGGTAGCACCGAAGCGGGGAACCGGGAAGGTTTCCTTGCACCCGATGCGTGATGGTCCGTCTAGTTATGGTACCATTGGATGACCTTTAGGATCCTCCTCTCTAGGGCTTTACCCTTTTGGGGGATGTGCACATTCGGGACCTTTAGGTGGATAGTTGTGATGTATGGTATCCGTTATGGATTGGTCGTAACTTTTATAGATTGGTTGGGTCCTTCATAAATTGGTGGTACTTTTCATGGGTTGATTTTTCCTTACGTATTCTAGATTTATTCTTACTCAACTTTATAGTTGACGGTTTTGCTTTCGCTTGACCCTGCTATGATCCAATTATGGGGAGCAGATTCTTAGCAGGTACTTCTATGGATGTTTGCTTGTTGCTGGGATGTCGCGGGGTTTGAGAGCCACGTAGTCGCAGTCACATGTTTTCTACATTATTTGGAATTTTAAATTTTAAAGATTTTGACGTTCCGCATAATTTCATTTTCTTCAGGATATTTGTACTCACGTTAATACTTTCTTTTAAAATAATGAAGGGTGAATGCTTATTTTCTTTCTGTTGTGGAATGTTGCATGTTACCGCCACGACTGTGTGTCGTGATGAGTGGCACTACAGTGACCAATACCGGCGGCCGACGGGGTTCGAAACCGGGGTGTTACACCTATCTCTTGTTGTAATATTACTTACAAGGTGATCTCCAAGATCTTGGCTACCAGACTGTCTTCCTGAACTTATAGATGTTTCTCAAACTGGTTTTGTTGATGGGAGGTCTATGTCTGATAACATATTCTTGTGTCAAGAGTTGATCAGACATTATGAAGTTAAAAGGGGCCCCCCTAGGTGCTTGATTAAGGTGGACATCAAGAAGGCATTTGATTACATTCAGTGTCTTTTTAGAAAAATTTGTTTTAAGGGGTTTTGGTTTTCCTGACAGGTTTGTTAAGTGGATCATGCTTTGTGTTTCCACTGCTTCTTACTCCCTGTCTGTTAATGGTGAAATGGAGGGATTCTTTCCTGGAAAATGAGGTTTGAGGCAAGGTGATCCACTGTCTCCCTTTCTGTTTGTTATTGGTATGAAGTACTTCTCTAGAATGCTTAGGATACTGAGAGAAGATTCTGAGTTTAACTTTCATGCTGGTTGCCATAATCTGAAGATAAATCATCTAGCTTTTGCTGATGATTTGATGTTGTTTGCTAGAGGGGATCCTATCTTAGTAACCTCTTTGATGAAAGTGCTTATCTTCTTTTGGAGAATCTTGTGGTTTGGTGCATTAATCTTTCTAAGTCTGAGATTTTACTGTCTTTGGTCTTAGTGAGGATAATAAAAGGTGATCTGTTTTGATATTACGAGGTTTGAAGGAAGGCTCTTTTCTATCGGATATCACAGGGATTCCTTTATGTCTTTGTCGAGTTGAATGTTGGTCACTATGATTCTTTGTTCACTTCTTTGAGGAATTATTTACATGTAAGTGGAAAGGTGCAACCCTATCTTATGCTGGCTGGTTGAAGCTTATTCTTTCAGTCGTTCAAGGTGTTCACTGTTTCTGGTTAGGCATTTTTCCTATTATTGGCAGTGTCAAGTTAAAATTGGACCAGCTTTGTAGGAGGTTCCTGTGGGGGGGTTCCTGTGATTCTTTGAGGAAATCCCTTGTTGGATGGGAGGAGGTCTGTGTTCCCAATCTGAAAGAAGGTGCCCAGGGATTTTTCAATTGGATGCTTGGAATTTGGCACTTCTTTGCAAGATCTTATGGAATTTCCAGTGCAAGAAGGATCGCCTCGGGGTGAAATGGATCAGTGAAAGTACTTGAAGACCAATGATATTTGGGATTACCGGTTCAAGCATGTTGATTTCTGCTCTGGTTAAATCTTTGTTCGAATTAGGGATAGGATTTTGGATGCCACTTTGGATCTGCGATCTTTCTTTGTGAATCTGCTTTCTGATCTTGATGCGATGGAACCTCTTTGAATTCTAGGCGGCTTATGACTTCTTTAGAAGAAAGGGTAGTAGAGTTTGGTGGTGCGGGGTATGCAGGGTGCAGGGCTACTCTAGCCTTTGCCCATATTGTGGATGGCCTTAGAATTCCTTTCTCACTTCGACGAGGCAGGTGCTTGTTGACAAGACTTCTTTGTCTCGTAGTCCGGCCAATGAGTCGTTTCTCATTTGTTCTTCCGGTGTCCTATTTCTTGTATGGTTTGGGGTAAGATCAGTTGTGTGGTGGGAATCGCAGGAGGCCTGAGAGCTGTGACTAGTTACATTAGATGGTTAGGAAGGATGTGCGAGGGTACCTCAATCTGAATGTGGCGGGGCGACTTCTATCTCTGTGGTGGTGTACTGGTTATGGCATATGAGGAATAAGAAGAGATTTGAAGGCATTTTGATGAAGATTCCTGATGTTTTGCATTGCATTAAGATCAATATCTACTACATAATGCAAGCTGTTTTTCCTTTGTATACCTTCACCCCATGATGTTAGGGGTTTGTACATCTTTTGTTTGTACTTTTGGTAGTTGTTGGTGGCTGTTTGAGATAATTTTCTTTCTCTACACACCTAGGGACATGCTCTGTGAGTTATGCTCTCATATGACCCCTTTTTGCAGTTTTTGAGTGTTGATAGGGGTTTAGTGGCTGTTGTTTCTTGTAGCATATAACCTCAGGGGTCTTAGGCTCCTTGAAATCAACAAATCTAACCTCTTCTCAACATTTTGTAGATACTATACTAGATCTGTGTTTAGGATGTAGCTCTTGAAGTTTACATACCTTGGTTTAATATATTTACATTTAACCAAAAAAAAAAGTTTGATCCCTTCACCTTCACTAACTGAGTTTGAGCCCTCAACCTTCAGTCTTGGCGGAGTTCTAAAATAGTCTCTTGACTCGGGGTACCTCTTGAACTAGGCAGTCTTTGATGAAAGTCAGCTCACCGTTTATAGTACTTGTTTGATCAAACCTATACAAAGATCAAACTCTAATAAACCTATACATTTAATCTAGACATCTTTTTGCCTTTGCTCTATAACAGTTAGTCTGACACACATCACTAAAACTTAAAAAGAAGTCCAACAACTTACTTAATTAAAATCCTTTTTAATTAATTAATTAGGTTAAATATAAAATAGGAAATAAATAAATTAAATTCCTATTTACGCTTTTACCCTTCTTGTAATTTTGGGGTAATACAATATACACCATATATATAAATGTTTCTATCACACTAGGGGCGGATCCGGAATTTTTTTCTAGTAAGGTTACCGAAAAGTAAAAGTATATTTTTTATCTAAAACTTTGTTACAGTGGGGTCAACGGAGTCTGAAACTATATTTGTTAACAAAAAAAGTTGTTAGGTGTAGTGCCCGAAAGACAATTATGTAATTGTTTTAGGACAGAATTAATAATTCATCTTATTATATGCATTTGTACTTATAATTAAGACACTACTGAAAACCCTAAGTACCTCGTTTATGTAATCACATAACTCAGTGTATGGCTATACACAAGAGGATTGAGTTAGTGAGATGTACTTAAAATTAACTTAGTCCGTAGCGTTGATTAATCGAGTACGGGTCTCATGATTGATATGCTAATAATCGCCCCGAGAACATTTTACGGTGTATTTGTCTTATCGGATTATCGGTAATATGGTACCTAGTGGGGCATTTATATATGATGATAATCATATAGAAATTTGGGTGATTTGATTTGAGTTCTCGATATAATTCCATAATCGAAGTCTTATCGAATCACAAGATGATCATATATGGATTAATCTCAATCTGAGGGGATCTGAGACAAGCTGCTTAAAGTAGGGTAGAATTTGAGGTGTTAGTAAGGATCACTTGAAGTATGTGGTCCAACACTTCTCGTTGGCTCTGATGCGGGATGAGTGAGTAGTACATTGCTATCACAGTGCGGAATCCATTCCTTTCCTCGGGAAGTAGCATGGCAGATTCCTTATATGTTAACCCTAGAAACTGATCGATCGGCCGAGTTCATATCATATTGGTTATGAACTAATTGATCACTAGGGGGTTAATGGTAAATAAGGATAATATGTTTCGAGAAGAGTTTAGGGAAATATCCCGAATCGAAGTGAACAGTCTATGGAGGTTTTATCCGTATGTAATGATTATATCAGTGGACACTTCCGACTCATAAATTGAGTGTAAGTTATCAATATTCGATAGAGTTCAGTTTCGGGTTTATGGTGATGTAATCCCGGAATTAATAGATTGAATATTATTGTTTGGTCTGAAGAATAATTTTATTTAATTTATTAATTGTAGCTACTGAATATAGGTCCATGGTCTCCGACGTGGCTCCCAAAATAGCATAATTAGTTTTCTCGTCGTTTCACCTCAATTATAATTAAATAGTGGATTGGGCTATTTAATTTGATATGTGCATTTACTGTTTAGTTGGACTAGATAATTAATAAATGGAAAAGAAATTTTCATGGACTCGGCCCAAGGTGTATAAAAATGCGTGCGGCCTTTTTATTTTTTAAAAGGTGGCGCCATTTGTTGTTAATAATTAGAAAGAAATTAGTTTTCTTGGATAATTATTTATCATGTGATTTATATTTTATTTGTTGATTGATAATTCATGGAATATTAGATAATAATGTGAAATATCCTATTTGTTTGGGATAATTATTTTATTTTTATTTTATTTTGGAATAAGGATTAATCTAATAATTATCTCTTAATTATTTAATCCTTGGGGCTTAAGTTTTACTCTTCTATATAAAGAGAGTTCTCACAAGCCTTTTGACTACACTATTAACACGCCATTATTGGATGAATATTGCTTGGAATTTTCGGCAATAGTTCTTTGGGTTTTGAGTTGGGATAATCTTCGGGATTATTCCGGTAGCATATCAAGGAGGTCCGGCGGCGGGAAACACCATCCACCTTGGGTTGCTGGGAGACACACGTTGGAAGGCTGTGGCTTCTCAACTTGCGTGGATACTACTTTTGTTCTTGGTGTTAAGCACCATAAAAGGGTAAAAAAAATCCAAACTTCCTTGTAGTTTGATCTTTAATTTATGTTTTTTAATTCGTTTAGATCTAGATCCGATCCTTCCACTGCGTAATCGGGTCAATCTATGATTGATCCGACGATATTACATCTAACAATTGGTAGCAGAGCCTTTGATCTAACGATCAAAGTATATGAATTTTAGATCTTGGAGTGGAAAAACATGTTTTAGGTGTTTTTATTTCGTTTTTTTTGAAAAAATTCGAAATTGATCATGGTTGTATGCTTTGAATGTTGTGGTTGAAGAGATGGATTGGGTTGGTACTATTTACCCATACATCTATTTTGTATCTCCTTTGTTTAGTAACAATTGAGCATAGGATTTGTATTTTCTTTATGTCTTTTTCGAAATTCCATGTAAAGTAGCATCTTTTATTGTAATTTTGATGTTCCGGGCTCGAAAAGATGAAGATCTTGAAGAAAAGTTGAAGATCAATGCGAAACCCCAGGTATGAATGAGGCGAAACGGCTTTAAACCCTTAAAATATTTTTTTTTTACACAATTACAGCACCTGTTGCGACACTTTTCTGTCGCAACAGCCTCTGTTTTGTCACGAAAGCCACCTGTTTTGTCAAAGAAACGATTGTTTTCCTAGTCCTACTAGGTTTACAATTTTTTTTGATACGGCTGTAAATTTTTTTTAATAAATCTGATTTTTTTTGGTAAATATCCTTTTTTATTATAAATAATTTGGACACAGCCGTGTCATGTTAAAAAAGGGAAGTGTAACACCCGGTTTCCAATCCGTCGGCGCCGGTATTGGTCAGCGTAGTGCCACTCATCACGACACGATCGTGGCGGTAACATTCAACATTCCACAACAGAAGAAAATAAACATTCACCATTCATTATTTTAAAAGAAAATATTCAAGTGAATACAAATATCTGAAGAGAATGAAATTATGCGGAGCGTCAAAGTCTTTAAAATTAAAAAATTTCAAATAATGTAGAAGCGGGTAGCTGCGACTACTTGGCTCTCAAACCTGCGACATCCCGAGCAACAAGCAAACATCCATAAAAGTACTGCTAAGAAGAAATGCTCCCCATAAATGGATCATAGCAGGTCAAGCGAAAGTAAAACCGTCAACTAAGCGTTGAGTAAGAATAAATCTAGTGTATGTAAAGTAAAGCCAACTCATGAAAAGTACCACCAATTTATGAAGGACCCAACCAATTTATACAAATTACGACCAATCTATAATGGATACCATACTTCACGACTAACCACCTAAAGGTCCCGAGCGTGCACATCCTTCAAAGGTAAAGCCCTTGAGAGGAGGATCTAAAGGTCACCCAATGGTACCACAACTAGATGGACCATGACGTCTTGGGGTGCAAGGAAATCTTCCGGGTTCCCGGCTTGGTGCTACCCTGTCGGCGACCACTCCCGCTATGCAACTCCCCAAATACATTAAGGACACAGCGTCGTAAGAAACCTTCCGGGTGCCCGGCCGGGTGCTACCCTATCCGGCCCAACCACTACGTGGTCTACGAACCCGATGCCCAATAACGAGAATCTCACCAAGTACAACCTACGGAACATGTTCGTAAGCCTGGCCAACAACCCACACGAGATGGAAAACAACATAGGCTGGATGCCCGTTTGGAAAGCCGGACGCCCGTCCAATGATTTCTGCGGGCGCCCGTCCAAACAATCGAGCGCCCGTCCAACATATCGACGCGCCCGTCCCGATCGTATAGGCGCCCGTCCACTTAACATAGTTAGATCTGAATGTAAAACAACCCGCCAGGCGCCCGTCCAGGTAACCCAGGACGCCCGTCAGAGATGAAATCAAAGCGGCGCCCGTCCGGGAGGCCTGGGCGCCCGTCCACCACAGGTTTCATCTCGAACCCTAACAATTCTCTACGCGATTTACGAGCGTTTCTCAATAAAGCAAGACAAAAGCAACACTTTAAGCCCGAAAACTCCATACAAAAGCATCATATCAACTATAGATTTTAACCAGCGCAAAAAACACACTATTACGAGCATTTAACATCCCCAAAACAGGACAACCAAGCGTAAACACCCTTGAATAGAATTTTGTAGCACAACACTTTCTCGACGCATTTCTTTAGACAAAGACTCCGTTTTTTCCTCTTTTCGGATGGTAAATCTTTCTCGAGAACATGGAATGTGAATCAAACCCACGTTTGAATTGAAATGGAGATATTGATGCAAGTTCTTCCTTACGAATCGAGATAGATTCATATCGGAAAGAGAGTTGACCATAAGTTCTTTCAAAATGGACTATTTGCCCCTCTGTTAGAGGTGTTCGAGAAATGTCTGCGATCAAGTAAATAGCTCTACGAGCGAATGGATCGGATCGACTTATTGTAGCTAAAATTGATTATTGTTCCTATAGTGCTCGAACTATCTATGGTGTGTTGGGGATAACAATTTGGATATTTATCGACAAGGAATACTAAAATCTTACTTTTTAAAATGAAACCCTCCATTCTTTTATTTTTTCAAAACCATCAATTAATTCTTTTAATTCTATAGGGTTAAATAAAAATTAGTGACCTTTTGATAAAATTGCTATGCTTAGTGTGTGACTCGTTGGTTTTTTAGGGGGTTAGGATTAAACACGATTATCCCAGCTCCCCGGTATGAATAAATAAGTAGATAAATACTAACCACCTCATCACTTCGGACAGCATTATACTCTAAAGCCTACCAACAGCAAAACGTAGAGATATTCTTACCGGTTAAGCTGCGATTCTTGAAAGCCATCCGCTATCAAGCTAGAATCGCTCCTCACGAAGCCCGAATCTATAAAAAAAAGCATTGATCACCAAACAATTCTAGTGATTCCCAAAGGTAGAACCTAGATCAAACCACACCCCTCCCAGCGCATAAAAGGATCGGCCATGGCCTTTGATCGGTCGATCGTCATGCTCGAGATGTAGGAAAAGAAATAACGATGCTTACCGATGATGACGGACAATTTCCAAACACCAAGGAGAGATTTTCTCTCCTTCTTCCTTACAAAGAAGTCGACGGCAGGGGAGGTTTGGGCTGAAAATTTTGTGTTTGGGGAAATAAGGAGAAAATGGTGAAAATCCTTTTAATTTATTAAATGCTTAAAACTTCATTTCAATTATTAATAAATCCCACCATAAAGTTAATAAATCCCATAATTTCCAAAAATAATTAGATCTTTTAGTAATTAATTAGGAAGTCAAAATTTGGGATATTACATCCTCCCCCCCTTAAGACAAAACTTAGTCCTCGAAGTTCAGGTTATCATCTTGGGCGTTGTTCCACCACCCGCCAAAACACCCGCCGTCCCGAAGATAAGCAAGCGAATTTTACTTACAAGGCTTGAGAATTGCGTACCTTAAGAGAACAAATGCGGGTACTTACGTGCGCATAGCATCCTCGACTTCCCATGTTGCCTCTCGGTGGCATGGTTGAGACCATAAGACCTTGCGATGCTAACCTCACGTCCCCCTTGTTTTCCGTACTTTGGTATCCAATATACGCACGGTACCTCCTCGTAAGTCAAGGTCGATCTAGCTCAACCACCTCGGTTCGATCACGTGAGAAGGATCACTCACGTACTTGCGCAATTGAGATACATGGAACACGTTATGCACTTTATCCAGCGCGCGGTGGCAAAGCTAGTCGATATGCCACTTCACCTATGCGGTCAAGACCTCATATGGCCCCACGTGCCAGGACTCAACTT